>JAJOZX010000484.1:485000-1227500 GCA_023014485.1 Bathynomus jamesi
TCCCGGGTTCGATTCCCGGGTGGTTACCTCATTTTTTCATTTGTTTCGTTCTCTCGCTCTCATCTTGCGCGGAATGTTCTCCTATACAAGCGTCGTTCTTTACGTTGATATATATATATATATATATATATATATCAGAGGCGGATCCAAACTTTCCTTTCAGGGGTGGGGGGACGCACATATTTATATAACAAATTTAATATAAAATAAAAAAGATAATAATTTAGTGAAAGCCGATCAATAACATGTGTACGTTAATGCTAATGTTTTGATGGATGTGCATAAAGACAAAACTATCAAATCTCACTTCCACTAAATACGCAAATAAATATATAAATTACATCTACGAATGAAACTGTGATTAAGAAGTAAATCACAAAAATATTTTTAAAAAACTTGCCTCTACTACATTTGGAACGATGCATGCTAGGTGGAACACTTTTTGGTGATGAGAGCCAAACCTTAGTTCGATCCGCTCCAACATATGCCTAAAAAATTGTATATATAATTTGCTGTGATAATATGAAATAATATCTGAATTCAATGGCATATATGGCAGACTTATGTGTTTTGGCATCTACATACATACGCATACATACAATAACAATTGCAATACAATAACGGATAACCACGTTCATTGCAGCATATATTACAAACAATTTTCAAGTTAAATCATTTATTTGAAGAGAGATACACTCTGCCTAACGAATAAAGCTAGCTTTACTAGATTTTTGCTTACAATATTGAAAAAGTCAGAAATTTCGGGGGGACGCCCCAGGCGCCCCTCTGAATCCCCCCCCTGAGAGAGAGATATATATATATATATATATATATATATAACCTTTGGAGGAGGAGCTTGTAAACACTAATCGACCAGGGAACTACTCCGGGGAGGACGTTAGGCAGGAGACAGAGAGTGCTGGAACTCCCGCTTCTCCCGTCACTGTCCTCTTTAGCTCATTTTTTCCGTGTCTCATCTACCCTGTGAGCAGTCCAGCATGCTCTCAAACAGACATTTCTCCCTCTATTCCTCACTACACATCCATGCATATTACCCACTACACAATCACAATCATCTCAAAATTTATATATAATAATAATAATAATAATAATAATAATAATAATGGCATTATGATCGTTGGAGACCTTGATTTCGGTTCTGTCCTTACATAGCAAAAGGAGAGACATTTTTGCGGGCGATCGCCCTTGGCCCTACCTTCCTGCATAAAAAATATAATAAATATGTAGGCTTTCTTTAACTTGCCATTTTTTCGACAAAGTTTTTAGGATTAGTTTAAATAAAGTTAGGTTAGATTATGAGTGTGTCGATGAAATTTTTTGTTGACGAAATATGTGCGTCGGTTTATTGTGAGAGCGTTAGATGTTAGGTTTCATGCATATGTCGGATGGAGTAAGAGAAAAGCAGAGAGAGAGAGACCTCATTTGCATATTTTCCCTATTCTAAAATTGGACTGAGTGTAGTGTTAAAATGAAAGTTAAATGGAACGTACATTCTACCGCGGTGACACTGTGCCTTATTGCCGCCGGTTGGAGATTAAATAAATTGGCACCTGACCTCTGACACGATGAATGAGTACTCAAGACGAGTATATTTAGAATTAATTTGTAGTTTTATTCCGTCCGCCGAATTTTAATACACGCCCCGTTCTACATTTTGTGAGAGTCCCGCCTCAAAATATTAATTTGACTTTGTGCCGAATAAGAGTTCATATTGCGTTTTGGGGAGGACGTGAAACGCTTAATAATGTTGAAATCTTTTAATAATTAAAGTTGAAGAAATAACAGTCGTAGGAATTTGTTCTTTTCAGATCCTCTCCTCCCAACTTCAAAACATGGAGAGCGCATGCGCCCGTGCCTAGCAAAGGCCCCAACAATTATCTTCAACTCAGTGTACTTGCGAGTTCCGTGAATTAGTGCAGTGTTAGTCGTCGACCCATTTTTTTCCCCCTTTCTTGTGTTTACCTCAGTCCCACTTAATTTCAGAATCATAAACTTTTCTCATTAATAATAACTATTAGACCGTCGAGTCTAATTGGGATAAATATGCATAACAAGCAACATACGAAAAACATCCAATATTCACTTCAGTTAAAAAAAAAAAAAAAAAAAAAAAATATATATATATATATATATGTGTGTGTGTGTGTGTGTGTGTGTGTGTGTGTACGTTTTATTAGTAATGATAACACGTTCTCAATTTCAATGAACTGTGTAGGACTGTAGGTAATGGACATATTTTAGTATAAATTTATTCATGATCATTCATTTCACTTTAATACCATCATCGGTTATGAATTTACTTACAAGAAACCTTAATAGTGCCATGATATATATATATATATATATATATATATATATATATATATATATATATATGTGTGTGTGTGTGTGTGTGTGTGTGTGTGTGTGTAAGTTTCAGCAGGTGAGCGTAGTCGTCGTTTGGGCAAGGTAGAGAGAAGGTAGCAGAAACCTGAGAGCGAGGAAGCGTATTAGCCTGATCCTGTTCGTAATAGCTTTTAAATATTGATCCGTGACGAGCATTGATTATTGCCTTTTTATATTCGGAATCTATTTATGAAGGATTTCCGGGTTTTAAATTTAGAATTAAATCATGGATTTCGATCAAGGATTCTTTGCAACTTATCGGGAAGTCGCGAAATCGGATCTGGATCATAGTTCGGATACCACGTTAAGCTGTAGGTCTAAGGTGCTGCAACAAGCTTGAGTTTCGTCAGAATGCATAGCTAAGGCGGAAGCAAACCTAAGGTTTATATTGTATATATTAATGGATCTATATTTTAAATGTAGAACTGACCAGGGCCTGTTTAGCCTATGTCTATTTCGAAAATCAAAAACCCTTAATAACCAGTAAACATATTATCGAACTCTTATACGAGTACAGGGACATTTTGAACAAAATCAAACATATCTAATAATAATAATAATAATAATAATAATATTAATATATCGAAGGAAAATTCAATATGATCCCACTGCACAATTTAGTAAATACGTAAGATTTCTTTTTCATGAAAATAATAATCACACCCGAAGCGTCGGACTATTTTTACTACGTGAGAACACTTGTATTTGGACGTGTTTTCTTCAGGAATGATGCAGCAGACGATGAAGTTTGTTTCGGATCATGTTTAAAGTGCTTGCAACATCGAGAACAAGTGTCCATTTTACTTTATCATTGACGAAATAGGTTAAAAGTGCAGTTAGTAAATGATTAGTAAGTGCGTGCATCATCTCTTTCGGGTGATAAGTGTCTTTTAACAGAAAAAGAAAACGTTTATTCTGAAATTGCCATGATTGAAATTCTGACGGAAACCGACTCGAGCCAAATTTTCAGAGACTGTTAGAGGACGAGGGGCATTGTGGAACCTTTGATCTGAGCGTTACGGAGGGCTAGGAGCGCCTAATATACCACGGTGGGCGTGCGGGCGGTCAATAGTCCACGGTGGGCGTGGGTGGGTGCGGCGGTGCGACGGACGGACTGTGCGCAGGTGTTATCTTGTACCTGGTGGGTAGGGCCATACTAAAGCCCATCCCTGCTCTAATTCAGACCGCTGCCGCAGCCGCAAACATGGTAAGATTTATATATATATATAATATATATATATATATATATAATATATATATATATATATATTATACACACCCTAAACCTTATATTTTGGGAAGATATGCCTTTGACCTATAAATATCCAGTTCTATGTGCAATTGTATGTATACATACTGAGACTTTTATACATATTGGGATTACTCATTATACATATTCGGATTTTTAAAAAACCTTCCCTGATTTACTTACAACATTTACGAGTGTGATGTACAGCTGCAACAGCAGCTAATTGATGACTATAAACAGTCTTTGTTATCGAAGGATGTCGGAGCACCTGTGTTTTTGGCGCACCTGCGGATGCTTCTTGTATTTTCTGCAAACGTCTATTACGACAATTTTATTTTTATGTCTGGAAAATAATGAGTTCCTTTTAGTAATGACAATATAGAGGAAGAATAATAATAATTCCTGCATGAAAGTTTATAACTAAAAGAACTTTCAGTCAAAAGATTTAAGTTTTTATTTGTTCTGTCAAACAAAGATACGTTTACCAAACATTCATAAAAATTTATGAAACGTCTGTAAAAAGTTTAACGAACGACAGTTGTTCCGAGGCGTATGTTAATTTCCACTTGTGATCTGAGCTGATCTCGTTTGTGTAAATGTAAAAATGTCTGCGCAAAGCGTGCCCCCCCCACCTTGTCATTAATTTTTCCATTGTTCTTTGGTTTACGTTAAATTCTACACAGCTTCAGGAATCATTTCTGTTTTCATCCGCGTACATGAAGTCCGGCTTCGTATTTCGTCGTGTTAGGTACGATTGCCGTTTCCTAAAGCAGAAATAAAATACAGTTCTGTTTGTGTGGTTCCCCTCCAAATGCATTTCAATTCCGGTAAAGGGGTCGCATCACACTCAGTTGTTACATTATGCTCAGGTGCGTTCGATCTGTCAATAGATTGCGTTCGAGTCTGAATTTGAGAGATATGACGAAAATCAACCTTAACTAAATTAATCTTAACCTAAAAAATTTGAGTCTAATTTATTCCAGTCTACTTATTTCAGCAAGAAATAGGAGTAGAGTTATCCCATTGTATTGATTGGAATAATGCTTCAGTTTTGTTTCACTCAAGCAACATTATTAATAGAAATATTCTTGATCTGGCACTATTCAACTTACAAACAATTTCAACATTAGCCAGAGTCCTTCTTCGCTTGATCCTGTTGTTTTGAATTCGTTCAGAACGGATTTAGACAAGAAGGGCAAGGTGCTAAAACTGTGGTAGCTTTTCCATATAAATTTGTATGCTCCTTCTACAATTTTTTGTGCACCAATCAGATTATCCTTTTTTTTCTTTTTTTCTTTGTGACCTATATATAGTCATTAACTTGTTATTAATTTCAGTGTTCCTGAGAATGTCATTAGACGAAAGCGCTTGAGCACCATTACGTGTTTTCTTTTTCCTTCGTGGTTATTTTCACCATAACTATTACTCACGTATTACTTTCATGAAATAATTTTCATATATGTGTTACAGTCAATGTCTAAAGTCAGGCAATTTTAAATTGACTGAAATTTTAGGCAATGTGTCAAATTGATGATACACACAAAACCTAACCTAACCTAATCTAATGAATTTTTAGGCAGCATATTGGGAAATACCAGTTAGGTTTTGTGTGTATCATCGATTTGACACATTGCCTAAAATTTCAGTCACTTTACAAATTGCCTGATTTTAGACAGTGACTATAACATATATATATATATATATATATGAAAATTATTTCACAAAAGTAACACGTGAAAAATATTTATGATGAATAAAACCACGAAGGAAAAGAAACAGAATGGTGCTCAAGCGCTTTCGTCTAATGACATCCTCATTCTGTGTTTCTTTTCCTTCGTGGTTTTATTCATCACATATATATATATATATATATATATATATATATATATATATTTCATCTGGTATTTCTCTTTCCTGCTTGAAGTTCGGTTTCATCCAGTCGCTCTAACATTCCAACTATCGTCCAATTAAATGCAAAAATTTCACTTTTCTACGTGAAGGTCAAAATATGATAATAAAAACCCACTCTAATAGACAGAGTTTATTTCCACAACAGTTTCGATGCCCACTGGCATCCTCTTCGGGTGGATACAGAAAAACGAATCCACCCGAAGAGGATGCCAGTGGGCATCGAAACTGTTGTGGAAATAAACTCTGTCTATTAGAGTGGGTTTTTATTATCATATATCGTCCAATTGCTTTCAGTTTTCGAAACTATTCTTAATAGGAAGATTCTTAAACATTTATTTAATTAGATCTGATTTCAGATCGTTAGTATGGGTTACGCAAGGGACGCTCTAATGGCGATCTTCTTGCATATCTCTGATGGATATATCTTTGCTATTGCGCAAGACATATAAAAAGCTTTTGATAGAGTCTGGCACAAATCTTTAATTTCCAAACTGCCCTTCGTTTTCTATCCTTCGATCTGTGCCTTCAATTCTGATTTCCTTTTTGGTCGATCTATAGCTGCGGTTGTAGATGGCCACTGTTCCTCTCCTAAAACTATTGATAGTGGTATTCTAAAACTATTGATAATGGTATTCCTCAGGGTTCTGCCCTGTTATCCACACTTTTCCTTTTATTTATCAATGATCTATTAAATCGCACTTCCTGTCTTATCCACTCCTATGCCGATGATTCAACTTTTCACTTCTCCACCCGCTTCGCAAAGCGTCCTTCTGAACAAGCACTCCATGATTCGCGTAGGACGGCTATGGTGCACCTGACCTCTGGCCTTTTACTATCTCTAATTGGGGTAGAAAAAATCTTGTGGCTTTCAATGCCCCAAACACTCAGTTCCTTCATCTATCTACTCGTTACAATTTTCCACACGACTATCCGCTTATCTTCAACAATACACAACTCACTCCTTTCTCTTCTCTTAACATTCTTGGCGTTTCCTTTTCTCGTGATCTTTCCTGGAAAGATCACATATACTCTATTTCTAAAACAGCTTCTAAGAGGTTAGGTGTGCTGTACCGCCCCCGCAGTTTCTTCACCCCTACTCAGTTGCTCTCTCTGTACAGAGGTCTTGTCCTCCCCTGTATGGAGTACGCTCATCATGTGTGGGGTGGCTCAACCCACAGCTCTACATGACCGGGTGGAATCAAAGGCTTTTCGTCTCATCACTTCCCACCTCTTACTGACTGTCTTCAATCTCTCTCTTTTCGCCACAATGTTGCCTCACTCTCTCTTTACTGTTGCTATTATAACGGACACTGCTCTTTGAGCTCTTTAACTGCATGCTTCCACGTTTAAGGAGAACACGCAGTACCAGAGTTTCAACTCATTCTCACTCCTTTTCTGTCCAACTCTCTAACGCAAGGGTTAATCGGTATTCTGAATCTTTCATTTACTCACCCAGTGAACTCAGGAACAATCTTCCTCAATCCATTTTTCCTCCTGTCTATAATCATAAATTTTTTTCTGGTAGCACCAAGTGCATTTCAATAAAAACATCGGGGGGGGTAACCTAATTTACTAAAATATTCTTTAATATAAGCAAACTAAGCATCCAAATACGAGGGGCTGCAAATCATAAAAGCTCTTAAAAATATATCAATAAGGATGATCTTATAAAAGGAACTATGAAACGGAAGCCAGTGAACATGAGGTTGGAATGAGTGGCTCTTCTGAAAACAGTAAACTCAGGTTTATTATTATTAGATCTTATAACCTGAATATCCAAAAATGAAATTTTTTAATTCTGTTCAACCTCTACAGTAAACTTTATAGAGTGTAAGATATTATTTAATCGGTCGAGAATGACATTAGGATCGGATTCTCAGAAGGAGACGAACACGTCAACAACATAACGATACCAGTAAGCAGATGAATCATTAATATCAGGAAGAAACTTCTTTCAAATAACTCCATAAATATATTACTGAGGGTAGCTGAAATGGTGGAGCACATACTAAGGCCTTCCTTCTGCCAAAAAAAATAAATTGTTAAAAGTGAAAAAAGAATGTGAGAAACACAGTCTAATTCAGTGGTTCTTAACCTTTTTACTACCATGCTTCCTCTAGGAATTGGTCCTTCCCTCCACGCCCCCCTTGCATCAAAATAACATTCTCTCCCAGATTTTATGCTCGTTAAGAGAATAACAAATACAATTAGAGAAATTCCTGTTTTTCCCCAAGGGATCGCGCCCCCCCTGGAAATTACCGACGCCCCCCTGGTTAAGAACCACTGGTCTAATTGATCTTATAAAACGGGAAGTGGTCAAGGCAAGTGGAATTCCACTTTCAATGAGAAACTCTTGGAGGTATTTTAAAGTTGTCTCTATAGGAACCTTAGTAAAAAGAGACACTTCATCAAAACTAATCATCTGTTTGTCCTTAAGATCAATATTATTAATTTTGTTAATCAAGTCTGTTGAATTTTTTATGTGGGCATTAGAAATAGTACCTAATAAAAAGCCATTTGGCAAGTAACTCCTTTGGGATTTATTGCTTAAAGACTCCGTTCGTAATTTTATTATTTCTTCCGAAAAATTTAGTTTACCTTCTAATTTATCCTCTGAGGAGCTCTCTTGTTTGAAAAGTTTTATCCCATGTGAACTTTACAATAACATTAGACGGGGCCTAAATATTTTAAATAAACTTTGGACTGCTCTCTTAGGTTTGAAGCGATACGTGAGCCTTGTTATTACTAAATCAGAAAAGGGGAATAATATAATTTTAATTGATAAGGAGAATTATATTCAGAAAGGTATGGAGTTGCTTTCAGATATAACACTTATGATCAATTGAATTCTAACTCCCTCCAAGTTTCTCAACGCAATTTTAATAAGGTTCTTAAACTTTTATTTAAGGATTTTCCGCACCTTCAAGGCAATTTTCTGCTTTCTCTTCTAAACTACCTTATTTCCACAGCTTACCTAAACCGCATAAGCCATTTGTACCGTTGAGACCAATTATATTCAACATAGGCAGTGTTAATTATAAACTTGCAAAGTACAAAGTGGCTCTCCAAAAATCTCTCCTCTTTAATAGGTAATATTTCTAATGCCCATAAAAGAATTCAACAGACTTGATTAATAAAACTACTAATAGCGATCTTGAGGGTAAACAGATGATTAATTTTGATGTAGTCGCTCTTTTTACTGAGGTTCCTATAGAGACAACTTTAAAATACCTCCAAGAGTTTCTCATTGAAAGTGGCATTCAACTTGCCTTAACCACTTCCCTTTTTATAAGATCAATTAGACTGCGTTTGTCACATTCTTTTTTTCACTTTTGACAATTTATTTTTTTTGGCAGAAGGAAGGCCTTAGTATGTGCTCCACCATTTCAGCTACCCTCAGTAATATATTTATGGAGTTATTTGAAAAGAAGTTTCTTCCTGATATTATTGATTCATCTGTTTACTGGTATCGTTATGTTGATGACGTGTTTGTCCTCCTTCCTGAAAATCCGATCCTAATGTCATTCTCGACCGATTAAATAATATCTTACACTCTATAAAGTTTACTGCAGAGGTTAAACAGAATTGAAAAATTTCATTTTTGGATATTATTTTTTACGTAGGAAGGAGGGGCCAAGGGCGAATGCCCGCAAAAACGCCCCTCCCATAGAGGAAGGAGAGAGTCAAAATCAAGGTCTTCGAGATGCCTGGACACTGCGTTTGAAAGATTGAAGGTCATAGACAGGGGGAAAGATGGATTGAGGAAAGTTGTTCCTGAGTTCACAGGTTGAGTAGATGAAAGATTGACAATATCGATTAACCCTTGCGTTACAGAGTTGGACAGAAAAGGAGTGAGAAAGTGTCGAAAGTCTGGTGCTGCGTGCTCTCCTTAAAGGAGGAGACATGCAGTTAGAGAGTTCAGGAGAGCAGTGCCCGTTATAATAGCGATAGTAAAGAGTGAGGCAACATTGCAGCATACTACAGGGGCGGACAAGACCCCTGTACAGAGACAGCAACTGAGTGAGGGTGAAGAAACTGAGGAACCGATACAGCACACTTAACCTCTTAGAAGCTGTTATGTAAGGAGAATGTATGTGATTTTTCCAGGAAAGATCACGAGAAAAGGAAACGCCAAGAATGTTAAGAGAAGAGAAAGGATTGAGTTGTGTATTGTTGAAGATAAGCGGATAGTCGTGTGGAAAATTGTGACGAGTAGACAGATGAAGGAACATTGAAAGCCACAAGGTTTTCTCTACCTATTCAGAGATAGTAGAAAGATCAGAGGTCAGGTGTACCATAGCCGTCCCACGTGAAGCATTGAGTGTCTGTTGAGAGGGACACCTTGTGAAGCGGGTGGAGAAGTGAAGAGTGGAATCATCAGCATAGGAGTGGATAGGACAGGAAGTACGACTTAATAGATCATTGATAAATAAAAAGGAAAAGTGTGGATGACAGGACAGAATCCTGAGGAACACCACCATTAATACCTTTAGGAGAAGAACAACTGCAGTTATAGATCGACGAGAAAGGAAATCAGAGATGAAGGCACAGGATAGAAACCGAAGGAGGGTAGTTTGGAAATTGAAGATTTGTGCCACACCATATCAAAAGCTTTTGATATGTCCAGCACCAAGCAAAAGTTTCACTGAAATCCCTAAAAGAGGATGACCAAGAGTCAGAGAGATATGCAAGAAGATTGCCAGTAGAGCGTCCCTTGTGGAACCCATAATGACGATCTGAAAGAAGGTTGTGAGAAGCGAGTTATTTAAGAATCTATTACAGATAGATCCAAAACTTTAGAAAGGCAAGAAATCAAAGCAGTTGGACGATAGTTGGAAGGTCGAGAGCGGTCACCCTTCTTTGGGACAGGTTGAATGAAAGCGAACTACTAACAGGAATGAAAAGTATCAGATGAAAAACAAAGACGAAGGAATTTGCCTAAGCAGGGTGTCCGCACAGAATCACAGTTCTTGAGAACAAGAGGAACACCATCAGGACCATACGCCTTCCTAGAGTTGAGCCCAGATAGGGCAGAAAAAAGATCTTTGGAAGAGATTCTAATTTCAGATATAATAAAGTCAGAGGGAAGAAGAGATGGAGGAACTGCACCGGAATCATCCATGGTTGAGTTGGAGGCCAAAGTTTGAGCGAAGAGTTCAGCTTTATCAGGTGATAATATCAAGTAATAATAAGCCTGAGTTTACTGTTTTCAGAAAAGCTACTAATTTCAACTCTTATGTTTACTGGCTTTCGTCTCATAGTTCTTTTATAAAGAGAGGCATCACTATTTGTAGAAAGATCTTGACTGCCTGAAAGCTGATGCGTTATCATGAGCTCTCTCGATGTGATGGCAAATCTTTGTCTTTATAGCCTAATAATGGTAAATATTTTATCAGTTATAAGCAATACGTTATAGCAAACAGATCAAGCAACCACCGAACAGACATTTTTTTCAGTTCTGAGAGGGAGTTGAAAAGTGAAAGATGTACGATTGTACGTATTTTTGTGCTTCCATAAATTTAATGGAACTTGATAAAGATGATGGTGAAATGTTAGCTTATTTAAGAGAGTTTAAACTGTAATTTTTAGGAATGAAAAATTGTACGGATTCATGCATGATATTCCATTTATGGCACCACAGGGTTGCCCCCAGATAGTTTGAATTAAATGCTGGTCATTACCTCGAGTGCGGGAGGGTTAACACGTAAAATGCCTCTGGACGCGAAAGCGTTATGCGTTTCCTCGGTTGTTTAAATATATGACAGGTTGCATTAACTTTTATCCCGTCGTTATGTAGTGGCCTGCGCCCGAACCTTCTATTCAAAAGGTTGTCGCTTCGAATACTGGTGGAAGGAATTTTTTCATATACACTATATGTATAGACTTAGGGTGACCAGATTTTTGCGATCCCAATGTGGGACGGATCCATTGGTACACTAATATAATGTTATAATGTTTCAGACCAACAAAGACCCTAGGATCCACTCATGGCTGGTCTACCTAACTGTGTTCGTAATTGTGTATTGTGCATGTCCTCCGTGGTGACGGAGGGGACCTACAATTTTACGTGGGTTCCGAACCACAAGAACATAAGAAATTTTTACAGTGGGCACAGTAGGGGCCACTTCGACCCATCGAGGTGGCTCCACCATGTAAAAACTGCCTGTACATTGGCAACGACCAATTTTTACAAAACTAAATAATTATCAATTTAAAACTAATTAATTTTCAATTTAAAACTAAAGATAGAATCTCTCGATCCAGAGGATCAAGTCATAATAGACTACTATCCACAAATATGTTACACTCTATATCTATTTATAACCGACATGCAAATATATCAGATCCAAGGAATCCAGTCAATTTCGTTACGGTATCCATCAATACCAGTACCATGCCAACCAAAAATAAGTCACGGTCCATATCAATTGCGGACCAAGTCACAATTTACAACCATATACATTACAGTATATATACTTAGGAGGAAAAGTGTAGGTGTGGCTGTAAAGATTGTACAGTAATGTAGAAATGTGTGTGCACCCATTTTGGGTCTCCCATTTAAAAGTTTGTGGGGCAAGTGAAGATCATGAGTTTTTCAATACCTCAGAGTACTATGGGGGGCACCGCTCGGCAGAGGAATCTCTTTGAATGGGGTGTGTAAGGACAGAGAGAATCCCGTAACCCAAGATGCTGCCTCCCTATATCCCACAACACTTGTGTTGAGCTGTGGGATCTATCACCACAAAGCCATAATTTTACTATCTTAAACTATACCCGATCTATCAACATATGCGTCTAATCGATTTTTAAACATGTTTATAGACGTGTTACTAATTACTTCTACCGGCAAACTATTCCAGCTATTTACTATTCTATGCGTAAAAACGTTTTTGGCAACTGTTGTCTGGAACCTTCTACTTGTCAACTTACACCCGTTATTTCTAGTCCTATTATATTGAGATATTTCGAAAAAACTATCTCTATCTACGTTATCGAACCCATTCATAATTTTGAAAACCTGGATTAGAGCACCCCTTAGCCTCCTAGTCTCGAGTGTAGTCAATTTTAACTCCTTAAGCCTATCCTCGTACGACTTCGCTTCGACCTAAGCGACGGAATTATCTTAGTTGCTCGTCTTTGAACTCTTTCGATTTTGTCTATATCTTTGCGCATATGCGGATTCCAAAATTGGACCGC
This sequence comes from Bathynomus jamesi, assembly GCA_023014485.1. Classification (NCBI taxonomy): domain Eukaryota; kingdom Metazoa; phylum Arthropoda; class Malacostraca; order Isopoda; family Cirolanidae; genus Bathynomus; species Bathynomus jamesi. Next base: position 497,764 of record JAJOZX010000484.1, read on the forward strand.
GTACTCCAAATGGGGTCTAACTAATGATTTATAAAGAGGAACTATAATATCGCGCGATTTGTACTCAAAATTCTGAGCTATAAAACCTAACACTTTGTTCCCCTTATTGACCGCTGCTGTACTTTGTTTCGCTACTTTTAAATCACCAATGACTATAACTCGTAAATCTTTTTCCTGCTCTATGCTTGTTAAATCTTTCCCTGACATACTATACGCAAAATTACCGTTACGCGAACCTATATGCAAAATTTTGCACTTATCGACGTTAAATCTCATTTGCCATGTGACTGACCAACCAACGATTTTATTCAGATATTCCTGGATTTTACCTCTATCTTCGTCATTAATCACCCTACCATCCAGCTTCGTGACTAGGCAGACATCTAAATCGTTAATATATATAAGAAAAAGCAAGGGTCCCAATACAGAACCCTGAGGAACGCCACTCGCTACATTAGCCCAACACGACTCCGCTCCATCAACGACCACCCTCTGTTTCCTACCTCGCAACCACTCTTCTATCCAATTTATTACTACACCCCTGATCCCATGAGCCTTAGTTTTCTCAATGAGTGTTTTGTGCGGTACGGTGTCAAACGCTTTTTGAAAATCTAAATACACTACATCAACCTCCCGATGACTATCGTAAACGTCAACCACGCTTTGAAAAAATTCTAAAAGATTAGTTAAGCAAAATTTGTTTCGCCTAAAACCGTGCTGCATATTTCTAACTAAGTTGTGCAATTCTAAGTGTTCGACTATACGATCCCTAATTATTGATTCCAGTATCTTACCTACAACAGACTTTAAACTGATTGGCCTATAATTCCCCGCCGCACCTTTATCGCCTTTCTTAAAGATAGGTGTTACGTTTGCTAACTTGAAATTATCTGGTACGGACCCCTCAGAAATAGACGCATTAAAAATCTTTGTTAGCGTCACAACAATGCTATCTTTTAATTCTTTTAGTTGTATGGGATATATGGAATCCGGCCCCGGTGATTTACGCGTTTTCATTTTATCAACATAGCGCATTACCTCCCATTCACTAACCACAATATTATCCAAAATATTACCATTATCAAAAGGTATTGTCTATGACCGTAGGGATATTCGTTACATCTTCTACAGTAAAAACTGACGTAAAAAATTCGTTTAGCAAGGTAGCCATTTCCTTGTTTTCAGAAACTAGATCTCCGTTAACATTTTTCAACGGCCCCAAGACACTTTTTACTGGATTTCTATTGTTGACGTATTGAAAGAATCGCTTGGTGTTTTCTTTACCGTCACGAGCTATGGAGATTTCAAATTCGTGCTTGGACTTTTTTATTACACTTTTTGCTTCACGCCTTAGAGATATGTAGTTGTTTCGTAACCACAAATTGTCTTTATCGCATTTATGTAGCCTATAAGCCCTATCTCTACTCTTTATAATGTCTCCTACTCTAGAAGTAAGCCACAAGGGCTTGTTGTTTACTTTCGCACGCTTAATTTTGTACGGTACACATTCCTCATTTATAGTCCTAAATACTGTTTCGAACGATTCCCACATTAATTTTGCGTTGGAGTTCCCCATTACGTTTTCCCAATTGACGTGTGACAATTTATTTCGAAATTTACAAAAGTCTGCGTGCTGGAAGTTAGGAATTTTAGTCGAGTTAGCTGGTTTCGAGTGATTTACTTAGAGGACAAACTCTACCATATTGTGATCGCTATTGCTTAACGGTTCTATTACTTGAAGATCAGTAATTAGCCTATCATCCGTAGTTATTACTAAATCTAAAATACTGTCCAACCTCGTAGGTTCCCCAACCTTTTGAATAAGAAAGCTATCCTCGAGAAAATTAACACTCCACAGGTCAACCAATACCTTTTAAAAGCATTTTGTATAGGCATTTTACTTTATCTTTCAAAGATATATAACGGACAAATAATTGTACTACCAAAAAGTAATTTTATATAGTTTACTTACCTAATTTATTGAAAAACATTTTATTTAATTGTACTTGGTACTGGAATGTATATTCTTAAGGAGAGGTATTTCTTTGTTCGGATATTCACAAAATTCAAGGCAACTCATCTCGTAATTACATATCGTTAATAACGCTGCTTTTAGAGTATTTATATTTAACCGACTTTTTTCTTCTGTTGGAGCATTTGATCCAGGTAAACTCAAACAGAATTCTATTACCTTGGAAATGTTTTCAAAGGGAATTTTCTGTATGGGTACTCTGACATTTAAATAACACGTCAACACCATTATAATTCAAAATTTTAACTGACGAGCGTCGGCCGTCGAGGTCTGTCGTACTGGAGGTTTCAAAAACGTTTTAAAACGTTTATGAAGGGATGCGCGGATGCAAGATCTACGATAATGAATACAAATTACATTTCATTTGTACGAAAATTGCATAAATACAAGAATGCGGGACATTGCATTGTCCCGCATTAGTCAATGTTTTTAGCGGGACAGAAACTCTAAATGCGGGACAGTCCTGCAAAATGCAAGACGTCTGGTCACCCTATGTATAGTAGAAATTTGTTACATGTATCCTGATTGAACGATAGTTGATGACGTCACCAATAGAATTTGCCAAGATTGTTCGAGAGCTCATAATGACGTCATCAACTTTCAGATCAATCGGGTTCTTTCAAACAAATTTCAACTTCAGCAAGAATCTGGTCTCTGTGAAACTTAATATGGTATTATTCTACTATTACACCCGTCTAACGTCCAGCAATTATTATATGTTCATTAAGTAGATTTTTTAAATTCTAAGACACTTTCCTTCTATAGCGTTTCCGTCGCAAATGCTTCGTTTTCGAGATATAAACATTTTTTTGGTGTGTATCTAGTGTGTGTGTTCGTACGTTCGTTTGTGTTCGTACGTTCGTTTGTGTGTTCGTACGTTCGTTTGTGTGTTCGTTACGTCTGCCCAATCACTGCGCTCCATCCATTTCGAATTTGGATTACTTTCGTACCGGAATGGAACACTCATTCCACTCATTCAGAAGTACATTAGGTCTGGCTCTGTGATTTATAGTGATTCCTGGGCTGCCTACAAGACTATAAGTGATTTAGGTTAGGTTAGGATAGGTTAGGTCAGGTCAGGTTAGGTTAGGTCAATTTTGAAGGTGAAATTTATGTTTTTCCTATGGTTTTTGATGTGTTTTAAACGAATCTGACCTTCAAAACCGTCGGAAATGACTCGTTTTCGATTGCCGGCTGGGGGAGGGGGTTATCTGAAAAACGAGTCATTTCCGACGGTTTTGAAGGTCAGATTCGTTCAAAACACATCAAAAACCATAGGAAAAACATAAATTTCACCTCGAAAGGGAGGCGGGTGTAATACTGTACATTTACCCTTAATATATATATATATATATATATATATATATATATATATATATATATATATATATATAAACGTAAAAGTGATCAAATAATGTAAAAAATCTTTTGATATATTTGAAGATCATATTATCTTAATGTTGAACATACTGTAGTTTACGCAGCTAGGCGTTTACGCTCCACTAGACCCACCCTCGGGAACAACTACGCGCAAGATAGCCTAGTCTCTAAAACGATAAAAGGTTTGTTGAAAAAACAAAGCTAAATTGATCAAATGCAAGTCATCATCTTTCTAGTTGCTCAACTTACATCTACCTCTTTTCTGCACGCACTTAACATAGAGTATATAATAATTATTCCTGTATAATCATTAATTCTTTGTTCAAGTTCAGGTTATTCCATATTACACACATAAACAGTAAACATTTACTCTATAAAGGTTAGGAGACAGGGATCTTTTCGGTTTTAGGTCCGGCATTGGATTTTTTCATATTTTTGGTATAGACGTAGATTTTTACGCCGATTCCATTTCCGCAATCCGTTTCTTGGAGAAATAAACACGAAAAAAGTTATGTGCAAGTTTATTACGTTTACAGGTTTCCAGAACACAGAACGGAACACAAACCAACGTTTGCTACTTGCCAAACTGCGCAATATCGTTCAGCATTTGGCGCACTAGATCTTTGCCTGCGTGTCGGCGACGCCAGAGAAACTCGCAGAGATAGGAGTCGATCATGGAACGGTGCGTACCACACCGGCGCTTGTTACCACGTTTGAGTTGGTTCCACGTCGACTCTATCCGTTGCGTGTGTGCTCCAGTTGAAGGGTCCACGAAGTTTTCGCTGTGGTTCACTGTTTTGTGACTGAAGCTGTACCTTTCGAGCTTTTCGATATACAAACAGAAGTAGTTTAGGTTAGGTTAGGTTAGGTTAAGTATAGGCGGATATTTGAATACAAGTTTTTGGCCATAACTTTTTTCGTGTTTATTTCTCCAAGAAACGGATTGCAGAAATGGAATCAGCGTAAAAATCTACGTCTATACCAAAAACATGGAAAAAATCCAATGCCGGACCTAAAACCGAAAAGACCCGGAGACAGAATTGTGGTGTTTAATGAATGAGTTATATAGATTTAGATCGCAACTTTTATAATAGAAATTTCTCGAAATGAAACCTAATACTGTACCCGGTTTGCCGTTCATGCTTTCCGAAAGCAATTATTTTAATGATTTTACACGTATTGTTTTAATGATTTTAAGTCGTTTTTGATTAATTCTTTTTCTTCATTAACTTCCTACAACAGTCTGAGTTTCATCGTTATATATTGCTTCTTTTGAAGTACATCACTTTATATTTATGTAGGGTAACATAGATAAATATAAATCAAAATAAATGAAGCGCTCCGGACCACAACCTGCCAAGCGCCAGTGGGGCCAGAATTGAGTTGGTTATACCACTATATTCCTCCACCCTTCCTCTATCCCGTGGGTGAGTCAGGGAGCAAATTGTGGACCTGTACGTATGGTCGAAATCAATCAAATATCGTTATTGGTTCAAAAGTTATGGCATTTTGCGAGTTGACAAACTTTAACTACATTTTTCTTTATTTTTTAATTTTGGCGCTTGGATGTTTGTGGTCCCGAGCGCCTCATATATCAAATACAGTAAATCCTCGATTTAACGAACTAATTCCAGCCGCCCCATTCCCTTAAATCGAATATTCTCTTAAATCGAAAATTCCCTTAAATTGTACAAAATTTCAGGCATTGAAAAAAATTATGCGTAGTGCTTAGGAAGAAATCCCTAGACAAAAAAAGTAGACATGGCTTACCTTAAAATTTGGGGGTTATGGTGTTTGTTGTAGGTGGCCTGACACAGGTATGACCCCCAAACCTGTGCCAGGCTTGAGGGGGTGAATTACTCTGTCTCAACATCACCCTCCAGAAGCATGGCAGGTACCTCTGGGGTGACTGGCTCTGGGGTAGTGGAAGCACTGCGAGAAAAGCTGAGTGTTGGAGCTGGTGAAGATGAAGAGGTTGATGACAATCCTAATGTTGAGGGTAGTGGAACATCAAAAGAAGAATGGCTGTCAGATCTTCGTCTTTGAGGGGCAGGAGGCTTGAAGAAATCATCAATCTTAGTCTGGATCGGGGCACACATGGCTTGTTTTTTTTGACGACCCTGGTTCTCATCTCCCTCAGATGGTCATAGAAGGACTGCGGGTCTTCATGCTTGGTGGTGATCAGGAAGATGAGGAGCGCATCAAGATTATTTCGTACCTCAGACAGCTTCATCGATGGAATTGCAGATGTCTCTTCTTCTTCTTCTTCTTCCAAGCTTGTTTCTAAGGGACTTGAGGCCAAAGAAACTTCTGCAGCAATCTCGTCTTCAGATTGGATGTGGTCCCCGAGGTCTCCACCATCAATCTCCAGCCACTCTTCGATGTCCTCTTGCTGCACATCGTCCTCTCCAGCATTGCGGAAGACCGTTCTGCATTCCTTTTCCGTCAATCCCTCGAAGTCTGCTGTCTTCTCTTGCAGCTGGGTTTGATGGTTGTGGGCAAAGAAGGCATTCCAGCCATGGACCAAGGTTCGAACACTCACCGTATCCCATGCTTTTTTTACATTGTGCACTACATCATAAAAGTTGTAGTTCTTGTAGGCCTGCAGACTTCTTTCTCCTCTTGTATCTAGCACGTCTTCTGCCGGGGGAAGCTCCACAACAAGAAGATCATCAAGCATGAGCTGACGGTAATGCCTTTTGAAAGCGTTGATTACCCCCTGGTCCATAGGTTGGATTAGTGAAGTGGTGTTCGGCGGCAAATACTCGACCCTTATCTTCCCATCACTGGAGCACAACACATCAGCAGAAGGATGCGCAGGAGCATTGTTCAAGGGCAACAGGGCATTAACTTCTCTATAATTCACTTCCTTTTCCTTCACCTGGAAAGACCGGACAGCTGGGACAAAGCAGTTGTCTAACCAGTGCTTGGTAATCTCTCTCGTGAACCAAGCTTTCTTGTTACCTTCATAGGACAGAGGGAGACTGTTCATGAAGGGGCGTAATGCCATTGGCCTCTTCGCAGTTCCAACAACCATCGGCTTCAGGCGGTGGGTACCATCGGCATTGGCACACAGCAGGACAGACACACGACTCTTGCTCATTTTGTGCCCGGGGACACTTGCCTCTGCTCTCGCTGCCCGCGTGTTGCTCGGCAATGCCTTCCAAAAGAGGCCCGTCTCATCACCATTGTAGATTTGGAAGTCCTGCAGATTCGTTTCTATCCTCAGCACCTTCATCTCTTCTACGAAGGGAGCAACACTGGCGGTATCAACACTGCATCTTTCGCCGACAATCTTACGGTCCGTGATATTGTGCCAGGCACAAAACCTAGTCACCCAGCCAGGGCTAGCATGAAAATTTTCAATATTTAATTTTTCTGAAAACCTTACTCCAGCTGACTGAAGCTCTGGACCTCGGACCAGCAGCCCTTGAGCTTTTTGCTGTTTGTACCAGTTGTACACGGCGTCGTCCAGGTCTTGATGTGATGGCTTCTTTAATGGCTTTTTTTCGAGAGCCTTATTTTTGTCACTAGCACTAGCACTCATCTCATGCTGCAGCCTATAGCTCTATAGCTCTTAAGGTGCTGCTTATCACCTTTCAGTTGGTAAACTTGTGTTTTTCAAATGTTATACTCTGCCATCACAGCAGCCACTGACGCTCCTTTCTCAAACTTTTCAGTTATCTCTAACTTCTGCGCAATAGTTAAACGCACTCTTTTCACCTTCTCACTACCACTTGTTCCCTGAGATACTTTCGGCATGATAATAAGACCACAGTTAAGCACAAACACAGTGAGCAGCAATGCAACACAGCGGCGAGGCGACAAGGTACAGACTGGCCACATGTAAACAAAACACGAACACACGAAAACACGTGCGCGTCCGTCTCTCCTTTTTACGGAGTACTATTCTGATTTAACGAACTACTTTAGTGTCATTCACGAATTTTGAGATTTTCTTAATTAAACATACCTTTAAATCGTTCTTCTCTTAATATAAATAAAACTAATCCAGTGACAGTTCCTTGATATACTCTGCTGAATACAATAGCTCAGTTTTATCTCTTTCAGTTGAAAGTAACTGTCTGCTTTTTGTTGTTTAATCAGTTGTTTATCTATTTATGTGCGCTCACAGACACTCTTGAGGCTTTTGATTTTCTTGATCGGTCTACGTCTTGGCCACTGTCGTAACATTGCTTATCGCCGATAAGCGAAACTAAGCGACATTTGGATGGATGGGGGATCGTCCTCTGCTTCCAGATGATGTAGCGACCCGTGGATCGGAACCCACGTAAAGCTGTAGGTCTCTTCCGTTATATGATCTTAGATGTTGTGAAGGAGGTTAAACAGCCCAATAAAAATTTTATTGACCAGTCTTTTATGAGGAACTTTTTCCAAATCTTTCTTGATATCGAGATAAATAACATTCACTGGTTTCTTATTGTCAGTGTAGTTTATTACAATACTGGAAAAGTAACTAGTTACAGTACTGTCTAAAAAAAGTGGGACATTATTTAATCTACGTTAAAATACAAATATCTCCCATAATAAAGGTAATGTGTACAATTTTTTTTCCTAATTCCTTGTCAACTTCAACAACAAACGAACCGAAGTATTGTTTACGTAAATACAGGGTGTTCGAAAAGTCCTGTCACCCCCTACAAAATTTATATATTGTTATACCAATTTTATTTTTGTGATTAATTGTATTTATATGTGGTAGGTGTAATTTAAGAAACAAGTCACTAGCAACATTACTTTAATTACAGTAAAGACAGTTATTTATTCAAAAACCGTTCACAGGCTTCATATCGTTTCTGCATGTTTGTATCGCTTAATTCATTAACAAATGATGGGTGGTATGGTTTCATGCCGAGATCTTTTGTCATGTGATCTCTCATTGTGGACATGGGGACTGCAAGTTCTTGTGATCGTTTCCAAAGTGATTTTTTCGGTGAACGAGCCACTGATGCAATCACACCTTCACATCGTCCTGCTCGCGTTGTTGGTCTTCCCGACCGTAGTCTGTCCTTGATGGAGCCAGTTTCAAGCAGCTTTTTCTCCCAGCGTAATACCATCTTGTTTGGTGGTGCAGCCTTATTGAATTTTGTGTTGAAATCATACTGGATATCATGCATCGTTTTGCCAGTATGTGACCTTTCATGAGCCCATGTGCTCATCACTATCCTTTCCTCTAGAGTGTAAGTGGACTGGTCTGCCATTGTTCACACAACTCTAATGCCTGGAAAAGAACAAAAATGTCAATGAATCACATATAAATTCAATTAATCACACAAAAATAAAATTGGTATTACAATATGTGCATTTTGTAGGGGGGGGGGGGTGACGGGACTTTTCGAACACCCTGTAGAAGTTGTAGTTAATAGTATATGCGAGAAACTTTTCATTCGTGAGTTACTTGGTATCCTGAGCAATACAAAACAATGACCAGAAATAACTACAAAAACACTGCTGAGGTGATTGCTTTGCTTGAACATACTGCAAAATCAATTCGACAGATACCTAGTGACCTAAATATATCAAAATCAGCTGTACATCGAATCATACAGCAATACAATTGCAGTGACACTCTCGTGAACAGGATACATGGTAAAGTTGAGAGAAATGGGATAAATACTGCAACAGGTGGCTAAAACTTATAAGAATTTGTAAAAAAAGCTCCAAGGAAGATGTCATATACCATTCAAAGAGTTGGAAAGCTGTGAGATGAAAATTTCTGCAAGAACAGTGAGAAGAAGCATAAGAAACGTGGCACTGACTGCATTCGACCATCTAAAGAGACATTGTTAACAGGAAATATACATGCAAAGATGTTGCAATGGGCATGAAAGTACAAAGGTTTGATTGTAGACGACCGGAAACAGGTAAGATATTGGGAATGTACACTTCTTTTTCAGAAAAAGTCGTGCAAAGTTTGATTCATTTTCAGGAATGATTCAAAATATTCAAATATTTCGCAATCACTTCTAATGTACGAGTACTGTATATGTATATATAAAGTTCCCTTCTAACTCTTTGCTTTTTTGAAATACTGTACACCCACTTTACAAATTAAAAAATATTACAGCTATGAATAACTTTGCATGTTCACAGGTTCATTATCTGGGTGTTATTTTTTTTTTCTTGAGACATGTTAGAATTTTAGTTCGTTTTTCTCAGGTAATTTTTAGCGACGAGTCTCATTTTCTGGTTTCCGGAATTTGAACACCTTTCTTGAGGGAAATGAAGGGTGCCAAGAGATCACCTATTTATATACCTTGCACCACGAAGCATCCTCAGAAGGTTATGGTTTGATCCTGCTTTGGAATCCATGTAAAAAAAATTTTGTGAATAGAAGAATGAATAGCCAAAAATATATACCATTTTTGAAGGAAAAGTTGTATCTCGCTAACAACTGGTTAGGACGCAGAAAAATGATTGCTTCAACTAGATTTGGCTTTGTCATAAAACAAATGTAAAAACTGTTTTTGAGGATAACAGCAATGAAGTATTAGATTGACCAGGAAATTTACCAGATCTGAGTTCAATCAAGAACCTTGATTCCTTGATAATTTACCAGATCTGAATCCAATTAAGAACCAAGATTCCTTGATAAGGAAACGATTATAAGACACCTTTGTAAGTGCTGGCTTAGAGTTCCAGAAATTACCAACATTTGTAAATCATTGGTGGAGTCGATGCTAAAACGAGTTAAAGAAGTTTTACGAGAAAAAGAGGGTCACACAACGTATTAGAATAAAAATACATCTACTGTATGACATACTTTTATTCAGTCCTAACTATGATATATCTAAAAATTCAACGAAAATCAGCACGAATTCCAATCAGGAAGATCATGCCTATCACAACTTATAGAGCACTATGACAATATCCTAGATGCAGTGGAAGGCAATGAAAACTGCGATTTCATATACATGGACTTTGCTAAAGCTTTCGACAAATGTGATCATGGTATAATAGTACATAAAATGAAACATATGAGAATAACAGGCAAAGTGGGAAAATGGATCTAAAACTTCCTCAGAGAACGTCAACAGGTCGTAAAAATTCAAGGTATATCAGCATCAGAATTGGAAGTACGCAGCTCAGTACCACAATGTACAGTACTGGCCCCACTCCTACTCATTATCATGCTAACAGACATAGACAGTGAAGTAAACAGCAATATAGTATGGTAACATCCTTTGCAGACGATACAAAGATCAGCAGAAAAATCAGCGATGCAGAAGAGGTGGAGGCCTTGCAGAGGGATACGAACAAAATATACAAATGATCAGAAGACAACAACATGACATTTAACAGCGACAAATTTCAGCTCTTGAGATATGGTGGAAATCAAGAATTTAAACAAACTGCATATTATGCTCCAGATAGACATAAAATTCAGAGACGCACGAAAGCGATCGATTTGGGGGTTATAATGATTGGTGATGCGAAATTCGAGACATAAAATCAGATAGCGATAAACAAAGCAAAAAGAGTCGCGGGACAGGTACTAAGAACGTCCAAAATGGACAAGACAGTAATGATTCTCCTGTTGAAAACACTGATCATACCAAAACTTGAATACTGCTCAGTCTTGACGTTCTCATATAAAAAGGAAGAAACTAATAAATTAGAAGAAACTCGGAGACATTTCACAGCTAAGATTGATGGCAGCAAAGAACTCAAACTACTGGGAAAGACTACGTAAACTAAATCTGTACTCCCTGGAAAGAAGAAGGGAGAGATACACCATAATATACACATGGAAAATGATCGAAAAACTGGTACAAAACCTCAAACTAAACCCAATTACCACCCAAATAACACTGGAAAATAGGGAAGGCAGAATGTGTAGTGTTCCAAAACTAAAGACCCGACAAGGGACCTCCTCAACACTAAAAGAAAGCAGGTTGATTGTCAGGGGGCCAAGACTTTTTAACCAGCTTCCAAAGGACCTCAGAAACGTTACAGGGATCAAAGTTGGAGTCTTCGAAAGAAGACTAGATGATTGACTTAGAGCGGTACCAGATGAGCCGCGTGTACCTGGCTTTGTGCGGTGGAGAGCGCAAGAGAGCAACTCGCTCCTCCACTAAGCCAGGTCTTGAGGCGTGGGCCACCAGCTTGACCTTCGTGTGAAGAGAGACCAACGTACGGAACTGCAACGAGGTTAACGAGGTTACGGTAAGGTAAAAGCAGTGTTCCATTTTTCTGGCTGGTACTGTAGTTAAACATTATTTAATTTATCTGAAATGGTTCTCTGCGTGTGTTAAAAGCTTAATTTAACACATTTTGTAATAATTTCGTAATAATTTTGTAAATGATTAGAGTCGTGTCCAGGGGGTGTTATTGGGTGTCTGTAACCCCCCCCACTGGTTGTCCCAGAAAAAAAAATTAGATATAGATTGTATATCTGATTTCTAAACTGTAAACCCTGTGACCAAGTTGGGGGCCTTTGATTATGTCATTCAAACAGTACAACAGCCTCAGCATCATGAATTGGCATCTTTTTGTTGCATCTGACTTCACACTTCATGGTCATTATTTGGTCATGTAATGTCATATCAGTCTTATAGTGACAGAAAAGGCTCCTCCTGTCCTGAATTTAATACAAAATGAGTAGTAGTCAGGAGTCAGTCATCCAACACGTTAACCATGGTCATTCGTCTTGGGTGGCGTCTTGCAAACATGGTGATAATGGTCTCCGCATCAATGGCGATGTCACGGTGGATATGCATTAGAGCCAACCCAGTCAGTCGTTCCGTGGCCATGCTGCAGCGAAGATAATTCTTCAAGCGCTTCAGTCCACTGAATGCTTGCTCTGCAGTGCAGCTGGTGACTGGTAGGCTGCAATGGATGCGGAGCAGCCTCTTGATGTTGGGATGCTTCCGGACCCCTTAGCAGGGCACGCAGCTTTGCCGTACCCATTTTGTCCAACGCTGTAACCCCCCTGTTCCCATGTTCTGGATACGGCCCTGATGATCCACCAGTTTAACTCTGCCAAAGTTTAGCAACCACACTCAGAAAAAAATTCCTACTAAATGTTACAAAGTATCATATGGTAATGAAGCTTACACATATTGTAAACAAATAGCATTGTCAAAGAAAATTTCAAAACAGTTTTGATATTTGTAGAATTAGTCAGCGTCTCTTTATTGGTAATTGGTTTAGGCTGGAACTACAGAATGTTCTATTTAAATGGAACCATAGGGAGTAATTAATAATGTCTTTTTTTCTACAGATTTGTGAGGGTAAACGTAATGAAGGTAATAATAAGGTAATAAAGGTACCAATATCCTTTCCAATCTTTATTACTCCGTGTGGTTCCATTTAAAAGGGAGTAATAAGGATTGGAAAGCATATTGGTACCTTTATTACCTTTATTTACCTTCATTACCTTACCTTACCTTACCTTTATTACGTTATTATTACCTTCATTACGTTTACCCTCACAAATCTGGACAAATAAAGACATTATTAATTACTCCCTATGGTTTTATTTAAATAGAACACTCTGTACAATGATAATGGATAGTTTGAACCGCTTGCTTTGCATTTTTACACAGTACATTGATGTTAAAGAACTTTTTCTCAGGATAAATGGTAATCTTTTAAAATCGTGAAACGAATGCAAGTTATATGGATCTGAGTCATTTTGTAAAAGTAAAAAAGTTTTACAACGATTCAGTATTTATCTCAAAAAAATAAAAATCATGACAAATTAAAGAAACAAAAACTGCGAAATGAAGTAACTGTTTTCGTAAAATGTAAAAATAATTTACTCTTCTGTTACAGAAATATACAGTACAAGTTTAACCAAGTAACAAATTAATCTACTATTGTAATCTAATTCGACAGTTGTTATATTTTACATAATTATTAACAGTTTTCCTTTAAAGTTTTTAAAATTACCTTACAAATTGAATGACACTAAATGACAATAAACGAAATGACTTATAACGAACCATTAAATATAGCCAATCATCTAAATAAGTATTTTGCTACCGTGGGAAAAATATACAGCTAATCTTGGTACCCGGTCGATTCGCCGACGGACGTTTTGCCGACAGACATTTTGCCGACGGACGTTTCGCCGAACGGACGATTCGCCGAATGGACTGTCATTAATATTTCTATGACAAAATACACACACATGTTATTAATGGTTATTATTAAATGTTATTGAATTATTTTGTTAAAATATTAAATTATGTTAAATTGAGTTATAGACGCTTGACGTGAAAACATAGATACCTTTTTTAAATAAATTTATATCGATAATACTATATAAAATGTTTATCTATCTATATCTATATATATCTATCTATCTATCTATCTATCTATATATATATATATATATATATATATATATATATATATATATATATATATATATAGTATCTATCTACATCTACAGGGTGGGCGGAAAGTAGCTCCCTATTTTGGATTGGTAAAAAATACGTATATTATCCATTTATTTCAGAAGAAATAATATGAAAAGGTAGGCATACATGGTAGGTTTTCTCTAAAATTCAATGTGGGCTCCAATTCTTTCCACCAGCTTCTGGAGCCGCCCAGGAATGGCGTCCACTGACTTTTAGCAGGAACTCCGGCGGGATGGAGGACATGACTTCCGAATTCGGTCCTCCAGTTCTTCCAATGTCCTCGGTTTGGGTGCGGTAGACTTCTTCCTTACCCACCCCCAAAGAAAGAAGTCGCACCGTGTCAAGTCGGGGCTCCTGGCTGGCCATTGATGTGGACCACGACGACCCATCCAACGCCCAGGGAAGTGGGCATCCAGCATTTCTGCGCAACACCATGAATGCTGAGCGGTACCTTGCTATGTTGCGAAACGAGGTCTGGCCGGTTGTCAGCACATGGGAGAACATCGACGATCTTTATGCAAGATGGCGCCCCTCCGCACTTCGCTCTTGTTGTCCGTGAGTGGCTGGATGCCCACTTCCCTGGGCGTTGGATGGGTCGTCGTGGTCCACATCAATGGCCAGCCAGGAGCCCCGACTTGACACCGTGCGACTTCTTTCTTTGGGGGTGGGTAAAGGAAGAAGTCTACCGCACCAAACTGAGGACATTGGAAGAACTGGAGGACCGAATTCGGGAAGTCATGTCCTCCATCCCGCCGGAGTTTCTGCTAAAGTCAGTGGACGCCATTCCTGGGCGGCTCCAGAAGCTGGTGGAAAGAGTTGGAGCCCACATTGAACTTTAGAGAAAACCTACCATGTATGCCTACCTTTTCATATTATTTCTTCTGAAATAAATTGATAATATACGTATTTTTTTACCAATCCAAAATAGGGAGCTACTTTCCGCCCACCCTGTATATCTATCTATATCTATATACTATATATATATATATCTATCTATATATATCTATCTATATCTATATATATATATATCTATCTATATCTATATATATATCTATCTATATCTATATATATATATTCTATCTATATCTATATATATATATATCTATCTATATCTATATATATATATATCTATCTATATCTATATATATATATATATCTATATCTATATATACATATCTATCTATCTATATATATACATATCTATCTATCTATATATATACATATCTATCTATCTATATATATATACACATATCTATCTATCTATATATATACATATCTATCTATCTATCTATATACATATCTATCTATATATATATATCTATATATATCTGATATATATATCAGTTTAACGTCTGTTGTAGGTAAGCTACTGAATCAATAATTAGGGATCGTATAGTCGAACACTTAGAAGTGCATAATCTGGTTAGAAATACGGAGCACGGTTTTAGGCGAAACAAATCTTGCTTAACTAATCTTTTAGAATTTTTCCAAAGCGTGGTTAACGTTTACGATAGACATCGGGCGGTTGATGTAGTGTATTTAGATTTTCAAAAAGCGTTTGACACCGTGCCGCACAAAAGACTGATTGAAAAAACTAAGGCTCATGGAATCAGGGGTGTAGTAATAAATTGGCTAGAAGAATGGTTGCGAGGCAGGAAACAGAGGGTGGTCGTTGATGGAGCGGAGTCGTGTTGGGCTAATGTAGCGAGTGGCGTTCCTCAGGGTTCTGTATTGGGACCCTTGCTTTTTCTTATATAAGCACACCGGACAAAAAATTAGTCACCCCTCTCAGAATGTACCTAATAACGTGTGACGGCGCCTCTGGCCTTGATAACCGCACGAATCCGGCGAGGCAGAGACTCTACGAGGTTGTGCATATACTGAACATCGATTTGCTGCCACTCGTTCATCAGCCGGTCCCGAAGTTCCGCCAGAGTCCGTGGGTGTCTATTCCTGCGCTTCACTTTCTGTTTCCAGCCTGAACAACACCTTCGACGCATTCAGGATTAAAGGCTTCATTGGACCTACGATGTACTCGTCGCCTCCCATCATTGGAGAACAAACAAAAACGAGACTCATCGGACCAAATTACACGTTTCCAATTTGCCGCAGTCCAGTTTTTGTGCCTCTGAGCCCATTTATAACGTGCCAATTTGTGACTTGCTGTTAACAGCGGCCTCTTCCGTGGTACCCTGCTCCAGATGTCCATCGCATGCAGTTCTCTTCGCAATGTCCGTTCGGAAATTGGTCGCTGGAGAACCTCATTGGTTTCTTGGAGCAATTGTTCTCTGGTTTGAAAAGCAGTTACTAGACGAGAAACATGGCGGCGGCCCCTATTGTCGAGAATTGTTTTCCGGCCACAGTTACGCCGTCGATTGTCAGTTGATTGCGAACTACACCACTCTTTGTAAACTCGCTGGACAGTACGCGTTGACACACCAACAAATTGGGCTACTTCAGACATTTTGTGTCCGTGGGCTCTGCCAAACACGATGGCTCCTTTTTGCCACTGAGTAACGTCTGCCTCACGACCCATTTTGCAGACTATATCCAACACACACTTTGTTCTTCACCACCTCACGAAACAGATCTGATCCTGTGTGCTACGTCACCGCTACTTGTCACTTACCAATGCTACATCAGCGCCCTCTGTGTGACCTTGAACTTCCTACTATCGGTGCTATTAGGGGTGACTAATTTTTTGTCCGGTGTGCTTATATTAACGATTTAGATGTCGGCCTAGTCAGTACAGTTTCAAAGTTTGCGGATGACACGAAGCTGGGTGGTAGGGCGATTAATGACGAAGATAGAGGTAAAACTCAGGAAGATCTGAATAAAATCGTTGATTGGTCAGTCACATGGCAAATGAGATTTAACGTGGATAAGTGCAAAATTATGCATATAGGTTCGCGTAACGGTAATTTTGCGTATAGTATGTGAGGGAAAGATTTAACAAGCGTAGAGCAGGAAAAAGATTTAGGAGTTATAGTCACTGGTGATTTAAAAGTAGCGAAACAAAGTACAGCGGCGGTCAATAAGGCGAACAAAGTGTTAGGTTTTATAGCTCGAAATTTTGAGTACAAATCGCGCGATATTATAGTTCCTCTTTATAAATCATTAGTTAGACCCCATTTGGAGTACGCGGTCCAATTTTGGAATCCGCATAGCGCAAAGATATAGACAAAATCGAAAGAGTTCAAAGACGAGCAACTAAGATGATTCCGTCTCTTAGGTCAAAGTCGTACGAGGATAGGCTTAAAGAGTTAAAATTGACTACACTCGAGACTAGGAGGTTAAGGGGTGATCTAATCCAGGTTTTCAAAATTATGAATGGGTTTGATAACGTAGATAGAGATAGCTTTTTCGAAATATCTCAATATAATAGGACTAGAAATAACGGGTGTAAGTTGACAAGTAGAAGGTTCGAGACAGCAGTTGCGAAAAACTTTTTTACGCATAGAATAGTAAATAGCTGGAATAGTTTGCCGGTAGAAGTAATTAGTAGCACGTCTATAAACATGTTTAAGAATCGATTGGACGCGCATGTTGATAGAAAGGGTATAGTTTAAGGTAGTAAAATTAAGGCTTTGTGGGGATAGATCCACAGCTCAACCAAGTGTGTGGATATAGGGAGGCAGCGTCTTGGGTTAGGGGATACTCTCTGTCCTTACACACCCCATTTAAAGAGATTCCTCTGCCGAGCGGTGCCCCCCATAGTACTGTGAGGTATGAAAAACTCATGATCTTCACTTGCCCCACAAACACCTTTAAATGGGAGACCCATAATGGGTGCACACACATTTCTACATTACTGTACAGTCTTTACAGCCACACCTACACTTTTCCTCGTAAGTGTATATATTGTAATGTATATGGTTGTAAATTTGACTTGGTCCGCAATCGATATGAACCGTGACTTGATGGATACCGTAATGAAATTGACTGGATTCTTTGGATCTGATATATTTGCATGTCCGTTATATAATAGATATAGAGTGTACATATTTGTGGATAGTAGTCTATTATGACTTGATCCTCTGGATCGAGAGATTCTATCTTTAGTTTTAAATCGATAATTAATTATTTTAAATTGATAATGTATAGGTTGTAAATTTTGACTTGGTCCGCAATCGATATGGACCGTGACTTGATGGATACCGTAATGAAATTGACTGGATTCTTTGGATCTGATATATTTGCATGTCCGTTATAAATAGATATAAAATGCAACATTTGTGGATAGTAGTCTATTATGACTTGCTCCTCTGGACCGAGAGATTCTATCTTTAGTTTTAAACCGATAATTAATTATTTTTAAATTGATAATTATTTAGTTTCGTAAAAATTGGTCTTTGCCAATTTACCGGCAGTTTTTAAATAAGTTTCTTATGTTCTTGTGGTTCGGAACCCACGTAAAATTGTAGGTCCCCTCCGCCACCACGGAGGACATACACAATACACGATTACGAACACAGTTAGGTAGACCAGCCATGAGTGGATCCTAGGGTCTTTGTTGGTCTGAAACATTATAACATTATTATAACATATATATATATATATATATATATATATATAATATATATATATATATGTCCCTTCTTATTTCATAATACTGTCTCTTCTTTATTTCATAATACTGTCTCTTCTATTTCATAATACTGTCTCTTCTTTTCAGGCTGCCGTAAGCCGAACGGTCCCAGCGTAAATTCCACAAATTTTCCCCGCGCTCGCGAAGGTGTCGCAATTACAAACAATTTGAAGGTTCTATCCTTAAATGCTCGTAGCCTACGAAATAAAATTAACGAATTTTTTTCTTTAATTGCTTGTAAAGGCTATGATTTAATTGCGATAAATGAATCGTGGCTTAGCACTGAAACACGTGACTTTGTAGGGGAGTATCAAATTAAAGGTATAGACTTTTTGTTAAAAACAGAATAGGTAGGCGAGGAGGCGGTGTTATGTTGTATATCAAAGATAATATTGCGAACGTTATAGAAGTAAAGCACTCAATTCCAGAACCGATAGATTCGACTATAGCAGAACTTAAATTGAACGATTTCAAACTTCTTGTTGCGGTTATATATAGGCCCCCAAATCAAACAGCTGCTACGGACGAAGCGTTATATCGTGAACTAAAGAGAATAATCGGTAGTGAGCAGGCTTAGTTATGGGTGACTTTAATTGCGCCAACGTGAATTACGATACAATGCAGGGAGACGCGGAAGGTATCGTTTAGTTAATTTTCTCGAGGATAGCTTTTTATTCAAAAGGTTGGGGAACCTACGAGGTTGGACAGTATTTTAGATTTAGTAATAACTACGGATGATAGGCTAATTACTGATCTTCAAGTAATAGAACCGTTGAGCAATAGCGATCACAATATGGTAGAGTTTGTCCTCTCAGTAAGTCACTCGAAAAAAAAAAAAAAAAAACCACTAACTCGACTAAAATTCCTAGCTTCCAGCACGCAGACTTTAGTAAATTTCGAAATAAATTTTCACACGTCAATTGGGAAAACGTAATGGGGAACTCCAACGCAAAACTAATGTGGGAATCGTTCGTAACGGTATTTAGGACTATAAATGAGGAATGTGTACCGTACAAAATTAAGCGTGCGAAAGTAAACAAAAAGCCCTTGTGGTTTACTTCTAGAGTAGTTGACATTATAAAGAGTAGAGAGAGCGCTTATAGGCTATACAAGTGCGATAAAGATAATCTGTTGTTACGAAACAACTACATATCTCTAAGGCGTGAAGCTAAAAGTGTAATAAAAAAGTCAAAACGCGAATTTGAAATCTCCATAGCTCGTGACGGTAAAGAAAACCCCAAGCGATTCTTTCAATACGTCAATAATAGAAATCCAGTAAAAAGTGTCTTAGGTCCATTAAAAAATGGAAATGGAGATCTAGTCTCTGAAAACAAGGAAATGGCTACCTTGCTAAACGAATTTTTTACGTCAGTTTTTACTATAGAAGATGTAACGAATATCCCTACGGTCATAGACATAATACCTTTTGATAATGGTAATATTTTGGATAATATTGTCGTTAGTGAAGGGGAAGTAATGCGCTATATTGATAAAATGAAAACGCGTAAATCACCGGGTCCGGATTCCATATATCCCATACAACTAAAAGAATTAAAAGATAGCATTGTTGTGCCGCTAACAATGATTTTTAATGCGTCTATTTCTGAGGGGTGCGTACCAGATAATTTCAAGTTAGCAAACGTAACACTATCTTTAAGAAAGGCGATAAAGGTGCGGCGGGAAATTATAGGCCAATCAGTTTAACGTCTGTTGTAGGTAAGCTACTGGAATCAATAATTAGGGATCGTATAGTCGAACACTTAGAAGTGCATAATCTGGTTAGAAATACGCAGCACGGTTTTAGGCGAAACAAATCTTGCTTAACTAATCTTTTAGAATTTTTCCAAAGCGTGGTCAACGTTTACGATAGACATCGGGCGGTTGATGTAGTGTATTTAGATTTTCAAAAAGCGTTTGACACCGTGCCGCACAAAAGACTGATTGAAAAAACTAAGGCTCATGGAATCAGGGGTGTAGTAATAAATTGGCTAGAAGAATGATTGCGAGGCAGGAAACAGAGGGTGGTCGTTGATGGAGCGGAGTCGTGTTGGGCTAATGTAGCGAGTGGCGTTCCTCAGGGTTCTGTATTGGGCCCCTTGCTTTTTCTTATATATATTAACGATTTAGATGTCGGCCTAGTCAGTACAGTTTCAAAGTTTGCGGATGACACGAAGCTGGGTGGTAGGGCGATTAATGACGAAGATAGAGGTAAAATTCAGGAAGATCTGAATAAAATCGTTGATTGGTCAGTCACATGGCAAATGAGATTTAACGTGGATAAGTGCAAAATTATGCATATAGGTTCGCGTAACGGTAATTTTGCGTATAGTATGTGAGGGAAAGATTTAACAAGCGTAGAGCAGGAAAAAGATTTAGCAGTTATAGTCACTGGTGATTTAAAAGTAGCGAAACAAAGCACAGCGGCGGTCAATAAGGCGAACAAAGTGTTAGGTTTTATAGCTCGAAATTTTGAGTACAAATCGCGCGATATTATAGTTCCTCTTTATAAATCATTAGTTAGACCCCATTTGGAGTACGCGGTCCAATTTTGGAATCCGCATATGCGCAAAGATATAGACAAAATCGAAAGAGTTCAAAGACGAGCAACTAAGATGATTCCGTCTCTTAGGTCAAAGTCGTACGAGGATAGGCTTAAAGAGTTAAAATTGACTACACTCGAGACTAGGAGGTTAAGGGGTGATCTAATCCAGGTTTTCAAAATTATGAATGGGTTTGATAACGTAGATAGAGATAGCTTTTTCGAAATATCTCAATATAATAGGACTAGAAATAACGGGTGTAAGTTGACAAGTAGAAGGTTCGAGACAGCAGTTGCGAAAAACTTTTTACGCATAGAATAGTAAATAGCTAGAATAGTTTGCCGGTAGAAGTAATTAGTAGCACGTCTATAAACATGTTTAAGAATCGATTGGACGCGCATGTTGATAGAAAGGGTATAGTTTAAGTAGTAAAATTAAGGCTTTGTGGGGATAGATCCCACAGCTCAACACAAGTGTTGTGGGATATAGGGAGGCAGCGTCTTGGGTTAGGGGATACTCTCTGTCCTTACACACCACATTTAAAGAGATTCCTCTGCCGAGCGGTGCCCCCATAGTACTGTGAGGTATTGAAAAACTCATGATCTTCACTTGCCCCACAAACACCTTTAAATGGGAGACCCATAATGGGTGCACACACATTTCTACATTACTGTACAATCTTTACAGCCACACCTACACTTTTCCTCGTAAGTGTATATATTGTAATGTATATGTTTGTAAATTTGACTTGATCCGCAATCGATATGAACCGTGACTTGATGGATACCGTAATGAAATTGACTGGATTCTTTAGATCTGATATATTTGCATGTCCGTTATATAATAGATATAGAGTGTAACATATTTGTGGATAGTAGTCTATTATGACTTGATCCTCTGGATCGAGAGATTCTATCTTTAGTTTTAAATCGATAATTAATTATTTTTAAATTGATAATGTATATGGTTGTAAATTTTGACTTGGTCCGCAATCGATATGGACCGTGACTTGATGGATACCGTAATGAAATTGACTGGATTCTTTGGATCTGATATATTTGCATGTCCGTTATAAATAGATATAGAGTGTAACATATTTGTGGATACTAGTCTGTTATGACTTGATCCTCTGGATCAGAGATTCTATCTTTAGTTTTAAATCGAAAAATTAATTAGTTTTAAATTGATAATTATTTAGTTTCGTAAAAATTACGACTGCCAATTTACCGGCAGTTTTTACATAAATTTCTTATGTTCTTGTGGTTCGGAACCCACGTAAAATTGTAGGTCCCCTTCGCCACCACGGAGGACATACACAATACACGAACACAGTTAGGTAGACCAGCCATGAGTGGATCCTAGGGTCTTTGTTGGTCTGAAACATTATAACATTATATATATATATATATATATATAATATATATATATATAATTATATATATCTATATGTATATATATATATATATATATATATATATCTATATATATATATAATATAAATATATATATATATATATATATATATATATATATATATATATATATATGTATATATATATATATATCTATATATATATATGTATATATATATATATATATATATATATATATATATATATATATATCTATATATATATATCTATATATATATATATATATATAATATATATATATGTATATATATATATATATATCTATATATATATCTATATATATATATATCTATATATATATCTATATATATATCTATATATATATATATAATATATAATATATATATATATATATACACATAATATATAATATATCTATATATATATCTATATCTATATATATATATATATATATATATCTATATATATATATATCTATATATATATATATATATATATATATATATATATATATATATATATATAATGTTATAATGTTTCAGATCAACAAAGACCCTAGGGTCCACTCATGGCTGGTCTACCTAACCAATTTTTACGAAACTAAATAATTATCAATTTAAAAATAATTAATTATCGGTTTAAAACTAAAGATAGAATCTCTCGGTCCAGAGGAGCAAGTCATAATAGACTACTGTCCACAATATGTTACACTCTATATCTATTTATAACGGACATGCAAATATATCAGATCCAAAGAATCCAGTCAATTTCATTATGGTATCCATCAAGTCACGGTCCATATCGATTGCGGACCAAGTCAAAATTTACAACCATATACATTATCAATTTAAAAATAATTAATTATCGATTTAAAACTAAAGATAGAATCTCTCGATCCAGAGGATCAAGTCATAATAGACTACTATCCACAAATATGTTACACTCTATATCTATTTATAACGGACATGCAAATATATCAGATCCAAAGAATCCAGTCAATTTCATTACGGTATCCATCAAGTCACGGTCCATATCGAATGCGGACCAAGTCAAATTTACAACCATATACATTACAATATATACACTTCCGAGGAAAAGTGTAGGTGTGGCTGTAAAGACTGTACAGTAATGTAGAAATGTGTGTGCACCCATTATGGGTCTCCCATTTAAAGGTGTTTGTGGGGCAAGTGAAGATCATGAGTTTTTCAATACCTCACAGTACTATGGGGGGCACCGCTCGGCAGAGGAATCTCTTTAAATGGGGTGTGTAAGGACAGAGAGTATCCCCTAACCCAAGACGCTGCCTACCTATATCCCACAACACTTGTGTTGAGCTGTGGGATCTATCCCCACAAAGCCTTAATTTTACTACCTTAAATTATACCCTTTCTATCAACATGCGCGTCCAATCGATTCTTAAACATGTTTATAGGCGTGCTACTAATTACTTCTACCGGCAAACTATTCCAGCTATTTACTATTCTATGCGTAAAAAAGTTTTTCGCAACTGCTGTCTCGAACCTTCTACTTGTCAACTTACACCCGTTATTTCTAGTCCTATTATATTGAGATATTTCGAAAAAGCTATCTCTATCTACGTTATCAAACCCATTCATAATTTTGAAAACCTGGATTAGACCACCCCTTAACCTCCTAGTCTCGAGTGTAGTCAATTTTAACTCTTTAAGCCTATCCTCGTACGACTTTGACCTAAGAGACGGAATCATCTTAGTTGCTCGTCTTTGAACTCTTTCGATTTTGTCTATATCTTTGCGCATATGCGGATTCCAAAATTGGACCGCGTACTCCAAATGGGGTCTAACTAATGATTTATAAAGAGGAACTATAATATCGCGCGATTTGTACTCAAAATTTCGAGCTATAAAACCTAACACTTTGTCGCCTTATTGACCGCCGCTGTACTTTGTTTCGCTACTTTTAAATCACCAGTGACTATACGCAAAATTACCGTTACGCGAACCTATATGCATAATTTTGCACTTATCCACGTTAAATCTCATTTGCCATGTGACTGACCAATCAACGATTTTATTCAGATTTTCCTGAATTTTACCTCTATCTTCGTCATTAATCGCCCTACCACCCAGCTTCGTGTCATCCGCAAACTTTGAAACTGTACTGACTAAGCCGACATCTAAATCGTTAATATATATAAGAAAAAGCAAGGGGCCCAATACAGAACCCTGAGGAACGCCACACGCTACATTAGCCCAACACGACTCCGCTCCATCAACGACCACCCTCTGTTTCCTGCCTCGCAACCACTCTTCTAGCCAATTTATTACTACACCCCTGATTCCATGAGCCTTAGTTTTTTCAATCAATCTATATATATATATATATATATATATATATATATATATATATATATATATACTGTATATAGATATATATATATCTATATATATAATATCTATATATATATATATATATAGATATATATAGATATATATATATATATATAGATAGATAGATAGATAGATAGATAGATAGATAGATAGATAGATATATCTATCTATCTATCTATCTATCTATCTATCTATAGATAGATAGATAGATAGATAGATAGATAGATAGATAGATATAGCTTCCCTCACCAGCTATCTGCAAAGCAGACAGGATCCCGCTTTGCAGATAGCTGGTGAGGGAAGCTATATTTATGGGATCTCTTTGCGAGAGACCCGTTGCCCACGTCGGGCTAGCATCATGAAAAAGAAAAAACTATGGTATTTGTCATTTACCATTACTTATTCGGACTATAGTGGATTTAATTTTCCCAGAAGAGTTCCTTGTTCCATGCACGGTCTGTGTTTAACATAAGTTTCTCAGGGGACCATTCTGAGTTTGTGTGTATATGTATATATATATATATATATATATATATATCTATATATATATATATATATATATAATCTATATATATATATCTATATATATATATATATATATATATATATATATATATATATATATATATATATATATATATATATATATATATATATATATATCTATATATATATATATATATATTATATATATATATATATATTATATCTATATATATATATATATATATATATATATAATCTATATATATCTAATATATGTCTATATATATATATATATCTATTATATATATCTATATATCTATATATATCTATATATATATATATATCTATATATCTATCTATCTATCTATATATATATATATATTATATATATATATATGTATATATATATATATATATATATATATATATATATATATATATATATATCTATATATCTATATATATATATATATATATATATATATATATATATATATATTAGTGATGTAGCGGATGTCATTTTTTTCACATCCGCGGATGCGGATGAGGATGTTTGATTTCAACATCCGCGGATGCGGATGCGGATGCGGATGTCTACATTTTCGTTATTTTTTAGGATATATTCGAGATTTGTTGTGTTTAACGTATATAATAAGTTATTATATAGAGAGAGCTGTAGCTATAATGTAGTATAATTGATTAATTCTACAATAATTGCTGTACTTTTCTCTGAACATATAAAATAATATCAAGCATCTAACTAATATAGAAATCAATTAGTGAATTCGTCTGCAAATAAATTCGTTATATTTTGTTGAGTTTCAGCCACAATTAGAAACCATAATTGTGTTACCAGGATGCGGGACGTGAACCCAACTCAAATGCACCCCACCGACCTCTTTCCCCAACCTCCACCCTTATAGAAAGAGATCTTTAATTAGCTTGATAACTATTTATATTAAGTTTAAAGTTTTATTAGGCATTTTTATAAAAGAGTAATTAAAATAAAGTAAACTAAGATGTTCATCGTTTAATGTTCAAACTTAATTATAGGAAGGTTATGCTTAAGGAACATTAATTTTTCTGCCTTTTCTGCTGCCAGTCTGTTTCTCTTTTCATCATATATTAATCCAGCACTGCTAAATAATCTCTCGCTTGGTACGTTTGTTGGAGGACAGGCTAAATGTTTCCTTGCAAGTTTACTCAAGTATGGATAGATATTCTGCGTATTTTTCCACCAACTAATAGGATTGTCACATGCAGCTAGGCGTTTTTCTTGGTGATAGCTCTCGATCATTTTTACTACATCTTTTGACATCGCGTAGGTCTCGTCATTGCTGCTTGACTCAAGAAACTGAGAGACAGATTCTGTGATAGATTTGCTTGTTGAAGGTGTTGGTTCTGTCACTGAAACTTTTATTCTTTTGGTGGGTGGCGAAGCGACAGATTCAAGAGATTGAAGCTCTTCAACTGCTTTGCCAAGTGATGATTTAACTCGTTCTAATGTACTAGGTGAAAATAACTTAGCTTTGTAACGTGGATCTAAGTAGGTTGCAAGAGAGTAACTTCATACAAGAACAGCCTCTCGGCTTGTCGCTTGCATCACTTTTGCGCACAATGAACTAGTTCTATTAATATAGTAGAATTTGATAATTTCCGCTTATTAATGACGTTTTATCTCAACGGTCCACATCCGCACGACATCCGCAGTCCAAACTGCGGATGCGGACGCGGATGCGGATGTGAGAAAATGTGCTGATGTTCCGCGGATGCGGATGCGGATGTGACCTACATCACTAATATATATAATATATATATATATATCTATATATATGTATATATATCTATCTATCTATCTATCTATATATATATATTTATCTATCTATCTATATATATATATATAGAGTATATACAGGGTCTGTCAAAAAAAACTAAGCCAAATTCAAACCTTTATTAAAACAAAACCATTTATCTAATTAAGTTAAATTTTTTACACAATAAAGTATAGGTTATCACCTATTATCCTTTAAATTTTTATGACGATATCTTCAGAATTGTTAATTTTATTAATAATTAACTAAAAAGTGAGATTCTCCTACTTAACATGAAATTTTTTTTTTTTACGATATACTGTAGATAATTTTTAGTTTAATAAAATTAAAAGAACTGTTCAATGTGATTCCCTTGCATTTCTATCACTTTTTTTAATCTTGGTCTGAATTCGTCTATTGCTCGATTTATTTGCTCTTGGGGGAGCTCTGCCCACTTTGCGATAATCAACTCACGCAAATGATTGACATCCCTTATTCTGTTCCTATACACTCTCTCTGCCAAGTTTTCCCATATTCCGTAGTCTACAGGGTTTAGGTCAGGGCTGTTAGGTGGCCAATTATTCGGTTCCAGAAATTCAGGCACATTCTTTTTCAAATATTCGATGGTTGTTTTGGCAGTATGTGATGCTGCACCATCTTGTTGAAAAATAAAGTAACCTTGACTAGCCAAGTTTCTCATTTCTGGAAGCATTTTCTCAAGCAGGGTATTTGAATAATATTGAGCATTAATTTTCACTCCTGGCTCAATAAAAAATATTGAAGTTTTTCCCAACTTGGACACTCCAACAGAAACCATGACGCTAGAAGAAAAGTGACTCCTTGTTGCGTACAGTCTTTCATCTTGGATTTCATTTTTCTTCGCAACATCAGAATAAACCCGGTCATTCTGCAAGTTTCTTGGTGGCTCTACCGTAAAACGTTTTTCATTCGTAAAAAATGTCTTGGAAAGTTTATCTTCAGTTATTATACGTAAAATACGTTTGGATTTCTCAACTCTTTTCTGACAGTTTACTTCTGACAATCTTTGTCCATGCACTCTTTTAAATGGTTTAAATTGCAGATCAGATTTAATAATCCTTCTTACGCTTGATTCTGATATTTCTAGTTCTTTTGATATTTGAGCAGGTGTCATGTGGCTACCAGGTCGATCCTCTTGACTAAGGATACGTTCCTCCACTTTCTGAATATTTTCATCTACTCTAACTGATTTTGGTCGCCCACTACCAACCTTCCTTTCAATGCTTCCTGTTTCAGCGGTAGTTCTCAATAAGTAATCTAAACCTGATCTAGTCCATCCTTTATAATCGAATTCAGAAAGTAATTTCCTTGCACTATAACCTTTTTCAACTCTATAATGCTTTATAATTATTTTATCTTCATGTGAGAATGGCATATTTAGAGGTATTCACGAAAAATTTTAAATCTAAACAAATTCTGAAAAAGAGAAAAAAGAAGATATTACATAATGAGAAAAACTGAAATTTTCGCAATCTGTAGAAATAACCGCATAACTCCTAAAATATTTAAAATAAAGTTATAAAATTATCACAGATTATTTATGAGCCTTTTATTTATTTAGTGTAAAAAAACATTTGAAATCTCTATCAAATTGTGCATTTTATAGAGATTTCAAATTGGCTTAGTTTTTTTTGACAGACCCTGTATATATATACATATATATCTATATATATCTATCTATCTATATATATATATATATATATTATCTATCTATCCATATATATATATATCTATATCTATCTATCTATCTATCTATATATTATATATATATATATCTATATATCTATCTATATATCTATATCTATCTATCTATATATCTATATCTATCTATCTGTATATCTATATCTATCTATCTATATATCTATATCTATCTATCTATATATATATAATATATTATATATATATTATATATATATATATATATATATATATATTTAACCCCCCCTTTATGGCCCTGAGTCGGTTCGGATTCGACGGGGGGGTTCTGGTTCGGAGGCTGCAACGGATGCTTCTTCTTTATACTTTTCTATAATTCTTTTCTCTCGCTTTATGGGGTCGACACTCTGTTAATTCTTTTCTTCCAATAATAGAAGATAGCCCAACTCGAGTGGGAAAATAAAAACTTTCTCTTACTTTGGTTTACTTCTTAAAAATTACAGGTATTGCTCTGAATTTACAAGGGTAGAGGTTCGACCTCTTTCGACCATGGCTCAGGCCGGAATCTAAAAATATATTAAGGAGGCAAGGGGCCTCTGCCCCCTCCTAATGAGGTGCTAATCTGAAGTACAATGATGAAGTGCTAATCAAAAGTCTAATGCAGAAGTGGTGTATTTTTATAAGTACAGTATAATATAGTCTAAATGTTTGGGGGAGACAATCGAAGGTTAAGTTTCCCCCCTTTTTAAATACATGATCAGATGTTTTTTTTTCGAAAGATTTCAACTAAAAAGAATAAAAAAAATAAAAATAAAAAAGAACAACTATCGCTGATTCTACATTCCTGAAAGCGATATAATTTCGTATTAGCACATAAGCACAATATTGAGTACATGACAGAATACGTATTAATTTTGGTTCATTACAATTACGATTACAATTACCAATTAATTCACATTCACTTGTTGTTTAATTATAGTTCTATTAAAGTACATTCTTACATTATAAATTAAATCATTACATTTAATTAGTTTCACTGAAGTACATTACAAGTTATTGTTCATTACAGTTTCATTAAAGTACATTACAAGTTATTGTTAATTTACAGTTAATTACAATTAAACAGTTCCTATAACTTTGTCTTGTTTTGACAGTGTTTCATATTAATAGACAATTAAGATGTTAGAAATATAATACAAGTACATGGGCACATAACACACATGATATGACATAACGCATGATAATGTTATAAATTCGAATCAAAGCGAAAGGAGACTTTTTAACTTTGAGCGTTCGAATTCTGCTGGGATGAGCGGAATTTGATCACTTACTAAGCATTGTTTTGAGTTCACCTCGGGAGGTCATATAATTAAAAATAAAAATGAAAAAAATAATACGAGAACGTTTTTTCGCGTTCTCGAACGAACCTAAAGTTTCGCGCCGACACGAGTAAAAATGAATATTTAATAAAATTTATATTGGATAATGGTCAAGATAAGATATGAATGTAAGAATGAGTGTGGTTGAATAATAATTATATTTATACTACATAACATATAAATAATGACTTCTATAGAGTGTTTAATCCTTAGGGAAATAAATGACGGGAAAATGTGACGTCATAGTTATTGAATTTTTACGTATAGTACAAATCATTGTTAGGAAGATTTACAAGAACGAATTAGAGACACAGAGTGGGAAACGTAAAGAGAATAAAGTTATTTTGTGACGTCATAGTGTATAAGTCATTATTAGAAAGATGAATTAGAGACAAAAAGTGGGTAGTAATGACTAAGAAGTACAACTACGGGTTCCAATCCTGTTACATGCAATGTGTATGCATAATCTAGGGTCGAGGGTGAGATGCAAGACAATTCATAATTAATTATAATAACTTTTATAACAAATGGAAAATGGATAATGGATACGACTAAACCATAGAAAGGGTAGATCGTAAGGTTGTGACATGAACAAAAATAGGAAGCTACAAGTAAAATTATTATCCAAACTCGCGTTAAGCGATTTTGGTTCTTATGTAAAAATGGACATTCGAACATAAAACTATTCGGACATAAGTTCTGCATGAAGACAATGAATCCATATAATGATGGTGTAGGAATTGTTCATTGTTCACTTTTTACATTACTCTCCCCTTTTAAAAAATAATATTTATACAATAATTTAATAGTGTACCATTAATACAATACAAATGGGAAAATAACATCCTAACAGGGTACCATTAATACAATACAATGAGAAAATAACATCCTAACAGGGTACCATTAATACAATACAATGAGAAAATAGCATCCTAACAGGGTACCATTAGTTACAATACAAATTTTATACAGAACGATTTCGGGTAGTTGAGTACAATGCAGAGTAATCAAATTTTTTAACATGACACTCGCGTAGAGGGCTATGATAAAAATATAAAAATTCAAAGATTAAAACTTTAATTTAGACAAACATTTAATAGGATTAATACATTAATTTAGACAACCAATTAAGTTAGACAAACAATGATATTGTAAAATTTTTAGCAAATTTTTTTTTTTTTTTTCTCTGTGGGGAAAATTACATTCACAATGAATAGGTAAAAGGGAAAAATATAAATCGTACAGTCTATAAGCTAATTTTTATTGACTAGTGTAGGTAAAAATCGAATTACGTAATGGATGATGTATAGACCTGTGGTCAAATGTGTAGGGATTTGGAAGGTTTTTTGAATTAACAAAGTTTAAAAATGATGTATAATAATTTAAGATGGGTTTAGGGTTATATATATATATATATATACACATTTACGTTAAGGAATAGATAAAACAACTTAATAAATGCATGAACGAGGATTTATATATAGTAAGCAAAAATTATTAAGATTATAACGATGATGTTTGCATACGAGTTTTTAATGCAAAAGTGACTGAAGGGACGGAACGTAAATGAATTCGAATATGTGTCAAAAGTAATAAAATTCAATTAGGATTATAGATTTTACATAATTAATTAGTTACACGTATAAGGTAATTAAAAAAAACGAACTTAGAGGACTTACAATTAATGAAAGTACATCTCACGGTTTTAAAATTGAACAAAATAAAAATAAAAATACAAATTAAAAATATGAATCAATTATGCATTTTAATGAGCTAAAGACAATTTTATAATATTCTAAAAAAATAAAAGTAAATCGAGCCATAGATGAGTTTCGACTAAGAATAAAAAAGTTATTGAAATGGAAGGGAAGCATTTCGAACAATCTTTTCTTTTAATAATTTCAATTAAATTTTATATTAAAAATTATTTTTTAGATAATAAAAGAAAATATTAAAAAGGTTTAATAATTTTTGCAGGTTAAGTAGAAAAATCATACTCTTTCGTTGAATGTTGATAGAATTTGAATTATTTGATTTTTTTAATCTGAAGACTTGTTTGCATATAGACAAATACATCTGTTTTATTGTGTAGAAGTTTTATTAAAATTAAATGAGTGAAATTTAGGGTATGTGCGGTCATACGGGTAAATTTCCCGATCGTACAGAGCAGGATAAATTAGGTACATGATCGATTAATTGTTACGCTATTTCTGTCATCATATAATCAAAATAATTATAAAACTCGTTAAAAACTTTTGTAAAAACGGTTTTGTTACAATTAATGAATTACATAACTATATATTTATATACATAACAATGCATGAAAAGGGAAGGTCAAATCAGTGAATTTCCGTCTTACAAATAAAGAAAAGGTTAAACCAAAGACGCAAATCGGTCAATTCAGGTTGAATTTTTAATTCTCTTGAACAACAAAAAAAGGTTGAATTCAATTGACTGCATTGAAAACTAACTTGGGACTCAAAATAAAAATGACTTGGGACTCAAAATAAAAATGACTTGGGACTCAAAATAAAAATGACTTGAAATAAATCTCTCTGACTTGAAATAAATCTCTCTGACTTGAAATAAATCTCTCTGACTTGAAATAAATCTCTCTGACTTCAAGTAAAACTCTGACTTGAGCTAAAACTGTCTGACTTGAACTAAAACTGTCTGACTTGAACTAAAACTGTCTGACTTGAACTAAAACTGTCTGACTTGAACTAAAACTGTCTGACTTGAACTAAAACTGTCTGACTTGAACTAAAACTGTCTGACTTCAAATAAAACTGTCTGACTTCAAATAAAACTCTCTGACTTGAACTCTATCAAGTATTTCTATAAAAATCTCTGGGGCGGTTGGCCGTCTTGGCGCAACCTTCTGACTTGACCTCTTATCAAGTATTCTGAAACTGAAAATGAAACTGACTTGAACTCTTATCAAGTAGTATCTTGAAACTGAAAATGAAACTGACTTGAACTCTTATCAAGTAGTATCTTGAAACTGAAAATGAAACTGACTTGAACTCTTATCAAGTAGTATCTATAAATCTCTCTAAACTCTGTAAACTCTCTGTAAACTCTCTCTCTCTTAATTTGCAAGTCAATTCAATTCAGTAATTGAAAAAAATTTGCAAACAAAAAATAAAAAATGTAAACAACATTTCATTCTAATGTACGGGAAGGTACATAAAATAAAATTATTCTATAATGAATATAACAGTGAAAATAACTCTCTTGAAATTAACTCTGTTACAATTAACTCTGTTACAATTAACTCTGTTACAATTAACTCTCTGTGTTACAATTAACTCTCTTGTGACTTTTAACTTTTGTGACTTTTAACTTTTGTGACTTTTAACTTTTGTAACTTTTAACTTCTGTGAAAATTACTGTTTCACTAAAAAAAAATGTATCACTGGTGTCTGAAATGTTCACTGTGTTTCTTGTAAATTCTAACTTGATATTCATTATTAACTGTTAATAATAGTGACTTTTCAAGTGTTTATAAATTACTTAAAAAAACAAAATGTACTTAACAACATTTCTACGGGCGAAATCCTCAGAGACGTGTCCTGAAGACGTCTTGTTGGCTACTTGTTCCTGGATGAAAACTAGGCGTGAAGAACTTGGAGTCGTGACACACCGGTCAAGGGTGGATGTTACGAACTAGAAGTCGTGACACGCCGGTCGACTGGTTTTATCCTGATGCAGGGTAATTTCTATCTTGGCCAAAGAGTGGCCTCTTCTTAAAATAATCTTCTTAAAATCTTCTTTTTATCCTGATGCAGGGTAATTTCTATTCTTGGCCAAAGAGTGGCCTCTTGTTAAACATCTTCTTGTTAAACATCTTCTTGTTAAACATCTGGTTAAAATCTTCTGGTTAAACATCTTCTTGTTAAACAACATCTTGTTAAACAACATCTTGTTAAACATCTTCTTGTTAAACATCTTCTTGTTAAACATCTTCTTGTTAAACATCTTCTGGTTAAAATCTTCTGGTTAAACATCTTCTTCTTAAACATCTTCTTGTTAAACATCTTCTGGTTAAAATTAGGGGTGTTAGATCCCATATCATCTTCTTCTTATCCTGGTAAAGGGTCGCCAGACTTGTTAGAATCCTCTTCTTAAGAATCTTCTTATCCTGGTAGTAGGGTCCAGTCTTGTTATCTTCCATCTTAAAAATCTTCCTCTTCTTAAAAATCTTTTTCTTCTTAAAAATCTTCTCTTTCTTAAAAATTCTTCTGTTAAAAATCTTCTTTTTAAAAATATTCTTCGTAAAATCATCATCTTATCCTGGCAGGGTCGCCAGACTGTTACCCCCCCCTTTATAGCCCTGAGTCGGTTCGGATTCGACGGGGGGGTTCTGGTTCGGAGGCTGCAACGGATGCTTCTTCTTTATACTTTTCTATAATTCTTTTCTCTCGTTTTATGGGGTCGACACTCTGTTAATTCTTTTCTTCCAATAATAGAAGATAGCCCAACTCGAGGGGGAAAATAAAAACTTTCTCTTACTTTGGTTTACTTCTTAAAAATTACAGGTATTGCTCTGAATTTACAAGAGTAGAGGTTCGACCTCTTTCGACCATGGCTCAGGCCGGAATCTAAAAATATATTAAGGAGGCAAGGGGCCTCTGCCCCCTCCTAATGAGGTGCTAATCTGAAGTACAATGATGAAGTGCTAATCAGAAGTCTAATGCAGAAGTGGTGTATTTTTATAAGTACAGTATAATATAGTCTAAATGTTTGGGGTAGACAATCGAAGGTTAAGTTTCCCCCCTTTTTAAATACATGATCAGATGTTTTTTTTTCGAAAGATTTCAACTAAAAAGAATAAAAAAAATAAAAATAAAAAAGAACAACTATCGCTGATTCTACATTCCTGAAAGCGATATAATTTCGTATTAGCACATAAGCACAATTTTGAGTACATGACTGAGTACGTATTAATTTTGGTTCATTACAATTACGATTACAATTACCAATTAATTCACATTCACTTGTTGTTTAATTATAGTTCTATTAAAGTACATTCTTACATTATAAATTAAATCATTACATTTAATTAGTTTCACTGAAGTACATTACAAGTTATTGTTCATTACAATTTCATTAAAGTACATTACAAGTTATTGTTAATTTACAGTTAATTACAATTAAACAGTTCCTATAACTTTGTCTTGTTTTGACAGTGTTTCATATTAATAGACAATTAAGATGTTAGAAATATAATACAAGTACATGGGCACATAACACACATGATATGACATAACGCATGATAATGTTATAAATTCGAATCAAAGCGAAAGGAGACTTTTTAACTTTGAGCGTTCGAATTCTGCTGGGATGAGCGGAATTTGATCACTTACTAAGCATTGTTTTGAGTTCACCTCGGGAGGTCATATAATTAAAAATAAAAATGAAAAAAATAATACGAGAACGTTTTTTCGCGTTCTCGAACGAACCTAAAGTTTCGCGCCGACACGAGTAAAAATGAATATTTAATAAAATTTATATTGGATAATGGTCAAGATAAGATATGAATGTAAGAATGAGTGTGGTTGAATAATAATTATATTTATACTACATAACATATAAATAATGACTTCTATAGAGTGTTTAATCCTTAGGGAAATAAATGACGGGAAAATGTGACGTCATAGTTATTGAATTTTTACGTATAGTACAAATCATTGTTAGGAAGATTTACAAGAACGAATTAGAGACACAGAGTGGGAAACGTAAAGAGAATAAAGTTATTTTGTGACGTCATAGTGTATAAGTCATTATTAGAAACATGAATTAGAGGCAAAAAGTGGGTAGTAATGACTAAGAAGTACAACTACGGGTTCCAATCCTGTTACATGCAATGTGTATGCATAATCTAGGGTCGAGGGTGAGATGCAAGACAATTCATAATTAATTATAATAACTTTTATAACAAATGGAAAATGGATAATGGATACGACTAAACCATAGAAAGGGTAGATCGTAAGGTTGTGACATGAACAAAAATAGGAAGCTACAAGTAAAATTATTATCCAAACTCGCGTTAAGCGATTTTGGTTCTTATGTAAAAATGGACATTCGAACATAAAACTATTCGGACATAAGTTCCGCATGAAGACAATGAATCCATATAATGATGGTGTAGGAATTGTTCATTGTTCACTTTTTACATATATATATATATATATATATATATATATATATATATATATATATATGTTAACCCCTCCGTCTATGGCCCTGGGGTGGTTCGGATCGACGGGGGTTCTGGTTTAGGAGGCAAGCAACGGATGTGTGACTTGAAGTGGTTTTCTTCTATGTTACTCTCCGAGTTCTTCTATAGTGGCTCGGAGGACTCTGGTAGATTTGCAATCTAAATGCTGAAGGTTCCGGATTCTTCTTATAGCGTATCCGGAAAGTTTTCTAAGTTTTTCTGAAGAGAGCAAGGCTCGAAGGGGACAATAAAAAGTTTCTCCAATTGTAACTTTACTGCTAAAAGATACAGGTAGTGCTCAGCCTCTGAATTAGCTTCTGAATTAGCTTCTGAATTAGCTTCTGAATTACAATGGAATGATTTTAATGGGTTTATATACCCAAAAACTGCTAACATTATTATTATTAAATGCTAAGAAGGCTGTATTATTTTTGCAGAATATTTAAAAATAAGTAATTTTTTAGCTGTGGTAAGGCTTGAACGAGTAAACAAAATATTTGAAGACGAAACCATATTTTTATCTTAAACCGCGACTTTTCAGATCTGATGTTATCATGATCTGCAAGTTAACTAAAAGTGGAAATCGGACTATGCATCTTTACACTAAAATATGCATATGAGTGAAATTTTAAGGTTTAAGATGTACAATTTTAATGCTTAGGCAAGACATGATCTCATTGTTTATAACGAAAGAGAGTGTATACAAAATGTGAACATTGCAAAGCTTAAACAGGATTCCTTATTAAGCGAAATCTAAAAAAATGATTACGAGATTTTAAAAAACAACAGGTCACCAATTATTTAGCAAAGTAGAAAGCACATCAAAAATTTTATCCAAACTCGCGTTGGGCGATTTTGGTCCTTATGTAAAAATGAATACACACACGTACATACATATGAGTATAGGCATTATATAAAGTTAAATATATAAGAATATACA
This sequence comes from Bathynomus jamesi, assembly GCA_023014485.1. NCBI lineage: Eukaryota > Metazoa > Arthropoda > Malacostraca > Isopoda > Cirolanidae > Bathynomus > Bathynomus jamesi. The sequence continues at coordinate 534,989 of JAJOZX010000484.1, forward strand.
GAATTATATAAATACATGAACCATATAACACATGAATTTTTAAAATGGATACTTTTTCTTACAATGGATACAGAGACTATATAAATGAATACAAGAATTACATGAAGGATAAGATAATATAGGAATATGGGAATTATTTATGGTTCATTTTTACAGGGCTCTTCCCTCTAGAATGATATTAATATAATAACGTAACAGCCTAACTAATGCTAACTAGATGATAACTATTGGTTTTATAATACAGATTTATATATACAACATAAGTCGGGTGGTTAAGTCTAGTTCACGTGGTCTGGGTACGCACTCTTGGTCGTGCATAAATAGTTTCATGTTCCGTGTCACTTGGTTTTCTTTGTTCCCAGAATGATCTTTTCACCACAAATATACCGAGGATAATATCACATACAATAATGATACTAACGGCAGATGTTGAGAAAATGGTTACCGGTTGTAGTATTTGTAAGAGATTATTTTGGTTATCATCAGAAATTTTAAACCGGCTCAATTGATCATTCCATTCAGGGGCATGTAGTTCGGGTAGGATGGTTACAGGTTTTATGGAGAGATTTAAGATCTCTATGACGGGTTTTTTTTTTTTTAGAATTTATTTATTTTGCGACGGAAATGGGTATGAGTTATTAAGGGTAACCTTATACGGGTTGTATATTTGGAGGGCTTTTGAACGCAAGGAGCAACCAATTGGTAGCCGAATAACCATAGGGATTGTAATGAGGGAATAATTCGATGGACACTCGAGGGTAGCGGCAGTCCTGTTCGCGAAGGAAACCCAGATGTCTGGTCCAATTCGTAGTTGGATGGTTTTAGGGGAATGAAATTTTTTAAATGAACATACGGGGGCATGCCGGTCACGAATTAAATCGATAAAGCAAGACCTAGTAGTGGAAGAATAACTGGTTTGAGTGGAGGGCAGATGAGTTGTTTATTTGGTTGCGGGAATCGGCAATGCCGGACGTCGCTATCTGACATCATAGAATAAGCTGATAGATCTTTGGTGAGGAAAAGGTAAGGTGGTACGGTGGGTAAATATATCGATAGACATTAGAGTTATTTTGGTAGGGTGTTGGGAAAGGGTGAAATTTATACGTCATAAGTGAGGAAATCGAAAAATGGTATAATTATGAGGTATGTGTAGGGGCGTGGTCCATGTACAGTCCAGGTGTATTCTAGAAATTGAGGGTAATTAGTGTGGTTGAGTGGGAATATGGGTGATAATTTTAATTGTGACTGGGCGGTGTGAATCAAGGACTGAGTATTTCCCATGGTATTAGGGTGGAAAGAGTGATTTTTCCATGGGCTAGCTGGGTTGCACGCAAAACCTTGGAATGAATCGTAGTTATTCGTTGTAAGTATTTATCGATTAGGGTTACTTGTAGTTCATTATCTCTATTAATTCTAGATATCGTTTGTGTTCTTTGTATTGAGCTAACATGGATTCAAGGTATGTGAATCTGTCCGAAAGGGAGTGGAGGAAGCGATTGTTTTCGTGTAATGACCTAATAGTTTGTTCTAACATGTGTCCATTATATTGTCGATTCGACGAAGAGATTCAATTTAAGTTCAATTCTTTTAATATCTTCTTCGGTTGCTAATCCGAATAAACCTTTGAACAGTTTCCCTCCTATATCTATCAGTCCCCTTTTACTTCTTTGGTTAAAGTTTTCTGAATTTTTAGTTTCAGTTTGTATCCATGGTAAGGCTAATATTTCTGATAGGGCGCGTGCTGTAGTTTGAATATTTTCGAGGGTATTTTCTAACAGAACGCGACTAATCTGATCTTTTCCTTGGAAAGAATTTGGACTTTACTTTCAAACGTTTTAATTGGGTTGTATCTGAAGGAGATTGATTTTAATTCTAGCAGGGGGTTGCAAATTTATATAAAGGTCTGCATGCCCTTTCAAAAATTTACCTTCTGCAAGTTTTTCTATAACAACTCCGGTAGAAATTTTAATGCTAGGTCTACAAGAGTAAATAATTTGGAAAATTATAAGGGGACAATTTTATTCATTTCTACGCCTTAAGTTATACGGAGCTGGGGGTAGTTGTGTGGATACTTGTGTGGATACTTGTGTTGGTGGCGAAGGGGTCGGCCTCGTTTTGGTGGTACAATGGGGTCGACCGTTGAGCTCGGATTCTGAGCGGGTTCGTTTCTTATGTGAAGGTTCTAGTTCACGTGGGTGATGCATTTGCGGGCGGTATGTCGGGTCCGTGCGTCGATCATCAATCGGCGAGGGTGGTGACAGAGGAGATGGTGGAGATGGTGGAGTTCCACTGAGTGATCTCTCGAAGGGGTTTCTCCAGGGTCTGGGTCCGATGGGACGCTTGGCTCTGGGGCCTCCTCTTGTTCAGAGATTGCCTCGAGTAATGGTGGTATTACGAGGTACCAATCTTCGTCATGGGTAGCGGTTCCCGCGGTGACTACTTCAGTTTTTTTATCCCTGCCCGATTTGTTAATATCTTGACCTTTTGAAGGATAGGCGGCTCGAACGCCTGGCAGCTGTTTTTTGGGAAGGTGTTGTTCGGAAGCTATCTTCAAATTGTCAGCGTGAATGATCTTTAGTTTGGAATGATCCCGGAGGTCGAGGATTTCATAACGATTTTTTCCGAGGTCTTTCATAATCCTATATGGGCCATCCCATTTGGGTATAATTTGCGATGAGCCCTGGCGGTTTCACGCTCTTCAGATAACATCGCATACCACGATTAGTCCGTTGACGGGGATGACGCCTATGTTGCTCTTGCTCCATCTGTTGGTTTCGTTGGTCGAGGGCATAGCGGATTATGTCAAAATCTTGAAAGATCGTTCAGCTAGTTGCTGATTTGCTTCTGCCATTTCGGAAGATGTTAGGACTGCCGGGTCGGTTTGGTCGGGCAAATCAAAAGGTAGACGCTTGTCGTAGTGATAGAGAACGAAATGAGGGGTGTCCCCGATGGACACATTATAGCCATTGTTGATGGCTGTTTGTACCATGGAAGGGAATCATCCCATGTACGGGAGGATGCATCGACAACGTGGCGCAGGGCTTCCAAGATCTTTCGATTGTGCCTTTCCACTAAGCCGTTTGCCTGCGGATGGTATGCCACAATGTGTGTATTTTTAATTCTACACATGTTACAGAGTGACTCGAACAGTTTGGAAGTGAAACTAAGGGCGTTATCCGAGATTAGGATGAAGGAGTGGTATGGTTTTGGATGACGCGTTCCACTAGGGCTCTTGCCACAGTTTCCGAGGTCTGTCTGGAATGGCGGCTACTTCGCTGTAACGCGAGAAGTGGTCCGTAAACACAATGATGTACTGATTTCCCTTTGATTTTTGGGAAATGGTCCCAGTATATCCATTCCAGTTCTTTGCCAGGGCCTCTGGCATACTGGATATTTATGCATTGGAGCGGTGGATGGTACGTTGCCCTTATGCTTTAAACACGAGGACATTCGGCGATGTATTCATGTACCGTTCTGTTCATCTCGGGAAATGTATCGCTCCAAAAGACTTTGATGGTGCGATCCGGCCCCATGTGTCCATAAAAGGTGAGTCGTGACAAAGTCCAATGGCTATATCAACGATCCTTTGGTATCTCCACGAGGTCGTTTCCATCTTCGTTCCTGAAATGTACGAGCCCATCTTTGAGGTTGTACTGTTCTTTTACCTTCGATGGTTCCTTTTGTTCCAGGCGCGCCCGAAGGTTTTGGGTGTGTTGGTCCTGTTGTTGGGAGTATTGCAGACACTCGTAGTCGAACACAGGAAGAAGTCCTATTTTATTCACTCGGGCGTCGGGCTTGAGTCTCGACAATCCGTCTGGAATAACTTGCAGTTTTCCCGGTTTGTATACGATTTTCGCTGCAAAATCCTGAATCAACAGAGCCCATCTACTCAATCGTCCTTCAAGTAGCTTGTCCTTGAAGAGGTACGTGAGTGGCTTATGATCAGTCTTGATGGTTACATCGTAGCCATAGACGATATTTCGGAATTTTTTCAAAGCCCAATATACCGCTAGGGCCTCTCGGTCCGTAGTGGAATAATTCCGTTGAGGTGCAGAGAGAAGTTGACTGGCATAAGCAATGGGTAATTCCACACCGTCTACGTCCTGTAACAGGACGGCTCCTAGTCCATAGGAGGAAGCATCTGTGGCTATGATGAAGGGTCTTGTGTAATCAGGATATTGTAAAATGGGATGACAGGTTAGTTTATTAATTAAAGTTTCAAAGGCATGTTGGTGATCGGATTCCCAGTTAAATTTCGAATTTTTCTGGAACAAATTAGTAATGGGTTTAGCAATATTCGAAAATTGGGGGATAAAGTTCCGATAGAATCCGACAAAACCAATAAATGCACGGGCGTCGTCGATGGTCTTGGGTACAGGGTACCTTTCCAGGGCTTCGAGTTTGGCTGGATCAGGTTTAATTCCTGTGGACGAGAGTAGGAATCCTAGGTATACCAGGGATTCTTGTAAAAAATTGCACTTTGCAAGCTTCAGTTTAAGGTGTGCTTTTCTCAAGTGTGATAGCACATTATGAAGGCGTTGAAAGTGTGTTTTTATGTCCGAACTATAGACGATAATATCGTCAAGATACACGAGAGCTTCGACACCTAATAGGTCGGAAAGGACTATATTCATCAACCTAGAGAAATTAGCAGGCCCATTTCGGACTCCGAAAGGTAAAACCTGGAATTCGTAATGGCCTCGGTTAGTGGAGAAAGCAGTCAATGCCCGAGATTCGGGACTGACCTCCATTTGCCAATAACCTGATGCTAAATCGAGGGATGAAAAAAAGTTCGCTTTCCCTACGTTCAGAATTGTTTCCTGCATGTTTGGAATCGGGAAACGGTCTGGGATGGTAATGTTATTCAGGCGTCTAAAATCTATACAAGGGCGAGATGTTCCGTCCTTTTTGGAGACGAGAATCATAGGAGCGGACCAGGGACTAGCTGAAGGCTGAATGACATCCTGCTCCAACATGTCCTTGATGTGTTCCTCAATAGTGACTAACTGAGAATGTGGAACCCGATAGGGAGGAATGAAAATGGGTTTGGAATTGGGTTCCAACTTGATTTCAAAAGGGACCAAATTAGTTCGGCCCAGAGGATCTCCGGTTAGGGCAATCACATCTTTATTTCTTATCAGGAAATCGAGAAGTGATTCCATTAGTTTGGGATCCTGTAAAGCTGGTGACTCCTGAAGGGAGTGCTTCAGACATTTCTTATATTCTTCTTTTAATATTGAAGGCTTTAATTCTAAGGAACTGGAAACACGATTTATCATACTGATGGGGAAATCTGAATCTACTTCTACTGTGGAAACAGTTCCTATTTTCTGATTTGAAGTTAATTCTATAGGACTTTCTCCTTTGTTTAAACAAACAACAGGGATAGCTGAATTCTGACTCTGACTAAGGACTTGGGCAATAAGAACATCTCTTTTGAAATTACTTTTCTCTGTAATCAGAGTACGCTCTGACTCTAATAATTTTCCTTGACTGTTAACTACTTTTGCTAGGAAACAAATCTTCTCATAAGGTGCTACTGTTATATGCTCGGTAGGGCATATGAAAAATTGTGAATCTGATTCTGGTTCGGCGACTAAAATTTGCCTTATTGGCTGAACTGAAGCTGGCTGACTGGAAACTGACTGACTGGAAACTGGCTGACTGGAAGCTGGCTGACTGGAAACTGACTGACTGGAAACTGACTGACTGGAAACTGACTGACTGGAAACTGACTGACTGGAAACTGACTGTGACTGGAAACTGCCTGGGTTGATCCAACTGGATTCAACAACTGGAACTGATTACCCTGGGGTCTGATTTCTGGAGCGGTTGTCCCTCTGGATGCAACCGGCCGACTTGATCTGCTATCAAGTAGAGGGGGTTTCCTATTTCTTTCGGAAATCTGAACTGAGCTAAGTCTATTAGCATTAAGTTGTCTGTCATCCTCGCGGAGATGGTGTGTCCTATTTCGACACTTTACTAACTTTCCGGCTGGGTAAATCTCCCATTGATTCCGGTTAAAAAAATCCATCCCTAGTAGGATGTCTGTCTGAAAGGTGGCGACTGTGTCCACTATACAACATTTCGCGGGGTATACCGCGTTTCCAATTTCTAAATATAACTCAATTTCTCCGTATGTGGGTATGGGTGTGCCCGTAACTCCTCTAAGTTGGCAGGATGGTGCCTTAAGTTCATATTTATAATTTGTACTCTCTAGTAATTCATCTACGCATTGTTTCTTAATTAACGTCGCGTGTGCTCCTGTATCTAGGAGAGCAGTTAAATCTTGGTTATCCGTACTACAATTTATTATTAAATCTAAGAGGTCCGCACCTATTATCCTGATGGGGAGTTTGTGTGCGTATCTGGGCTTACTACTGTAATTTAGGAGGGAGGAGGTTGAACTGCTGCCTCCAATGTAGGGTCTAAAAAAGGGCTCACATGGTCTTCTATGGGAGGACCTGGATCATATTCTACGGGAATATCATACGCTGGAGGGTGTTCTTGAAAACTGTTCTCTGGGGAAAATGATTCCTCCCCGGGTACTTCTACGTACCGAACTAGTTGACCTTGCTGGTTGTATTGGGGTTTATACATGGGGTAAGAGTGTGGGTGACCCTGTGGTCGTGATCTATTGGGTTGGTAGTTCGACTGAGGCTGGGAATGGACTGGTTTCTGGGGATTGGTTGACTTTTGGGATACGTTTTGGGGACGTGGTTGGTTTGGTTTCTGAAAGTGGGGTCTATACCCTGCAGGGGCTTTATCAGCACACTTTTGGCGATCGCCACGGCGATGACCATGTTCGTGACAGTGGGAGCAATACGAGGGGTAATTACATTGACTTATCATATGCCCGAAACTATCACAGTTAAAACACTGTGGAGGAGGGCGTGTATTCTGGGTTTGGGGGGCTTGTTTCTGGGGTGTTCCCTGTATTTGCCTTGGTTTATATTGTTGTTGTTGTTGCTGTTGGTATTGGTGTTGTGGCTGCTGCTGAATATAATGTACGGGGTTTCTCTACCCTTTCGGTAGTTTTGGTTTGCTAAATCGGGGTGATGTTCCCGTGTTTTGTTTATGGCTACACTGACAGGTTTGTCAACATTTAAAAACTCCTGAAACTTTTTTTTAGGCGCTCCGGGTAGGTTTTGGTAAATGGTTGTGGCTACTATTAGATTTCTTTGTTTCGAAGTAAAAGTTATGCCACATGCATTTTCTGCGGCCCGGAGGGCTTCTCCTACAAGTTTGTGTGTACGTGTAATAAAATTGTTTAAATCCTCGTGTTCCTCTTTCTTCCATTTAGCTTGGAAGACTGCTTCTAATGTGGCTAAGGGTTGTGCAAGGGTTATTTCTTTAAAAAATTCTAATAGGTTTTGTTTAAAATCGTCCCATGTTATAGCTTCGCTAATTGATGGGACGTAAGTGACTGTGTCATGGGCATTTCCCTCTTTAGGGTCAATAAATCTTTTTGCTTCTCTGATTTTTATATCATCATCGGTAATATTCTCGCGTAAGAAATGTTGCTCTAAAGACTCAACCCAAGGTCTTACGCGCGGTTCAACAAAACGATTATCTATGGTCCCCTTAAAAATTAAAACAGTATGAGGAAGATTTACTAATCTGCCTAAGTTAATGTATGCTGGGGCGGGGGTTTGAGACTGAGACATACTGACTTGTGTGTTTGGGAATATGTTTGAAGGGCGCGGGGTAGGTGGAAAAATGGGTGTAGGTAATTCTTCGATGTCAGAAAGCGCACCGTCTGAATCGCTCATATGTGAAGGTACTTATTAATGTTCTAATTAGGTCTGCTTGACCGATCTTAATTCATGGAATGATCACTTAAGGGGTTTTCCTAACTACACTATCTAAAAAAAATAATGCACAACAATTTGCCTAACTCGGGGAAAATTTGAAAAGATTGCAAACAAAAATAAAAATGTAAACAAAATTTCACTCAAATGTACGTGATGGTATGGTAATACTATGTTTGGTACATTAAATAAAATTATACTATACTAACTAGAATAGTAAAAATAACTGAAAATAACTGTGACAATACTGTTTTCAATAAAAAGAGTGTATCACTGGTGTCTGAAGTGTTCACTGTGTTTTTTGTTAATTCTGGCTCAATACTAAATATTAATTGTTAATAATAATGACTTTTCAAATGTTTAGAAATTATTTTTTAAAAATTTTGTACTTAACAAGATTCCTACGGCGAAATCCTTTGAGGTGTGTCCTGAAGACGTGTCTGGCTGGCCACTTGTTCCTAGATGAAAAGTAGGCGTGAAGAACTTGGAGTCGTAACGCACCGGTTCAAGGGTGGATGTGACGAACTAGAAGTCGTGACACGCCGGTCAACTGGGTGTTGGTTCTGGTTCCAGAGTCTGGAAGACTGGAAGAATCCTGGAGTCGTGAAGATCCTGGTTAAAGGGTCGCCAGTTGTTAACCCCTCCGTCTATGGCCCTGGGGTGGTTCGGATCGACGGGGGTTCTGGTTAGGAGGCAAGCAACGGATGTGTGACTTGAAGTGGTTTTCTTCTATGTTACTCTCCGAGTTCTTCTATAGTGGCTCGGAGGACTCTGGTAGATTTGCAATCTAAATGCTGAAGGTTCCGGATTCTTCTTATAGCGTATCCGGAAAGTTTTCTAAGTTTTTCTGAAGAGAGCAAGGCTCGAAGGGGACAATAAAAAGTTTCTCCAATGTAACTTTACTGCTAAAAGATACAGGTAGTGCTCAGCCTCTGAATTAGCTTCTGAATGCAATGGAATAATTTTAATGGGTTTATATACCCAAAAACTGCTAACATTATTATTATTAAATGCTAAGAAGGCTGTATTATTTTTGCACAATATTTAAAAATAAGTAAATTTTTTAGCTGTGGTAAGGCTTGAACGAGTAAACAAAATATTTGAAGACGAAACCATATTTTTATCTTAAACCGCGACTTTTCAGATCTGATGTTATCATGATCTGCCAAGTTAACTAAAAGTGGAAATCGGACTATGCATCTTTACACTAAAATATGCATATGAGTGAAATTTTAAGGTTTAAGATGTACAATTTTAATGCTTAGGCAAGACATGATCTCATTGTTTATAACGAAAGAGAGTGTATACAAAATGTGAACATTGCAAAGCTTAAACAGGATTCCTTATTAAGCGAAATCTAAAAAAATGATTATGAGATTTTAAAAAACAACAGGTCACCAATTATTTAGCAAAGTAGAAAGCAATCAAAAATTTTATCCAAACTCGCGTTGGGCGATTTTGGTCCTTATGTAAAAATGAATACACACACGTACATACATATGAGTATAGGCATTATATAAAGTTAAATATATAAGAATATACAGAATTATATAAATACATGAACCATATAACACATGAATTTTTAAAATGGATACTTTTTCTTACAATGGATACAGAGACTATATAAATGAATACAAGAATTACATGAAGGATAAGATAATATAGGAATATGGGAATTATTTATGGTTCATTTTTACATATATATTATTAATATATATATATATATATATATATATATATATATATATATATATATATATATATATACAGGGCGTCCCAAAAAAATGTATACACACTTTAACGCTGATAGCTCAATTGATGTTTCTTTCTTTCCAAGTTAAACCCATTAGAATTAATAATGGCAGTCAGACTAAGCTGTTGAACAAAGGAAATTCATTCTAAAAATGCTACTGGAAGTGTGAAAACGCAGTTGAAGTGCAAAGACAGTTTAGGAGGGAGTTTCAAACAGATCCACCAACGCGACTTACCATCACTCGAATTAGAGATAAGTTTGAAGCCGATGGAACTGTTCAGAATGTCCAAGAAGTCGTTCCGGAAGACCACGGACATCGACAAGCCCCACAAAGCAAGAAAGAGTACTGGAAACGTAATCACCAAAGTCCAAGAAAATCTGTGCGGCAAGCGAGTCGTGAGGTAGGAATTTCAGATCGTCTGTCCAACGCATTTTTGAAGCGCTGTCAATGGAAAAGTTACATTCCAAATTAGTCCATGCTATTAATGAAGATGATCCGGACCGAAGAGTGGAGTATTGCGAGTGTACTTGGCACGATGTGGATGTGGATTGGATGAAGGGGTTTCGTAGAATACCCTCCGCGTTCACCAGACCTCACACCACTAGACTTTTTTTTATGGGGATACTTAAAAGCAAAGTCTACGCTATAAAACCTCAACAGTCGCTGAATTGGAGAGCAGCCATTGAACGAGATGCACCACAATACCAACGAATGTTTCGTGATGTTTGCGATTCCATTGCTTCGCGTTATCAGCAGTGCCTGGACCAGAACGGACGTCAGTTTGAAAACAGGCGTTGACAAAACAATTAAATAATGTCTGTAGATTCTATTACATTTTGAAATGAAATGTATTTTAATAAACACTGCCTTTATAAGTATTTAAAGTGTGTATACATTTTGTTTGGGACGCCCTGTATATATATATATATATATGTTAAACACAGACCTTGCATGACAAGGAACTCTTCTGGGAAAATTAAATCCACTATAGTCCGAATAAGTAATGGTAAATGACAATACCATAGTTTTTTTTCCCGACCCGTTGCCCACGTCGGGCTAAAATCATGAAAAAGGAAAAACTATGGTATTTGTCATTTACCATTACTTATTCGGACTATAGTGGATTTAATTTTCCCAGAAGAGTTCCTTGTTCCATGCAGGTCTGTGTTTAACATATAATGTTCTCAGGGAACCATTCTGAGTTTGTGTATTATATAAATATTATATATATGGGAATGAACTCAGAATGGTCCCCTGAGTTTTTTATGATACACACAGACAGTGCATGGAACAAGGAACTCTTCTGGGATAATTAAATCCACTATAGTCCGAATAAGTAATGGTAAATGGAAAATACCATAGTTTTTCTTTTTCATGATGCTAGCCCGACGTGGGCAACGGGTCACTCGCAAAGAGGTCCCATAAATATAGCTTCCCTCACCAGCTATCTGCAAAAGCAGACAGGATCCAGCTTTGGGACATGTATCTAGGGTTTAAAGCACCTAGCCATGCTACATTTAGAACCTCAATATAAGCAAAAGACTCGCTGCCTTCCACGTCAGATTGAATGCATCAAAGAAAAGAAAAAGGGTAACTATTATATTTTAGCCAAAAACCAAAACTTAAACCTCAACTGGCAGAATGAGCGTCCACTTTTCAGGCACATAACATGTCCGTTTCAAGATGGGAATGAACTCAGAATGGTCCCCTAGTTTTTTATGATACACAGACAGTGCATGGAACAAGGAACTCTTCTGGGATAATTAATCCACTATAGTCCGAATAAGTAATGGTAAATGACAAATACCATAGTTTTCTTTTTCATGATGCTAGCACCGACTGGGCAACGGTCACTCGCAAGAGGTCCCCATAATATAGCTTCCATCACAGCTATATGCAAAGCAGGACAGGATCCAGCTTTGGGACATGGATCTAGGTTTAAAGCACCTAGCCATACTACATTTAGAACCTCAATATAAGCAAAAGACTCGCTGCCTTCACGTCAGATTGAATGCATCAAAGAAAAGAAAAAGGGTAACTATTATATTTTTAGCCAAAAACCAAAACTTAAACCTCACTGGCAGAATTGAGCGTCCACTTTTCAAGTCACATAACATGTCCGTTTCAAGATGGGAATGAACTCAGAACTCAGGGGACCATTCTGAGTTCATTCCCATCTTGAAACGGACATGTTATGTGCTTGAAAAGTGGACGCTCAATTCTGCCAGTTCAGGTTAAGTTTTGGTTTTTGGCTAAAAATATAATAGTTACCCCCTTTTTCTTTTTCTTTGATGCATTCATCTGACGTGAAGGCAGCGAGTCTTTTGCTTTATTGAGGTTCTAAATGTAGCATGGCTAGGTGCTTTAAACCTAGATCCATGTCCCAAAGCTGGATCCTGTCTGCTTTGCAGATAGTTGGTGAGGGAAGCTATATTTATGGGACCTCTTTGCGAGTGACCCGTTGCCCACGTCGGGCTAGCATCATGAAAAAGAAAAACTATGGTATTTGTCATTTACCATTACTTATTCGGACTATAGTGGATTTAATTATCCCAGAAGAGTTCCTTGTTCCATGCACTGTCTGTGTGTATCATAAAACACTCAGGAGACCATTCTGAGTTCATTCCCATCTTGAAACGGACATGTTATGTGCCTTGAAAAGTGGACGCTCAATTCTGCCAGTTGAGGTTTAAGTTCTGGTTTTTGGCTAAAAATATAATAGTTACCCCTTTTTCTTTTTCTTTGATGAATCAATCTGACGTGAAGGCAGCGGTCTTTTGCTTATATTGAGGTTCTAAATGTAGCATGGCTAGGTGCTTTAAACCCTAGATCCATGTCCCAAAGCTGGATCCTGTCTGCTTTGCAGATAGCTGGTGAGGGAAGCTATATTTATGGGACCTCTTTGCGAGTGACCCGTTGCCCACGTCGGCTAGCATCATGAAAAAGAAAAACTATGGTATTTGTCATTTACCATTACTTATTCGGACTATAGTGGATTTAATTATCCCAGAAGAGTTCCTTGTTCCATGCACTGTCTGTGTGTATCATATATATATATATATATCTTTCTCGGTGTACATTGTATAATTTAAAACTTTCGTTTTAGACCATGGAATTCACTTTAACGGTGTCCGGCGAATTTGTCTACAACAATTTGCCTAAAGATACAATTCATCTACAACAATTTGTCTACAACAATTAGTCTACAGATACAATTTAACTACAATAATTTGTCTACAGATACAATTTAACTACAATAATTTGTCGACAGATACAATTTGTCTTGAGAAACTATTACTAATATTATTTAAAAAAATGACGATTGGTTAGGTTAAGTCGTGATATTTTCGTATGTTTTAACAGTAAACTAACGAAAATATCATGACTTAACCTAACCAATCGTCAAGGGTGTACTAACTTTTTACGGCCTTTCTCTGAATCAATAAATTGAAGAGGCATTTTGGGTTACTGAACAGGAACAATGTAAAAGTCCAGGATGACTGCAATTTTAAGTGCGAAAACTAAGACATAATTTACTAGATTTAAAAAAGGCAACAAATGAACAACATTTCAGAATAGCTATAATATATATATATATATATATATATATATATATATATATATATATATATATATATATCTATACACACAGGGGTGGTGCAAAAGTCTGGACCCATAGGCGGTTTATATGGAAAAAAGTGTGGCCTGCAGGAAGTTATTATGAAATGAAATTTAATTAACCATACACCAGTGACTAAATTATGTTAAATTAACGTTCTAGTTCAGAATTTACAATGAGTGTTCGAATTGATGTCCATCTTCTTCCAAACACTTTTCTACTCGGTTGACACAAGACCTTTGCTCATTTGTAAGCATAGTAATATTCGTTCTTATGGCTTCAATTTCTGTTGTGATGTTATCCTTTAGCGCTTGTATTGTTCTTGGGTTGTTAACGTAAACCACTGATTTAAGGTGTCCCCGTAAGAAATAATCCAAAGAAGTCAAGTCTGGAGATCTGGGTGGCCATTCAATTGGCCCACGTCGTCCAATCCATTTCCCTGGAAATGTTTCATCTAAAAATTTGCGAACGACCTTTGCGAAATGTGGCGGAGCCCCATCCTGCTGAAACCACATAACTCTCCGATTTTGTAATGGTATTTCGTATAATCGAGGTCGCCTATCGGGGTGCTTAGCATTAAAACTATCTGCGACTGAACGTGAGGTGGCTCCTTCTTTTGCGTACAAAAGCACAAGCTCTATTCTTTCTGCTATTGTTAACTTCTCTGCCATAGAGTAACAATCTGAAAAATATTTAGTAAAATTATAAACAAAAATTAAATGATAAAAACTATTATAAAAATCGAAAGATATTTTTTATATAGTAAATTGCCTATGGGTCCAGACTTTTGCACCACCCTGTATATATATATATATAACATTTTGTATAGTATTATCGATATAAATTTATTTAAAAAGGTATCTATGTTTTTATGTCAAGCGTCTATAACTGTCAATTTAACATAATTTAATATTTTAACAAAATTCAATAACATTTAATAATAACCTTTAATAACATGTGTGTGTATTTTGTCATAGAAATATTAATGACAGTCCATTCGGCGAATCGTCCGTTCGGCGAATCGTCCGTTCGGCGAATCGTTCGTTCGGCGAAACAGCCGTCGGCGAATCGTCCGTTCGGCGAAACGTCCGTCGGCAAAATGTCTGTCGGCAAAACGTCCGTCAGCGAATCGACTGGCCACGCCAATCTTATAGCGCCATCGATACGCAGCTACGAAGAATATCTTGGTAATCCACCTGCTCATATTTTCTTCTTTTCTCCTCTCTCCCCCAGAAATGTCAAAACGGTTATTTCCACCCTTAAAAACAAAGTACTAGGGGCACTCAATAGATTTTGCCCCACCCTTTTTTCTTAGCTAAATAATAGGCCATGGGGCTGAAATGTCTTTTGGGCCGTAAGTTTGAACTTTCTGCGCTTCACATAACCGGATTTTTTCCAGTTTGAACCTCCCCTCCTTGTATAAAACCGCTTTTAAACGCCCTTGTATAAAACCGATGGTTAACGCAGTTTCGAAAATGGCATCTGACAGTAATGTGCGTCGTAAATAGCGAGCTGTTATTGAGTTGTTAACTGCAGAGAAGGAAACAGTTGGAAATATTCACAAACATCAAAACGTTTACGGAGATGCTGTTGTTGATCGAAGCACAGTTGGACGCTGGTCTAAATGTGTGAGATCATCGGAGAGAGGGAGAACCAGCCTCGATGATGAGCCACGCAGCGGTCGCCCGGCATCGGCTGTAACATCTCACACTGTGCAACGTGCTAACAGCATCATTCGATCAAATCGGCGCGTCACATACAAGGAGCTATCACTGGAGCTACGAATTAGTGAAGGAAGTGTGAATACGATAACTCAGTAACTGGGATACTCAAAAGTGTGTTCACGGTTTGTCCCTCGCAACTGACTGAAGATCGCAAAGCCCAAAGAAAAGAATTTGCTTCTGAGTCGTTGGTTCAATACGAGACAGAAGCGGATGACTTCCTTTCACGAATTGTGACTGGGGATGAGACTTGGGTACACCACTTTGAAACTGAAACAAAATGCCAATCCATGGAGTGGTATCACGCAGATTCCCCACGCAAGAAAAAGTTCAAAATGGCTCCCTCTGCAGGAAAGGTTATGACCACCATCTTCTGGGACATGAAAGGGGTGATTCTGGTGAACATTATGAAGAAAAGACAAATAATCAACTCAGAGGGATATATTGCTACCCTACAGAGACTCCACGACGTATAAAGCGAGCTCGACCGGAGAGAAAACTGGAAGACGTCCTTCTTTTGCACGATAACGCAAGACCACACAACTGTTTGCAAACAAGAGAGGCCATCACAAAAATGCGCTTGACTGTGTTACCCCACCCTCCATACAGCCCGGATGTCACCTTCAGACTTCCATTTGTTTGGGCCAATGAAGGATGCTATTCGTGGAAGAAAGTTTCAGTGACGATGAGGTTGTTGAGGAGGTTAAGAGGTGGCTCCAGCGGAACCCAGCGGACTTTTACCAGCAATTAATAAAGGCCCTTGTTTCGAGGTGGAGGAAAGCCGTAGAAAAGGATGGAGACTATGTGGAAAAATAAAAACTCGTAAAAAAGGTATGTAACTACTTGTGCACAAAATTTCTGGAACTTACAAGGAAACTTGGAAAGAAAAAAAAAGGCGGGGCAAAATATATTGAGTGGCCCTCGTATATCACATCGATTCTATTCCAAACGCAGTCTTTAAATACTGCTCAGATACTTTATCTTTCCCTTTATTTATCCAACTCATCTCACCGTCATGGTATTTTCCCTGACGTACTTAAAAAGGCACAAGTTTGTCCAATATTCAAATCAGGAGACAAATCATTACCTTCGAATTATCGACATATATCCATCTTACCTACTGTACATTAGGAAAAATATTTGAAAAACGTGTGTACATGCAGCTCTCGAAATATTTCGAAGAATATAGCCTAATATCGAAATATCAATTTAGTTTTCGGGAGGGCCATAAAACAAGAGCCCAGTAAAGCCTAAAGCTTAAGGGCCAAATTAAATAAAATAAATAGCCCAGCTTCACAATTATTTATGTCATTGTAAATTGTAAAACCAATGCATTTATTTTATTATTAATAAAGGTTATTCAATTCAATTCAATTCAAAGCGACGCGATTTCAGCCATATTAGACGTCTTATAAAAAACCTTAATAATAAAGAGGCTGATGTCATCTTGACAGAACCTATTAAAAGACAGGACCTATCAAAAGCCTTTCATACCATCTCCCACGACATTTATATATATAAATTATCTCATTATGGCATAAATAACGTTGCTCTAAATTGGTTTAAATCAAACTTATACAACAGAGGCCAGTACACATGACATACTGTAGTAATAGCATTACCGCCGAACTAAAAATCACACATGGAGTTCTACAAGGAAGCATTTTGGGCCTCCTACTATTCCTGATCTACATAAATGACTTTCACAACTCTCATAACAGGAAAAGCTTCCAACATGCGGATGACGCATCCCTTAACGAAATAGTAAATAGAGACATCACAAGAGTATGCAACTGGCTGAAAGCCAATAAATTATTCTTCAATAAAAACAACAAACTTCCTGCTAATCACAAAAAAATTTAATACCAGACTTCAATATTATTGTCAACTCGCACTTGATATCACGCGTCACTGAAGGAAAATTATTAGGAGCTGTGCTTGATGACAAACTATCCTTTCGTCAACATATTGAAAATATAGATTATACACTATCGAAATTCTCGGTTATGTTAACAAAATTACACTTCCTTCCCAGAAATACACTTGAAACACCATACTTCTCTCTTGTTTATTCAAATCTCGCATGCGATATTATCGCATATGGGAGTGCGTGTGATTACATCATCAACCCTTTAATTATAAACCAAAAGAAAATTAAATTATTAGAAAAAAAAACAAGAATGGTTATTATGCTCATACATCAGCACTTTTCAAGCAACTGCGTATATTAAAATTTAAAGACATTTGAAATACAGATGCGCTCCCTAATGTTCACAGTTACAAGACAATCTACTCCAACCATATTAACCGAGAATATAAAGAACAATCCGATACGTCACGAACATCAAACAAGGTATATGGAGAGTGAATCCATCTTAAAGACAAACTATATTCTTCAGTGAACAGTAGTAGAAATTACACTTATTTAGCAGTGGAATTATGGAGCAATCTCTCGAATGAATTAAAAATAATCAATGCTCTCTCATCTTTTATAAAGTGATTAAAACTTAACAAATTCCAAAGTTACTAAGACACTCCTTTCTTTCTCCTTGCTAAAATTCTCATTATCTTTATTCTACAAATCTCTCCTATCACTTTTCACCACACCTCACATTTTATTATTCTTTGTACTAAGCGTCTAATAAAAGTATATGTCCTCGTCCGTAAGTTCTTTATAGTTTTATACTGGTCTCATTATTCGTGTATGTAGCTCCTAATATAAGTATATGCTCTAGTCCAGTGGTGCACAAACTTTTTTGATGTGAGGGCCAAGCGAAGAAAATAACTAAATGTATTAGCCTACTTACTTTCCATCTAAGTCATAAATTGGGTCACTTTTATATTCTAACTTTTTCATTGAATTGAAAAGACCCGTGGGGCCACTGAAAAGACCCGTGGGGGACACATTTGGCCCGCGAGCCAGGGTTTGTGCATCACTGCTCTAGTCCAACGGTGGCCAAACCCCGGCTCGCGAGCCGCATGCGGCTCTCGAGGTTGTTAACTGCAGCTCGCGAGACAATTTTGGTTTTTATTGTATTTATCATAAAAGACAAAATTAATAATACAAATATAATTTTTTTTTCACAAAAAAAAAGTGAAAAAAAAGGAAAAATTGAATTGACAATAAAATGCGTCATGCGTACGACAATTTCTTTTGCGTGACAGGCACTAAGCAGGATAATTACGTAATTACTGTAACACCAATCGCCACTCACCAGTGTCCAGTACCCCTCGAGCTACCCTGCGGGCCGCGTGTAGTAACGAGTGAGTGCGTTTTAAATTGGCTTCTTATCAAATAGTGGCTATTTTTCTCAGCTATGCAAGTGAAAGTTATACAAACCCCTTAGTTGATTAAAATGACTGAGCAGACAAAGTGTAAGAAACGGAAATATGAAGAAGAAAATAGAGTTTTTAAACAGGAGTGGGAGAAGAGCTTTGCCTTTACTTAAGGGGGGAAACCTGGTGTCCTATCTGCCAAGTGGCACTCAAATCACTTTAAAGCCAGTAACTTAAAGCGTCATCATGAAACTAACCATAAAAATTTTTATTACGGAATTTCCTCCCAAATCAGAATTGCGAAAGATTAAGTTAACAATGTTGAAATTTAGCCTAGATGCCCAACAAACTGTACTTTCATCGTTGTGTAGGACAGCTGACTTAACTACTGAAGCTAGTTTTGTTATGGCATGGAATATTGCTCGTGCTCAACTTCCCTACAGTAGTGGAGAATTTGTGAAGAATATTGCCGATGTTACTGCAATTCTCGCTCCAGATAACACAAAGCTTCGAGAACAAATAGCAAGTATTTCTATTTCCCGCCACACTACAGAGAAGCGTATTTCCCAGATCAGTGCTGAAATTACATGCTCGTTGCAGAGTGATTTGAAAAATTCTGTTGCATTCAGTTTGGCCCTCGATGAATCCACAGATATTAAAGATAACCCTCAACTGGCGATATTTGTTCGTTATGTTACTGGCGATAGAAATGTGAAAGAAGAACTCTTGGACTTAATGACCCTAAGAGAAACCACCAGAGGGGTTGACATAAAGAACGCACTTGACGAGGCATTATTTATCATTATCAAATGCTGAAGTACCATTGAATAAACTTGTCAGTGTTGCAACAGATGGAGCACCAGCTATGGTAGGACAAAATGTAGGCCTAGTTGGGCTCTTGACACGCGATCCCAAGTATCCTGTGTGTCTCTTTATTCACTGTATCATTCACCGTGGTCATTTGGTAAGCAAGTATTTTAGGTATGACAGTGTTATGAAATGTGTTCTAGAAATTGTGAATTTCATTCGTTCAAATGCAAAAACGCACCGAGCGTTTAGAAATTTTATCGAGGAGCTGGATCTTCAAGATAAGCCAGATGACCTTTCATTCTACTGTATTGTAAGCAGTGGCGGTCCTAGCTTACATGACGCCCTGGGCGAACCTCACCTTCAGCGCCCCCCCCCCCTGTTCGCCAACACACACACATTCGAATCCCCCCAAAATAAAGGACAGACATAACTCTTTCACAAAATAACTTTTTATTGGACTAATTGTTGGAACTTCAGAACCAAAACAAAGACTCAAATTTCTGAATTTTACAAATCCTTCATCACGTAAATAGAATAACTCACTTAAGAGAATGTAATTATGATACTATGAACAGGAAAAATACAAATTAAATTGCACAACTGCCATAAATAAACTATTTTATTTATTTCTTTATTTATTTATTCTTATTTTTATTTTTATTTTTTTGCAGGCGCTCATGCCGCCCCTCCACAAATGCCGCCCTGTGCGGCTGCCCATATTGCCCATATGAGGAACCGCCACTGAGTGTGGCTGATATCTGGAGTGCAATCTAGAATTATTGAAAAAAACTTTGATTGTTTGATGTCGCTCACCATTGCTGAAATGGTCTTGCTGCTCGACAAATCAATGAGTTCGTTTTGTATGTGGTGGCCGAGGTAGCTGGTGTGACTGGGTCCCTTTTTGGACACGGTTAATGTGCTCTTGCATTATAGGATCAAATTGTGCCATCAGTTCAACTTCTTTCAGAAAATTGCCATTTGATGGTGAGAACAATTTTTCTGTATGTCCCCTTAGTGCCAAATTCCTAACTGCCAGAGAATGCACAATAGCAGTGGGACGTGTCAGCACCGCTCTCCATCTCAACTTCTCAGCCTCCAGAAGTGCCATCTCCTGCTTGTCAATGGTCTCCCCCTTTCTCATCCTCACTGCCAGTTCTTTCCAGATTTTCATAGAATTTAGGTGTTCTGAACTGTTGTCATGTGATGTGAGCAATGAGCTTGCATGCTTCCAGTCCGAGAGTCCCAAACTTGTTAAATTTATTTTCCTCTTGGAAAATAATGTACAACAGAAACAGAAAAGGCTGTTGTTTTTTAAGGAATAGACCAACCAACTTCTGGTTATATTTTCCCCACTAACCAATGACTTCCTGAAGTATTGATGGTGGAAACTTCTTCCGTCACTGTCGTTTCTAGGGAATACAAAGTCAGATGGTACTTGACTTGGTCCCCTGGAAACCAGTTGTGTCCGAATTCTCTCAGTCAGAACTGAAGGCCAGTTAGCAGGGTCGGTGGACAGAGACTCATCCTCAGGAGGCGATTCTGCTCCAGGCCTTTCTAATAGAAAGAACAAGAGCATTACTCATTAGTATACACACCTAAGTTAGATAACACATTATTCACAGCACTTTGTTATGGTGGTGGTGTTATGGAATTATGGTGGTGAAACACCACACATACCCAGTAACCCAGACCCAGTGATAATAACATTATAATTTATAACTGTTTGCAAAATGCTTTGCAAGGATGCACACACATACACATACACACACACGCACACACTCACAGACATATGTGCACACAAACTCACCTGAAGAGTCCTGCCGGGAGAAGTAGAAGCAAATGGGTCTTCATCCTCAGGATCAGACTGCATTTGTGGAGACATATGTGAGGCTGAGGAGGTAGATGGCTCCTCAGCCTCAATAATGGCAGAAGTAGACGGCTTCTCATCCTGGCTAGTGGCAGAGGGTGTTCCAAAATATTTCAAAAGTGCCCCTGCAAATAGTAAAATAGAACATAACAGACCAATGCATGAATAGGCTAGTACAATTAATTTAACATGTTATTAAGCACAATTTAAAACTTTAGAATAGGAAACAAATGAATAATACAACCTCCTTGGTTAATGGCTAATT
This sequence comes from Bathynomus jamesi, assembly GCA_023014485.1. Classification (NCBI taxonomy): domain Eukaryota; kingdom Metazoa; phylum Arthropoda; class Malacostraca; order Isopoda; family Cirolanidae; genus Bathynomus; species Bathynomus jamesi. The sequence continues at coordinate 556,112 of JAJOZX010000484.1, forward strand.
ATATACATAATAGTACACTTCAAATGACTCAGAAAGCTATATCACAAAATAGCAGTGCAATATAGCAGTGAAGAGTAGATGACATAGCTCTATACCTTTATCTTTTGCTCGTTTCTCCTCTTCTTCTTTCCTCTTTTTTCTAAACTGAGCACCTGATAGCTTTGACCTCTCTTATCCATTTGCGGTTTGACAGACCTTAGTGGCTTAGTGTGAAGATTCGTTCTGTAATAAATAATATACATTTCACTATTTAACCAAACCCAGAAAAATAACATTACATATGTTAAAGTATGGGCCTTTATTCCCAATAATATTAATCTGGAAGCATTTTGCATTGTTTAGGTCTTTTATGGGAAGGTTTATGGAAAATGCAATAGATGGTTTTTATTAATAAAATATATTTATTGATCTTTTATTATTTTTATTTTATTTTTATTTTTATTTATTTCTTTATTTATTTATTCTTATTTTTAATTTTTTTTTGCAGGCGCTCATGCCGCCCCTCCACAAATGCCGCCCTGTGCGGCTGCCCATATTGCCCATATGAGGAACCGCCACTGATTGTAAGGTAGTTATCAACTAGTAATCTCTTGAATAGGTTTGTTGCACTGTTGGAGCCTATCATTGATTTCTTGAAAGAAAAGGGAAAGTCACCCACAACTAGAAGATCACGAATGTGTGGAGGATCTGATGTTTTTTACTGATGTAATACAACACCTTCAAAATCTAAATTTGGCACTTCAGGGAAAGGATAAGGTCATTTCTGACCTTACACCTTACACAGACATTTTTCAGTTTCCAGAATAAAATAAAGCTCTTCCAAAAAGATCTAGTAACAAAAAAATTTGACCACTTTCCCCACCTGAAAAACCGAGCAAACACTTTTCCTGATACTGAAATAAAAGATAGTAAATTGGAGGAATACAAAGGTAAGTTAGAAGGAATAATTGATGATTTTCAGTTCAGGTTTGATGAACTAAAGAAGCTAAAACCATGCTTCGAATTTCTTGTAAATCCTTTCCTGATTGATGTCGTCAACGATGGCTGTCCTGTTACCACACCTTTTGTTACGGAAGCTGCTTCAATACAAACAGAACTTTTGGAGCTACAGGAGGACGTGGGTTTAAAGTTGATACATAAAAGCTTATCTGCAGTTGAGTTTTGGAAGCAAGTACCAGAGACAAAGTATTCTCACCTCAGGAAAACCAGTTTCCGATTTATCTCAGTTTTTGGGACAACTTATTGCTGTGAAGCACTCTTCTCGGTAATGAAGTTTGTAAAGTCAAAACATCGTGCTGCCCTCACTAACGAACACCTGACTGAACTTCTTCATACCGCCTTAACATCACATCAGCCAGACTTTAAAGCATTAACAGCCAAAATGAAGACCCAAACTAAGCCTTCTACAAGCAGTAATAAAACAATTTAATAATGTGAGTATAACTATATGTATATGTATATGTTTTTAATAATTAAATTCTTTTTAAAATATTTTGCGGCTCTCGTACATCTACAAAACGTCGTACGTGGCTCTTGAGTCCAGAAAACTTGGCCACCCCTGCAGTCCAGTCTGTAAGTTCCCTTTGGTCTTTTTAGCGTATTATAAAATCTTGTAATCATATCTATTATATAATTATTATAATTATATCTAATTAGTATTAGATTTCGGCAGTTTACAACTGTATTAAGTATGGTACGGTATCTGTATTTAATAATGAAATTATACTTATCTATGAAAACTGTATTTATTTGTAAATAAATAAATATAAATAAAAAATAAAAACTTTGAACATTAATTTATTTAAATAATTTGTTGCATTGCATTTAGTTGAAAACAGAAACTTACTGTAGCTGGAGAATCCAACCAATTAAAGTGATAGCTAAAACCTAACAGAGCGATTTTTCTAAATTACAGTATTGCATCATGATAAATTTCACTTAGATGATACATCTCTTAACAACAAAGACATTTTATTCAAATATAATACAATACACTTGTCTTTATAGGTTGGTATTTGACAACGCATTCTATGGTGACGGTACTATCATATGTTTCTTGTCAACTTAAAGATTTTTTCTGAGTGTATGGATGTTAGGCTGATAGGTATATAGTTCTCGGCTTTGTTTTTTCATCGCTTTAGAAGACTGTTGTAACAATTTGCAGTTTCCTGTAGACTTAAGGGGACTTATCTCCCGCGAGTGATTTATTAAAAATTATGATCAGTAGATATAGTCTGCCTGCTTCCTTCCTTTAACAATCGAAGATGCGTATCATCACCCCCAGATATTTTTCGATTTAATTTTGTCGACGTGTTTTAAGACTTTCGCTTTCTTTAATGCATTACTATCTAGTTTTCCTTTCCGTCCCCAAAACAGACTTCCGCACCCTTTTTGGATATTATTTGAGGTTTTGTTTGCATATACTGACTGAAAATATTAGTCCAAGGACAGATCTTTCAGACAGAGAACCAGAAAATGTTTTATGTTGGCTTATTATTATAAATTATTGTAGTTACAAAATTCCTCATACAATTTCTTTGCTTTCTTTTCCGAAGTTGTTTTTTTTTTAAGTGCGCTTATTAGCTCTTATTTCTCTCGTGAGGTGTTATTGTAAATTATTGAAATTATTGTTTTTACCAATCACCCCTTTTTCGTTTCCTCACTTTCTCCCCTCAACCGCCTTTTCCGTCCCGAGCAAATTTCCTCTCAGGGGGGACATCCTTCCCTTTCACCCCTCAACTCCAGACTCGGGGTGGATGCGTACCATGCTACTCCAAAGACACGCAAGAACAGAAAAGAATAGTCGCTTTTCAAAACTGAATTTAGGAAGTTATTTACAAAAATGTAACGAACAATTTTAATTATTTATGTATTTTTAATGATTTAATAATGTATAAAATCACTCGTAAGTAGTACCTAAAAATTCTCGATCTATCATTGTATGGACAGTATGTGTGTATACACTTTTGTTTACGTTTCTTGTGCGTCGTTTGCTCCAGTAATGATTTTAATCTTTGTGCACTCTTCCTAAATGTCCTTTCAGTCAGTAAAAGGCTCGTGAACAGATCATTTGATGCGACGAAACCAGGGTATAAGGCGTAAAGTCCTTAACTGGATTTATAATTCTTAACTGGTGAAAAACAAGGGATAAAAAACAATAAATGGGGAAGAGTCAGAGTGGACTGATGTAACTAACGGGGTTCCTCGGGATCAGTTTTGGGACAGTATTTTTCATAATACGAAATATGCCAGTGATATGCCAATGAACTTGACAAATTTATTAAGAAAATTTTGAAACTTTATCAATTATAGTAAAATTGCAGGAAAAGCAATTACTGGCCAAGATAGAGATAATTAGCAGAGTGATCTTATCAGTTTGGTAGAGTGGTCTAATAAAATGTAAATGCCGTTTATACTAGAAAAATGTCAATATGCCTATTCTTTTTCTTTTCTTTATGTCATTGCAATGGAAACTGCTTACAGGGTGGGTTAGTTAGAATAAGGTAGAGATAGCAATGCTCCCTTTGCCAAAAAATGTAGTAGGAGGTGCTGGCCGTGTTTGGTTCAAGAGTATGGGGAATTTTCAAATAATACCTCATCAGTAGAGATGAGAATCTTGATGGAGGCCACCAGGAGTCGAAACTCCTTTTGCCCCCGAGTGGTCGGCAACTGTCGGCCTGCGGGCGAGATCCGGCCCGCCGCCAACTGTTCTCTGTTTCGCCAGCTTGACTCACCTACTGTATGCTTGATTTTTTAAATTTAGATTAAAAAAATTACATTTTTTCAACATAATTCTATTCAATTAACTTCTACAATAGTAGTTAATAACTGAATAGGACGTTGACTTTGTTGCAGGATAATAAAACAAGTTAATATTTCAGCAGAGCATTTGTATCCTCACATCTTGTTCCAAAATGTTTAACACGCTAGCGCCCGTAGCTCAGTGGGTAACACCGTTTACCTGTAGACGAAATGAAGACACTGAGGTCGGGGGTTCGAATCCCGATAGTGCTTATAATAATAATCTAGGAGTTAGCGCAGTAGGCATAATTAGTTGATCTGAGCGCTGTGCCAGTTTCTGACTGGTTATTATTTCGTCTTCAATATCAGAAAAAATTGTACAATATTTTGGCCAATATCTGAACTACGTGTTTTTGTTAAATGATTACATAACTCTCAATAAATTACATAAATATAGTTTCGGAGAAAAGTTCTCATAAAAACAAAATTATAAAAAGCATAAAGCAATTACTAATCAGTAATAACTGGCTTTTTGTCTTAAAATTTTATTACTGTACCCCTCAGTGAGAAAAGTTGCTAGTGAGCATGATCAACCCTGTCGTTGATTACGATACAGCTCGCGTATTTACATGGTAAGCTACTTCGTGATATAGCGCCGTGGAGAAAACAATTATTGGAATAGCCTATTCTTGTGTACAGTTCAAACGTGCATGTTGGAACGTCTCAAGAGCTTGTGAATTGTGAATGATGCTTTGTACAGTTGGTCCTTGGGATATTTTATCATTTGCCCATGGTCACGTAACGGAACAATCAGGCTGTGATTAAAGAGAGATGAAAATAGATGAAAATCTTATTCTAGCAGATGGGATACTTCATAATATCATAAAAATTCGTCAAATATAGAGATGCTAGTCACTGACAAGGACGGTTATCAGTTGTTACAAAGCAAACACGAAGAGGTCTTACATACCAGATGAGGCTCAGTACTCCTGCAAGGGATGTAGATATCGTAAATAATGTCAGCTTCTAACAACGAAGAGCTACGCTCATTATAGTACACACTAGCGGAGCGACCCGGCGTTGCCCGAGTGGACGTTGAACGCAGAGAACCCGCCCTTCGTGCTGGTAGCAAAAATATCCCGCCGTACTATTCAATTAACGGGCATTCAATAATTTTCCCTTAGGTTTCGATTAATTTTAAGCAACTTTAGACTGAGACGTGAATGTAAAAATTAACCAACTGGTTAGGTTAATCGAATGTCCGGTTAGGTCAACTGAGTGCCCGGTTAGGTCAACTGAGTGCCCGGTTAGGTTAACTGAATGCCCGTTTAGGTTCATTGTACGCCCTTGACGATTAGTTAGGTTAAGTCGTGATATTTTCGTTAGTTTTAACGAAAATATCATGACTTAACCTAACCAATCGTCAAGGGCGTACAGTTGACCTAACCGGGTATTCAATAATTTTACCGTAGGTGTCGATATATATATATATTTATATATATATAAATGTGTGTGACCTCGGAGGCCGACGCCACATAGCCTATGTTCTTTTCCGGCCTCAGTTACCCCTATCCCTCCAAGTCTCATCCAAATCTGGCCTGGTTTGGCCGGCCATAAGCAACAAAGTTCGCAGTTTGACCTTCACAAATATTAGAATAGCTTGATTGCACAAACAAGTTGGAATGAATGTAGGGCCTACTTGTAAGTCGCCGGAAAACCGTTTCCAGCCACTAATGTAAAACGAAAATCGTCAAAATCACCACGTGATGGGACAATTAAGAGACAAAAATGGATGTAGGTTCTTTAATGAACACCTACAAACCTTGACATAAATCCAGTTTAGTGTATTTGGAATACTTTGATCGTCAACTATGAAAACGAAAACTTCGCCTATTCCTTAAGTTTGGTAGATTCATCTTTCACGAAACTCGTGGAGACGATACTGTTTTTCCTGCTCTGTCGGCATCATAAATGGGCCAATGGCTGTCTTGTGTCGTTATAGAATTTACTTCTGTTGCAAGGGTACGCATTCTAATTTGGCAGTGATGAATACATGCAATGTAAGTTTAAATTTCGCCATATGCATCCAGTTTTATCCATTTAATTTTATCCAAAACCCGAAGCTGAAGCGGAGACAAATGATTTTTTTCATTGTGCTCCAGGACTTGAGCTACGGTCACCGGAGTGTTTTTGGGATTAGGAGCCGAAACTAGGCTTCTGGACCATTCCACTCCACAGGCTGTAAAAATGAAAATTTTTACCAGTAGGTCCTATTAGAATTTATTGACAAATATGCGTCCGCCGGTCAGAGACAAAAACTAAGCCTTTTCGCATGCATTTAAGAGGTAACAATTAAATATCAGTATAGATTTGCCACCTTAATTTATCTTGGGTGGTTATTGCTCCTAGGTCTTTATGTTAAATGAAACAAAATTAAAGTCGTATCTTAGGTCATACTACAAGATATAGCGAAAAAATATAAAAATTGCTTCGTTTTCATGATTTTCTGAGCTGAAGCTTTAGTCGGAATAATAGTGATAAAACAATAGTCAGAGCTGGAGCGCTGATGAGGAGCTGTTCTGGAGTAGCCTTGGAGCCGTGGGAAGGGTTGCTGGAGCAAGCCTGGAGACAGAACTGAACCCTTGGATCTGATATGGGACACATCGAACTCGAAGCATTGCCAGTCCTCTATTACAGCCTGTAAATATAATGAACTATGGGTTTCAAATGCCTAAGACTTTATTAGAAGGAAATATATACACGCACTGCAGTCCATATTGGGTAAGAAATATGCAGCGGAAGTTTAAAACGGGTCTTATTTGCTGTTATTCTTCAACTCGTACTTATCTTTAAGTTCTGAAAACTGTTAAAGGAAACCAAAATTAATGCCAAGGCACCAAAAAAGGCAACTTCCATAAATGTAAAATAAGCCTACTGAGTAGAATAAATTATGTACATAGTATACCTTATTACAACAACTGCGTTTCAAGCCACGATGGGGCCATTGTGAAGACTGCAAAAATGACTAAATAAAATAATTGAACAATAAATATAGTTAAGTTCAATTCATAAAAATACAGGAATAAAATTACAGTTTTTGAAGACTAAAAACACAAAGAAAAAATAAAAGCTTAAATACAATTCAAGGTGAATTTAAGAGGAATAATTATAAAACGCTTATCGAGAACAGTTTACGTAGTTATAATCTATCATGAAATGTGATTCACTAGAAACAGACGAGATAGAGGTTGGTAGGTACAGTCATTAGCAGATTCAAGGGGGGGCCAAAGGGGTCATTGCCCCCGCAAAGCTGATAAAGGTGGGGCTAACACCACTTTTGCCCCCACCTTCTCGGCCAAAGGCCACGCAAAAGACTTTTCCTTACCCTTTCCCTTTTTCTTCATGTTACCTACAAAAGTGGTCTATATATCTACCTGCTTTTTTCTATTTAACTTAAATCCGCACATTGGTCATGCGCCAGTGCTCCAGGCTGGCGGTCGGAAAAGATAATAGGCCTAGCTTACAGTAATATGAGAAACTTAACAACTTTAAATTTTCTTGAGTCGGACCCTCCCTTGCAAAAATCCTGGCTGCTCCTTTGTGTAACAAGTTTAAATTGAACTCATTATCGAAGGTGGTAAGGCATTGGAATGCCAGTGACTCCTTACCCCTGATAAACCAATGATATTTGTTGTTGGCGAGATGAGTTAAGGTTAGTTTTGGGTTGCTTTAGATTTGGCACCCCATTAACTTGTGGGCTAGATCCGCCAATGGGTACAGTAGGTGAACATATGGGTTTGTTGTGACAGTTAGGAAATCAAAAAGGGGATAGACGAAGAGTTGAGAGTAGATTGTAGTTTTTAATGTAAAGGTATTATAAAAGGAGAAGAGAATGTGGATTAGACGACTGATTTAATATTTTGAAATCATTAAAAAAGAGGGAAATATTAAATCCAGACGAATGATGAGGGCTAGCAGAATTTTCCTGAGTAGAGAAGGTTGTAAAGGTCCTGTATGTGGCTAATCCCTATGTGACCACAAATGCGAACGCGTAGGAACCTATTGGTAGAACCAGCATAAGAGTCCCGCGAACAGCGGGGACAGATATAATCTGTCGTAAAAACTTGGCAGTGGTCACCCAAGAAGGGAAAGTAAAAACAACGACGATTCTTACAAGCTACAAAAACATTGACTCTGGGTCGATAAGTACTGGCTAGGTAATTAAACTTGACGGAGGAAAAGGGATGATAAAAAAACTTTTCATACAAGAAATTCTGCAAGAACTCAATCCATGCATGAAAACTAAGTTCACTTTGACAAACATTAAATTTAGAGAAATCAACAGAAAATGTAGAATTTAGTACCTTGACCGATGAAGGTGTTCTTTTCATAGACAAAAGTCATGCAGTAAGTGTCGTTATTTCTGTTTATTAGTATGCTTAGGAAGTCACTAGAGTTATTACTTTCTGTCTCCATTGTAAAAGTTTGGATCACTTGAAGATCCTCCTCCCCCAGAGTGTCCACTTGAAGATCTCCCCCCCCCCCCCCCCCAGCCTGATCCACCTGAAGATACTCCACCCAAGTGTCCGCTCCACCTGGAGATACTCCCACCGGCTGAATACTTTAGAATGTGTACTATCAAAATTTTCTTAGTGATTTAGTATTTTTAGGTATTTAAAATCATTTAAAATTATATATATATATACTAGCTGAGGTACCCGGCGTTGCCCGGGATAAATTTCACATTGCTGTTGCATGTCGTTCACGGTCAGCTTTAAGGCGTGATTGTCTTTCTTGGGGTGTTTCTCTTGCTCTGGTAGCTGCTACACTTTCTCGGACAGCTTCAAGACGTGATTGTCTTTCTTGGAGGTTTTCTCTTGCTCCGGCTGTTGCATGTCGTTCACAGTCAACTTCAAGGCGTGATTGTCTGTCTTGTGAGCTTTTCTGCTTCCGGGCTTCTTTATTTTTTCTGGCTGCTGATGTAGATCTGCCCAAACTTGCCCGTTTCTTTGGTAGCATGGTAACGTTGTTGGGATTTTCAAAAACTGCAAAAAAACATTGCCACATCCACTTCCTGTAACTATTCGCACAAACAGACAAACAAACAAACAGACAGGCTGACCGACTCTGTGTTATATATATATATATATATAATGTTATAATGTTATAATGTTTCAGACCAACAAAGACCCTAGGATCCACTCATGGCTGGTCTACCTAACTGTGTTCGTAATCGTGTATTGTGTATGTCCTCCGTGGTGGGACCTACAATTTTACGTGGGTTCCGAACCACAAGAACATAAGAAATTTATGTAAAAACTGCCGGTAATTGGCAACGACCAATTTTTACGAAACTAAATAATTATCAATTTAAAACTAATTAATCATCGATTTAAAACTAAAGATAGAATCTCTGGATCCAGAGGATCAAGTCATAATAGACTACTATCCACAAATGTTACACTCTATATCTATTTATAACGGACATGCAAATATATCAGATCCAAAGAATCCAGTCAATTTCATTACGGTATCCATCAAGTCACGGTCCATATCGATTGCGGACCAAGTCAAAATTTACAACCATATACATTACAATATATACACTTACGAGGAAAAGTGTAGGTGTGGCTGTAAAGACTGTACAGTAATGTAGAAATGTGTGTGCACCCATTATGGGTTTCCCATTTAAAGGTGTTTGTGGGGCAAGTGAAGATCCTGAGTTTTTTAATACCTCACAGTACTATGGGGGGCACCGCTCGGCAGAGGAATCTCTTTAAATGGGGTGTGTACGGACAGAGAGTATCCCCTAACCCAAGACGCTGCCTCCCTATATCCCACAACAATTGTGTTGAGCTGTGGGATCTATCCCCACAAAGCCTTAATTTTACTACCTTAAACTATACCCTTTCTATCAACATGCGCGTCTAATCGATTTTTAAACATGTTTATAGACGTGCTACTAATTACTTCTACCGGCAAACTATTCCAGGTATTTACTATTCTATGCGTAAAAAAGTTTTTCGCAACTGCTGTCTCGAACCTTCTACTTGTCAACTTACACCCGTTATTTCTAGTCCTATTATATTGAGATATTACGAAAAAGCTATCTCTATCTACGTTATCAAACCCATTCATAATTTTGAAAACCTGGATTAGATCACCCCTTAACCTCCTAGTCTCGAGAGTAGTCAATTTTAACTCCTTAAGCCTATCCTCGTACGACTTTGACCTAAGAGACGGAATCATCTTAGTTGCTCGTCTTTGAACTCTTTCGATTTTGTCTATATCTTTGCGCATATGCGGATTCCAAAATTGGACAGCGTACTCCAAATGGGGTCTAACTAATGATTTATAAAGAGGAACTATAATATCGCGCGATTTGTACTCAAAATTTCGAGCTATAAAACCAAACACTTTGTTCGCCTTATTGACCGCTGCTGTACTTTGTTTCGCTACTTTTAAATCACCAGTGACTATAACTCCTAAATCTTTTTCCTGCTCTACGCTTGTTAAATCTTTCCCTGACATACTATACGCAAAATTACCGTTACGCGAACCTATATGCAAAATTTTGCACTTATCCACGTTAAATCTCATTTGCCATGTGACTGACCAATCAACGATTTTATTCAGATCTTCCTGAATTTTACCTCTATCTTCGTCATTAATCGCCCTACCACCCAGCTTCGTGTCATCCGCAAACTTTGAAACTGTACTGACTAGGCCGATATCTAAATCGTTAATATATAAAAGAAAAAGCAAGGGGCCCAATACAGAACCCTGAGGAACGCCACTCGCTACATTAGCCCAACACGACTCCGCTCCATCAACGACCACCCTCTGTTTCCTGCCTCGCAACCACTCTTCTAGCCAATTTATTACTACACCCCTGATTCCATGAGCCTTAGTTTTTTCAATGAGTCTTTTGTGCGGCACGGTGACAAACGTTTTTTGAAAATCTAAATACACTACATCAACCGCCCGATGTCTATCGTAAACGTCAACCACGCTTTGAAAAAATTCTAAAAGATTAGTTAAGCAAGATTTGTTTCGCCTAAAACCGTGCTGCGTATTTCTAACCAGATTATGCACTTCTAAGTGTTCGATTATACGATCCCTAATTATTGATTCCAGCAGCTTACCTACAACAGACGTTAAACTGATTGGCCTATAATTTCCCGCCGCACCTTTATCGCCTTTCTTAAAGATAGGTGTTACGTTTGTTAATTCTTTTAGTTGTATGGGATATATGGAATCCGGACCCGGTGATTTTCGCGTTTTCATTTTATCAATATAGCGCATTACTTCCCCTTCACTAACGACAATATTATCCAAAATATTACCATTATCAAAAGGTATTATGTCTATGACCGTAGGGATATTCGTTACATCTTCTATAGTAAAAACTGATGTAAAAAATTCGTTTAGCAAGGTAGCCATTTCCTTGTTTTCAGAGACTAGATCTCCATTTACATTTTTCAATGGACCTAAGACACTTTTTACTGGATTTCTATTATTGACGTATTGAAAGAATCGCTTGGGGTTTTCTTTACCGTCACGAGCTATGGAGATTTCAAATTCGCGCTTGGACTTTTTTATTACACTTTTCGCTTCACGCCTCAGAGATATGTAGTTGTTTCGTAACAACAAATTGTCTTTATCGCACTTATGTTGCCTATAAGCCCTATCTCTACTCTTTATAATGTCTCGTACTCTAGAAGTAAACCACAAGGGCTTGTTGTTTACTTTCGCACGCTTAATTTTGTACGGTACACATTCCTCATTTATAGTCCTAAATACCGTTACGAACGATTCCCACAGTTTTGCGTTGGAGTTCCCCATTACGTTTTCCCAATTGACGTGTGACAATTTATTTCGAAATTTACAAAAGTCTGCGTGCTGGAAGTTAGGAATTTTAGTCGAGTTAGTTGGTTTCGAGTGACTTACTGAGAGGACAAACTCTACCATATTGTGATCGCTATTGCTCAACGGTTCTATTACTTGAAGATCAGTAATTAGCCTATCATCCGTAGTTATTACTAAATCTAAAATACTGTCCAACCTCGTAGGTTCCCCAACCTTTTGAATAAGAAAGCTATCCTCGAGAAAATTAACTAAACGATTACCTTCCGCGTCTCCCTGCATTGTATCGTAATTCACGTTGGCGCAATTAAAGTCACCCATAACTAAAGCCTGCTCACTACCGATTATTCTCTTTAGTTCACGATATAACGCTTCGTCCGTATCAGCTGTTTGATTTGGGGGTCTATATATAACCGCAACAAGAAGTTTGAAATCGATCAATTTAAGTTCTGCTATAGTCGAATATATCTGTTCTGGAATTGAGTGCTTTACTTCTATAACGTTCGCAATATTATCTTTGATATACAACATAACACCGCCTCCTCGCCTACCTATTCTGTTTTTAACAAAAAGTCTATAACCTTTAATTTGATACTCCCCTACAAAGTCACGTGTTTCAGTGCTAAGCCACGATTCATTTATCGCAATTAAATCATAGTCTTTACAAGCAATTAAAGAAAAAAAATTCGTTTATTTTATTTCGTAGGCTACGAGCATTTAAGGATAGAACCTTCAAATTGTTTGTAATTGCGACACCTTCGCGAGCGCGGGGGAAATTTGTGGAGTTTACGCTGGGACCATTCGGGTTACGGCAGCCTGAAAAGAAGAGACAGTATTACGAAATAGTCTTCCTAAACGCGCAGCTCCAACTTCATTAAGATGAAGTCCATCTTCGAGGAACAAGTCCCTCCTGCCGTAGAAACTGTTCCAAAAATTTGCAAAATGCACTCCTTCCTGTTGGCAAAGAGACTTTAGGTTATTGATAATATAGGTCGCCTTGCTGTAGAAATCGCTTCGTTGGATAATTCGAGGAAGTATACCTGTTAGAACAATCTTATTAGTTTTCTCCTTTAATCGCTCTAATAAGTCGCTGTACCTATGATACACACAGACCGTGCATGGAACAAGGAACTCTTCTGGGATAATTAAATCCACTATAGTCCGAATAAATAATGGTAAATGACAAATACCATAGTTTTTCTTTTTCATGATGCTAGCCCGACGTGGGCAACGGGTCACTCGCAAAGAGGTCCCATAAATATAGCTTCCCTCACCAGCTATCTGCAAAGCAGACAGGATCCAGCTTTGGGACGTGGATTTAATTACCCCAGAAGAGTTCCTTGTTCCATGCACGGTCTGTGTGTATCATAAAAAACTCAGGGAACCATTCTGAGTTCATTCCCATATATATATATATATATATATATATATATATATATATATATATATATATATATATACCCCTCCGTCTATGGCCTTGGGCGGTTGGAAGTTGACGGGGGTTCTGGTTAGGTGGTAGCAACGGATTTGTTACTCTGGAGTATCTGGTACCATATAGGGAATCGCAGAAGTTTCTCTTATACTACTCTCCGATTTCTTCTTGTAGTGGATCGGAGATTTCTGTCAAGCTTACTAAATTCTCTGAAGGTTCTCCGATTCTTCTTGTAATGTATCGGGAAATTATTTTTCTCTATTTAAGACTAAGTTCTCTGAAGAGAGCAAGGCTCGAAGGAGACGACAAAGATATTCTCTTACTGTAGTTTACTGCTAAAATGTTACAGGTAATGCTCAACCTCTAAGTTAGATCAGACAAATCAGAATAATAATTTGAAAAATTGTTTGACTATTTATACTGAATTTTTGGTGACATCATTATTATTTAATGTTCACTTGTTTTGTTTATTATTATCAAGAGGCTGAATTATTTTGCAAAATATTTGAAGATAAGGTAAATATTTTAGCTGTAGCAATGTCTAAACAGATAAGCAAGATATTTGAAGATGAAGCCATATTTTTATTTTAAACCGCATATTGACAGAGCTGATGTCATCATGATCTGCCGAGTTAACTAAAAGTGGAAATCGAAATATGCATTTATGAATTACAATTAAACAAGTATATGAGCAAAAATTAAATGCCTAAAATGTAAAATTAAATATTAAGTAAGACATGACTTCATCTTTTACAACGAAGCGAGAATGTATGAAGAAAATGAACATTGCAGAATTTAAGAAGATTACATTATGAAGCTAAATCTAAAAAAAATGATTAAATAAATTAAAAAGAAATATTTCATCAATTATTCAGCAAAAATAAAATAGAAATAAAGTAAAAAATTTATCGTGTCAGCGTTATGCGAATTTGGACTGTATATGTAAAAATGAATATAAGAATATAAATATATACAAATATAAGTATTATATGAATATAAAGACATGAATAGAGGAATTATTCATTGTTCGTTTTTTACAGGGCTCTCTCATCTAGAATGACATTACAATAATATAACATCCTAACTAATTCTAACCAGATGATAATTAATGGTTTTATAATACAGGTTTATATACAGCACATGAGTTGGGGTGGTTTAGTCTAGTTCACGTGGTCTGGGTATGCACTCTTAGTCGTACATATATAATTTGACATAGTACGAGGGGCGGTCAGAAAATAAGTTTACACGCCGTATAATTTCGTAACTAAAGGACATACATTAATTATGTATCAGGTGAATCCGTTAATCATTGTTGGCAGCACTGCATGTCGATTCGGCTGCCATCTACCGTACATTGGTTATATGAATCAGTTGAACATGGCGGCTCGACTGGAACAGTGCCCTGTACTCCGTAGCAGTCCAGGACGTTTACGTTTAATGGCCGCTCGTAAACGTTCCAGTGTTGAACAATATGCAGCTGCGTTGATTGTTGTGCCTTTTTGCATAAAGTCTGCAAGCAAAACGGTTTTGTGTTCCCAAAACACGGTAACCATCACTTTGCCAGTAGACCTCACAATCTTGAACTTCTTTGGTCGCGGGGACCCAGGGTGTCTCCATTCCATGCTGGCACATTTTGTTTCCGGAGTACGGTGATGAACCCATGTCTCGTGTCCTGTGACAATGCGCTCGAGAAATTCTTGACCACTGACAGACTCGAAATATCGTTGCAGAAATGACAGGGCACTGTTCCAGTCGAGCCGCCATGTTCAACTGACTCATATAACCAATGTACGGTAGATGGCAGCCGAATCGACGTGCAGTGTTGGCAACAATGATTAACGAATTCACCTGATACAAACATAATCAATGTAGGTCCTTTAGTTACGAAATTATACGCCGTGTAAACTTATTTTCTGACCGCCTTCGTACAATGTTTTTTGATCTTTGCCATTGCGAGAATAGTCTTTTCACTACAAATATACCGAGAATAATAGCACACACAATGATAATACTGACGGCAGATGTTGAAAAATAATTGTTACTGGTTGCAATATTTGTAAAAGGTTATTCTGGTTATCATCCGAAATTTTAAAACGACTCAAATGATCATTCCATTTAAGGACATGAAGTCCGGGTGGGATGGTCACCGGTTTCATGGGGGAATTCAAGATTTCTATAATCGGTTTGAATTTTAATTTCAAACAGAAAGGGGTACGCGTTGTTAATTGTAATCTGAAAATTATAAGGGGACAATTTTATTCATATCTATGTCTTAAATTATACGGAGCTGTTGGTGGTCGTGTAGATGTTTGTGTTTGTGTGTGGAGTGATCGGCCTCGTTTAAGTGGTAGTGGGGGTCGAACATTAAACTCGGATTCTGAGTGTGTTCGTTTTTGTCGTGAAGGTTCTAGTTCACGTGGTTGATGCATTTGCGGCCGGTATGTAGGGTCCGTGCGTCGATCATCAACTGGTGAGGGTGGTGACTGAGGAGATGGTGGAGATGAAGGAGATGGTGGAGTTGGAGGAGATGGGTGGAGTTCCACTGAGTGATCCTCTAGAAGGGGTTTCTCCAGGGTCTGGTTCCGATAGGACTCTCGGTTCTGGGACCTCTTCTTGTTCAGAGATTGGCTCGAGTACTGGTAGTATTACGAGGTACCAAGATTCGTCACGGGTAGTGGTTTCTGCGGTGACCACTTCGGTTTTGTGGTCCCTGTTGGATTTGTTAATACCTTGATCTTTTGAAGGATAGGCGGCTCGAACGCCTGGCAGATGTTTTTTGGGAAGGTGTTGTTCAGCAGCTATCTTCAAAATATCAGCGTGAATGATCTTTTGTTTGGAATGGTCTCGGAGGTCAAGATTTCGTAATGGTTCTTTCCGAGGTTTTTCATAATCCTATATAGGCCATCCCATTTAGGGTATAATTTGCGATGAGCACTTGGCGGTTTCACGCTCTTTATGTAACATCGCATACCGACGATTATAGTCCGTTGATGGGGATAACGCCGATGTTGCTCTTTCTCCATCTGTTTGTTTCGTTGGTCGAGGGCATTATCGGATTATGTCAAAAATTTTGAAAGATCGTTCAACTAGTTGTTGATTTGCTTCTGCCATCTCGGAAGGTGTTAGAATTGCCGGGTCGATTTGATCAGGCAAATCAAAAGGTTGCCGTTTGTCGTAGTAATATAGGACGAAATGAGGGGTGTCCCCGATGGACACGTTATAGACGTTGTTGATGGCTGTTTGCACCATGGGGAGGGAATCATCCCATATACGGGAGGATGCATCGACAACATGGCGGAGGGCTTCTAAGCTCTTCCGATTGTGTCTTTCCACTAAGCCGTTTGCCTGCGGATGGTATGCCACAATGTGTGTTTTTAATTTTACACATGTTACAGAGTGACTCGAACAGTTTGGAAGTGAAACTAAGGGCGTTATCCGAAATTAGGATGGAAGGAGTAGTATGGTTTTGGATGACGCGTTCCACTAGGGCTCTTGCCACAGTTTCAGAGGTCTGGTTTGGAATGGTAACTACTTCACTGTAACGCGAGAAGTGGCCCGTAAACACAATGATGTTCTGGTTTCCCTTTGATGTTTTGGGGAATGGTCCTAGTATGTCCATTCCAGTTCTTTGCCAGGGCCGTTGGCATACTGGATATTTATGCATGGGAGCTGTGGATGGTACGTTGCTTTTATATTTTAAAGAAGACGGGCATTCAGCGATGTATTATTCATGTACCTTTTATTTCATTTCGGGAAAATGGTATCGTTCCAAAAGACTCTTGATGGTGCGATTCGGCCCCATGTGGCCATAAAAAGATGAGTCGTAACAAAGTCCGATGGCTATATCTACGAGATCCTTTGGTATTTCCACGAGATCGTTTCCATCTTCGTTCCTAAAATGTACGAGCCCATCTTTTATGTTGTACTGGTCTTTTAACTTTGATGGTTCCTTTTGTTCCAGGCGCGCCCGAAGGTTCTGGGTGTGTTGGTCCTGTTGTTGGAAGTATTGCAGACATTCATGGTCGAGCACAGGAAGAGTTTCTATCTTATTCACTTGAGTGTTCGGCTTGAGTCTCGACAATCCGTCTGGAATCACTTGAAGTTTTCCTGGTTTGTATACGATTTTTGCCGCAAAGTCCTGAATCAACAGAGCCCACTACTCAACCTTCCTTCAAGTAGCTTATCCTTGAAGAGATACGTGAGTGGCTTAAGGTCAGTTTTGATGGTTACATTGTAGCAGTAGAAGATATTTCGGAATTTTTTCAAAGCCCAATATACCGCTAGGGCCTCTCGGTCAGTAGTTGAATAATTCCGTTGAGGTCCAGAGAGAAGCTGACCGGCATAAGCAATGGGCAATTCCACACCATCCTGTAATAGGACGGCTCCTAGTCCATAGGAGAAAGCATCTGTGGCTATGACAAAGGATTTGGTGTAATCGGGATATTGGAGGATGGGATGACAAGTTAGTTTACCTATTAAAGTTTCAAAAACATGTTTGTGATCAGATTCCCAATTAAATTTAGCATTTTACTGGAACAAATTGATAATGGGTTTAGCAATGTTCGAAAATTGGGGGCTAAAATTTAGATAGAATCCGACAATTTCAATAAATGCACGAGCGTTGTCAATGGTTTTAGGTACAGGGTATCTTTCCAGTGGTTCAAGTTTGGCTGGATGAGGTTTAATTCCAGTGGATGATAGTAGAAATCCTAAGTATATGAGGGATTCCTGTAAAAAGTTGCACTTTGCAAGTTTCAGTTTAAGGTGTGCTTTTCTCAACCGTGATAGCACATTCTGAAGACATTGAAAGTATGTTTTTATATCCGAACTATAAACGATAATATCGTCAAGATAGACAAGAGCTTCGACAACTAATAGGTCGGAAAGGACTTTATTCATCAACCTAGAGAAATTAACAGGCCCATTTCGGACTCAAAAAAGTAAAACCTGGAATTTGTAATAGCCTCGATTAGTGGAGAAAGCAGTTAATGCCCGAGATTCGGGACTGACCTCCATTTGCCAGTAATCGGATGCTAAATCGGGGGATGAAAAGAAATTAACTCTCCCTACGTTCAGAATTGTTTCCTGCACGTTTGGAATAGGGAAACGGTCTGGGATGGTAATGTGGTTTAGGCGTCTAAAATCTATACAAGGGCGAGATGTTCCGTCCTTTTTGGAAACAAGAATCATAGGAGCGTACCAGGGACTAGCCGAAGGCTGAATGACATCCTGCTCCAATATGTCCTTGATGTGTTCCTCAATAGTTACTAATTGGGAATGTGGAACCCTATAGGGAGGAATGAAGATGGGTTTGGAATTGGGTTCCAGCTTGATTTCGAAAGGGACCAAATTAGTTCGGCCCAGAGGATCTCCTTTTAGGGCAATCACATCTCTATTTCTTATCAGGAAATCGAGAAGTGATTCCAGTAGTTTGGGATCCTGTAAGGCTGGTGACTCCTGAAGGGAGTGCTCCAGACATTTCTTATATTCTTCTTTTAATGCTGAAGGGTTTAACTCTAAGGAACTGGAAACACGATTTATAGTACTGGTGGGGAAATCTGAATTTATTTCTACTGTGGAAACAGTTCCTATTCTCTGATTTGAAGTTAATTCAATAGGGCTTTTTCCTTTGTTTAAACAAACAACAGGGATAGCTGAATTCTGACTATGACTAAGAACTTGGGCAATAAGAACATCTCTCTTGAAATTACTTTTCTCTGTAATAAGAGTACGATCTGACTCTAATAGTTTTCCTTGACCGTTTACTACTCTTGCTAGGAAACAAATCTTCTCATAAGGTGCTACTGTTATATGCTCTGTAGGGCATATGAAAAATTGTGAATCTGACTCTGGTTCGGCGATTAAAATTTGCCTTATTGGCTGAAAAATCGTTTCAGTTGGATTTCGAATCTCAACTGCTGAGTTAACTGAAACTGGCTGACTGGAAACTGACTGAATGAATGACTGACTGGAAACTGACTGACTGGAAACTGACTGTGTTGATCCTACTGGATTCAACAACTGGAACTGATTACTCTGGGGCTGATTTCTGGGGCGGTTGTCCCTCTGGATGCAACCGACTGACTTGAACTGCTATAACTGGAGTGGGTTTCCTATTTCTTTCGGAAATCCGAACTAAACTGATTCTGTTAGCATTAGCTGATGCTGTCTATTATTCTCATGGAGAGGGTGTGTCCTATTTCTACACTTAACTAATTTTCCGGCTGGGTAAATTTCCCATTGATTCCGGTTGAAGAAATCCATACCTAGTAATATCTGTCTGAAAGGTGGCGACTGCGTCCACAATACAACATTTTGGGATATACCGCGTTACCAACTTCTAAATATAATTCGATTGCTCCATATGTAGGTATGGGTGTGCCTGTAACTCCTCTGAGTTGGCAGGAAGGTGCCTTAATTTCATATTTATAATCTGTACCCTCTAGTAACTCATCTGCACATTGCTTCTTATTTAATGTCGCATGTGCTCCTGTATCTAGGAGAGTGGTTACATCTCGGTTAGCTGTGCTGCAATTTATTATTAAATCTAGTAGGTTAGCACCTATTATCCTGATGGGTAGTTTATGTGTGTATTTGGGTTTATTACTGCTATTTAGGAGGGAGGAAGTTGAACTGCTGTCTCCAAAATGGGATCTAAAAATGAACTTGATATGACTTCTATGGGAGGACCTGAGTCATATTCTACGGGATCACCATACACTGGAAGGTCTTTTTGAAAAGTGTACTCTGGGGAAACTGATTCTTCAACGGGTACGTCTACGTACCGGACCATCTGACCTTGCTGATTATATTAGGGTCTGGACATCGGGTAATAGTGTGGTTGACCTTGTGGTCGTGATCTATTTGGTTGGTGGTTCTGTTGAGGTTGGGAACTAACTGGTTTTTGAGAATTGGAGGGCTTCTGGGAACGTTGGTGATTTGATCTCTGGAAGTGAGGCCTGTACCCTGCAGGGGCTTTGTCAGTACATTTTTGTCGGTTACCACGGCGATGACCATGTTCATAACAGTGGGAGCAATAAGGGGGATGATTGCATTGACTCATCATGTGCCTAAAACTATCACAATTAAAACACTGATGAGGAGGGCGTGCATTCTGGGTTTGTGGGGCTTGTTTCTGAGGTGTTGTTCCCTGCATCGGCTCGATTTATAGGGTTGTTGTTGTTGTTGTTGTTGTTGTTGCTGTTGCTGCTGCTGCTGCTGCTGCTGCTGAATGTAGTGTATGGGGGTCTCTCTACCCTTTCGGTAGTTCTGGCTCTCTAAGTCTGGGTAATGTTCCCTTGTTTTATTTATGGCTTCACTTACTAGTTTGTCACTATTTAGACACTCTTGAAATTTCTTTTTAAGTGCTACGGGTAGGTTTTGGTAAATGGATGCTGCTACTATTGGGTTTCTTTGCTTTGAAGTGAATGTAATGTTGTATGCATTTTCAGCGGTTCGGAGGGCTTCTACGAGTTTATGTGTTCGTGTAATAAAATTATTTAAATCTTCGTGTTCTTCTTTCTTCCATTTAGCTTGGAAGACAGCTTCTAATGTAGCCAAAGGTTGTGCGACTGTTATTGCTTTGAAAAATTCTAATAAGTGTTTTTTTAAAATTGTCCCAAGTTGTAGCTTCGCTAATGGATGGGACGTATGTAACTGTATCGTGGGCATTCCACTCTTTAGGGTCGATAAACCTCTTAGCGTCCCTAATCTTTATATCATCATCTGTGATGCTTTCGCGTAAGAAATGCTGTTCTCGTGACGCAATCCAAGGTCTTACGCGCGGTTCAACGAAGTTATTATCTATGGTTCCCTTAAAAATTAGGACAGTATGGGGAAGGTTTAAAGTCTACCTAAGTTAATGTATGCTGGGGTAGCAGTTTAAGACATGTTGGCTTGTGCTTGATCTGAAGTTTGCGGTGCTTGGAAATATGCTTGAAAGGCGCGGGGTAGGTGGAAAAATGGGTGTAGGGGAATTTTCAATGTCAGAGAGTGCACCGTCTGAATCGCTCATATGTAAAGGTACTGTTAATGTATTCTAATTTGGTCTGCTTAACCGATCTTAATCTATGGAATGATCACTTGAGTGGCTTTCCTAACTACTCTCTCTAAGAAATACACAAATAAATGCACAACAATTTTCCCAACTAGGGAAAAATTTGAAAAAATTGTAAACAAAATAATAAAAAAAATGTAAACAAAATTTCACTCGAATGTACGTGAATGTACGGTAATATTATGATTGGCATATTAAATAAAATTATTCTATGTTAACTATAATAGTAGAAATAACTCGGTTTCAATAAAATGAAATGTATCACTGGTGTATGGAGTGTTCATTGTGTTTTGTATTGACTCTGGGTTGATACTAATTATTAACTGCTAATTATACTTCTCAAATCTTCAAGGAAATCCTTGAAGACGTGCCCTGAAGACGTGTCTTGCTGGCCACTTGTTCCTGGACGAGGAATGGGCGTGGAGAACTTGGAGTCATGACACACCGGTCGAATGATGGACGTGAAAAACTTGTAGTGAATACTCTTATTTTAGTTTCAAGATAAATGTTAATTTTACCGTCTTGAATTTCGGAATAGCTATAAATTCATTTTAAATTAGTTACCCATCATAATTCAATTGTAAACCACATTAATACTAATTTTATGTATACTGTATTATTTTATTGTATGTAAACATAATTAATTATATATCACAATTGTCAGTTAATTATTTATATTCAAATAATTATTTTAATCTAATACCATGTCCATTTTGCAAATAAATAATAGAAATCCATGGGTTATATTTTCCATCCTTGGTACTGTCGCAGTTTCGCCTAACGGACTCAATACGGCTAGTGAGATAATCACTGGTTGGCACTTAACCAGCGGCAGTGCTTATGGCTACATCATCCAGGTTAACCTATACCGGATAGATGCGCTACGGTCCCAAGCCGTAGCTTGCCTAGGCCCAACGACGACGACGACGAAAACCAACAATTGGTGACCCCGGAGTTGGATTCCCCCTTTTACCCGAACGACTAGGACTAGACTGTAACGTCGTTCGTGCCCATCACCCACTTCACCCGAGCGACTAGGACCAGACTGTAACGTCGCTCGTGCCCTCTGCCCCTCACCCCTGCCCGTGCGCTCTGTGCCTGCGCTCGTCTCAACCTCCACTCCTTCGTTGGTAACTTGTCGTCTTGCTTGTACGTCAGCAAGCATAGGAGAAGATGCCTGACGACGCTGGTGCCATCTCCCACTTGAGCGTAAAGCTCCCCGTCTTCTGGCCGGGTGATCCATTTATTTGGTTCCACCAAGTGGAATCACAATTCAACTTGGGAAGGATCACCGCTAGCAGGACAAAATACGATCATGTTTTGTCCTCTCTACCAGCGAGCATCATCTCTGAAGTCCGTGACGTCATCGTGTCTACTTCCACGAGTGAGGACCCATTCAACGATCTGAAGTCTGCCATCCTGTGCCGCACCACTGTCTCCGAGCGTGAGAAACTACATCAGTTAATCTCAAAAGAAGAACTTGGAGACCGTAAGCCCACTCAAATGCTGAGGGCTATGCAGTGCGCTCTAGGCGAACGCGCACAAACCTTCGATAAGGACATCTTTAGACAGTTGTTCTTGCAGAAACTTCCTCCATCAGCTCAGCGTGTCTTGGCCACTATGGATCCTGCTACTCCAGTTGATAAACTAGCAGAAACTGCCGACAAAGTAGTGGAGATTGACACAGCTCCGGTCAACAACGTGAACACACAATCGGAACTGGAGTTGAAAGTGGAAGAGTTAAGTCAACAACTCAACCACGTTTGTTCTCTGCTACAAAATCAACGGCAAAGAAGCCATTCTCGGTCAAGATTTACGAAGAGGCATCGTTCGAGTTCCGGGAAGATCTGCTTCTACCACTCTAAATTTGGAAAGAAGGCTAGGAAGTGCATCTCCCCTTGCAATTTTTCGTCGGAAAACCCCAGCAGCGAGTCCTAATGGCGTCTAGTACTCGCACTGCCAACCTGTTATTCATAAAGGACAGGAACTCTGGTGTCAATTTCTTGGTCGATACCGGAGCGTCAGTCAGTGTATTCCCTCAAAAATCTGGTCATACGCACTCGGAATCTCCGCCTCTATACGCTGCTAACGGTTCACGCATACCCACGTACGGTACTCAGTCGCGTGAACTAAACTTGGGCCTTCACCGATCCTTCAAGTGGATTTTCATCTGTGCTCAAGTGCAGCATCCCATAATCGGCGCTGACTTCCTCCAGCATTTCAAACTCCTGGTGGATCTTGACAAGCGACGCTTATGCGACCAGGCCACACTGCTTTCTGTTCTTGCCAAACAGGTTGCCCTTCCGGACGCCTCGAACTCTGCACTTTCCCTCGTTCCCCCTAATTCCATGTACCAGTGCCTTTTCCAGCGATATCCAGGAATTCTTCATCCGATGCAGATGGGTGATACCATTAAGCACACCATTACCCTTCACATTACAACAAAAGGTCCCCCTGTGTTTGCAAAACCCAGACGTCTTGCCCCGGACAAACTGAAAGCTGCCAAATCGGAATTCCAGCTTATGATAGATCTTGGGATAATAAGACCTTCCAAAAGCAGTTGGTCCTCTCCCCTACACCTGGTCCAGAAGAAGTCAGGAGACTGGAGACCATGTGGGGATTACCGGTTTTTGAATTCGACAACCATCCCGGACCGATATCCGGTACCAAATGTCCAAGACTTTACTTCTCTTCTCCACGGCAAATCTATCTTCAGTAAAATAGACCTCGTTAAGGCTTTCCACCACATTCCCGTAGAGCCTTCGGATATTCCCAAGACTGCAGTTTGTACACCATTTGGGTTATTCGAATTTGTGAAGATGCCGTTCGGGCTACGGAATGCTGCGCAAACCTTTCAGAGGTTTATAGATGAGGTCACCAGAGGCTTAGACTTTGTTTATGCCTACATCGATGATTTGCTTGTGGCCAGCTCAACGGAAGAGGAACATAAGGAACATCTTTCACTCCTCTTTCAACGCTTAGAACAATACGGTGTTACTATTAATGCATCTAAGTGTGTGTTTGCACAGCCAACCTTGGAATTTCTTGGTCACACGATTTCGCAGCACGGAATTACCCCCCCTTCAGGACAAGTGTGAAGTGATAAAAAATTACCCTATGCCAAATAATCAGCGTGAGTTACGTCGGTTTCTAGGTTTGGTAAATTATTACCACAAGTTCATTAAAAACTGTGCCAGTGTTCTTGCTCCTCTACACGCTATGATCACACACAAACGCAAGGTAACGAAATTGGTATGGTGTAGCGATAGTTTGCAGGCGTTCGACAATGCCAAAAATGCTATCAATAGTGCATTGTCTCTGTCATTTCATATCAGTGATGCCCCCCTAACTCTGACGGTCGATGCATCAGATGTTGCGATCGGTGGGGTGTTGGAACAAACCATTAACGGTCAACAAGCACCCATCGCGTTTTACTCGAAAAAGCTGCAGCCAGCCCAAACGCGTTATAGTGCTTTCGGACGTGAACTTCTTGCTATTTACTTAAACGTGAAGCATTTTCAACATTTCCTTGAAGGCCGAGAGTTTTGTGTTTTTACCGACCACAAACCTTTGGTCACTGTCTTCAATAAAAACAGCTGTAACCACTCTCCCAGAGTCATCAGGCAACTCGATTATATCTCGCAATTTACCACAGATATCCGCCACATCAAAGGTGTCTTGAACACTCCAGCGGATGCACTTTCAAGAATAGAGATTACTTCTGTTACCCTCAGCTCTACACTGTGGAATGCTATTGCACAGGATCAAGATAAGGATACGGAACTACAAGACCTGCTCAGAGAAGACTCCACTCACTCACTTTCCCTCAAGAAAATGAGTATGCCAGGATTGTCTGTGCCCCTCTATTGCGACGTATCAACAGCTGCTATTCGCCCTTATGTCCCTCCATGTCACAGACAAGCAGTCTTCACGGATCTTCATAAGCCCTCCCATCCTGGTATCCGTGCTTCGCAACACCTGGTTACCTCTCGCTTTGTTTGGCCCTCGATGCGGAAGGATGTCAAACATTGGACCAAAACGTGCCTTGCCTGCCAGCGTGCCAAAGTCCAAAGGCACACCAGGTCCCCCTTTGACGCATTTCCGCCCCCGTCCCAGCGATTTGAGGTAATTCATGTAGACATTGTTGGCTCTCTTCCAGTGATTCAAGGCCAACGTTATCTGCTCACCTGTCTCGACCGCTTTTCCAGATGGCCTGAAGCCATCCCACTTCCTGATATCCAAGCGGACACTGTTGCAAGAGCCTTTCTTCATGGATGGGTATCAAGATTTGGATTGCCGACAAAAGTCATCACTGACCAAGGTCGCCAATTTGAGTCTTCGCTTTGGAAGAAGTTTACCAGCTTGTTGGGTACAGTACATGCGCATACCTGTGCGTATCATCCGCAAGCTAACGGCCTCGTCGAACGCTTCCATCGCCAGCTGAAGTCATCCCTTATGTGTCACGAAGACTCCCATTGGATGGATAAGCTTCCACTCGTGTTGCTTGGTATTCGCTCTGCATTTAAGAGTGATCTGAAGACTACAGCGGCTGAACTAGTCTATGGAACAACACTGCGGCTACCAGGTGGCTACTTCACTGCAGGGGATAAGTCATGTGATCCTACGGAATTCGCTCAAACACTTTCCTCTCACATGCAGTCCCTTCAGCCTGTTCCCCCTCGATTGACTAGCCAACAGAACATCTTTGTTTCCCCAGCCCTCCAGTCTTGCACCCACGTTTTCGTTCGTGTACCTGTCCCAAAACGGCCTCTCCAATGTCCATATGACGGGCCCTATGAAGTTCTCCGACGTACGCGCAAATCATTTCTCATCCAGCGCGGTTCCAAGGTCGACAAGGTTTCTATCGATCGTCTTAAGCCTGCGTTTTTGGAATCAACCTTAAGCGAGGTACATGTAGCTACCAAAAAGGTCCAGGGGAAATCTGTGTCGTTCGGATCTCTTTGAACTTCCTCTCTGGTGGGGGAGTGTGTAGTGAATACTCTTATTTTAGTTTCAAGAAAAATGTTAATTTTACCGTCTTGAATTTCGGAATAGCTATAAATTCATTTTAAATTAGTTACCCATCATAATTCAATTGTAAACCACATTAATACTAATTTTATGTATACTGTATTATTTTATTGTATGTAAACATAATTAATTATATATCACAATTGTCAGTTAATTATTTATATTCAAATAATTATTTTAATCTAATACCATGTCCATTTTGCAAATAAATAATAGAAATCCAAGGGTTATATTTTCCATCCTTGGTACTGTCGCAGTTTCGCCTAACGGACTCAATACGGCTAGTGAGATAATCACTGGTTGGCACTTAACCAGCGGCAGTGCTTATGGCTACATCATCCAGGTTAACCTATACCGGATAGATGCGCTACGGTCCCAAGCCGTAGCTTGCCTAGGCCCAACGACGACGACGACGAAAACCAACAAACTGAAAGTCGTGACACGCCGGTCAACTAAAAGTTGGTTCTAGTTCCAGGGTCTAGAAGACTGGAAGAATCCTGGTTGCAGAGGTCGCCAATTGTTAACCCCTCCGTCTATGGCCTTAGGCGGTTCGAAATTGACGGGGGTTCTGGTTAGGTGGCAGCAACGGATTTGTTACTCTGGAGCAGTGCTGTCCAACTTCTATAAAGCGCGGCCAAGATGTTGCCTATAATCATACACTGTTGGTTAATACGACTTAGGAACCCGCTGAATGTTGTTCTCCCTAATAGAAATGACAAAATAGGGAAGAAAATTCAGAAATGAAATTTGGCAAACGTCCATTCCGCGGGACGCATGCGGCCCGCGGGCCGCAAGTTGGACAGCGCTGCTCTGGAGTATCTGGTACCGTATAGAGAATCGCAGAAGTTTCTCTTATACTACTCTCCGATTTTTTCTTGTAGAGGATCGGAGGTTTCTGTGGAGCTTACTAAATTCTCTGAAGGTTTCCTATTCTTCTTGTAACGTATCGGGAAATTATTTTTCTCTATTTAAAGCTAAATTCTATGAAGAGAGCAAGGCTCGAAGGAGACGACAAAGATATTCTCTTACTGTAGTTTACTGCTAAAATGTTAGGTACTGCTCAACCTCTACGTTAGATCAGAAAAATCAATCATAATTTGAAAAATTGTTTGACTATTTATACTGAATTTTTGGTGACATCATTATTATTTAATATTGACTTTTTTGTTTATTATTATCAATAGGGTGAATTATTTTGAAAAATATTTGAAGATAAGGTAAATATTTTAGCTGTAGCAATGTCTGGAGAGATAAGCAAGATATTTGAAGATGAAGCCATATTTTTTTTTTAACCGCATATTGTTATAATGTTATAATGTTATAATGTTTCAGACCAACAAAGACCCTAGGATCCACTCATGGCTGGTCTACCTAACTGTGTTCGTAATTGAGTATTATGCATGTCCTCCGTGGTAGCGGAGGGGACCTACAATTTTACGTGGGTTCCGAACCACAAGGAACATAAGAAATTTTTATAGTGGGTACACTAGGGGCCACGTCTGCCCATCGAGGCGGCTCCACTATGTAAAAACTGCCTGTACATTGGCAACAACCAATTTTTACAAAACAAAATAATTATAAATTTAAAACTAATTAATTATCAATTTAAAACTAAAAATAGAATCTCTGGATCCAGAGGATCAAGTCATAATAGACTACTATCCACAAATATGTTACACTCTATATCTATTTATAACCGACATGCAAATATATCAGATCCAAGGAATCCAGTCAATTTCATTACGGGATCCATCAATACTAGTACTTTGCCAACCAAAAATAAGTCACGGTCCATATCAATTGCGGACCAAGTCACAATTTACAACCATATACATTACAATATATATACTTAGGAGGAAAAGTGTAGGTGTGGCTGTAAAGACTGTACAGTAATGTAGAAATGTGTGCGCACCCATTTTGGGTCTCCCATTTAAAGGTGTTTGTGGATCAAGTGAAGATCATGAGTTTTTCGATACCTCACAGTACTATGGGGGGCACCGCTCGGCAGAGGAATCTCTTTAAATGGGGTGTGTAAGGACAGAGAGTATCCCCTAACCCAAGATGCTGCCTCCCTATATCCCACAACACTTGTAAAACTATGTTTTCTTAAATTTATTCAACATCTCGGCTTAAATAATTTCATATTATGACCTCTAGTCTGGTTATTGTGATCTTTAATGAAAAGAGAATCAAAATCTATCTTACCCACCCTTCATTTTACTACCTTAAACTATACCCAATCTATCAACATATGCGTCTAATCGATTTTTAAACATGTTTATAGACGTGCTACTAATTGCTTCTACCGGCAAACTATTCCAGCTATTTAACATTCTATGCGTAAAAAAGTTTTTGGCAATTGCTGTCTCGAACCCTCTACTTGTCAACTTACACCCGTTATTTCTAGTCCTATTATATTGAGATATTTCGAAAAAGCTATCCCTATCTACGTTATCGAACCCATTCATAATTTTGAAAACCTGGATTAGATCACCCCTTAGCCTCCTAGTCTCGAGTGTAGTCAATTTTAACTCTTTAAGCCTATCCTCGTACGACTTTGACCTAAGCGACGGAATCATCTTAGTTGCTCGTCTTTGAACTCTTTCGATTTTGTCTATATCTTTGCGCATATGCGGACTCCAAAATTGGATCGCGTACTCCAAATGGGGTCTAACTAATGATTTATAAAGAGGAGCTATAATATCGCGCGATTTGTACTCAAAATTTCGAGCTATAAAACCTAACACTTTGTTCGCTTTATTGACCGCTGCTGTACTTTGTTTCGCTACTTTTAAATCACCAGTGACTATAACTACTAAATCTTTTTCCTGCTCTACGCTTGTTAACTCTTTCCCTGACATACTATACGCAAAATTACCGTTACGCGAACCTATATGTAAAATTTTGCACTTTTCAACGTTAAATCTCATTTGCCATGTGACTGACCAATCAACGATTTTATTTAGATCATACTGGATTTTACCTCTATCTTCGTCATTAATCACCCTACCACCCAGCTTCGTGTCATCCGCAAACTTTGAAACTGTACTGACTAGGCCAACATCTAAATCGTTAATATATATAAGAAAAAGCAAGGGACCCAATACAGAACCTTGAGGAACGCCACTCGCTACATTAGCCCAACACGACTCCCCTTCATCAACGACCACCCTCTGTTTCCTACCTCGCAACCACTCTTCTATCCAATTTATTACTACACCCCTGATTCCATGAACCTTAGTTTTCTCAATGAGTCTTTTGTGCGGTACGGTGCAAAGAAAATCTAAATACACTACATCAACTGCCCGATGACTATCGTAAACGTCAACCACGCTTTGGAAAAATTCTAAAAGATTAGTTAAGCAAGATTTGTTTCGCCTAAAACCATGCTGCATATTTCTAACTAAGTTATGTAATTCTAAGTGTTCGACTTTACGATTCCTAATTATTGATTCCAGTAGCTTACCTACAACAGACGTTAAACTGATTGGCCTATAATTTCCCGCCGCACCTTTATCGCCTTTCTTAAAGATAGGTGTTACGTTTGCTAACTTGAAATTATCTGGTACGCACCCCTCAGAAAAAGACGCATTCAAAATCTTTGTTAGCGGCACAACAATGCTATCTTTTAATTCTTTTATTTGTATGGGATATATGGAATCCGGCACCGGTGATTTACGCGTTTTCATTTTATCAATATAGCGCATTACCTCCCTTCCACTAACCACGATATTATCCAAAATATTACCATTATCAAAAGGTATTATGTCTATGACCGTAGGGATATTCGTTACATCTTCTATAGTAAAAACTGACGTAAAGAATTCGTTTAGCAAGGTAGCCATTTCCTTGTTTTCAGAAACTAGATCTCCGTTAACATTTTTCAACGGCCACAAGACACTTTTTACTGGATTTCTATTGTTGACGTATTGAAAGAATCGCTTGGGGTTTTCTTTACTGTCACGAGCTATGGAGATTTCAAATTCGCGCTTGGATTTTTTTATTACACCTTTCGCTTCACGCCTTAGAGATATGTAGTTGTTTCGTAACCACAAATTGTCTTTATCGCACTTATGTAGCCTATAAGCCCTATCTCTACTCTTTATAACGTCTCCTACTCGAGAAGTAAACCACAAGGGCTTGTTATTTACTTTCGCACGCTTAATTTTGTACGGTACACATTCCTCATTTATAGTCTTAAATACTGTTTCAAACGATTCCCACATTAGTTTTGCGTTGTTCCCCATTACGTTTTCCCAATTGACGTGTGACAATTTATTTCGAAATTTACAAAAGTCTGCGTGCTGGAAGTTAGGAATTTTAGTCGAGTTAGCTGGTTTCGAGTGATTTACTTAGAGGACAAACTCTACCATATTGTGATCGCTATTGCTTAACGGTTCTATTACTTGAAGATCAGTAATTAGCCTATCATCCGTAGTTATTACTAAATCTAAAATACTGTCCAACCTCGTAGGTTCCCCAACCTTTTGAATAAGAAAGCTATCCTCGAGAAAATTAACTAAACGATTACCTTCCGCGTCTCCCTGCATTGTATCGTAATTCACGTTGGCGCAATTAAAGTCACCCATAACTAAAGCCTGCTCACTACCGATTATTCTCTTTAGTTCACGATATAACGCTTCGTTCGTATCAGCTGTTTGATTAGGGAGCCTATATATAACCGCAACAAGACGTTTGAAATCGTTCAATTTAAGTTCTGCTATAGTCGAATCTATTGGTTCTGGAATTGTGTGCATTACTTCTATAACGTTCGCAATATTATCTTTGATATACAACATAACACCGCCTCCTCGTCTACCTATTCTGTTTTTAACAAAAAGTCTATAACCTTTAATTTGATACTCCCCTACAAAGTCAGGTGTTTCAGTGCTAAGCCACGATTCACTTATCGCAATTACATCATAGTCTTTACAAGCAATTAAAGAAAAAAATTCG
Source organism: Bathynomus jamesi (assembly GCA_023014485.1). Taxonomy (NCBI): domain Eukaryota; kingdom Metazoa; phylum Arthropoda; class Malacostraca; order Isopoda; family Cirolanidae; genus Bathynomus; species Bathynomus jamesi. The sequence goes on from JAJOZX010000484.1 coordinate 587,194, forward strand.
TTTATTTTATTTCGTCGGCTCCGAGCATTTAGGGATAGAACCTTCAAATTGTTTGTAACTGCGACACCTTCGCGAGCGCAGGGGAAATTTGTGGAATTTACTCTGGGACCGTTCGAGTTACGGCAGCCTGAAAAGAAGAGACAGTATTATGAAATAGTCTTCCTAAACGCGCAGCTCCAACGTCATTAAGATGAAGTCCATCTCCGAGGAACAAGTCCCTCCTGCCGTAGAAACTGTTCCAAAAATTCGCAAAATGCACTCCTTCCTGTTGGCAAAGAGACTTTAGGTTATTGTTAATATAGGTCGCCTTGCTGTAGAAATCGTTACGTTGGATAATTCGAGGAAGTATACCTGTTAAAACAATCTTATTAGTTTTTTCCTTTAATCGCTCTAGTAAGTCCCTGTACCTAGCCAGCAGTTCTTCCGATCTAGAATTTAAAACGTTATTAGTACCGACATGAATAACATACGTTGTGTCCTCGGCGGTACCGTCTGTAAAATGGTCAACACTATTAGTTATATCCAGTGTTGGGCACTAAAGCGTTAATCCGATAACAGTTAATTAACGAAGTTAACTTTTTTAACGGACTATTAACGGAAGTTAATTTCCATTTATCGTTATCGGACCAGTTAACTTCCGATAACTCGATATTTAGTCTGTTAAAGTCCGTTAACACGTTAACTGCGAGGAGTCATTCACGGAAGATCACCACTCCGCGAATGAATTCAAACCGCCATAACTTCAGTCTGCCAATTCCGTCCTCTGCCGCAGTGGAACGGCTCTTCTCTCTCGGCAAGGACATCCTGAGGCCCAAGAGGTCAAGACTGGCAGTTGGGCCTAACTTTGAGAAGTTGGTCTTTCTGAAGGGCAACCAGCACATTGTGTCATAGTCTTTAATAAATGTGCCTAAAATTTAATTTTACCTTTCAGTTCCCGCCATAGTAATTCTCTGGTAAATTAAAATTTAGTTAATGGTTAGTGGTTACAAGGTTTCAAAACATGTAATCAGTACATTTTTTTTAAAAATAAAAAAAAAGTTATTAAGCAAAAAAGTTGCAAAACTTGATAAAAATACATTTAAATACCTATTTATTGTTGGATTTTGCATAAATAAACATTTTCTATGGGTTTTAAAGCTTTTTTCCTTGATTTTTTTAAATGTTAGTAAAGAAATAGTTATCGTTAACGGATTATCGTTAACTTCCGTTAACTTTGTAGTAAAATTATCGGATTATCGTTATCGGAGTTAAAAATTGGGGTTAACGGATTATCGTTATCGAAGTTAACTTTTTGGTTAACGGTGCCCACCACTGGTTATATCCTCCACCCTTGCACCAGGGTAGCAGTAACGGCGCCTACGACGAGGGTTTCTCCCACAGAATTCCTCGAGCTGCCCTCGAACAATGGAATCGCCAACGAGTCGTATTTCCGGTTCATCAGCATCTTCGAAACCTAAAACAGAAAACTTATTGTTTGTTATTACTGGTAGACAAGTCTTAGGTTTTCTCAATGGGGCTCCATTACGCACTCGAACGAAGGGTTGGGAACTAGGGGAAGAGAGAGGGCTATTAATACTATTTATATTATTATTAGAAACTGAGGCAGGAGGGTTCTTAATTGGAGTCTCAAGGGATTCTAATTTTGCCGTCAGGAGCATCACGCTTTCTTCAAGCCTCACCCTGGCCTCCCTCTCACGTTCTAACTCGTTCCTCAGGACTTCCATGCTTGAGCATCACCTGCAAACTAACTGTTCATTATTATTAGCCATTGTAAGCGCGTAAGCGGCAAATTTCCCTTCACAGCGACTGCAAGTACTTGACGGGGGGTGCCGTGCTTTTAATTAGTTAAAAAACAAAAAACAAAAAAGGTTTATTCGGATTAGCGACCGAAGAAGACATTAAAAGAACTGAACTCAAATTGAATCTCTTCGCTAGGAATCGGCAATATAGTGGACACATTTTAGAACAAACCATTGAGTCACTACACGAAAACAATCGCTTTCTCCACGCCCTTTCGGGCAAATTTACATACCTTGAATCCCTGTTAGTTAAATACAAAGAACATGAAAGATATCTAGAATTAGTAGAAATAATTAACCTCCAAGTAGCCCTAATCGATAAATATTTGCAACAAATAATTACGATTCGTTCCAAAGTTTTGCGTGCGACCCAGCTAGCCCATAGAAAAATCACTCTTTCCACACTAATACCATGGGATACACTTCATTCCTTGATGCACACCTCTCAGACACAATTAAAATTATCACCCTTATTCCCACTCAACCAAACTAATTACCCCCAATTTCTAGAATACACCTGGACTGTACATGGACCACGCCCCTACACTTACCTCATAATTGTACCATTTTTCGATGTACTCACTTATGACGTATACAAATTTCACCCTTTCCCAACACCCTACCAAAACAATTCTAATATCTATCGATTGTATTGTATCTACCCACAGTCCCACCTTACCTTTTCCTCATCAAAGACCTTTCAGCATATTCTATGATGTCATTTAACGACATCCGGCATTGCAGATTCCAGCAAACGAACAAGCAACTCGTTTGCCCTCCACTCAAACCAGTAATTCTTCCAACCACTAGGTCCTGCTTTATCGACTTAATCCGTGACCGTCATGCCCCGGTATGTTCTTTCACGAAATTCCATTCCTCTAAAACCGTTTAACTCCGAATTGGATCAGACATCTGGGTTTCTTTCGCGAATAGGACTACCGCTACTTTCGAGTGTCCGTCAAATTATTCCCTCATCAAAATACCTACTGTTATCCGTCTACCAATTGTTGTTCCTTACGTTCAAAACCTTCCAAATATACAACCCTTATAAGGTTACCATTAATGACTCATACCTCTTTCCGTCCCAAACTAAATTTAAACCCGTTATAGAAATCTTAAATCTTTCATGCTCCTAAATGGAATGATCAATTGAGTCGTTTTAAAATTTCAGATGGTAACCAGAATAACCCTTTACAAATACTACAACCAGTAACAATATTTTCAACATTTGCTGTTAGTATCATTATTGTGTGTGCTATTATCCTCGGTATATATGTAGTAAAAAAATCATTCTTGGAACAAAAGAAAACAAGAGACACCGAACGATGTGAAACTATTTATGCACGACCAAGAGTGCGTATCCAGACCACATAAGCTAGACTTAACCATCCCAACTCATGTGCTGTATATAAATCTGTATCATAAAAACCATTACTTATCACCTAGTTAGGATTAGTTAGGGTATTATATTATTGTATTAATATCATTCTAGATGGGAGAGCCCTGTAAAAATGAACAATGAATAATTCTTATATTCATATATTCTTATATTAATTTTTGCATATGAGTCCAAACTCGCATAACGCTGACGCAAGTTCGGATAAATTTTCTATTTTCTTTCTATTTTATTTTTGCTGAATAGTTGATGATTATTTCTTTTTAAATTACTTAATAATTTTTTTTTAGATTTAGCTTCATAATGTAATCTTGTTGAATTCTGCATTGTTCATTTTCTTTATACATTCTCTCTTCGTTGTAAAACATGAAGTCATGTCTTGCTTAACATCTAATCTTAAATTTGAAGCATTTAATTGTGGCTCACAAGCATGTTTAATTTTAATCCATAAAATGCATATTTCAATTTCCATTTTTAGTTAACTCGACAGATCATAATAACATCAGATCTGTCAATATGCGGTTTAAAATAATAAAAATGTGGCTTCATCTTCAAATATCTTGCTTATCTGTCTAGACATTGCTACAGCTAAAATATTTACCTCAGTTTCAAATATTTTGCAAAATAATTCAGCCTATTGAGGTAAAAAAACAAAACAGGTCAACATTAAATAATAATGATGTCACCAAAAATTCAGTATATAAAGTCAAACAATTTTTCAAATTATTATTCTGATTTGTCTGATCTGACTTAGGGGCTGAGCATTACCTATACATTTTAGCAGTAAACTACAGTAAGAAAATATCTTTGTCTTCTCCTTCGAGCCTTGCTTTCTTTAGAGAACGTAGTCTTAAAATAGAGAAAAATAATTTCCCGATACATTACAAGAAAAATCGGGGAACCCTTAGAGAATTTAATAAGCTTCACAGAATCCTTCGATCCCCTACAAGAAGAAATCGGAGAGTAGTATAAGAGAAACTACTGCGATTTCCTACACGGTACCAGCTACTCCAAGATAACAAATCCGTTGCTGCCACCTAACCAGAACTCCCGTCAACCTCGAACCGCCCAAGGCCATAGACAGAGGGGGTTAATATATATATATATATATATATATATATATATATATATAAAAGCTTATATATATATATACACACAGTGATGGGCATCGATACATGAAAATCGCTAAAGCGATACCGATACATCGATACATGAAGAACGTCTTAGGCGATACCGATACGCCGATACTTTCTAGATGTCTTAAGCGATACCGATACCGATACATGCATCGCCGATACATGTATCGCCGGTACATTTTTATAATTATTCATTTAATATGTAGGTATTAGATATTATTGTTTATACTAGTAATTTGTACGCACTGTAAGTAAAATCAACGACATTTTAATGGGTTTTATAGATGTAAATAAAAACAATTTCTTTATTTAATGAAAGTATGTTTTAATTTTGTAGGATGCATGAATGATTGAAAATATTACACTAACAATTAAAAGTAATTACTATTACCCTTCAAAAATACCAGCTGGCTAAACATCTGGTCAGACAGTCTATTCCTTTTTGGAGCGTGAATGTGACCAGCCAAACTAAACAACCGTTCTACAGGAGCAGAGGATGGTAGTGGTGTGTTATACTTCAGGAAGACCCGTAGAATTCCTGGGTACTGCCTCAGAGATTGGAGAGAATGACTTCCGTCACCCAGATACTGTAAAACTTCCATCTCAGTGGAATCTTGGGTTGCAGAGACATTAGTGGAAGCACTTCCGTCAGATGCAGCATCACTTAGTTGTTGCTGGGGGGTCTGCTCGCTGAGGCTCTTAACAGCATTAACCAACATTTCTTGAACCCTCTTTTTGACAATGTTAGTATTAAATTTGCCTTTTATTGTCATCCACTTTAACTTGAACCGAGTGGGCGTGGCCAATAGTGTTGCAACACCAATGAGCGTTTCTATATTATATGAACGTTTCTATATTATGAGCGTTTCTATATTATGGTTAATTAATCTCAAAAACACAAGTACAAACGTGTTTAAACGTTGCGCCGTACTGTGTGACATGACCAGTAGAGTAGTACTGTCATTAAATAAATATTTAATAATATTATTATTTATGTATATTCATAAATATAACTCAGTAGTGTCATATTATAACATCTATTTAAATATTTAAAAATTCTTATTAATGTATCGATGTATCGAAGTATCGATTTTTTTCGATACATTTAAGAAAATTGACTTTAGCGATACCGATAAATCGATACTTTTTCAAGTAGCTAAAGCGATACCGATACCGATACAAAAGTATCGATCGATACGTATCGGCGATACATGTATCTAGATACTGCCCATCACTGTGTATATATATATATATATATGCACACTACCGGTCAAAAGTTTAAGTACACCTTGAAATATTCATAAATTTAAAATTTTGTTTAAAGTTTTTTATTTATTAACTAAGTTATCATGACACAAATTCATAAGTACAAACATGGGAACTTAAATAACAATAAATCAGGTCAATTTACCGAAAGCAAAGTCTAAATTTTAGATTCATCAGAATAGCCTCCTCTAGTAGCAATTACAGCAGAACAAATTCGAGGCATGCGCTCAACAAGAGAAAGAAGATAGTCTGGTGAAATCTGCTGCCACTACTCTTGTAAGAGTTCCCAGAGCTTCTGAGCACTGGATGGCTGCTTGGCTCTCACTCGTCGAGAGTGCGCTCAACAAGAGAAAGAAGATAGTCTGGTGAAATCTGCTGCCAGTACTCTTGTAAGAGTTCTCAGAGCTTCTGAGCACTGGATGGCTGCTTGGCTCTCACTCGTCGATCCAGTTCATCCCACACCTCGATGGTATTCAGATCCGGGGACTGTGCTGGCCATTCCATAACTGTGAGCTGACGTTGCCGTTCTTTCTGCTTCAGGTAATTTTGACACAGCTTGCAAGTGTGTTTAGGTTCGTTGTCTTGCTGCATTATGAACTGTTGGCCAACTAGTCACAGTCCAGATGGGATGGCATAGCGCTGTAGAATGCTGTGATAGCCACGTTAGTTCAGTATTCCAATGACTTTGTGGAGATCTCCAACTTGCCCCCCTGCAAAACATCCACAGACCATCCCACTTTCTCCACCGTGCTTCACTGTTGGCACAGCACACTGCTGTGGCATTCTTTCACCCGCTCTGCGCCGCACAAATACTCTGCGTTTGGATCCAAAAACTTCGAACTTTGATTCGTCAGTCCAAAGGACAAATTTCCACTGCTCAACAGTCCATTTTTGGTGTTTTTTAGCCCAGGCTAGCCTTTTCTTTTTGTTCTGGAGTCTCAGCATTGGTTTCTTTGCTGCAGTTCGTCCTTTTAATCCTGCCTCTCTTAGTCTTCTCTGAACAGTTGATGTTGAAACTGTTGTACTTCTGGAGTTGTTCAGCTGGGCTTTGATTTCAGGTGCTGTGAGGTGTCTGTTGCGCAGACTAGTGACTCGGATATACTTGTCCTCTGAGTCTGTTGTGGTTCTTGGTCGCCCTGACCTTTTTCTGTCCTTATTTTGACCAGTTTCTTCGTACCGTTTAATGGCAGCACAAGCAACCGCATTCACAGAAACTTTTAATTTTTTTGCAATTTGCCTCAGTGATTGGCCCTCATTTCTCAAAGTTACAATCGACTGTCTTTTTTCTGTTGTTAACTGAGCTTTGGCACCCATTTTTGTTTTTTGAAACACACAAATATACCTTAAACTACACAGTTAGCTCATCTGCAAAGATTTTATATGTAAAGACCTGCAGCGCATGTTAATAACTGAACACATGTATTAACATGCTCCTGAAGAAATACACTACCCTAGTAAAGACTTTTAAACTGTTTTTGGACCTTTGTGCAGAGCTAATGGCATTAATTTTACGTTGCATGCTAGACGTCAATTAATACATTTTGAAGGCTATTTTGAAGAAGCTTTTGTGTTACAACACACTGCATAGGGCAGATGCACTAAAGCATACAATATGAAAGCCAGGTAAGCAAAGTCATCTCTAGTACCTGTTAAGTTTACATTTGAAGTTTATGTCATGAGCTAGGCAGCAAAACATTGGAAATTAGTAGGTGTACTTAAACTTTTGACCGGTATTGTATATATACGAGGTGTGATCAAAAGGTTTGGTAAATAGTCCCGCAACTAGTGAACGCGTGTCACTAGGTGATGCCAGTGTGTATGGCTGATGACGTCACCTTGGCCACTTTCCAGATGCCAACAAACACCAGTCAACTACGCACCAGTGCGCCGTGTCATTGCTTTGTGTGAGGGCGTTTTTGTGGCGTCTGGCGATTTTGCAGAAAATGTCGAAATTTGAGCAACGTGTAAACATCAAATTTTGTTTTAAACTTGGTAAGACGGCTACAGAAACACACGGAATGCTTGCAGCTGTCTACGGAGATGAAGTTGTCACAAACAAGACTGTTTGCAAGTGGTTTGGAAGGTTTCGAGAAGGAAATGAGTCTTTGGAAGATGATGAAAGAAGTGGTCGTCCGTCCGTTTTGTTTGTAACAACTTCATCTTCGTAGACAGCTGCAAGCATTCCGTGCGTTTCTGTAGCCGTTTTACCAAGTTTAAAACAAAATTTGATGTTTGCACGTTGCTCAAATTTCGACATTTTCTGCAAAATCGCCAGACGCCACAAAAATGCCCTCACACAAAGCAATGACACGGCGCACTGGTGCGTAGTTGAATGGTGTTTGTTGGCATCTGGCAAGTGGCCAAGGTGACGTCATCAACCATACACACTGACATCACCTAGTGACACGCGTTCATTAGTTGCGGGACTATTTACCGAACTTTTTGATCACATCTCGTATATATATATATATATATATATATATAATATATATATATATATACTAGCAGACACCCGCAAAACACTTACGGTCAAATCAGTATCTTTATGCAACATTACTTCTTTAATACAGGATTTCCCGTTATTCTTTCACAAAAGACTTTAACAGAATCAAAACTTCTCACTCTAGAAAAAGCTACATGAAGTTGTCTATATGTTAAAACAGGCTTAGGAATATAATACAAAACATCTGCTGTCAAATTAGTATCTTTATCAAGGTAGCCTGAGAGCAATGCAGCAGAATTATCAAGACGCTGACAATTGTAAGAGAATTTGGGAAACCGGATCTATTTATTACGTTTATTTGCAATCCAAGATGGACTGAAATCGCTGAAAATAATGAAGCTTATCAAAGACCAGAACAAAGGCCAGCTATTGTTGCAAGAATTTGTCACATGAAACTAAAATAACTGCTTCATGATTTAACAATAAACTCAGGTGAGGTTAGGTTGGGTTAAGTTAGGTTAGTAATTTGTTCTTATACAAAAATGCACGTGGCCTCTTGAGTATATGTTTTATTTATTATTAACGGTACAGGAAATTCCTGCAAACTTAAAACCTCAAGTTTTTGCTCTTTTGTTTTGGGGAACGAATCCTGGATTAAATTCTGATCCTTGTGGTATACGGTTAAGGGATAAAATACTCTAGTAAAATAAATCGATTTCACAATGCATTTAATTAGCAACAAATTTACTAGTTTATTTTGTAACCGCATTTATACATTTTCCCTGACAATAATTTCCCGTTTCATACTCAGTCTCTTCCATTTTCATCGCTTTCATTTTTGATGAAGAATAAAAGGTGCCATTTTCTGATAACGATTTACTGTATTTTTTAATAATTTAATACGAGTTTTGAAGCAAGTGTAGTTTACGTCCCCCTGACGCAAAAGGGGACACAAACTACACTAGGTCAAAGTTGGGGAACGTAAACTACACTAGGATCTTCAGGAGACATTTTTAAATGAATCCATCAAATAAAACGTTAAAGCTAACGAAAATATTACGACTTAACCAACCTAACCAATCGTCAATATATATATATATATATATATATATATATATATATATATTGACGATTAGTTAGGTTAAATCGTAATATTTTCGTTAGTTTTAACGTTTTATTTGATTAGGTAACGCGGACAAAGTTCGGGAACGCAAACTACACTAGGATAATGTAGGGAAACGTAAACTACACTAGGATAACGTAGTATTGTAGGAGAACGTAAACTACACTAGGCACCACAGGGCGACGTAAACTACACTTGCTCCTGAGTTTTTGTTTCCACAAGAAAATTTTGAAAGGTACAGCGAGAAATCGCAGTAAAATACTAAAGCTATAAGAATTTAGTATGTTACCGCCCCACTCTTAGTAAAGACTCGCTTCCTAATAAAATCTATTTGTCTGATACTTGAAACTTTAATGTGTATTTTTCCGTCTTCTTTGAACGATGCTCATCAACAGTTCTAGATTACAACAGCCTTCCAATTTCTTCTGAAAATGAAACACTTGACTTCATGGCGAAAGAAGAATGTATTAGAAACCCTAAAAATGGTCAAGATTATCACACGCGGAAATGAAGTTTAACATAGTTCGTGTTACATTATTTCTTTAATAAGAAAAATAAATGTTTTAGGCCTTTGGTACCTCACGAGAACTTGTTCAAACAAATTTTGAATGTTGAAATCAAACCCACTATATAAAGTAGTTGTTTACTATTGTGGTTTATCACTTATTAGTGTTCAACGCCGAGATGAACAAATTTACTTAAATTTACATAATATACGAGGGCCACTCAATATATTTTGTCCCACCTTTTTTTTTTTTCCAAGTTTCCTTGTAAGTTCCAGAAATTTTGTACACAAGTAGTTACATACCTTTTTTACAAGTTTTTATTTTTCCACATAGTCTCCATTCTTTTCTACGGCTTTCCTCCACCTCGAAACAAGGGCTTGCTGGTAAAACTCCGCTGGGTTCCGCTGGAGCCACCTCTTAACCTCCTCAACAATATCATCGCCATTCTGAAAATTTCGAATAGTATCCCTTCATTGGCCCAAACAAATGGAGGTCTGGAGGTGCCAGATCCGGGCTGTATGGAGGGTGGGTAACACAGTCAAGCGTATTTTTGTGATGGCCTCTCTTGTTTGCAAACGGTTGTGTGGTCTTGCGTTATCGTGCAAAAGAAGGACGTCTTCCAGTTTTCTCTCCGGTCGAACTCGCTTTATACTTCTCTGGACTCTCTATAGGGTAGAAATATATGCCTCTGAGTTGATTGTTTGTCGTTTCTTCATAATTTCCACTTTTGGTTTATACTCTTTAATATATTTTTTACAGTTAGAAGTGGGGCTTCCACCTGAAGCCAAACACTGCAACTATGTCTGAACTTGTCCTAGCGTTCGTTTAAGGAGGGTGACCGTTCCTTTTAATGCCCCTGTTTGGATTTCTATAGCCTGGGGCTGTCCTGGGATTGAGTTCAGGTAAGCTGATAGGTTGTTTTTCATCATACCTGTTGCCCCAACTATGATGGGGAGAATGGCAGCGTCTTTCAATCTCCAGTTTCTCTTCATATCATATATGAGTGCCTGGTATTTTGTAATTTTCTCCCTTTCCGATCTATTAAGGACATAATCATTTGGGACACTGACCTCAATAAGTAAGGCACTCCTTTCCCTCTTGTCCCACACTACTATGTCCGGTTTTACTGCAGAATTATCTATAAAAGTGGCTGTTGGGATTATTGTGTCATAGTATATGGTATACTGGTTGTTTCCAGTAATTGGTACACTGGTACAGGTGTGTGTTCCCATACATTTTTATTGCATTCTAATTCTAATGCTATCATAATCTTCCAGTGAATATATTTACAAATTTTATTGTGTCTGGCTGTATAGTACCCGTCTGCCAGGAGCACCCTGCAGCCTGATATTAGATGGCCAACACTTTCCACCTCAACATGACAGAATCTACACCTATCATTAGTACTTATTCCAGCCATTTTTTTAAATGCATTTGTGAGGAGTGCAAGATCTTGGGCACCCATTATTAGTCGCTCTCCGTCATATTGCAGAACTCCTCTCCTTAACCATTCCAGTGATCCTTCTTTGTTGATATAATCTTTCTGTAACTCTTGATAATATTTTCCAGCTCTTTGATGTTGTTCCCATTCTTCTGCATGCTTGGCCTGTTGTTCCTTAACAAATCTTTTGCGACTTTTCCTAGCTATTAAGGTGGCTGGTACTTTTTCAGTTTCTACTTCTTCCGTCATATTGTTGCCTCCAAAGTGCTGAGCCAGTTTGGTTATGGAAGTATGTTGTGTTACCCTTGTGTTATGGTGTTCACGGACCAGAGCTATTGTAGGACTACTCGAACTTTTTAGATACTGCCCGATGCTGATGGTCGATGATCGGTGCAGCTGGTTAACCTTAGTCAATCCCATTCCTCCCAGTTTTCTTGGTAGGTACAATCTGGGAAGACATTGGTTCCGATATGTTGTTCTGTTTAGTGAGAGGATCTTTCTGGTCTTAACATCCAGTTTATTTAGTTCTGATTGTGGCCAGTCTATGATCCCTACACTATAATTGATAACAAGGATGGCGAGTTGGTTTATGGCTGTTATTTTATTCTTTGATGTAAGTTGGGTTTTGCAGATCTTTTTCAGTCTTCGTACATACTCTCCACTGATTTTCTCTCGCATTTGCCGGTGTTCTATATTTCCACTTTTTTCTATCCCAAGATATTTGTAGGAACTATCCTCTTCCAAGTCTTTGATCTCAGTGTCTCCTCCTAAATTGATGTTATGGGTTTGTATTTTCCTACCCCCTCTAAGTGTACACTTAGCACACTTGTCCAATCCAAACTTCATTTTGATGTCACCCCTTTCATGTCCCAGAAGATGGTGGTCATAACCTTTCCTGCAGAGGGAGCCATTTTGAACTTTTTCTTGCCTGGGGAGTCTGCGTGATGCCACCCCATGGATTGGCGTTTTGTTTCAGGTTCAAAGTGGTGTACCCAAGTCTCATCCCCAGTCACAATTCGTGAAAGGAAGTCATCCCCTTCTGTCTCGTATCGAACCAACGACTCGGAAGCAATTTCTTTACTTTGGGCTTTGTGATCTTCAGTCAGTTGCGAGGGACAAACCATGAACACACTTTTGAGTATTCCAGTTGCTGCATTATCGCATTCACACTTCCTTCGCTAATTCGTAGCTCCAGTGATAGCTCCTTGTATGTGACGCGCCGATTTGATCGAATGATGCTGTTAGCACGTTGCACAGTGTGAGATATCACAGCCGATGCCGGGCGACCGCTGCGTGGCTCATCATCGAGGCTGGCTCTCCCTCTCTCCGATGATCTCATACGTTTAAACCAGCGTCCAATTGTGCTTCGATCAACAACAGCATCTCCGTAAACGTTTTGTAGACGTTTGTGAATATTTCCAACTGTTTCCTTTTCTGCGGTTAAGAACTCGATAACAGTTCTCTGTTTATGACGCACATTTTCGAAACTGCGTTAACCATCGGTTTTATACAAGGGCGTTTAAAAGCGGTTTTATACAAGGAGGGGAGGTTCAAACTGGAAAAATCCGGTTATGTGAAGCACAGAAAGTTCAAACTTACGGCCCAAAAGACATTTCAGCCCCATGGCCTATTATTTAGTTAAGAAAAAGGGTGGGGCAAAATATATTGAGTGCCCCTAGCAGAACTGGTAACATATCCGAGATATTAGATTTAACAGTGTTAAATTTCGGTCGTAGATTTGAAGTTGAGAATCTCCCCTTTCAAGACCATTTCTAAATAACTTCTTTGGAGAAAAGAAATAACTTTAGCGAGTAAAAATTCCACAGAAGAAACACACTCTTCTTTAATTCTAACTCTGCCGTCTTTTAATTAAAATAATTATTATTCTAAATTACAAGGGAGGTGGTGGATCTGATGGAGAGGAGGAGGATGCAGGTGTTGTGTATTCAGGAGACTAGATGGAGATGGAATAAAGCCAGAGAGATTGGTGCTGGCTATAAATTTTATTATAGTGGCACATCACAGCAGGGAAGGAATGGTGTAGGGATTATTCTCTCGAAAGAAGTGAAGGAGAATATACTAGAGGGCAAACGAGTGAATGATAGAATGATCAAGGTGAAAATTGAATGCGGCCGAGATGTGGTAAGTATACTGAGTGTGTATGTACCGCAGGGAGGATGTGATAAGCAGGAAAAAGAGGATTTTTGGAGTGGGGTTGACCAGGAAATGCGTGCTATGCCTGACCATGAGCGTGTAGTGATCGGAGGAGACTTCAGTAGCCATGTTGGGAATGGCAACGATGGAGTAGGTAGAGTGCATGGTGGACAGGCAGTGGATAGACGGAACCAGGATGGGGGAAAGAATAATTGATTTTGCAATAGTATATGACATGGCAATTGCAAATACCTTCTTCGAAAAGAGACGGGAACATCTGATTACGTATAAGAGTGGTGGACGTGAATCCCAGATTGACTATATGCTGTAGTCAAGATCTAAGTTGAAAGAAGTTGTGAATTGTAAGGTGATCCCAGGTGAAGAAGTAACACCACGACATTGTGTTGTGGTAATGGACCGAAGGGTAAATTGAACTAGAAGAGGAAGGCTAAATATTGTACATAAAATCAGATCGTGGAAATTGAAGGAACAAGAGTACAAGGAGGCCTTTAGAGAGAGGATAATGAGGGAATTAAGAACACAGGGATTGGACGACGTTGATGACTGGTGACGGGAAAATGCTAAGGTAATAAGAAAAGAAGGAAGAGAGGTGCTGGGAGTGTCATCTGGGAACCGCCAGAAAGATAAAGAAACTTGGTGGTGGAGTGAAGAAGTGCAGGATAAAGTGAGAGAAAAGAAAAAAGCGTGGAAGACATGGGTCAACACAGGGGAAAACCAAGACAAAGAAAGGTATAGGAGAGCGAAGAAAGAAGCTAAGATTACGGTGGCAAAGGCCAAAAGCTCCGAAAAGCTTTCTGATAACTTTTTTACTGTGCAAAGTGCTGTAGGGGTAGCACAATTTTGGGGTTTTCTGCCTCTCATGTCTTGTACTCTGACATATAATAACATTTTCCTGGTGTTTTAAATCCTAATGCAATGATGCAAAATTAAATGATAATTGAAATATGACATATAAATGAAACAAAATGTGTTGGTATTTATTGACAATAGCCATTTAGCAGCATTATATTAAGATTTTAAATTATAGACATATTGAAGAAGGTATAGAAAAGGTTAAAATTTAAAAAAATGAAACAATGTTACAACCAGACGTTTTTCTAAAGTGATCTTTTTTCATTGTTCCTGTAAATTCTTACTTCCATTGCCCTTTCGTGTTAAAATTAGGCATTTTTTTCCTAGATTCTAAAAGATTTAGAATAAAGTTTGGACGATTTTCATAACAATATCGTTCTTCTGATGCCTTTGTCACGAGACTGACAGCGCTCTCCAGTTTCTGACCATGACACGGGTATGGTGGAATCATCAGTGACTCGGCATGATGATAATGTCACTGTCGCTGAATTCATTTAGCAAAGGTGGTGGATATATGGTTTCTCTCTCCCAATCAACCAATTCGGTGTAATCTTCTACCTTCAAGTTGAGTGTTTTAGGAAGTTCAAAGTTTCTCAGTTTTGGGGGAAGACTTTCTGGCCTCAATTATTCGCTGGCTCGCAATTTCTCTCACTTGTTGTCTTGGATCCGTTATCATTACTAAAAGAATATTTTTCGGTGTGGCAAAATAGGAGTTACGTTTTAAGACTGGTTCCATAATGTTTTGGAACTTTTCTTCAACATTTCTTATCAGTTGTGTAAGGTACCAAAAATTTATGGCTCCATCGATCGCTTTTGGATGTGATTTAATTTGGAACCACCCGGGAGCATAGCACTGCATTATAATCTTCACAATGTGTTTGAAACCCTGTTCTGGTTTCAATGTTGATACATACAATTTTAGAATACGATTAGCCCGAGTGAGCCATCGCGCATGATGAATATTTCCAGGAGATTTCGAACTCAGGTTTACGGGAACGCTGCCCGATTGAACTGATAAGCAAATGTCGTACAAGTACTTCTGATCCATGCTGAGCTCTTTTACAACATCAGCAGGAATTTGTTTTATTCTTACAGTTACTGGAATGAAATTAACTAGTTTTAATTTTGTCAAATCCTTTTTTATCGCTTTGCCAATATCACCTTTGAAACTGTCTGGTCCACTAGTCTGCTCATCAGTTGCTTCAAATACATGCCTGAAAGGCAATTCATTCATGTGGAGCTGGCATACTAACCATTGCAAAGATCTATCTAGCTGCATCTCAATCAATTTAATCACACCACCAATTTTCCTGTATTTAATGCTGTTCTATCACATAGTAAGGCTTTCAAAGTGTCATTACTGTCTGTATCCAAAATCAAAGTCAAAATTTCTTCTGCTATGGATCGAGATGTCCCTTTATCTGGCATGAGATGGTCTACATGTAAACCTCCAGGCTCTTTGACAATGGTATAAGTTCTCCGATTTTGCCTCAACAATATTTCGTTTACCAACTCGCACTCTTTCTCTTTCCACTTTTTTCCTATCAAGCATGTTAGATTCATTCAAAATTCCCATGTCTTTTGAAGCTGCATTTAGAATGGCGGGTGCTGCTCTGCAGCTGACGCGATAGCGATCTGCAGTAATAGCCATCTCATCATAACGGTATCTGCTTTGTTCATGATCTGCTAACTCCAGTTCAAGTTTAAAATCATCATTTTCTTCAGTACTTGCATCCCACTTCCATATCATCTAAGATGTCTAAACTTTCAGAAATGTCATTGAAAGAAGCCTACATTTTCTCTTGAGCTCTTTGTTGAGCTCGTTGTTGCGCTTCTCGTCTAACTTCACTTCTTCTTAATGCAGATGTTGTAGCTCGATCAATTGGTCCCAGTTGATTTCTGCGTTCTTTTTGTCCTATGAAAGATTCCCATTCTTAGACTGGAATTCTTTCGATACACCTGCACTGTGGCCTTTCTCTTTTTTTGTCATAGCAATCGCAACTGCATACGTCAAACATATCATCAAACGTTGACAACTTTGTGAAGAATTCCTCCTTTCTTCTGTTTTGGGTATTTTATTAATTTAGATGCTGACATCATCAGTCGGCATACTTTCATGAAGATCCCTTCTTTACCAATGGTAGGAAATGAAAATCGGTTCCAGATGACTTCAATGTCAGTAGTGACAATCCTGTAACATTCGTTGGCACTACATGAACCTTTACCCTCAGCATCTTTTATTTACCGAACAAAAAAACAGTGCCTCACTACATCAGCTTTTGAAGGTATCATGGCAGGTGGAAATCTAGTTGGCTGGCCAAAAGCAGAATTAGCCATCTTGCTACGTGTGGCCATTTTTTAAAAGACAAATACTTAAATCATAAATCTATATCATCTGAAAAGAAAAAACACATGATTAGAAAGCTGATCGCAAGGAAAATGATAACAAGGGCTCCTCAAATGGGTAAAGGGGGTACTTTGTGTGACCCCTAGAGGAGTAGCACAGTGCTTACTTTTTTATGGAATGATAAGGACATTAAGTGGAAATCCATGCATTGCGTGGCTTTTGGATTAATCACATTTTGTGTTTCGACCCACCCTATTACACATATAAGGCAAATAAAGGATGAGCATGGTGGAATGATCTCTAATATGCAGAATATTAATGCACGGTGGAAGGTTTATTTTGAAAGGTTGTTGAATGAGGAAAATTTTAGATTGATAAGGGAAGAAGAGTTACCAAACGAAGGAATGGTTATGTGTGTGGGAAGAGAAGAGGTGGAGAGAGCAATGGACACAATGAAAAATGGGAAAGCTACAGGGCCTGATGAGATACCAGTGGAAATTTGTAAAAGTTTGAGGGTGGAAGGAGTAGACATCCTTAGCGATTTGATGCGCAAGATATATGACCAAGAGAGAGTGCCAGAAGAGTGGAGGAAAAGCATACTGGTCCCAATATTTAAAGGGAAGGGAGATGTCCAGGAATGTACAAATTATCAAGGGATTAAACTGATGTCGCACACAATGAAGGTCTGGGAACGGATTGTGGAGAGCAGGTTGAGGGAAGAAACAAGCATAACGGAAGAGCAGTTTGGCTTCATGCCGGGAAGAGGGACAACGGATGCCATTTTTTCACTTAGACAGTTGCTGGAAAGATATAGAGATGGGCAGAGGGAGTTGCACATAGTGTTCATAGATCTAGAGAAGGAGTATGACAGAGTACCGAGGCAAGAGGTGTGGAGGTGTTTAAGGGAAACATTAGTGCCGGAGAAGTATGTGAGGTTGGTGCAGGATATGTACGAGGGGTCACGTACTCAAATACGATGTAGCGCAGGATTGACGGAAGGTTTCGAAGTGAAAGTTGGTGTCCATCAGGGATCGGCCCTGAGCCCATACATCTTCGACATTGTTATGGATATAATGACGGAGTAGGTGAGGGAGCAGGCGCCATGGTGTATACTCTTTGCCGACGATGTGGTTTTGTATGCAGAGAGCAGAGAGGAGGTGAAGAGGAAGCTGGAAAGGTGGAGGGCCGCACTGGAAAACCGAGGTTTGAAGATTAGTAGGGCGAAGCAAGGGCGTACCTAAAGTATTTGGCACCCGGGGCGGATCCTTCCTTTGGCACCCCCCATAAATAATTTTAAAATTTAAACACACAGAAAAATATTATGTTTGCAAGTAGATTTTTAAACAGTACACTGAGTACAGTACTGTCATAAGCAAATTGGAAATAAGAAAAATGCAGGACATTAAAAATTCAGTAAACAGGTAATACTGCATTTTATTTTATAGAGAAAACACAGGAAATCCAGTCTCAACGCTTAGCCTATTCTTAAAAGGTAAATAGAGAGGATTCAGTCTGCTTTCGAGCCTTAATTTCTGCAAATTGATCAATGACCTCATCAAAATTCACCTTCTTTGCATATTCATGTTCAATTGAAAGTAAAGCCAGATTTGTCAATCTTGTCTGACTCATGGTCGAGCGAAAGAAATTTTTTATCAATTTCAATTTGGAAAAACTTCTTTCACATGAAGCAATAGACACACAGACAGTCAAAAAGAATCTCAAACACAGTGACAAGCTTGGCAAAGATTCACAAAAATCCCATTTCACAATAAACTCCAGAAACTGCAATGCTGTCCATTTCTTTGCCTCTTCAACGCTGATTTTGGCAGCTTCCAAATGCCTCCGAAGTCGTCCAATTTCCACACTGATATCTTCATCAGAGAATTCATCGAAAATCTGAGTCAAATTTGGAATATACTTCCGAAGTTCTTCTTCTGTTGCAACAACCAAAGTGTTTGGCTGAATAACAGCGAAGATTGACAGAATTTGATCCATTGCCTTACAACGAATCTCCAATTCTTAATGAAAGCGATCAAGACATTCAAACATAGCCCTTTTTACTTCCTCTGGCAATGTGAGACCAGCATCCTTTGCCATCTCTCCTGGCATCCTTTTTCGGAGCCTTACTCTCCCTCTTCTCTCCATAGAAATGTCCATTTCCTGGGTGTTCCAATTCCTTTGTTATCAAGAGCAAACAGTCTGCAGCAAAAACAAAGCAAACTTTCTTTTGATGGAGAGTAAACCATCCATGTTCTCAAAACTTTCTCGCCATTTGGCAGAGCCTTATAGAACCATGCAGTGGTCAGCTGTCGACTCTTTCCTTTGGATTTCTCTCCTTTCTTTTGAACTGCACTGAAAGGTCCATTCCTATTTTGGAAGGGTTCACTTCCCCCTCTTAATAAGATCAACTCTCAAGTCATTTGGAACCGGGATTGGCCAAGCAGCGACATCAGAATAAATTGAAAATCTATCCGTCTCCTCTTCTTCATCAGAGTCTTCCTCCTGTTGGTGTGGACTTCTGCTGGCGTTTCCTTCCTCTTCATCAGTTTCACTGCTTTTAGAAGATGAATTGCCATCCTCCAATCCTTGCTCTCTCTCATTTGAATCCTCTTGTGAAGATGCTTCTTGTATTTGCCCTTCAGATTCACCAGGCTGAATATCTTCAGGACTTTCTCCTATTGCACTTGATGTTGAAGGCGTCACATACTTCAAAATTGATCCGGACATTGCCTGAGCCACCTTTTCTCTTGCCTTCTTCATTTTTCTTTGTTGGAATCCACTGGGTCGATTTCGCTTCATAGTGGATGTTTTCTGAAAAATTTTAAATTCAAAAGGTATAAAGCATGAACATGCATAACAAGCATGAACTATTATGACTTGAAATACATTAACTGAACAAATTGTCTGTGATTATTATTATTATTATTATTATTTTGGGGGGGGGGGGGGGTTGAGTGCAAACACGACTCCTAAAAAAGCAGAAAACTATGAGCATTACTCACAAATAACTACACTACAGACAAAATGAAAATTAACAGTATATCCAGTAAATAAAGAAGTAAAAAAAATTTATTACAACAGAAAAGCTTCAAACAAGTCAAACAAGTGGTTCTCAAACTTTTTCCAACCAGATACCCATTGAGTTATCAGATTACCAACCCAGACAAGCAGAGACAATTAATTATCATTATTATTATCATTATTAATTATCATTAATTATCATTTATAAACACTTAAACATCACTATGAGACCACATTGTCAAAAATTACTGGACACTAATATAAGTACCATGATATTGTTATAAACACCAGCACTTTATGCTTTATCATAATTATTTAATGAAACATACCTCATGTATGTGGAGTCACAGTGTCAAGTGAACAAGACTTGGAATGTCAGTTGCAGCCAGCTGGCTATGCTCAACAAACTGATTACTAAAACGTCAATGAACGTTCGTCTTTCGATGTAATTTTTATCAAATATTTAATTTTTCGTTTGTAAATTTTGTATTGCCAATAAAAATAAAAATTTATTTTATAGTAGAAATTAACATTAAGCTGTTGTAATAGTTTTAACATTTTTAATTTTTTTTTCTTACTTTGGCGAATTTTTCATTTGGTTTGAAAACTTGTACTGGTATTTCAACTCTCCCGATGGCACCCCCCTCCTGGCTGTCACCCGGGGTGGACCGGCCCCCTCGCACCCCCCTTAGTACGCCACTGGGGCGAAGACAGAGTACATGAAGTACAATGCGGGACAGGGGCAGAGAGATGAGGTGCAACTCCAAGATGAGGTGGTGAAGAAGGTGGAAAGTTGTAAATATTTGGGATCGTGGGTAGAGGATGGTGGAGAGCTGGTAAGGGAAGTGAATAATGGAGTACAATCAGGATGGAATAATTGGAGGAAGGTGTCTGGGGTACTGTGTGATAAAAGAACATCAATGAAATTGAAAGGGAAGGTATTCAAGGCGGTAGTGAGGCCTGCAATGTTGTATGATGAGGAAACGTGGCCTATGAGGAAGAATCTGGGGGAAAAGGATGGATGTAGCAGAAATGAGGATGTTGAGATGGATGTGTGGGGTTACGAGAAGAGATAAAATTATAAATCAATTTATTCGTGGAACGACGAAAGTAATAGAGGTGTCAAAGAAAGCTCAAGAGAGAAGGCTTAGATGGTTTGGACATGTCATGCGGAGAGAGGAGGAATGTGTTGGGCGACGAGTTATGGAGATAAAACCACCTGGAAGAAGGAGAAGGGGAAGGCCGAGGATGAGATGGAGAGAGTGTGTGGAGGGTGATATGAGGGAGCGAAAACTGGGGGCGGATGTGGCATTGGACAAAAATGAGTGGCGAAGGCGGATTAGGAACAGCGACCCCACTTAGGCGTGGGAAAATGCTGCCGACAAAGAAGAAGAAGAATTATTATTCTAAATTACATTTATTCTTATTATGCTTAAAATAATAATAATAATAATAATAATAATAATAATAATAATAATAATAATTTGAACCCAAGGTTTATTAGAAATTGGGCCCGTTATTTACTGGGAAACTTTACACACAAGTTAATGAATGAAACCGTCAAATTGAAACCATTTCAGTCACTTAATACAAAAACAAATATTTAAAACACTCTTTATATTTATACTACTTTAAATGTAATTATTTATAACATAAATAATTAATATTTACGAATTTATAAAAATATTGGGTAAGAGAGAGACTCACGCGGCCTTAAGCTCCCTCAACTCCCCTTCATTTTATATATACCTTACCTTACAACCTTACAAAGGTTCCACGTGATGATTTCTCATTTCGCGAAGGTCAAGCGTGTCGCCCCTCCTCTCGAGTTGGCCTGGTGAAGTAGTGAGTTGGATTCTTGCGCTCTCCACCTCACATAGCCAGGTACGCCCGGCTCATCGGGGATTGTTCTGAGCCAGGCGTCAAGTCTTCTTTTGAAGATTTCCACTGCAACTCCCTTCGTGTTTCTTAGGTCTTTGGGCAGCTGATTAAATAGTTTTGGTCCTCTCACTACAAAACTATTTTCTTTCAGGGTTAAGGATGTTCCCTGTCTCGCCTTCAATTTGGGAATACGACACAGTCTACCGTTTCTACCTTCCACCGTTGTTTGGGGAGTTATGGGATTCAGAGTAAGATTAGGGACTAGTTTCTCCATTATTTTCCAAGTGTAAATAATGGTGTATCTCTCTCTTCTCCTTTCCAGTGAATATAGGTTTAGTTCTCGTAACCTTTCCCAGTAATTTAGTTCTTTGCACCCATTGATCTTGGCTGTGAAACTTCTTTGAATCCCCTCCAGCTGTCTAATGTCTTCTTTTTTATATGGGGATGTTAGGACCGAGCAGTATTCCAGTTTGGGTATTATCAGGGTTTTCAGTAGGGGGATCATTACATTCCTATCCCTTCGTTTAAAAGTTCTCAATATCAGACCCGTTATTCTCTTTGCTCTGTTTACTGCTATCTTATTTTGTGTTTCAAATTTCGCATCATCTGTCATTACAACCCCTAAATCTTTTGCTCTGGAATTTCTCTGGACTTCCTGTCCATTTGGGGTATAATATTCCATGGACTTTAGGTCTTCTCTTTTTCCGTACCGTAATAGCTGAAATTTCTCGGTGTTAAACTTCATATTGTTGTCTTCCGTCCACTTGTAAATTTTGTTTATGTCGGTTTGTAGAGATCCTATGTCTTCTGGTTTTCGTATTTTTCTACTGATCTTTGTGTCATCTGCAAAGGATGTTACTGTGCTGTCTCTGGTAACGTCCTCATCTATGTCAGTTAGCATGATTATGAAGAGTAGTGGAGCTAATACCGTTCCTTGTGGTACTGAGCTGAGGACCTCTGATTCTGATGAAGATACTCCTTGTACTGTAACGACTTGCCTCCGCTCACTAAGGAAATTATATATCCATTTCCCTACTTTTCCTGTTATTCCCATATATTTCAGTTTATGTATTATGATTCCATGGTCACACTTGTCGAACGCTTTAGCAAAGTCTGTGTATAGTACATCATAGTTTTCATTACTTTCAAGTGAATCAATAATGTTGTTGTAGTGTTCCATTAGTTGTGACAGGCATGATCTGCCTGACCGAAACCCGTGTTGGTTATCATTGAATTTTTTCTGAGTTTCCAAAAAGTCATAGATTTTCTGTCTAACAATTCTTTCAAATATTTTGGTGAGATGAGATGTAAGCGACACTGGCCTATAGTTTTTGGCCTCGGATCGATCTCCTCCTTTATATATTGGGACGATGTTCGCGCTCTTCAGGATGCCCGGTATTTCTCCCGTGTTTAATGATCGTCTCCATATCCAGTATAGGGGCTCAGCGATTGCATTCTTGCAGTTTTTGATCAGTGTGGCATTCCATTTATCCGGTCCTGCCGCTGAGTGTGTTTTTAGTTTCCCTATGACTTGTGCAATATCCTCCGTCGTAAAGTCGAAATCCGTTATACTTTCCCCTTGTGGTTCTTCTTCAAAGAACGCGTTTCTATCGCATATCAGTTTGTCAGTTTTTGGGATACTGAAAGATGATTCATACTGAGCTTTTAATATTTCAGCTACTTCTGTTAGATCATCAGATAAATCACTATTCTCATTTTTTAAAGGCCCGATAGTCGCATAGTTTTTCGACTTTCTTTTTGCGAAATTATAGAAGTACTTTGAGTTAGCCTTTATCGCTTCTATAGCGTCATCTTCTTCTTTTTCTGTATGCTTCTCGATTAGTTCCTCTATGACGACATCGATACTTTGCAGTTTATCATTTAATATTTTTCTGATGTTATCTTTACAATAACTTAATTTTACAGTCACTCTTTTTCTCTTTCGGAACAATGCCCTCTTTTGTCTTTCGAACCTGCTTCTCTTTCCTCTTTGTTGTATCTTTGGGACGTGTTTTTCCACAATTTCTAACGTCTTCTCCTCTAACGTCATTAGCATCTCTTCCGTTGTCTTGGCCTCGAAAATGGTTTTCCAATCTATTACTTCCATGCTGGATGTCACCTCTTCCCAGTTTATAGCTTTGGAGTGAAAATTAAAAATTTCGAATTTGCTTCTTTCTGTTGTGCGTGTTCTTTCCTTTCCTGTTGCCTTTATATTAGTTGTTATTTCAATGATGTTGTGGTCTGATATCCTAGTTGGGGATATTTCCACATTATCAATTAAATTACTGTTGTTTGTGAATACCAAATCTAGGCAGTTGTTTTTTCTTGTGTTTTCTGTTATTTCTTGCGTTAACATAAATTCATCAGCTAAAGCTAGTAGCATTTTTACCTGCTCCTGGTCTTCTCGTGTGCCCCCCTTGTCCTGGTGTATACATATATTTTTTCCTATCCTTTTATATTTCATGAATGGGAAATTAAAATCACCACAGAGAAAAATATTTGGGGTTGGAGAATGTAGATCTTTTACCAAGTTTCTTACCTCTGTAATGGAATCTGAAAATTTTGAGGTTGGCGTGTTTGGGGGTCTGTACATTACAATTAGTACCATATTTAATTTTCAATTTTTGCTGCCACACATTCTACGTAGTTGTTTGAGGTACTTATAGCCATTTCTGCTATGTGCCTTTCGTGTGTGTAAATAGCACATCCTCCTTTACGTCTCACTGTTCTGTCGGCTCGGAGGATGTTATATTTGTCAATTTGTATTTCTTTTTTGTCAATACAGGACTCACAATTTTCACAGTTCGCCTGGTAGTCCTTTAGATGAGTTTCCGTTAGGCATGTAAATCTGCTCCGGCTTCTTGCATGAGTCCTTTCAGGTATAAAACTTTGTTTGTGGAGTGGTATATATATATATATATATATATATATATATATATATATATATATATAAAATAAGGCATATGAAGACTGTCAATTTAAATGTTTCGTTCCAGCGTAGGAACATCTTCAGTGGAAGTAAACTAAATTTAATAAGTTAAAAATGAAAACTGTAATTAAAATTATAATTAAAATTTAAGAGCCAAAAAGGAAAAATAAATACAGAATAGTATGTATGCAAAAATAGTGCTATAAACATTATGGGGAAAAACCTTCAATAATAGATGCCGGAAAGAGACTGGAGCCACGTTAAAGAGAAAGTGGGAGAACATCTCCGAAAATAAATAGTTGGCTGGTCATTTAATTGGGTGGTTATTCCATGTAAAGTTTAACAAATGAAACCTGTTCATTAACCCATTCTTTCCCACCTTACTCGCCCGAGTACAGCTTTAAAATTGGCACTCCCGCACACGTTGAATGTTTGGCAACACTCTTAATGGTTTATATTATCTCTTTAGGCCTAATACTGCTCATTCCACCTTAATAAAGAGGTTAATTCTTATCACGTGCCTCACAAACCAATTTTGTAGTGGAAAAATATAAACAGGTGAAACTGCAATTTTCTCTTTATTTGGATTCTAGTCATCAAAATATCAAACGATATTGAAAGTTTTCTTGGTAGATCCTCTATGAAATCTAATGGGTTAAGAGATGGGCAGTGAATTTTAATGTACAGAGATTCCAATATTTTCAAGCTAAGGTCTTTCGAATTAGTTTCTAAGATTGAAAATTTGTTTAAGACTATGGGATGAGAAGTATCAAAACGATGATTATTACTAATGGCTGAATACTCTGGTTTTGCTAGAGGTTGGCCAGTTCTGGGCGAAGTACCTTTATGCTTGTTGATCCTATATTTTAATTGTAAACTGCTTTGACCCACGTAACGGGATTGGCACTCCGCACACTTATAAAGATATACAACACAGAATCATATTAGCTTGGGTAAGTGTTCGTTATGACGAAAGTGGACTTGAGGGGAGTTCATATTAATATTAAAATATATAAAATAACATTGAGGATAAGTTTCTAACAAAATTTTCTTAAATGATTTGTTTACTTTATGAGAGTGTGGTCCTTTCAAATATATCATTTTGACAAACACTCATCTTTGGTACTTCCGGAATTAAAGTTTTGGGTTGGAAAATGTTCTGCAAGAAAGCACGAAAATATAGGTCAAAAACATCTTGAGAGAAAAAATTTACTTTAAAAAAATGACCCCAGATACTATATTTCATTATGGAAAGGGGACCAGGAAGAGCAGATCCTAAAAGCTCTATTAATTTCACATGTCAAACTCGCCAATTTGAACTTTAAAGGTGTAAAACTAAAGAAATTGGTGCCTAACAAAATAGGCGTTCTCTTCCTTACATACATATTATTCTGTATTTATTTTTCGTTTTGTCTTTTAAATTTTAATTACAATTTTAATTAATTAATATTTACAATTTTTAATTTTTAATTTATTAAATTTAGCTCACTTCCACTGAAGATGTTTCTCCGATGGAACGAAACGTTTGGATTAATTAAAGATGTTAAGAATTTTGACAAGTTTTCATATTGCTCATTAGAATTAGGTTCCCAAGAACACACCAATTTCCGATATATTTATATATATATATATATATATATATGGGATGAATTTCACAATTAAACACGTGAAATGAATGAATGATGTAAACCCACAAGGAAAAGGAAAAATGATTCCAAGGCCTTTCGTGTATTCCTATATTCAAACTTCTGAATACATGAAAGCTTTGGAATGATTTTTTCCTTTTCTTTGTGGGTTTACATCATATATACACAGTGTGTATATATATATCTGAGTGATTTTAGTAGTGGAAACGTCAGTCATATAAGGAACAACAGGATTAATCCGTAAAAGGTTTAGTTTTTAACTGTAAATATTTTGTTTTAGCATTGAAGACGGCATTAGAAAATGCCCTGATTATATTATTAAGTGTTTATTTACAGACTCAGCAGGTACAAACAGGCGCGAATTTCGGGTGTGCGAGGCCCCTAGGCGATTGTGGTTTGCAAGGACCACGTTTCAAACTGGCTATCAAATTCCTCAAATTTATTTGCATACATACATACATAAGGGGTTCCAAAACACCTTAGTACCCCCATTTGCAGCTTACATGTTTACTTATATCGAAATAGTTTTTAGTGATTATAAAAATATATAAAATTCTTTATTTATTGCAGGTATTAAAATTACTCTAGCTGATAAAGTGATAATATAATGGCTTCTCAATTAATTGATGATTCGGAGAGGCAACGTGTGATAGATCGCATACGAGCAATAACATTTCGGGAAGCTCGTGATGCTGGAGCCACCTTTATAACACGTTCATGGGTTGCCAAAAAGTTGCGAAGAAGTGAGGACTTCGTCAAAAGAAATTGGAATAAAACTTTGGATGAATGTGAAATGGATACAACCAAATCTGGGCGCCCAAATTTGCCACTCTCTCAGGAAACAAAGGACATCATTGAAAGCGGTACGCGTAAGCGGAAAAACAGCTGTGCTAAACTTTCTGGAGAGATCGAAGTGTTGAGAGGAAAGATCGTTAGTGGTGAAATCATTCGAATGTACCGTCATAGGCAAGGTTTAAAGCCTTGGCATGAACTTCCAAAGTCAAGAAAAACAATTTAACATCGATGACAGAATGTGGTTTGCCCATTATCTTGAAGATTGGGATGTGGATGATTTCATGCATTTAGCTGTCTTCGATGAATTTTTTGTTTACGTAACACGTCGGCCTAACTACCAAAATGATCGAGTGTGTGCCACAACACCAGATGAAATCGATGACAATGAACATTATCGCGAATTATTAAAAAGTCCAGACTGTGTTGGTGTGTTTGTTTTGTTCACTGCAAAGAAGCTCATGTGGGTGCTGAAGCCAAATGGTCAGAGTTGGGATGGACAGTATTTTCGTGATATTATTCTATCCCAGCATGTCATTCCTTTTCTAAGACACCCAAACAATGTTATGGATGTCGATCAGGTCACACTTCTGCACGATAAGGCCCCCTGCTTTAAGGCATTAGCCACTAAACAGTTGTTGCGGAACCATGAGATCGATTTCTTTGGTAATGAAGAATGGCTAGGAAATTCTCCTGACCTGAACGTCTGTGAACAAATTGGATCAGTTATAAAGGACAAGGTTGAATGTCTCTTGTTTCAAGAACCTGCAGCAAATCGATTTTCGAAGGATACAATGACGCAACACATTGAAACTGTTTTAGCAAATTTGCGTAACAATCAAGATCTATTCACGTCACTTTTGGCAAGCTACCCAAAGCGAATTCAGGCTGTCTTGGAAGCCAATGGCGGGAACACCAAGTTTTAATTGTTTCTCATTAAATGCAGGATTAAATTCTCCTTTGTAAGGTATGTTTAGTTTTACTGTACCTCTAATGGTTTAGGCCATGGGCGGGGGGGCTAAGGTTTATTGGAGCCCCGTACATACATACATACATTTTAAATAAATACACCTTTTTAAAACATAAGCATGTATTATTTATATTGAATGCAAAATACATTCACTACATATCAAATGCAAACATTTACATCCATTACATAAAACTTCACGAAAAACGGATGCATCACTAATTCTCTTGGGTGGGTTTCTTGAGGCCAATGTCGATTGCAGTTCAAAGTCTTCGAATGGAACCGCGGCAATTGGTTCACTGAAGTTTTCGACGTTTGGCTATGTTACATTGAACTTCTTCAGAGGTTCTACGACTAGCAACTACGCAGTCCATCACTACATGCAGAACCTGTGTAGGATGCTTCACTTGTTTCACAGTATTGCTTTTCTACTCGTCTGTGCACTAAAGTCCTCTATCAGATCAATATAATCTAGAGAGTTCAAGGTGCATTTCATATTGGTACTGGGGGGAAGAACCCTGCATAGCATTCCGAATTCTTCGTACATCTCTACGTCATTAATGTCACATGAACCTTCAAAGCTGAGTATAATCTCGAGGTTTTTGCAATGTTGTAAAAATTCTTCTATAATGGTTAGAAGTTCTGATATATTATACAAAAATCGAAAATTACCAGCATACTTTTTCTTCTGCCTTATCTGGGCTCACCTCTAGGAAGGCGTACGGTCCGATGATGTTCCTCCTGTTGTTCTTAAGAACTGTGCTCCCGTGCTGACACCCTGACTAGGCAAACTCTTTCGTCTTTGTCTTTCATCTGGTACGTTTCCTTCCTGCTGGAAATTCGCTTTCATTCAGCATGTCCCAGAGAAACGTGACCCTCAAATTATGATCCAATTGCTTTGATTTCTTGCCTTTCTAAAGTTTTTGAATCTGTCCTTAATAGAAAGATTCTTCAACACCTCTCTTCTCACAATTTTATTTCAGATCGTCAGTATGGGTTCCGCAAGGAACGCTCTACTGTCGATCTTCTTGTATATTTCTCTGACTCTTGGTCATCCTTCTTTCGGGATTTCGGGTGAAACCTTAACTATTACGCTAGACATATCAAAAGCTTTTGACAGAATCTGGCACAAATCTTTAATTTCCAAACTGCCCTCCTTCGGTTTCTATTCTTCTATCTGTACCTTCATCTCTAATTTCCTTTCTGGCCGATATATAGCTGTGGTTGTACATTAGAGCGGCTCGTTTTTACACTTTTTTCGATATTTGATTGGGGGTAGTGCGGAAAAGTTGCGATTTGGAGAGAAAATAAAGTGTGTAAAATGTTTTTGATCTACGTCAATACCTTCCGGTGGCGGCGAGTCCTTAAAAATCGAAAAATAGGCCTAACGGGGTAGATTGGAAAATGGTTTTAAAGACATACAAAATAAACAATAAAAATTTCAGCACAATCTGTTAATAACTTCCGGTGGCGTCTTAGCCGTTAAAATATCCAAAATATTGATTTAAAGCAAGTTTTAACAAGATGTTATACAAATGTTAATTCCGGTATATTTCTGTGCAAACAACCCTGAGAACACTATTATAGGCTTGAATAAATTAATAGCAGTCATTGAACAATGAACATTATATAAAAATTATATAAAATTATATAAAATTTTTATGTGTTTTTAGGCCTATTTTTCGATTTTTAAGGACTCGCCGCCACCGGAAGGTATTGACGTAGATCAAAAAAATTTTACACACTTTATTTTCTCCAAATCGCAACTTTTCCGCACTACCCCCAATCAAATATCAAAAAAAGTGTAAAAACGAGCCGCCCTATTGTACATGGCCACTGTTCTTCTCTTAAAGCTATTAATAGTGGTGTTCCTCAGGGTTCTGTCCTGTCACCCACTCTTTTCCTTTTAGTTATCAATGCTTTTTTAAGTCGCACTTCCTGTCCTATTCACTCCTATACCGATGATTCCACCCTTCACTTCTCCACCTGCTTCACAAAGCGTCCATCTCAACAGTTACTCCATGATTCGCGTTGGACGGCTATGGTGCACCCGACCTCTGATCTTTCTGCCATCTCTGATTGGAGCAGAGAAATCCTTGTAGCTTTCAATGTCTCATAAACTCAGTTCATTCATCTATCTACCCGCTACAATCTTACACACGACTATCCCCTTACCTTCAACAATACACAACTCAATCCTTCCTCTTCTCTTAACATTCTTGGTGTTTTCTTTTCTCGTGATCTTTCCTGGAAATATCACATACACTCTCTTTTCAAAACAGCTTCTAAGAGGTTAGATGTGTTTTACCGTCTCCGCAGTTTCTTCGCCCCCACTCAGTTGCTGTGTCTGTAGAGGGGGTCTTGTGTACCCCTGTATGGAGTACGCTCCTCATGTGTATGGTGGCTCAATCCACACAGCTCTACTTGATCAGGTGAAATCAAAGGCTTTTCGTCTCATCATTTCCGCCCCCCCCTCTTCTTACTGACTGTCTTCAATCTCTCTTTCTTCGCAGCGAATGTTGCCTCACTCTCTCTTTACTATTGCTATTATAACGGACACTACTCTTCTGAATTCTCTAACTGCATGCCTCCTCCTTTAAGGAAAGCAAACAGTAACCGACTTTCAACACAGTCTCATTCCTTTTCTGTCCAACTATTTAAGGCAAGGGTTTATCGGCATTTCCAGTATTTCATTTACTCAACCGATCAACTCTGGAACAATCTTCCTCAATCCATCTTTCCCCCTGTCTGTGTCCTCCAATCTTTCAAATGCAATTGTCCAGGCATCTCGAAAACGTTGAACCCTGGTTTTGGCGCTCTTCTTTTTTTATCGGGGTGGGGGAGGGGACGTTTTTGCGGGCATTCGCCTTTCGCTCTTTCTTCCTACATAATATATATATACAGTAGCCGTCAAATGTTGTGGCGGGTTACGCAAACCCGTCACGAAATTTTACATTCCCAGTCATACACTATCCCCGGCAACAGCAGCGCAACATTAAAACATCAACTAACACTCATAAAACATATCTTTTAGTACTTTGTGGTATTTTCTTTCTTCTTAATAACCTCATGTAGCCTATGAGGCAACGAGTCTGCAAGTTTCTGCAAATGTTCTGCAGGTATCTCCTCCCACACTTTCACTATGGCTGCTTTCAACTTAGGAACCGAGCTAGTGTCAACATCCTGGAGTCGTTTTTTCATTATCGACCATAAATTTTTAATAGGATTAAGGGCTGGGCTATTACCAGGCTAGTCTTTAAAGTAATCCAAAACACACAAATCAAACCACTCTTTCACTTGTTTACTTGTGTGGCAGGGAGCACCATCCTGCATGAATGTCTCTGCATTACACTTGTCAAAACATTCCTCCAGATTGTTATACAATAAATCAAGGTACCTTTCACTGTTCATGGTAATACCTTTCTCTAAGAAAATTAAATTACCCACTCCATAATAAGAAAAACAACCCCACAGCAAAACTGAACCAGAGTGCTTTACAGTCTTCATGGTGTACCGTGGGTCGAACCTGTCCAATTTCTGGGGCCGTCTCACCTTCCTTTGTTTAGTAAACGACACTGTAAACACACTTTCATCTGATTATAAAATGCGCCACACTTTCTTCAAAGGCCAGTCTTTAATTTCCTTAGCAAAACTAATTCGTTTTGCTTTGTGGCGGGCGGTCAAAAGAGGGCGGTCAAGAGAGGTTTCTTTGCTGCCTTCCTCGTTGGCAGATTGAGATCTCGTAGCGAATAACGCTGCACAGTTCTTACGGACACGTTACCCATTAATGCAGGATAAGTTTCCTTTATTTCACGTGCTGTTTTTGTAGGCGAGGTATTCAGCTGTCTTTTAATAACATTCAAAATCTTTTTACTACATTTACGTGGCCGTCCAGACTTTGGTAAATGTATGGGGTGTCTTATCATCAACTGCCGTCCTGCAGCGCTGAAGCCACCGTTCAACAGTTCTTTGAGCGACTCCCGTCGTTTGCACAATAGGTTTTGCACCAAAACCAGCCTTATGCAGGGCGTATATACGGCCGATAGTATCCTGAGATATAATGCGCTTAGGTGCCATGTCACACTGAGCGATCACAACAATCTGAAAAATACGCTTGAATTTAGACACAAGCACCGGAATATCGGCTACTAAACAACTCTCCCCCTTCACGCCTGGATGAACACGGAATGACAGTCTGAGCTCCGAGGTGTTGCTACGGGACCAGGCAAGATGACAGATTAGCCATATTTATAATTCCACCCATACGTACGGGTTGGCTGGGAAGGGTATGAATGGAAACGTCAAATGTCGTGGCGGGTTTGCGTGACCCGCTACAACATATGACGGCTACTGTGTATATATATATATATATGAAAATTATTTCACGAAAGTAACACGTGAAAAATATTTATGATGAATAAAACCACGAAGGAAAGGAAACACAGAATGGTGCTGAAGCGCTTTCGTCTAATGACATTAGACGAAAGCGCTTGAGCACCATTCTGTGTTTCCTTTCCTTCGTGGTTTTATTCATCATATATATATATATATATATATATATATATATATATATATATATATATATATATATATACACTCAAAATTTATTTTGTACGAAAATAAGAGAGATATCTTTTAAAAATAAGTTTAAGATTAAGTAAATAAATAAAGGTGAAAGGAATGTTGTAATATGAACGTAGGAATTCTTTGCTTCGTGATTGTTTTTGACCTCACTCATAATGGCCAAGGTCTTGCGATGTGGGAATGTACAGTTTTACGTGACATCTGAACCAATGGCTTATATAAATCATCTGAGTGTAAAGTGCTTTAACACATTCTGAGTGTGTGTGGGGGAGCGGGAGACAACTGGAATAAGTGAGGTCGAGTATGTGACAATTCACAGATGTAGTGGGGTAATTTTTTTGTGGGGTACTTCGGAACATTAAAAAATTTATATAAAAATCAACAAACATTTTCACCTTCGGAAAAAAGATACGTTAGTCCTAATTAAGTTAAGGTGCGACCTCACTATTTAATTACTTAGAAACCAGCCTTCGAGCCCTCAACTGCATCCAAAATACTTATCACGCCCTTCTCGGTTTGATCGCACTAAGGTTAGATTAAGTTAAATTAAGTTTGGTTAATTATTTTTTAGATATTTCGATTTAAAAAAACTCCGTACCTTGCTTATGTGGAGATACGCACATGTGTATGTCCGCGCGCGCTTTTGTTTACGAACACATCCATGTATGTGAGTCGGTATTATTATTATTATTATTATTATTATTATTATTATTATCATCGGTGTTCCGGTCTGTGGGTGGATCATTCTACTAGTACATTTATAAATATAATAATAATAATAATTATATTTCTAAATAATTTTTATATATATATATATATATATATATAATATTTAGGAGAAATCCAATGACAAGGAGAAATGTAAATGCCATGAAAAGTCTTCTTTAATGCGCAACGTTTCGAGCAATACGCTCATCTTCAGGCTGTATAATAACGTGAAATTAAAATCAATAATTGAATGAAAAACAAGACAAAGAAAATTTCTATAACCTATTCATAAAGGCAAATTTTAAAAGACTGAAAAAAGAGGGTTAAATTCTAAGTTATACAGATTTACATATAAAATTAAGAAGCTATTTTTAAATACATATAGTAAATGTGAAATTAATACACTGGAAAAATTAACAATAGTACACTGGAATAATGAAACTAACTAACCTTTCACTGCAATTTCCGAGGCTAGACTGATTTAAGCAGAGGCAAAACGAGAAAACATAAGATAAGATAAGATAAGATAAGATAAGATGGTGAGGGCGATTGGGGAAGGGGGGATTATAAGGAATTGGGGAAGGAGGAGGGATTATCAGAAATTTAAAGGGACAGCTGATGAGTCAACATTTAGCGTAGGGGTCAAGGTTTTAATGTAAAGCGATTCCAAAATTCTAAGTGAGTTGGGACAAGTATTACAGCCAAGAATTTTAAAATTGTCTAAAGTGACATCAGTTTTACATTTTATACTGTGTTCCCGAATACTAGAAACTTCTTTAGTTTTTAAAATTTTACCTGTTCGGCCACTTATTCCCATATGCGAATAAAATCTAGCCCTGAGAGAGCGAACAGTGCTGCCAATGTAATTCCCAAGGAGACACCTAGGGCAGGTAAATAAATATACAACACCGCTACGCAACGAGTCAGGGGTTCGATCCTTCGCTGAGAAAAAGGTACATAAAGACGTTTTATTAATAAATATGATGCGGAAATCAGTATGATAAAAAAATTTCCTTAACAACTTTGTAAATTTAAGCTTAAATTCCTTATTCAAAGGACCCATTTCAGGTACCAAGAAATATTTTATATCCTTCGGCACTGTAATACAAGGAAGTTGAGGGCTATAAACATTATTTAAGAAGGATCTAATTAGTTTATCTACATATTGAACAGGAAAACTATTATTGGTAAAGTATGATCTTAGATTATTAAATTCATCATTAAGTAAGGTAAAACTAGAGGTCAAATTATATCCTCTGAACAGGAGAGTTTTAATACAAGACATCTTATAGTTGAAATCAGTAAAACTAAAAAAATTCATGCCCAAACCAGTGAAAGTGGGTTTCCTGTAAACTGATGTAGTAATAGAATCACCGTTTTTCGAAATTAAAAGATCTAAAAAGGGGAGGGAGCCATTTTTCTCAGTTTCCATTGTATACGTTATATTGGGGTGCAAAGAATTTAGGAAGTTAAAGAATTGTTGCGCTTGTACCGCATTATCAAAGACAGCTATCGAATCATCAACGAAGCGTCGATAGAAAATTGGCTTGAGATGAGTGGGAGATTGACTAAAAATTACACTTTCTAAATGAGTCATAAAAAAATCAGCTGCTAACGGTCCGACAGGTGATCCCATCCCTACACCATCAATTTGTTGGTAAACCTTATTGTTGAAAGTAAAATAGCATTGTTTGAAGACCAATTCTAAAAGTTCCTTAAAATGAGACAATGAAAAACCATGAAAAATATCAACCGAGCTAAAAACCCTATCTAAAATAATGGCAATAGTTTCAGATACAGGTACATTTGTGAAAAGCGACTTTACATCAAAACTGACAAAAAACTTTTTTGAATCGAAGTTCTCACCAAGAAGGTCTTTTTGGAATTCAAACGAGTTATTTATAGTGTAAGCATTTTTCGCAAAGGGTGACAGGAGACGAACAACAAATTTTGCCAATTGAAAGGTGGGTAAGTTATACGAAGCTAAAATAGGACGGAGAGGTGTTCCAACTTTATGGATTTTAGGCAAACAGTATAATTGAGCAAGATTAGCACCAGATGCGAACAACTGAGAGTAAGTATCGTTTTTTATTATCTTTAAGGACTTTAGTCGTGACAGAAATCTATTAACCTGGTCTTCTAACCTTACAATGACTTTATTGACAGGTTCAAGAATTTGTTTGAATTTAGTAAGATCACTTAGGATTTCATTAGTTTTGTTTATGTAGTCCGATTTATTCAAAATAACCACTCCGTTACCCTTGTCCGGTCTAGTCACGACAATCTCCTGGTTCTTTGCCAAATTCTTAATACACTGCAAATCACTCTTCCTAAATATGAAAGATTGAAATTTAAGATTTCTAAGTTTATGAAAAAATTCTTGAGTTAGATTAGCGAACTGACATTTGAAATTATTGAATTCACCCACATTCACCCTTTGCGAAAAATGCTTACACTATAAATAACTCGTTTGAATTCCAAAAAGACCTTCTTGGTGAGAACTTCGATTCAAAAAAGTTTTTTGTCAGTTTTGATGTAAAGTCGCTTTTCACAAATGTACCTGTATCTGAAACTATTGCCATTATTTTAGATAGGGTTTTTAGCTCGGTTGATATTTTTCATGGTTTTTCATTGTCTCATTTTAAGGAACTTTTAGAATTGGTCTTCAAACAATGCTATTTTACTTTCAACAATAAGGTTTACCAACAAATTGATGGTGTAGGGATGGGATCACCTGTCGGACCGTTAGCAGCTGATTTTTTTATGACTCATTTAGAAAGTGTAATTTTTAGTCAATCTCCCACTCATCTCAAGCCAATTTTCTATCGACGCTTCGTTGATGATTCGATAGCTGTCTTTGATAATGCCGTACAAGCGCAACAATTCTTTAACTTCCTAAATTCTTTGCACCCCAATATAACGTATACAATGGAAACTGAGTAAAATGGCTCCCTCCCCTTTTTAGATCTTTTAATTTCGAAAAACGGTGATTCTATTACTACATCAGTTTACAGGAAACCCACTTTCACTGGTTTGGGCATGAATTTTTTTAGTTTTACTGATTTCAACTATAAGATGTCTTGTATTAAAACTCTCCTGTTCAGAGGATATAATTTGACCTCTAGTTTTACCTTACTTAATGATGAATTTAATAATCTAAGATCATACTTTACCAATAATAGTTTTCCTGTTCAATATGTAGATAAACTAATTAGATCCTTCTTAAATAATGTTTATAGCCCTCAACTTCCTTGTATTACAGTGCCGAAGGATATAAAATATTTCTTGGTACCTGAAATGGGTCCTTTGAATAAGGAATTTAAGCTTAAATTTACAAAGTTGTTAAGGAAATTTTTTTATCATACTGATTTCCGCATCATATTTATTAATAAAACGTCTTTAGGTAGCTTTTTCTCAGCGAAGGATCGAACCCCTGACTCGTTGCGTAGCGGTGTTGTATATTTATTTACCTGCCCTAGGTGTCTCCTTGGGAATTACATTGGCAGCACTGTTCGCTCTCTCAGGGCTAGATTTTATTCGCATATGGGAATAAGTGGCCGAACAGGTAAAATTTTAAAAACTAAAGAAGTTTCTAGTATTCGGGAACACAGTATAAAATGTAAAACTGATGTCACTTTAGACAATTTTAAAATTCTTGGCTGTAATACTTGTCCCAACTCACTTAGAATTTTGGAATCGCTTTACATTAAAACCTTGACCCCTACGCTAAATGTTGACTCATCAGCTGTCCCTTTAAATTTCTGATAATCCCTCCTCCTTCCCCAATTCCTTATAATCCCCCCTTCCCCAATCGCCCTCACCATCTTATCTTATCTTATCTTATCTTATCTTATCTTATGTTTTCTCGTTTTGCCTCTGCTTAAATCAGTCTAGCCTCGGAAATTGCAGTGAAAGGTTAGTTAGTTTCATTATTCCAGTGTACTATTGTTAATTTTTCCAGTGTATTAATTTCACATTTACTATATGTATTTAAAAATAGCTTCTTAATTTTATATGTAAATCTGTATAACTTAGAATTTAACCCTCTTTTTTCAGTCTTTTAAAATTTGCCTTTATGAATAGGTTATAGAAATTTTCTTTGTCTTGTTTTTCATTCAATTATTGATTTTAATTTCACGTTATTATACAGCCTGAAGATGAGCGTATTGCTCGAAACGTTGCGCATTAAAGAAGACTTTTCATGGTATTTACATTTCTCCTTGTCATTGGATTTCTCCTAAATATTAAATTGAAGGTCTGTAGAAGCAACCCGCATGATTATATATATATATAATATATATATATATATATATATATATACCGTAGCGAATCCAGGAGGATTACTGAAACTTCAAACTTATTTAAAATCCTTAAATTATCAGCTTGCAGATCACTTTGAAGCTGATGAAGTGCCGACTTCATGTTAATTTTTGGGGCTGCAACCCACAAACTTTTTGCCCTCAGCACTCATCAGATTCATACTGCCTCTTGTTATAAATCTCCCTATGGAATACTTTTATTGGGTTTCCCTTCAGATTACTACCCTGAAAAAGAAAAAGAACCAATAAGAGATCAGATCAGCTTCTGTATTACCAACCCTCTACTTACTAGTACAACTTCCAATGAAGAAAAAATTGAACACCAGATTGCACAATTTAGCAAACTAGAAAACTTGGGTATTTCTGGGGATGAACCATTTTCAAACAAAGAAAAAGATCTGATTGCAAACTTTGAAAAGGAAGTTAAAATAGAAGATGAAAGATTGTCTGTTAAGGTACCATGGAATGACCAAAAAGATAAAATTTCACCAAACTTTAACTATGCTATTAGCAGGTTAAAGTCCACTTGCAAAAAATTAAAAAAAGATAACTTAATGCAACCTTATTCAGACATCCTTGAACAACAATTCCAGGAAGGAATAATAGAAGAAGTAGCCCTAACAGAAAGCTTAAAACAAGAGGAAATTTTTTACCTCATTTTCCAGTAGTTCGCCCTGGAGTACAAACAACTAAAGTTAGGATTGTAGTAGATCCCTCGGGTAAAAGCAAACCAGAAGAAATAACAGTAAATGATGCTACTGAGGACTGCCCTTCACTCCTACCTCATTTAGCAAAATTGTGCATTAAATTAAGGCATGGTAAATATTTGATGATTGGAGACATTCAAAAAGCATATTTACAACTTAAATATCAAACAGAATTTGACTGCAATGCCCACAAAATTCTGTGGTTAAAAGATACCCAATTGGCTCCAAATGACGACAACCTGATCTGCTATAAATATAAAAGAGTTACCTTTGGCAACAAAAGCAGTCCATTTTTACTACAACAATCTCTCCAACACATTTTTAATGAACAACAAAACCAAGTGGCAGACTACCTAGCTAACCGCTTTTACATGGACAATGCTTTAATTAATGCCAACAATCTCTCAGAACTCAAAGACCTTTACAATTATAGTGTAAACACCTTAATAATTATAATTTGAAGCTATATGAATGGGCCTCCAATCACTCAGAACTTCAAGGACTATTTGAAAAACATGACATAGCCTCCTCAGAAGATAAAGAAAATGTAAAACTATTAGGATATGGTTGGAACACAAATGCTGATACACTCCATCTAAAAACTGTAAACTTGAACTCAGAAGCCAAAACTAAAAGAGAAATACTAAGTTCTGTGCAATCATTGTTTGATCCAATTGGATTTGTTGCACCCTTAGTGTTTAAATTAAAACTCTTCATGCAGAAAGTAACAGCTACCAAAAAAGATTGGGATGAATATCTAGAACCTGAAATGCTGGTGAATGGAAAAAACTTTGTAAAGAAATAAACAAAGTGGAATTTCTGAATTTTCCTAGACAAGCTTTTGAAAATCCAAACCTCTCATGGAAAATCTTCAACTCCACATCTTTTGTGATGCCAGCCAAGAAGGTATGCAGTAAGTTGCTATCTAGTTGGAAATGGAAAATCCGAACTAATTTACGCTAAATCAAGAGTCAACCCCAAATCAAAAAATTGGACCATTTGTAACTTGGAATTAATGGCAATCTGCCTAGGAACCAAAGTCTAGAATACCTTAAAGAAACCTACCTAGAAGAAAACTCAGAAAACCAAAAGTTCTTCAAAACAATAATTTGGACAGACTCACAGGTGGCTTTAAATTGGATTGCTCAAAAATCTCTAAAAATGAAATCCATCTTTGTAAAAAACAGAGTGAAAGACATTCAGGAAGCAACAAGAAACTTAAACCATCACCTGGAATTCAGACATGTAGCAGGAGAAGACAACCCAGCAGACCTACTCACCAGACCAATATCTTTCAAGAAATTTCAAAAACTTCTTCCTTTTACCAACATGGTCCCACATTTTTGAGAAATGAAATTGAATGGCCAACCAACTTAATTTTTAACCCCCACCAAGAAACCTTACAGACAACAATAAATGTGTGTCAAACAACTTGTAAAGAAATAAATGAAAAAACTCCCTTGTTAAACATGGAAAAATTCTCTAACAGGAAAAAACTGGTCAGAATCACTGCCTATGTTCTACGGTTCATAGAAAACTTAAAGTACTTCCGCACTCACAAATATAACCCCAAATGTAACCTAACAATGGAAGAACAAATTGCTGTTTTGGAGAAAAATCATACAGCTTACAAAACTAAGGCCACAAATTACTGGCTAAAATTAGTCCAGCAACAACATTTCTCAAAAGAAAAAGAAATAATCAACAAACTAAATAAAGGAGAAAAAGTTGAGGACCTAACAAAGCTGCAAAAGAATCTAAAACTCTTCATTGACAAAGAAGGGTTAGTCAGAACAATGGGGAGATATAAATATGCAACCAACCTTAACTATTCTGCTAGGTATCCTGTACTACTGCCTGAAAATTCTCATTTAACAACGTTAATCATAACTGAATGTCATGCAAAAGCCAGTCATGCAACCTTAGCTACCACATGCAATTTCCTCAGACAGGAATTCTGGATCCCCAAAATAAGGCAAGTAGTTAAAAAGGTTCTGAAACAATGTCTGTTTTGCCAAAAATACTTTGCCATGGCTTATGAAGTGCCTACTACTGGACCATTAGTAACGGAACGTTTAAGCTATGAAAAACCCTTTGAAAAAACTGCCCTTGACTATGCTGGTCCAATTTCTGTCCAGGATGAGAATAACCAATTCATGAAAGTCTACTTATTATTGTTCACTTGCTGCGCCACCAGATTCACCAGCCTTCACATCTGCACTGACCTTTCTGCTAAAACCTTTTTAAGAGAACTCTACCATTTGTCCTTAAACTACTCCCTTCCAAAGTTTTGATTTCAGACAATCAATCCACCTTCAAAAGATCTGAAGATTACCTTAAACATTGGTTCCAAAATGTTCTTGTGTCTCAGTACCTCTCTGATCATGGTATCCAGTGGAAATTTACAGCAGCCTATTCACCCAGAACCTTAGGAATAGCTGAAAGAATGGTGGGTTTAGTCAAAAGAGCCCTCTATACCTCCCTAAAAGGAAGAAAAATCCCTTTAACTGAACTAAAAACAATTGTTCTTGAAATAATGAATACAATTAATTCAAGACCACTCACTTATGTTAACTCAAATGAAGATCCCTCCTCTGATCTACTAACTCCTTTCAAGTTGCTTTTTGGGTATGACAATACCAAATTCAACTTTTTAACCACTAATGATACCCAAGAAGCTGTTAATGAAGGTGATCAGGTGGATGCTGATTATATGACAGCAACAGAGGACAAAGAAAGAAAGAAAATACTGGATTACTTTCATAAGGGAGTTAAACAATCTCAAGAAATCAAAAAAATGGCGATATGAATATTTGAGTAGTTTGAGGGAAAAAGAATACCAACAACACAAACAACCAGTAAGTAAAGAACCTAAAGTAGGAGAACTGTGTCTCTTAGATGAAAATTCTATGAATCCCAAATACTTCTGGAAGATTGCTGTAATTGAAACATTACACCCAGATGAAGATGGCATAATCAGGCATGTAACTGTAAAAACACCCAATGGTCATCTCTCCAGAAGACACATATATCGGTTATACCCACTGGAAATAACTGATAAACCGAATATTGACCTGGAAGAACTGGAAAATTCTTCCACAGAATCAGGAACTGTAGATTCTCCTGACACTACTACTGCCGCTACTCAACCCCGACCACAAAGACAAGCTGCAGTTAGATTTCGGGAAGAACTGCAAAGGAAAATACAGAGTGGATCTTTGTGAAGACCACAAATTGAAAATTGTAAATAATTGTAAATAGCTATAACTTAGGACTAACGTTCTACAGAAAAGACGCTTTCATTTTCATATTTCACCTAAAAGGAACTTTTCTGTAGAGCATGTCATTTTCATTCATCAAAAAAAAAATAAAATAAAAATAAAATTTCCCAAGAATTAATTCTGGGTAAATTTTTTCCCCTTGGGGGGAATGTTAAAAAAAGTGGTTAGAAATAACCGCATATATTTCCAAATAAAATATAAACAAAATAAATATAAATAAAAATAACCCTCGTTTCTAACCAACTAGTGAAGTTGGGTTTCCCTAATTAACAAAAAGAAGAAAGAAAAAAGTTTCTGAGACAAAGAAAAACGGAGCTTTGTCCATTCTTGAAAAATTTTGACTGCATGAAGCGGGCTAGTTTTTTCGAAAAAATTCTCGTGGTTCCCCAACTAACCGGGCAACTTAAAGTCAACCTTTAAACCTCACAACCTTTAAACCTATTAATAACCACTGCAATTAAACAAAAACCCTGTTTAACTAAATAGAGGCCTATCAGAACTAGGTGTAAGTAAGTTAATTAAAAATAACTAAGGTAAGAGAAAAACTAGGTACCTAGAAAAACTCGAACCGGGCTACAACTGCCCTAACTCAATAATTAAATGGCTGTTATAGCCCCTATTAAAACTTAAAGGCAATATAGCCCTAACTTAACTTGAGTAAAACCTTCAAAACCTTAAACCTTAAACCTTTAAAAACAAAA
This sequence comes from Bathynomus jamesi, assembly GCA_023014485.1. NCBI lineage: Eukaryota > Metazoa > Arthropoda > Malacostraca > Isopoda > Cirolanidae > Bathynomus > Bathynomus jamesi. The sequence goes on from JAJOZX010000484.1 coordinate 629,214, forward strand.
ACTTAAGGGCAATAGCCCTAGCCTAACTTAACCTGCAAAACCTAGGTCTGGGAAATAGCCCCTACAAATAAATAACCTAGCAGTGTGTTAAATTAACTTAAAACTTAACAAATAAAATTCAAATCTGGAAACTAAATGAAACTTATGGATTAGTTAGAAACAGAAAGGGTAACGTTCAACTGGCAACTTCATTTTTGGTAAGTCTAAATTAATTTTAATGAATTTAGCTTCACCATAGTTAGTAATCTGGCTGCTGACCAAATTTTAACCTGAAAACCACTGCAACCTACAGTGAAAAAGTCTGTAGCTATGTTGACAGTGTCTAAATGGCCATTATTATTTCTATAATTACTGTGTCTATTTAAAGTAAACTTAACCTTAATATTACACCTAAATAATATCTCTCTCAAAAAATAATAATAAATTTTTCAGTAAATTTTTCAATAATCCTCGAGAAAATTAACTAAACGATTACCTTCCGCGTCTCCCTGCATTGTATCGTAATTCACGTTGGCGCAATTAAAGTCACCCATAACTAAAGCCTGCTCACTACCGATTATTCTCTTTAGTTCACGATATAACGCTTCGTCCGTATCAGCTGTTTGATTAGGGGGCCTATATATAATCGCAACAAGAAGCTTGAAATCGTTCAATTTAAGTTCTGCTATAGTCGAATCTATCGGTTCTGGAGTTGTGTGCTTTACTTCTATAACGTTCGCTATATTATCTTTGATATACAACATAACACCGCCTCCTCGCCTACCTATTCTGTTTTTAACAAAAAGTCTATAACCTTTAATTTGATACTCCCCTACAAAGTCACGTGTTTCAGTGCTAAGCCACGATTCACTTATCGCAATTACATCATAGTCTTTACAAGCAATTAAAGAAAAAAATTATTTATTTTATTTCGTCGGCTACGAGCATTTAGGGATAGAACCTTCAAATTGTTTGTAACTGCGACACCTTCGCGAGCGCAGGGGAAATTTGTGGAATTTACGCTGGGGCGGTTCGAGTTACGGCAGCCTGAAAAGAAGAGACAGTATTATGAAATAGTCTTCCTAAACGGGCAGCTCCAACGTCATTAAGATGAAGTCCATCTTCGAGGAACACGTCTCTCCTGCCGTAGAAACTGTTCCAAAAATTTGCAAAATGCACTCCTTCCTGCTGGCAAAGAGACTTTAGGTTATTATTAATATAGGTCGCCTTGCTGTAAAAATCGTTTCGTTGGATAATTCGAGGAAGTATACTTGTTAAGACAATCTTATTAGTTTTCTCCTTTAGTCGCTCTAGTAAGTCCCTATACCTAGCCAGCAGTTCTTCCGATCTAGAATTTAAAACGTTATTAGTACCGACATGAATAACATACGTTGTGTCCTCGGCGGTACCGTCTGTAAAATGGTCAACACTATTAGTTATATCCTCCACCCTTGCACCAGGGTAGCTGTAACGGCGCCTACGACGAGGGTTTCTCCCACAGAATTCCTCGAGCTGCCCTCGAACAATGGAATCGCCAACGAGTCGTATTTCCGGTTCATCAGCATCTTCGAAACCTAAAACAGAAAACTTATTGCTTGTTATTACTGGTAGACAAGTCTTAGGTTTTCTCAATGGGGCTCCATTACGCACTCGAACGAAGGGTTGGGAACAAGGGGAAGAGAGAGGGCTATTAATACTATTTATATTATTAGTAGAAACTGAGGCAGGAGGGGTCGTAACTGGAGTCTCAAGGGATTCTAATTTTGCCGTCACGAGCATTACGCTTTCTTCAAGCCTCACCCTGGCCTCCCTCTCACGTTCTAACTCGTTCCTCAGGACTTCCATGCTTGAGCACCACCTGCAAACTAACTGTTCATTATTGTTAGCCATTGTAAACGCGTAAGCGGCAAATTTCCCTTCACAGCGACTGCAAGTACTTGACGGGGGTGCCATGCTTTTAATTAGTTAAAAAAGAAAAAAGAAAAAATGAGCGTTTGGAAATTAATAAATTACAACGTAGGTCTACCGCGTGCTTATTGTGCCGTCACCTGCCAAAACCCGCAAAACTGTTCTTGAAACGCAGAAACAGGTTCTTGTAACACAATTTTATGCAAAATGAATATATAATTAAGCTACCGACGAAAGATCTGTTAAAGAAAAAGTATTAAATGAAACTTATCTGACCGCTGTTCGACCGACGTAATTCCTTTTATCCCACGGTGCGTAACCCTTAGGGAGGTCAGGTAGCGTGTGAAGGGAAAATGAACCTAAAGAAACCTCGTTTCTGATAATTTGAAAAACAATAAAGGCAAACCAAGGGAATTTCAACCTTATGAAACCTCGTGTAGTAACAGATTCGGAAACAAACAAGGCATTAGCCTTGGTTTAGTCAAATAATACAGTAATGAATAAATTCAATAAATGAAATATATTCGTTAATGAATGATTAGTAACATGAAGTAATTTAGTTAAGGATGCACCAAACACTATTTTTTTTTTTTTAAAGACACCTGAACGAAAACCACTTATTCACTTGGTAACACTGGACACTCGATAAAACACGTCTGTTCACAAGGAAAGACTGATCCATATATTATTTATATATATATATATATATATATATATATATATATATATATATATATATATATATATTAGCGTGTAGCGTCATGAGCGATCTGGAGGCACATTTCAGGTTTTGTACAAACAACCTTGCTGATTTCAGAAAAGAAATCAAAAATTTTCTGCAACAAGCAGAACACCTCCTTTTTCGCATGTAAAAAATACAAAATTCTTGTTAATTACAGTTGGCAACACTGACTGACATGGTACTTCTGGCAGCTTTTTAATTATTCTCAGTGAGTCATCCCCTGGAATTTCTTAGTTCTACGCTAGCTCGCTTGAGAGAAACAAATGTTTTTTCTGTGGATAGGGTATTCAAAAACCCCAAGGTACTAACGAAAGGTGCGTTTTGTGATATATACATTATACACATTTCTTTGTTTTGTTGTGTTTTACATTGTTTATAAGTGAGTTATATGTCTTAGAGTGTATATATATACCTATGGATATTTATATACATAATACATATGTGTCTGCAGTATATTTATATATATATATTGGTAAACTTATTGTTTACCAATAAACCAAGCCTTATATATATATATATATATATACTCATAATCATATATATTTTTTATTTATACGTTTGTGTTTTTGTTTCAGTGTTCCTGTGTGATACTTGTTGAGTTTTGCTGGTACAATGAGCACGCAAAGAACACGGGGATCTGTCAGCCACATTGTCTTTGGTTCTCCACTATCAGAGCTTCCTCTGTCTGAACTTCCAACCCGTATACAAGTTGCAAAGCATTTCCTCTTCTTGAAGGAGAACAAGTACACCAGCAACAGGGAGATTCTTCCGGAGGTATGCCAAACACTCATTGACCTTTGGAATCGTGCTAACATTCCATCACAGCCAATCAAGAATGTGAAGACCAAGCTGCTCCGATTGATGGAAAAAGGCTCACAAGCATCGAAGCAAGGCAAGCAGGCCACAAAAACCAAGAAGTTCGAGGAAAGCCTGAATCAATTGTTTGACATAGCTGTCTGCCATTGCGATGATCTGTCTGCATGCCACTGTGAAAAAGAAATGAAAGTTCCACGACGAGAGCATGCCTTTCTGATCGACCAGAGAACCACGCGGATCATGCAGATCAGTCGGGTGGATACGAATGTGACTCAGATGAGGGGGAGAAGGAAGTCAAGAGAGGATCGGATGCAAGAAAGACAAGAAGAAGAGAATAGAAGAAAAACGGAACGGCAAGAGGTAGCATCCTCTGCAGATGTGGTCGAATCAGCTCAAGCAGAAGCAGACTCCAGTGGTGAAAGTGTTGGTGATGAGTGGATGGGTGATAGTGTCCAGGAGGACAGGAACATCACACCGATTCCCACTGTTGCTTTGGAAACTGACCGGTATGATGTATCGAACAGGGCTGCTGCAGCTATCAGCACTGCAACATTGGTTGACTAGGGCATCATTAGTTCTGATGATCAGATAAACGTAATTGACCACCACAAAGTATGGAGAGAACGGCAGAAGGTACGGAGGGATCTGAAGGAACCAGTAACTTACCACGATGTGGAAGTCACTGCTTTATTTTTTGATGGGAAAGAGAAAAAGAGGAATAAATGGTGCTGCACAAAGAAAGTTCAGGACCACTATGTGCTGGTCGGAGAGCCTGGAACCTTCTATCTAAGCCATCTGACACTGGAACGAGAAACTGGCACTGTCATTGCGGATGGACTTCAAAATGCAATTGAAGAAATGGGTATTGCAGACAAGATAATTGCAGTGGGAGCCGACAGCACAGCCACAAATACAGGGCACAGAAGTGGAGCAATACACCTGCTAGAGTGCCGCCTGGGTCGCCCTTTGCACTGGTTCATCTGTAGTCTGCATTTAAATGAACTCCCACTGCGCCACTTGTGCAAGGAACTCATTGGCCCAACAGAATCTGCAACTCAATGGAAAGGACCAATTGGCAAAGCTTTGGCCACATGTGAAAGTTTGCCACTTTCCTCTAGAGGAATTCAATGTATTGCTGATGGCCACACTCTCCCGGATGTTGACCTTACTGAATTGAGTCGTGACCAAGCCTACCTCTACAGAATGATGAAAGCGAAAAGGACTGGTCATTAATGAAGATCTTCTACGAGAGAAGCCTGGACCAATCTCCCATGCAAGATGAGTTACAACTGCCAGCCGAATTTGTCGGCTATATGTAGCGATGGCGCAGCCAAGTGATGAACTGTATTCACTCACACAGTTTGTCGTGTGCTACTATGGACCCATGTGGTTTAGCATCAAGTGCCATCCAAGGTGCACAGATGGCCCAAAACATTTCCTGGAGCAAATCAAGTTGCTACAATTACTGTCACCAGCTAGCAAGACTGTCACATGGCTTGTGATCCAAAGAAATGCATATTGGGCTCACCCTGAAAATGTTCTACTGGCAATGCTTGCAGATCAAGCAAACTAAAAATTGGCCATCGATGTAATCAAGACCATTCGACGAGCTCCCAAACCTGCTCAACAGCAAGTCAGAGAATTTCGGCCACCAAAGATCCAACAAAGTGCTCAGAATTTGAAAGATTTACTTCCACCAGTGGATGAGTGCACAATGGAACCACCACTCACGAACCAGTTCTCTGTCGAACAACTGGACAAGATCACTGAAGAGCCCCTTGTTGTCCGGATACCATGTCACTCCCAAGGTGTAGAACGCTGTGTTAGGATGGTAAGTGAAGTGTCTGGGGCAGTGTATGGAAAGGATTCAAGAGATGGTTACATTAGAGCAGTACTTAAATCCCGTGACTTTATGCCGTCATTCAAAACTAAACAAGATTTTAATGTATCATTTACTAAATAAAACTATCTAGTCTACCTACCTACCTACCTACCTACAGGGTATATGTTTATTCCAAAAATAAATTTTTCTATTTTTCCTGAAAAGCAGTACATTGTAATGGGTCAAATGATAACTCAAACCCTAGGAAAGCAAGTGTCCAAAAGTTATGGGTAACTAGCAATTTTCACGATTTTCACATGCGAAAAAGGAGGTGTTGCACTTGTCACAAAAAAATTTTGTTTTCATTTTTGAATTTAGGGAGGTTAATTGTACAAAACCTGAAATGTGCCTCTTGATCCGTTACACTTTGCCCAATGACGCTACACGCTAATATATATATATATATATATATATATATATATATATATATATATGATGAATAAAACCACGAAGGAAAGGAAACACAAAATGGTGCTCAAGCGCTTTCGTCTAATGACATCCTCAGGAACACTGAAGTATATAAAAAGGTTAAGCCTATATATAGGTTACAGAAAGAAAAAAAGAAAAATAAATAACATACATACACACAAACACACATATATATATATATATATATATACATACATATCTATATATACAAATACATACATACATACATACATACATATATATACAATAAACAGAGAAGTAAAAATAATAAAAAATTAAAAATTAAAACCTTAAAGGATTACCAATGAGGCGTACAGATTGTAAGGAAAAATATCGATTTTTAGCACAAGATCAAATGGATTATAAAAATACAAATTTATACTGGAACTCTGCCGGGTTTTAGCACAATTCATCATAAATATTTTTCACGTGTTACCTTCGTGAAATAATTTTCATATATATATATTTATTTATATATATATATATATATATATATATATATATATATATATATATGATGAATAAAACCACGAAGGAAAGGAAACACAAAATGGTGCTCAAGCGCTTTCGTCTAATGACATCCTCAGGAACACTGAAGTACATAAAAGGGTAACAGCCTATATATAGGTTACAGAAAAAGAAAAAAAGAAAAATAAATAACATACATACATACATACACACACACACATATATATATATACATACATATCTATATATACATATACATACATATATATATATATATATATATATATATATATATATATATATATATATATACAGTATATATATATATATATATATGCAATAAACAGAGAAGTAAAAATAAAATTAAAAATTAAAAATTAAAGGATTACACTGGTCAACAAAGATTTTTCATCAGAGTAAAATTTGTGTTGGCTGGATATAATTTTTCACGCTGATTCCAAAACTGCATTCAGATATTTTCTAGCACGTATAGTTTTCAAGATGAAGGCATATATATAAAAACAGAGATTTAACCATTTTAAATAGGCAAAATACTACTATTTCAACATTTGATTGTGTTTATTTTAGTGTTTTTTTAGTTTATTCATCTTATTTATTTCAATTATCTTAATTATACATCTTATGTATTTCAGGTGTGAGCTTTTACGTCTAGCAGCATTGTGATTCAGGCAACAACGCCGTGCTTTGTGTGTCAAAAGATCAGTCCAGTCCAAGAACTTGTTGTGTCAAGTTGGTGTACATTTTTTTTAAATTTATAGTTTGCTCAGGTCAGTCAACATGCCTCGACAATGTAAGAATGACCCCGACAAGTTCTGTTTCGTATGCGGCCAGTTCACAACTAAAACACAGCGACGAAGTATTACAACCGACATTATACAAGCTATACTTTGGTTGCCATCTAGGTGACCAAGATAAACCATGGGCACCACATCAAATCTGTTCTGGCTGTTCAAATGGATTACGTGATTGGCTTAACAAAAAGAAAGCTTCAATGCCATTTGCCATACCCATGATATGGAGGGAGCCGAGAGATCATCATGAAGCCTGTTATTTTTGTAGTGTGAACTTAATGGGGTTTTCTGCCAAGAACAAACACCAGATTGTATATCCAAACTTGGATTCAGCACGTAGACCAGTAAAACATGATGAAACATTGCCTATTCCAATTCCCCCAAGTGATAGGCTAGATTCTATCATAGATGACATGGAAAGTGATGAAGGTGCAACTGGCGTTTCCGGACCATCTACAGAACCAGAGTACACTTTTGAAGGTAGACATTTAGAGCCTAAAAAGTTAACCCAAGGACAGTTGAATGATCTTGTTAGAGACTTATCGCTGTCTAAAGAGAAATCAGAGCTTCTCGCCTCAAGACTAAAGGAGAACAATTTACTTGAGAATAATGTTCGTATTAGTTACTACCGAAAGCGGAATTTTGAATTAACAGCATTCTTTTCAGTAGACGGTCCTCTCTGTTATTGCCATGACATCAATGGACTATTTACAGACATATCTCAGACGTATGTGGCATCTGAGTGGCGCCTCTTTATTGATTCGTCGCAGAGAAGCCTGAAAGCAGTTCTTTTGCATAATGGTAATATAATGCCATCCATCCCCATTGCCCATTCCGTCCATCTAAAAGAGACATATGGCAATATGGATATACTACTTAAGGCAATCAAATACGACAGTCATCAATGGAATGTTTGTGGAGATCTAAAAGTTATAGGAATGCTTATGGGTATGCAGTCAGGATTCACAAATGGATATGTGAAAACTTTCTTGGAAGCAACAAGTCACCTGCGTATAAGGATGGAGTCAAGAACCTCCTTGATGCCTTCAAAGAAATGGAGTGTCAATGTCGTTAAATATTCACTTCCTGCATTCCCACTTAGATTTCTTTCCTGAAAACCTTGGTGCAGTGAGTGACGAGCAAGGAGCGCGCTTCCATCAAGATATTCAGATGATGGAGAAGCGCTACCAAGGATATTGGAATGAAAGCATGATGGCGGACCATTGTTGGATGCTGTATCGTGACAATCCAGGCCAAATTTACAAAAGGAAATCACACTCACAGCGCTTTTAATAAAATAATGTATATATTCTTTATTTATAAGTACATTGAATAAAGTATATGATGTATTTGTTGTTTAGCATTCCTAAGTGTGATCTATACATCCATAAATTTTCTTATAGCAATATCAAAAACTTAAAAATATCAAAACCAGTGTATCTATATAACTCTACGTGCTAGAAAAAAAAAAAACCAGATTCGGAATCAGCGCGAAAAATGCATTAAGAAAAATGTGATCATGTTTGTGATGAGAAAAAAAAGTTTCATTTTGTTGGCCAGTGTTTTCAGTGAGGCGTACAGATTTGTAAGGAATAAAATCGATTTTTAGCACAAGATCAAATGGATTATAAAAATACAAATTTATATTGGAAAACTGCCTGGGTTTTAACACTCTGCCTATGGTCAGGTTTCGATATATATAAAAATAAAATGCAAATTAAAAGTTAATAAAGTAGCAGACAAGTTTACCAAAGATTTAGTGTTCTACCCTTCTTATCTACTTCACTTATCTACTTCACTTCGTAACATTTTGGATCGAAAAATTAAAAGTCTCATTCGAGATAGTCAGTGGAGTAAAAAAGCAAGCTCAAAGTGTGTTTTGAACCTTTCTTCGAAAAACATTAGTGACGATGCAAAAAGTGCCCTTGGATATGGTATGTCCTTTTTTATTGTTAAAAAACCTTCGGCTTTACAAATTTGTTACAGTCTCGCGTGTTTTGAAAAACAGTGTAATCTCCCTCAGTATTTGTTTAACATAGTTAAAGGCCTCGTTTATAGTGCGGCGAATGGTAATTACGAAGATAACTTTCCTAAACGTTTTCGCAATAGCCTCTCACAATTAAAAAAAGATGGGGAGCTCCATATTACTAAAGCAGACAAGGCTAACACCATAGTTATTATGGACAAAGTGGACTACATCGGAAAGATGAATGAGCTTCTCCAGGACCCCGCCACATACAGCAAACTTAGGAAGAACCCGCAGGATGACGTCATCAATTCATTTAATAGTGGCTTGAAACGCATTCTCAAAGATCATAAGGACTTAATTCCGCTTTTCATGTCCACTTCACCTGCTCTGCCCTAACTTTACGGTCTTATTAAAACCCACAAACCTGGCAACCCTATGCGCCCTATTATTAGCTCGGTGGGCTCTATTACTAATAAACTCTCCAAATGGCTTGTCAAAGTCTTGTCCCCCATTCTCGGAACTATCTCTGATTCACATGTAAAAAATTCCATGGATCTTACTGAAAAATTGAATAATGCACGTACTGAAACTAACGATAGATTGATCAGTTTTGATGTTTGTTCATTGTTTACAAAAGTGCCGATAGACGATATGCTTGACTTTCTCTCCCAAGAATTACATAAGTATGACCTGCCACTACCTTCACACATTGTTTTGGAACTTATTAAGCTTTGCATCAAAGACTGTAAATTCACTTTCAATAAAGAGTATTATCAACAAGTTTTTGGGATGGCCATGGGCAACCCCTTATCGCCCCTCCTCTCCAATATTTATATGGAGTTTTTCGAAATTACTTATATACCGAGAATCCTGGGGCTTGGCATCCGTGGTTGCGGTACGTCGACGATATTTTGTGTATCTGGCCCATGAATCGTGACCTGGATAACTTCCTCCTTCAGTTAAATGATCAAGTCCCCTCCATTAAGTTTACTTTAGAAGTGGAACAAGACAATTCAATCCCATTTTTGGATGTGCGTGTACATAGGGAAAGCCCAGGTTTTAAGTTTAGTATCTATCGGAAAACAACAAACAATTTGTCCTACGTACACTTTTACTCGGGACATGACACCCCCACTAAGAAGGCCATTTTTTCATCAATGTTTCTCCGCGCCCTTAGGATCGCCAGTCCGGAATACATCGATGCCGAATTGGGAAAAATCAACGGTATTGGAAGTGATTTGTGTTATCCATCTGCGTTTATGGAATCTTGTCTCAACAAGGCAAAACGAACTTTCTATCGTGTCAATAATAACACTCGTACTTTGTCAAAAAATATTTTAGTACTTCCATTTTTCCCGGGCTTTTTAGGCATTGCTAATGTACTTAAACTTTTGGATATTAATGTAGTATTTTCATATAACAATATTGTGAAAAATATCATAGTAAAAAATAGCCCTACCAATAATTCAGGCATTATCTATAAAATTGGTTGTAAACAATGTGATTCCTTTTACATAGGTCAGACGGGAAAGGATTTGCACACACGTATAAAACAGCATCAATATTCCGTTAGAACAGGACAGTTGTCCAGTGCCCTTTTTGTCCATTTGTCAGAGTTAGCCCACTGTATTGATTGGAATAATGCTTCAGTTTTATTCCATTCTAGCAACATTGTTAATAGAAATATTCTTGAGTCTGCCATTATCCAACTTTCAAATAACTTCAACATAAGCAAAGGTCTTTTTCAACTCGATCCTGTTATTTTGAATTCCTTCCAAACAGATTTAGATAAGAAGGTAGAACACTAAATCTTTGGTAAACTTGTCTGCTACTTTATTAACTTTTAATTTGCATTTTATTTTATATATATCGAAACCTGACCATAGGCAGAGTGTTAAAACCCAGGCAGTTTTCCAATATAAATTTGTATTTTTATAATCCATTTGATCTTGTGCTAAAAATCGATATTATTCCTTACAAATCTGTACGCCTCACTGATAATCCTTTAATTTTTAATTTTTAATTTTTATTTTACTTCTCTGGTTATTGCATATATATATATATATATATATATATATATATAATATATATATATATATATATATATATATATGTATATGTTAACCCCTCCGTCTATGGCCCTGGGTTGGTTCGAAGTCGACGGGGGTTCTGGTTAGGAGGCAGCAACGGATCTGTTACTTGCAGTAGTTTCTTCTATACTACTCTCCGAGTTCTTCTTTAGTGGCTCGGAGGATTCTGAGAGGCTTATTAAATTATTTGAGGTTTCTCTCCGATTCTTCTTGTAGCTTATCAGGAGATTCTAATGACTAAGTTTTCTGAAGAGAGCACGGCTCGAAGGAGAAGATAAAGACTTTTTTCTTACTGTGTTTTACTCCTAAACTGTTACAGGTAATGCTCAGCCTCGTAGTTGGAATCAGAACAAACATGGAAGAAATTGGTGGGGTTTATATACCCCGATTCTACTAACATCATCATTATTAAATGTTGAAGAGGCTGCATTATTTTTGCACAATATTTGAAAATAAAGTAAATCTTTTAGCTGTGTTAAGGTTTAAACGAATAAACAAGATATTTGAAGACGAAGCCATATTTTTATCTTAAATTGCATATTTTCAGATCTGATGTTATCATGATCTGCCAAGTTAACTAAAAGTGGAAATTGAACTATGCATCTTTACACTAAAATATGCATATGAGTAAAAATTAAAGGTTTAAGATTTACAATTAAATGCTTAGGTAAGAGATGACTTCATCTTTTATAACGAAGAAAGAATGTATACAAAACATGACATGGCAAAAGTTACTCAGGATTCATTATTAAGCTAAATCTAAAAAGATGATTATGAGATTTTAAAAAACAACAGGTCATCAATTATTTGGCAAAGTAGAAAGCACATCAAAATTTATTCCAACGGATAAAATAATAAAAAAAAATAACAACAGTATTGCCGATTCTACATTCCTAATGGCGACATAATGTCGGGTCGGACATTGAGTACATTGTAATTTTGGTCTACTGTAACTATGATTATAATTATCAATTCATTTATTATCGTTAACTACAATTTCATTAAAGTACATTGACTACGTTATTCAGTACATTACATCATTAAGTACAGTTTCATTAAAGTACATTACATTATATTAAATTAAAAGTATTACAGTTAATTATAATTAAACAGTTACTATAACTTTGTTTTGTTACAGTGTTTCATATTAATAGACAATTAAGATTTTAGAAATATAATACAAAGTACATGGGCACATACGGTATGGATGAATATGGTTGAATAATAATATTTATACTACATAACATATAAATAATGACTTCTATAGAGTGTACAGTTTTTATTATGATGTTAAAGAATTTTCATACATTGAATACTAGAGATATGATGAAGGGAAATTAATGACGGGAAAATGTGACGTCATAGTTATTGAATTTGTACGTATAGTACAAATCATTATTAGGAAGACTTACAAGAACGAATTAGAGACAAAGAGTGGGTATTAATGACTAAGAAGTACAACTACGGGTTCCAATCCTGTTACATGCAATGTGTATGCATAATCTAGGGTCGAGGGTGAGATGCAAGACAATCATAATTAATTATAATAACTTCTATAACAAAAATGAAAAATGGAAAATGGATACGACTAAACCATAGAAATGGGAGATCGTAAGGTTATGACACAAACAAAAATAGGAAGCTACAAATAAAATTTTTATCCAAAACTCGCTTAGGCGATGTTGGTTTCTTATGTAAAAATGAATATGGATTAGTCATTGTTCATTTTTACAGTGTTTCCCCCTCTAAAATCGTATTTATACAATAATCTAATAGGGTACCATTAATACAATATAAATGAGAAAATAACATCCTAACTACTTCAAGTTAGATGACGAATTTTCCTTTACATTACAAATTTTTATACAGAACAAGTGAGTTATTATATAATATAAAAAATTCAAAGATTAATACTTTAATTTAGACAAACAGAATAAAGGATTAATACGTTAATTTAGACAAACAATTAAGTTAGACAAACAATATGGTTAAAATTTTTTTTACAAAATTTTTATTTTTCTGTAGGAAAAATTACATTCATAATGAATAGGTAAAAGGGAAAAATATAAATTTTAAAGTTCATGGATTTTTCAAGGTTACCGTGATAGTACAATTGATAAACTAATTTTATTGACTATTGTAGGTAAAAATAGAATTACGTAATGGATGATGTATAGACCTGTGGTCTAGTGTGTATTTGTGTGTACTAGGTACAAAGTGTATATTTTATAAGTTCGAGAGACATTAGCTGAGAGGATTGTTAAATTAACTGAATAAATGCATGAGCAAAAATTTATATATATAAGCAAAAATGACTAAGATTAAATTACGCGCAATGAAATAGTTTATTGTGATATCCAATGATTTTAGCATGAGGTTTGTATATATAGTATATATAGTGTGCATGCATTTTTATTGACTGTTGTATGTACAAATCGAATTACGTGGTGGATGATGTATAGACCTGTGGTCAAATGTGTATTTGGGTGTATTAGGTGCGAAGTGTGTATTTTACAATTTCGAGGGACAGCTACTCACGATTAATCGAATTAAAAAAAATATAAAAAATATAAGAATTGAAAATAGAAATCAATTATAAACCATACGGAACTAAACATATAATATTCTTAAAAATATAAAAACACAACTTAACATCAATTAAGGTTATGTTCCCTCGTACCAAAGAGGAATTAACCATGGTTGAACCATTTCTCTGGTTGACACAGTTCAACTGGGGTTGGGGGTGTTAAAATAAAATAAAATAAAAAGGCAAAGTTTGGAGTACTACATTCCGGGGAATTGAGTGACTAAGAAATAAAAAGGTTGAATTAAATTCTCTTGAACAACAAAAAAGGTTGAATTCAATTGACTGCATTGAAAACTTCGACTTAAAAACTAACTTTGACTTGAACTCTCTAACTTCAAATAAAACTCTGACTTCGAATATAAATCTCTGACTTGAACTCTATCAAGTATTTCTATAAAAATCTCTGGGGCGGTTGGCCGTCTTGGCGCAACCTTCTGACTTGACCTCTTATCAAGTATTCTGAAACTATCTGACTTGAACTCTTATCAAGTAGTATCTTGAAACTGAAAATGGGCTGTCTAACTTGAACCTGCTTCAAGTAAAGATTAACTAAAAATGGAAAATGACTGCATTTGATCTTTATCAAGTGGAGACGATTAACCTCTGTTTTGGTTGACCCTCTTGGTGCAACCGACTGACTTGAAAAACTGACTTCAAAAAATGACTTCAAAATTACTTCAAAAATCTCTCTAAATCTGTAAACTCTCTGTAAACTCTCTCTAAACTCTCTCTCTTAATTTGCAAGTCAATTCAATTCAATAATTTGAAAAAAATTTGCAAACAAAAATATAAAATGTAAACAACATTTCACTCGAATGTACACGAAGGTACGATACTATTATGTTTGATACATAAAATAAAATTATACTATACTAACTAGAATAGTAAAAATAACTGAAAATAACTGTGAAAATAATTCTGTGACAATATTGTTTTCAATAAAACAAAAATGTATCACTGGTGTCTGAAGTGTTCACTGTGTTTTGTGTTAATTCTGGCTCGATATTAAATATTAACTGTTAATAATAATGACTTTTCAAATGTTTAGAAATTATTTTAAAAAAGAGTTTTGTACTTAACAAGATTCCTACGGCGAAATCCTTTTGAGGTGTGTCCTGAAGACGTGTCTGGCTGGCCACTTGTTCCTAGATGAAAAGTAGGCGTGAAGAACTTGGAGTCGTAACGCACCGGTTCACGGGTGGATGTGACGAACTCGAAGTCGTGACACGCCGGTCAACTGGGTGTTGGTTCTGGTTCCAGGGTCTGGAAGACTGGAAGAATCCTGGAGTCGTGAAGATCCTGGTTAAAGGGTCTGGAGGACTGGAAGAATCCTGGAGTCGTGGAGATCCTGGTTAAAGGGTCTGGAGGACTGGAAGAATCCTGGAGTCGTGGAGATCCTGGTTAAAGGGTCGCCAGTTGTTAAGATCCTCTTCTTCTATGTGTTTATCCTGATGCAGGGTAATTTCTATCTTGGCCAAACAGTGGCCTCTTCTTAAAATCTTCTTGTTAAAATCTTCTTTTAAAAATCTTCTAAAAATCTTTTTCTTATCCTGGTAAAGGGTCGCCAGACTGTTAACCCCTCCGTCTATGGCCCTGGGTTGGTTCGAAGTCGACGGGGGTTCTGGTTAGGAGGCAGCAACGGATCTGTTACTTGCAGTAGTTTCTTCTATATTACTCTCCGAGTTCTTCTTTAGTGGCTCGGAGGATTCTGAGAGGCTTATTAAATTCTTTGAGGTTTCTCTCCGATTCTTCTTGTAGCTTATCAGGAGATTCTAATGACTAAGTTTTCTGAAGAGAGCACGGCTCGAAGGAGAAGATAAAGACTTTTTTCTTACTGTGTTTTACTCCTAAACTGTTACAGGTAATGCTCAGCCTCGTAGTTGGAATCAGAACAAACATGGAAGAAATTGGTGGGGTTTATATACCCCGATTCTACTAACATCATCATTATTAAATGTTGAAGAGGCTGCATTATTTTTGCACAATATTTGAAAATAAAGTAAATCTTTTAGCTGTGTTAAGGTTTAAACGAATAAACAAGATATTTGAAGACGAAGCCATATTTTTATCTTAAATTGCATATTTTCAGATCTGATGTTATCATGATCTGCCAAGTTAACTAAAAGTGGAAATTGAACTATGCATCTTTACACTAAAATATGCATATGAGTAAAAATTAAAGGTTTAAGATTTACAATTAAATGCTTAGGTAAGAGATGACTTCATCTTTTATAACGAAGAAAGAATGTATACAAAACATGACATGGCAAAAGTTACTCAGGATTCATTATTAAGCTAAATCTAAAAAGATGATTATGAGATTTTAAAAAACAACAGGTCATCAATTATTTGGCAAAGTAGAAAGCACATCAAAATTTATTCCAACGGAAAAATAATAATAAAAAAAAATAACAACAGTATTGCCGATTCTACATTCCTAATGGCGACATAATGTCGGGTCGGACATTGAGTACATTGTAATTTTGGTCTACTGTAACTATGATTATAATTATCAATTCATTTATTATCGTTAACTACAATTTCATTAAAGTACATTGACTACGTTATTTAGTACATTACATCATTAAGTACAGTTTCATTAAAGTACATTACATTATATTAAATTAAAAGTATTACAGTTAATTATAATTAAACAGTTACTATAACTTTGTTTTGTTACAGTGTTTCATATTAATAGACAATTAAGATTTTAGAAATATAATACAAAGTACATGGGCACATACGGTATGGATGAATATGGTTGAATAATAATATTATACTACATAACATATAAATAATGACTTCTATAGAGTGTACAGTTTTTATTATGATGTTAAAGAATTTTCATACATTGAATACTAGAGATATGATGAAGGGAAATTAATGACGGGAAAATGTGACGTCATAGTTATTGAATTTGTACGTATAGTACAAATCATTATTAGGAAGACTTACAAGAACGAATTAGAGACAAAGAGTGGGTATTAATGACTAAGAAGTACAACTACGGGTTCCAATCCTGTTACATGCAATGTGTATGCATAATCTAGGGTCGAGGGTGAGATGCAAGACAATCATAATTAATTATAATAACTTCTATAACAAAAATGAAAAATGGAAAATGGATACGACTAAACCATAGAAATGGGAGATCGTAAGGTTATGACACAAACAAAAATAGGAAGCTACAAATAAAATTTTTATCCAAAACTCGCTTAGGCGATGTTGGTTTCTTATGTAAAAATGAATATGGATTAGTCATTGTTCATTTTTACATATATATAGATATGTATGAAAAATTATTTCACGAAAGTGACACGTGAATATTTTTCACGTGTTACTTTCGTGAAATAATTTTCATATATATATATATATATATATATATAATTACATATGATTCTATATATAAATATAATTAGAGGCAAAACTACCTACTACCTACAAGTAAAAGATTTATACAACCCAACTCAACATGGCTTCAGGGCGGGTAGATCATGCCTGTCACAGCTACTAGACCACCAGGAGAAAATATTAGGAACATTGTGTCGAGGACAAAACATTGATGTAATATATACCGACTTTGCTAAAGCCTTCGATAAATGTGACCATGGAATCATAGCACACAAACTTAAGGATACAGGAATTACTGGAAAGCTAGGAAGGTGGATATTTAATTTCTTGACGCAAAGAACACAAAGAGTGGTGGTAAACGCCGTTAAATCGGAAGTTTCGGAAGTCGTGAGCTCTGTCCTACACTGGACAGTATTAGCTCCCTTGCTGTTTGCCTAAATAGCCTTTGGGGAAAATTTTCCCAGAATACAGACAAGGGGAACGTCCATCTAGCCCAAAGTTATAACGAAGTGTGGGATTACGCCAACACCCTCGATAAAGAGGTCATGGAGATCGTGACTGTGGGTAATACGTACATAATAAACATACCTGTAGCCAGTTTCACAAGAGCCTACACCCGCATCAAACTTTGGAGTCTACTGCATTCTCTTGGACGGAGGGTTCTGTACGCAGACACAGATAGTGTGATATTCACGGAGAGGGAAGGTGAATATATGCCTCCTATTAGGGAATTCTTCGGAGAGTTGACTGACGAGATCAAGGATGAGTATGGTGATAGCGCCTACGCTGATTCTTTTGTCTCAACAGGTCCAAAAATTTACGGGGTACGGGTGAGGGTGGGGGAGTTGATGAAATGCATCGTGAAGGCTAAAGGTATCACTCTTAACCAGGCGAACCGGCAGATCGTCAACTTTGATTCGCTCAAAGAGCTAGTGAGTTTAGAAGATGAGGGTGACCGCTACAAATAACCTACAAACATACGTAAACAGTATACAAGACTGGCTCACACACAATAGACTCAAAGTAGCGCCCACAAAATCAACTATCACCTTGCTTACAAGCAACACAAAAGAACACCAGGTAATTCCACAACTTACACTAAACAACAACATTCCACACACTCACAGAACCAAAATACTAGGTGTCACATACAACACATCATTATCTTTTGCAAACCACATTCAGGACATTAAAAACAAATGTACGTCAAGACTTAACACGCTTAGGGTACTAACAGGCACAAACTTTGGACACCAGCAGGAAACAACATCACTCATCTACAAACAATATATTCGCTCAGTTATGGACTATGCTAGCCCATGCTGGGCACCCATTATCTCAAACACACACATAAACACCTTACAAACAATACAAAACAACGCACTTCGTATCATTACAGGATGCACTCAAACAACACCAATAGAACACCTGCACACAGAAACAAAAATACTAAAAGTTAGGGAACATTTAGACATGAGGGGAACACAATTCATGGCAGCAGCGACAACTAACCCACAACACCCTTGCCACTACATGTACAATCATGCACCAACACCTCGCACCATTAAGGTAACACCAGAGAGACATTATAACCAAATACTCCATTCCATACCACGCCCACATACATCACACAGTACAGAAAACACATACACACACACCTAACCCACAAAGCACTGACACGACTCGGTCCGAATGCGGTCCTAGGTGCGAAGCCGCCGCCCATTAACAGGTCAGAGATCAGCCTGAGCAGATCGGATCGAGTTAACTTAGCACGATTCCGATGTGGACATCACCCCAACTTACGGACATATAAACACAGACTAGACAACTCCATAGACGACACCTGCCACCTGTGCCAAGACACACCACAAACAATTGAACACATTATGACGGACTGTACCACTCTAGCACAACAACGAACACAACACAACATCACGAGTGCGCTGAACCTCTGGTCCACTCCGGAGAGGGCGATCGGTTACCTGCGTGCCGCCGGCTTGCTCGATCAGGATGGGCTGATCGGCTAAACAACAACAACAACAACAACAACAACTCATAACTTCCAGGCACAGTAGTTGGGGGGCGTGAAGGAACTTAGGGGAACAAAGGTGTACCGTAACACATACAGGAAACGATACCAGGTGCCTGGCAGCTACGACGCCGTACCATTTGGATACTGTATCGACTAGATACTTCCCTTGTAATGCTTATCCGTATTTAATTATGTATGTATCTGTTACATCTTTCTTTTATTATAAGCGTTAATATATATATATATATATATATATATATATATATATATATATATATATATATATATAGGGTGTCCATAAGTCTGGAACCATAGGGTAAAATAAGTAATTCATGTTTTTCCGTTTATGCAAGTGCCCATGATGTCTTTGAGTATGAAAGAACGCATCCAGGTAATTCTGCTCGTAGGAAATCGAAGTCAGAGGGAGGTCGCTGAGGAATTTAACATATTGCATCCGGACCGCGCGCCGATAACACACAACTGTGTCGGCAAACTTGTAGCAAAGTTCAGGGAAACGGGATCCATAGGAGATAAACCCCGCAGTGGACCTCCGAAGACATCCACCGACGATGACACAGCCGCTACCATCCTCGCTCATTTCACAAACAGTCCCCCAAAAGTCTCTTCGGCGTTTTTATTGCTGTTTTTATAATTTTGCCCTATGGTTCCAGATTTACGGGACACCCTGTATATGTTCTTTGTACCCCTGTTTACCATTCACTTTTAACCATTTTCTGTGTATCGTATTTGTACTGATAATAAATTTCTTGTTTTGTATTAGATGGTGTTTTCATTCTAACAACCTTCATTATACTAGTTATGTGGAAATAAAAGTTGTATATGTATACACCAGTCATTAATAATACAAGATTTTTTTTCCACAGTTTATTACTGATTTAAATTTAGTCTCAGTATTAATATTGCAGACACCATCATTGCTCTGTGCAATACATGTCAATCAAATAAGGACCTACAGAGCCGAATAAACGCATGATGTTTTCCACATTCAGTAGTAATGACGTTAAGACAGCTAATATAATTTTAAATAATTTTATAAATCAATGTTTTAGTCTTCCTGCAGGCGTTTGAAGAGCTTCTTACTGAAGTTCTTAGGTACACATTCACTTAGTATGAAAAGTTAAGATAAGACTACATGAATAAGGTGGCTACTTATCTTCTCATAGCAAAATTTCAGTTGAAACCTATACATGTACCGATGTGTCGCGTGCTGAAATCTTTTAGTTCGTTACAATGTCATTATTTACCGAGTTTATTGCTCAAACGAAAAATTTGTTTAAATGATACGAATATGCAATATACAGTAGTAATGGATACAAAAGGCTGCAAACAACAGCAGTCAGGATAGCTCATACGAGAATGTGTATTTAGGAGGCTCTGATAAAAGATGTAGTAAGAAAATTAAAAAGGTAAATGAAAGTTCTAAAGATAGTATAGGAGAGAGATTGGTAGGAAATTGGGAACTTTAAAGATAAAGCGAAAATTTAAGAGTAAAGAGGCCTGATTCCGAGTGAAAATTCGACAATACTTTTATATGGTATAAAATGTTTCTAACGGGGATTTAAAACAAGGTAAGCATCTGGTCTCTTTTAAAGGAGTCGATTGAATTACTTTGAAATACGTTAGAGATAATCCATCCCACAAATTAACTATACGCCTGAATGACAAACGTTTAGTTTCATTAGAATTAAGATGCTTACCCGCTAATTTGAGAGCAATACCCTGAGTTCGCCCTACATTTCTGCAGTCAAAATGTTTTTTAGACATCGCGATTATCAAAATCTTTATTCATTTATATATATATATATATATATATATATATAATTATATATATACACACAAATTCAGAATGGTCCCCTGAGAAACTTATATGTTAAACACAGACGTGTTATGTGCCTTGAAAAGTGGACGCTCAATGTCCGGGTTGAAGTTTAAGTTTTGTTTTTTGGCTAAAAATACAATAGTTACCCCTTTTTCTTTGATGTATTCAATCCGACATGAATGCAACGAGTTTCTTGCGTATATTGAGGTTCTGAATGTAGTAGGCTAGGTATAAGCTGTAAACCCTAGATCCTGTCTCAAAGCTGGATCCTATCTGCTTTGCAGATAGCTGGTGAGGGAATCTATATTTTGGGCCTCTTTGCGAGTAACCCGTGCCCCACGTTGGGCTTTCCATCATGAAAAAGAAAAAAACTATAGTATTTGTCATTTATCATTACTTATTCAAACTATAGTGGATGTAATTTCCCAAAAGAGTTCCTTGTTCCATGCACGGTCTGTGTTTAACATATATATATATATATACACATACACACTAACTTTGCAAACATTAAATGGTTCATAGATGAATTAATGATGTAACCGGTTTTTAAAAAACGAATTATAGATGAGGTGAAAACCTAATGATGATGCAGTCCGAGATCAGTTTAACCGAAGTATTTATAGCCTTGAGGTGTGCTTCGCTCAGGCCAACTAATCTTTTACGCATGATGTCGTTTACCATTCTCTATGTTTTCCCCTTTATTGCATATTTCTCTGCGATACACGATCTACATATTTGTCGTGTATAAAACATGATGGAAGGACGCCTCAGTAAATGTATAAATAAACCGTTGGGGAAGTCGGCGCCGTATTTAAAATTGATGGAGCTGGTATTAACATATATATATATACACACACACACACACAGTGTATATATATATATTATATATATGTTAACCCCTCCGTCTATGGCCTTGGGCGGTTCGAAGTTGACGGGGGTTCTGGTTAGGTGGCAGCAACGGATTTGTTCCTCTAGAGTAGCTGGTTCCATATAGGGAATCGCAGTAGTTTCTCTTATACTACTCTCCAATTTCTTCTTGTACTGGATCGGAGGATTCTGTGTAGCTTATTAAATTCTCTGAAGATTCCCCGATTCTTCTTGTATTGGGAAATTATTTTTCTCTATTTAAGACTAAGTTCTCTGAAGAAGCAAGGCTCGAAGGAGAAGAAAAAGATATTCTCTTTACTGCTAAAATGTTACGGATAATGCTCAGCCTGTAAGTTAGATCAGACAAATCAGAATGAACACTGGAGAAATTTTACACGTATATACACTCTATACTTAAAATCTCATGACTCCATTATTATGATATTTAATGCCGACCTGTTTTTTTTTTATTCTCAATAGGCTGATTTATTTTGCAAAATATTTAAAGATAAGGTGAATATTTTAGCTGTAGCAATGTCTAGACAGATAAATAAGATATTTGAAGATGAAACCATATTTTTATTTTAAACCGCATATTGACAGATCTGATGTTATCATGATCTGCCGAGTTAACTAAAAATGGAAATTGAAATATGCATTTTATTATGAATTACAATTAAACATGCACATGAGCGAAAATTAAATGCTTAAAATTTAAAATTAAGTGTTAAGCAAGACATGACTTCACCTTTTACAACGAAGAGAGAATGTATACAGAAAATGAACACTGCAGAATTTAACAAGATTACATTATTAAGCCAAATCTAAAAAAATGATGAAGTAATTTAAAAAGAAATAATTCACCAATTATTCAGCAAAAATAAAATAGAAAACAAATTAAAAAATTTATCCGAACTTGTGTCAGCGTTATGCGGGTTTGAACTCTATATGTAAAAATTAATATAAGAATATATATATATATATATATATATATATATATATATATATATATATATATATATATATATATATATGATATAATGATTATGAATATAAATATATATGACTATAAGAATATAGGAATATAGAAATTATTCATTGTAAGTTTTACATATATATATATATAACAAAGCTATTGACTTCTCCTTAGGGAAGTCCGACCAAATTTCTCGTTTCATAACTTGGTAAAACAAATGGAGAGCATCTCTTTTAAGAATTTTTATAATTTTAAACCCCATAAGGTGTTTTCTCCCCTTTTTAATAAGCAAGATTTTAAAATTCTTAATAATTTGAAAAAGGATAACTCTGTCATCATTACAAAACCGGATAAGGGGAAAGGAGTAGTGTTGATTGATTCAACAGTTTACATAAATAGAATGGAGACAATTTTGTCGGATACGTCTAAATTTAAAAGGGTAAAAGAGAATGTTCTGTCTAAATTACTAAAACTCGAAAATAAACTTAATAGGTTTTTGCATAAATTAAAAAATAGTAATATTATTGATGACAATACATACAATTTTTTGTTTGCTTCTGGTTCTACTCCAGGAATTCTATACGGTTTACCTAAAGTCCATAAGCCAAATTTCCCACTTATTCTTTCGGCCTGTGGTACATTCAATTATAACTTAGCCAAATTCTTCGTTCCCTTGCTTTCAAAACTCACCTATAATGATTACACTGCCCAACAAAAAAACATTTTTTGCTGCTGATTTAATTCTAAGACCTGTTTCTGGATAATATTGATGTGCTGATTTAAAAAATCACCTTAGATTTTGTCCATCACATCAGGTTTTCGTGCAATGCAATATGCCTATTTTGGGTGATCCATGAAGGGCGCTTATCAAAATTGATGATTTTTGAGACCTGTTAACAGCTGTTTTGCTGTTAAAATTTTATGTGTGGAATACGCAAATCTGTGCATTAAATCTAAAGATCATGTACAACATATTAAAATCTTGGGTATCTGTGATTTCCCCAGGTGTGAGCGTGACGTCATGATCTGAGAGAGATTTCCCATTGGCGGAGTGAGAGCAGCCGGTTCCGCTAGTGACGTTACTCGTAAACTTTCAGCAGTTGGGTTGCAACATGAGCATTAAAGTTCACTATCTCAACAGTCATCTGGATAAATTTCCAGAAAATCTTGGTGATGTTAATGAAGAGCAAGGTGAAAGGTTCCACCAAGATATCAAAGTGATGGAAGAACGATACCAAGGAAGATGGGATACCCATATGATGGCTGACTACTACTGCTGGAGCCTGCAAAGAGATTGTCTTGACATCTCTCATTCTAGGAAGTCCTATAAGAGAAAATTTATCAGCACTGAAAAGTAAGAAAACAAGAAAAAGACAATGTTAAGAAAACTGGTCCCGTGCTTGCTTTAATATGGATTCATTTTTTGCTTATTTAAACACTTTTAATCACTTTATGTGTCAATATTACCATTGTATATTAAAGTTCACTCCCTGCACAATTGTTTACTTTTCCATGCTGATTCTAAGTATGTAAAAACTTATTTTTTGAAAAGAAAAAAAATTGGGCATGACCCTGCCAAAATGCGATATCTCCACAATATCCGTATTTGATTGCTCGAAAACCTGACGTGAAAGGCAAAAACTAAGGTGATTTTTTAAATCAGCACACCAAAGTTACCTAAAAACAGGTGTTAGAATTAAATCAGCAAAATTGGTGTTGGGCAGTGTTATTCTATTAACAACTCGTTTGATTTTGCTAAAGAGATAAAAGAGATCAATCATGCCGATTCTCTTACTATGGCCAGTTTTGATATCTCGTCATTGTTTACTAATGTCCCGTTAAAAGAAACATTAAATATCATAATAAACAAGTTATTCACTACTGATAATACTCTTATTAATGGCCTCACTCAGACTCAATTTAAAAACCTCCTCGAAATAGCGTGTTTTGATAATCTTTTCTTATTTAATAGCAACCTTTACAGCCAAATTGATGGGGTAGCTATGGGTTCCCCGTTGAGCCCAACACTAGCAAATGCATTTCTTTGCCATTACGAAGAAATTTGGTTGAAAAGTTGTCCTAATAGTTTTAAACCCATATATTACAGAAGATACGTGGATGACACTTTCTTAATATTTAAACATCCTTCACACGTAAAACTTTTCTTTCATTATCTTAATAAACAACATAGTAATATTAAGTACACATGTGAAAACGAAGCAAATAATAGTTTACCTTTCCTGGATGTTCTAGTTAAACGGGCTCATAATAAGTTTCAGACTTCACTATTTCGAAAACAAACTTTTACTGGCTTGGGAACCAATTATTTAAGTTGTATGTTTTATAAATATAAGATTAGTGCTATAGTAACATTATTAACAAGAAGTTACCGTATTTGTTCAAATTACTTTTCATTAAACGAATAATTAACCATAAAAAGGTAATTTAATATATCTGGTTTCTTTTTGTACTGTAGTTATGGGGAGTTCAGTATTAAAAGTGTTATTTAAAAATTTCTTTAATTGGTTATCAAAAAGATTAGAAGGGTAGTAATTATTAATAAAGTACTGTCTTAAAAATTTAAACTCTTCTTACGTATTCGAGGTGAATTGTCCAAACTGCTCAAGTCTAGTTATCCCAAATAAATTTTAGATTCGCCTTCGTCAACCCACTTAAATTATCAAATTTTTTAAAGTTCGAAGACAAATTCCCCAAAACTGTATGCCCTAATGTTGTTTACAAATACACGTGCGACAGCTGTAAGGCTGCATATATTGGCAGTACTCAACTCCAACTGGAGGTACGCCTTTCTCAACATTTGGGCTTATCAGTCCGTACCAACCGTCCCCTCAGTAGCCCACCACAATCCGCAATTAGAAACCATAGTAATGAAAACAACCATCCCCTTCACAAAACTCAGTTTGAAATTCTAACTAGATCCAATAACCTCACAGAACTCCGAATTTTAGAATCTTTGTACATCTATAGAAACAAACCCTCCATTAACAATAATAGTTCATCTTACAAATTACAGCTCTTTTAACTAACCAACCGATTTTCATAGACATATACCTTCTGATTTACGGACCATACAGTTTTCTCTTAGGTTTTGTCAAGTATGGAGGTCGATGTAAACATTGTGTATTCACCTGTTGAGGTAATTTAATTTAATTTTAATGATTTTAATTTTGTGTAGTGATGCAATTTTGATGATTTTAATTTTGTATTGATGCAATTTTCATTATTTTAATTTTAAGGTTTAATTTTAATGGTTTTAATATTGTATTGATGTAATTTTCATTTTTTATTTTTTTGTTTTAAGGTTTTAAGACTTAATTCACTGATGATGACAAAAGATTTGTCGAAACGTCTGCAGTACAAAAAATAAATGAAAATGTTTGCCGTTGTGTTGGTCCTTCTGTTCATATATATATATATATATATATATCATTAGAAGTTTGATTTGTGAGAAACGCCGCTTCCCCTGCACGAATGCAGCTAGAAGTGACGTGAATTAAGATAAAACTAACGCGGCCCGCGAAATCGGACACGACGGAACGCGTCGGAACGCTTCGTAAAAAGAGCCATGAAATTTTTTTCCTACTCAATCTATACTTAGGTTAACTAACCTAACCCCAACCTCGGGAATGTTTGTTTGTTTGTTTTTGTTTTAAACCTCTCTCATGAAAGATCGTAAAGTCTTCTAAAGGAAGGCGAGGATCGCGAGGAGGAAATTCCAAATTTATCCAATTTCCTCGACCCAAATGCCATCATACTACTACTGTACACAATGGTAATTTCAAATTTACATTAGGATAAAATATACTTTTATAACATCGACTTGCAAAAATTACTTGCGTATAAAA
This sequence comes from Bathynomus jamesi, assembly GCA_023014485.1. Taxonomy (NCBI): domain Eukaryota; kingdom Metazoa; phylum Arthropoda; class Malacostraca; order Isopoda; family Cirolanidae; genus Bathynomus; species Bathynomus jamesi. The sequence continues at coordinate 655,828 of JAJOZX010000484.1, forward strand.
CAATAGTGACACCAACATAGGATGGACTTGGTTAGGTTTAGTTAAGGGTAAGATAAGTCAAGGTTAAGTCAGAAAGTTTGATATCTTTTACAAGAAGATATAAATAAAATTCCAAAAGCCTGAACAAAATCCACTTGTTTAAAGTCGAATTCGCGTAATATGAGCATGATAAATATCGATAATGATCTTATAAAAAAGTTAATTATATCCACGATATCCGCCTAAGAATGAGTGCTAAAGAAGAAGGATAATGGACCAGAATTGAATGGTTCACGCCAACACATCTCGCCTCTTTAATATTCACCAAGGTTGTGGTTGGTATGGTTGGCAGTCAGCACGGAGGTTCTTTAATTCTTTGTGATGCGCAGAAACCCAATTCTTATTATACTTCAGGTCTTTCTTTATCCCTCGTGACTGAAAGTGGTATCACCATTCACCACAGAGACTTTTATTGAGGGTGAATAAGATCCATAAGATTCATGCGTTATTTTTACATAATTGTTTAAATCAAAACATTTTTTGGTGTCGTGTGGTGGCCCATGTGACGCGAGGACTAAACCTCCTCTGCGCTTCAGCCTCCGTATTAATTCTTTAAGGTGGCAGAAGGAAGTTTCATTAACAGAAGTGTAAAAACGCGTAAGATAACTCTTAAGAGATCTCTTACTCTGTTCTGCGTGTGCGTGTGGCGTGTGGGTGTGCCTCCGGTGTCTTCATTCTTGCAGACGAATGTAAGCGAATTCCAGGTTTCTTTTTTGTATTCTTATTTCCTGAGTTCGGTTCTTTATTTAGAAAATTCGATACTGTTAAAGAGAATAAATCCTGACGGAGGTAAAGTAAAAAATAAGGTCGCGATGAAATTTGAGAGAGAGAGAGAGAGAGAGAGAGAGAGAGAGAGAGAGAGAGAGAGAGAGAGAGGGGCTGCATCATGAGATGTCAAAGCACCAGAGACTGGGTCTGAAGGTGGACCGGGCTGGAAGGTAGAGGAGCTGAGGAGGTGATCGGGGGTAAACGGGCCCGGAGCACCAGGCCCGTGGTTCCTCTCCGGGGCCTTGATATAGCGGGCACAAGAGGATGTACTTTCTTCAGATAAAACGGAAATGAGAAATGATGCGTTTTCCATTAGCAAAATTACGGAATGTACAGGATGTTTCAAAAGTCCGGAATCATAGGAAATATTTTTAATATATATATATATATATATATATATATATATATTACTTATAATAAAAGGACGTGTGTGTGTGTGTGTGTGTGTGTGTGTGTGTGTGTTCCAGCCATAACTCCAAAATGGAAGCAGTTACAAACCTGAAACTTCACACACATATTGATTAGTCCCCAGGTTGTGCACCTGGATGTTAGTAAATTAAATAATTAAAATTACTGGGCCCGAAGGCCCCATCACCGCGATTAAACTACAGAAAAGAACGCAGCCGTGAAAATTTTGAGCTTCACATTGTGTCAAGATTTCTGAATCTTAAGATTTTCATGATTAATTATTTGGTCAATAAAACTATAGAAAAGAACACAGTCATGAAAATCTTGAGCTTCACATATAATTAAAACTAGCGGAGCGACCCGGCGTTGCGGGGGTGGATGTTGAACGCTATATATATATATATACATATACAGTATATGCCCGGTTAGGTCAACTGAATGCCCGGTTAGGTTAATTGAATGCCCGGGTAGGTTAATTGAATGCCCGGGTAGGTCAACTGAATACCCGGTTAGGTCAACTGAATTCCCGGTTAGGCCAATTGAATGCCCGGTTAGGTCAACTGAATGCCCGGGTAGGTTAATTGAATGCCCGGGTAGGTCAACTGAATGCCTGGTTAGGTCAACTGAATGCCCGGTTAGATCAACTGAATGCCCGCCGAGGTTAATTGAATGCCCGGTTAGGTTAAGTGAATGTCCGGTTAGGTCAACTGAATACCCTGGTAAGTTAATTGAATGCCAGGTTAGGTTAATTGTACGCCCTTGACGATTGGTTAGGTTAAGTCGTGATATTTTCGTTAGCTTATAGCGTTCAACATCCGCTAGTATATATATATTTGTGGTGGACCGGATATCCGCATCCGCACTTCTGACTGCGGATGTTATGCGGATATTACCTCTAATAAATTATGCAATTTACAATTAAATCAGCTTATAAAGTAGCTTATAAGGCCCAGTCATGCACATTTCATGTAAAGTATTAATAATATTAATGAACAAACAAATATATAAACCTGAAAATATAAATACCTGCTAACAGAAAATTGAATGAAACATGTTTCATTGAATTTTTTGTGGCTGAAACTCTTGAGAAAGTTATTATTTTTATCATAATGAAAACATTAATATTAATTTTAATTCTTATGCATTGCCTGCCATAAAAGTAATATCACGAAATTTGAAAAATTATGTCATATATTCATAATTCTATATTATATTGATAGATTAACTAAATATCCGCATCCGTGGATATTGAAATTAAAGATCCGCATCCACATCCGCAGATGTTAAAAAACTGACATCCGGTCCACCACTAATATATATATATATATATATATATATATATATATATATATAAGCAAACAACCACAGGAAAAAGGAAAGGGAAACACGAAATCCGAGCGCTTTCGTGATATATTCGCATCTTCAGGGACAAGAAGATGTGATATAATATATCACGGAAGCGCTCGGATTTCGTGTTTCCTTTTCTTTTTCCCCGTGGTTGATTGCTTATTAAAAAGATCACGTGTTGTTCTGTGATTTTATTGCATATATATATATATATAATATATATATATATATATATATATATATATATCGGGTGGCCCCCAAAAAAGTTCTCATTTTTCAACTAGTCATATCTCAGTAACCCGTGGACCTATATAGACGATATTTTAACACAATTTACACTAAAGCCTTGTCTCACTATGATTAAAATTTGAAAACGATATCATTTATGCTTTTCTCACAATTTAGAAAATAAAAACTCGTGTCAAAAAACAAATATCGATTGTAGTCTATGCTCAGCCTTTTGGCGAATTTTAGGCCATGCGTAGGCTACGCCCGTTTCAGAGTTTACGAGCTTACAGATTACATATCCTTCAGTCCTTCAGTCGCAATCATGACGTTGTCAGAAGAAGACTGTGCTCTCATTAAAGCTTGCTACATTGACAAAGGATGGAAGAGTGGAAGATTAATACGAGAGTTTCCAGGGAGAGGTTGGAAGAGACGTACACTAGACAAACTGTTAAAGAAGCTTCGCGATACAGGAACCACCACCAGGAAACCAGGAAGTGGCAGGTCAAAAACAGCAACAACACCAGAAAACGTGGATTACATAAATGATAAAATCTGCTCTCAAGAAAATGAACCAGGGACTCATTTATCGCAACGGACAATTGCCAAAAATCTGAGTATTGGTAGGAGTTCTGTGCAACGTGTAGTAAAATCGCTGAACCTAAAACCATTCAAAAGGATTCCCACATCTAAAAAAAACGAAAATGTGAAGGATAAAAGAAAAACAAGGTGCAGACAGTTGCTTAATAAATTTTCAGTTGATGGTGTTAAGAAGATAGTGTTCACGGATGAGAAGGATTTTACACTAGAAATTCCACGAAATCCTCAAAATGACGTTGTCTACGGACGTGGTCGAAAACGCGATATTCCGGTGAAGACTGTATCATGAGACATCGCGATTTTCAAAAAAAGTTATGATATCTGCAGGCGTTTCTTGGAACGGTAAAACTGACGTTCATTTTATTGATACCGAAACAACGAAAGTGAATTCCGTAAATTACATGGAACTTTTAAACACAAAGTTGTTGCCAGACTGCCGTCGTCTCTATCTAGAAAATGATTTTTGTTTTCAACAAGATGGGGCACCGTCACATACAAACAAGGCCACACAGGCATTTCTGAATGATAATACGCACAAATTCATTACCAAGAATGAGTGGCCGCCTCAAAGCCCGGAGTGTAACCCAATGGATTATTCGATTTGGGAGTTGCTGAAAGAGAAAGTTTATCGTGGGCAGCACGAAAAATTTACTGAACGTGAATTAAAGGACAAAATACTACAATCATGGCAGGAAATTGACAATAATGAGGTGCAACGAAGCATCTCTGTGTAGAAGAAGAGACTCCGATTAGTTTGTCAACAGGACGGTGGTCCAATCGATCATTTAATTGGCTAAAATAAATAAAATATTCATGATATTTGTTTTTTTGACACGAGTTTTTATTTTCTAAATTGTGAGAAAAGCATAAATGATATCAGTTTCAAATTTTAACCATAGTGAGACAAGGCTTTGATGTAAATTGTGTTAAAATATCGTCTATATAGGTCCACGGGTTACTGAGATATGATTAGTTGAAAAATGAGAACTTTTTTGGGGGCCACCCGAACACACATATATATATATATATATATATATATATATATATATATATATATATATATATATATATATATATATATATATATGAGGCGACGGCGGGGGTCAGGCAGGTCAGGCTCAACCTGACTTAACTTTAAAAGAAAAATAAATTTAATTTCCTGGTCATCATGTAAAATTTAAATTTGTGTATTTCAAAGATCTATTTATTATGGTCACTTTATTAGAGCAATATAAATTTTAGAATGCCGCATTTTTTCCTTCTCTCCATGCGCCGCTTCTTTGGGCAAAGTCAGGCTTATTTTATGACGCCTGAACGACCGAGCGCATTAAGCCACAAAGCCAGGTCAGGCATCATTTCCGATGCCTCGCATCACACTTATGAAAAAATGAAACTTTTACGAAATTTAATGTAATTTAAAATCAACATTAGTATAGCATCTGTCAAAACAATCAGATAAGTATATAATTTTGTCAATCTATTTTTTCAAAGATGAGAAAAGCGAGTTTTTCAGTTTACATGTCAGGCATATTTGTAAGTGCCTAACATTACCCTGGATGCCAAATCTCATCCTCAGAAAGCTGTTTGAGTGAAAATAGAGATATGTGGCAACTATAAGTTGCGCACGGCTTTCCTCATTGTCAGTTACTTCAGAGACCATGTCGTATTTGTTTCAATGCATTTGAATTTTTTTTCTTTTGTGCTTTTTGTGTGTGTGTGTGTGTGTGTGTGTTTTTTCTTTTTTTACTCGACCTTAGATATCCATATACATTGAAGTACATTTATAAAGATCCTGATTTTACTGCCTGCAAAAATGTCAAAGAACTGCTAAAATTATGCATTGACTTAGATTTAGAAAAAGCTTTTAGCGAATCTGCAAAACTGTTTAGATTGATTTTAACTATACCAGTGAGCAGCGCATCCACAGAGAGAAGTTTCTCAACATTAAATCGAATTAAGACGTATCTAAGGAACAGAACTGGTCAGGAAAGACTATATGTTTAACAAGAATTGCAATAGAGAAAGAAATTGTGGTTTCCCTGGAGAGGCAAAAGATTCTACATGACAAGGTCATCGAAGAATTTGCATTGAAACTGAGGAGGTTGGAGTTTATGTATAAATGACTCATGGTAGATTAAATATGATGAAGACATTCTCTAAGTCTAAGGATATAATAAAATAGAAGTAAGTTATTGTAATTATTAAACAATTTATTGATTTAGTAGAGGCTTTAAGTAATTTTTGAAAACAGAAGCAAAATTAAAAAAAAAAAATTTACATATTCATTAATATGAATTCTATCGAAGTCATATGAAGCCCATAATGCTTGTGCCTGACCTATGTGAAAAGTCTGGCGTCGCCCCTGATATATATATATATATATATATATATATATATATATATATTATACACACACACACACACACACACACACACACAGGGTGTAGTAGTATAGCCGCAAAAAGGTAGAGTGCAGGAATGTTGCAATGTTGCAAGAGATAATGTTCATTGTTGCAAAGGGGATTAGGGGTTGCAAAGGGGGTTAGGGGTTGCAAAGGGGGGTGGCGGTTGCAAAAGGGGGGTGGGGTATGCAACAACTCAGTGTTGCAAATGGGGGGGTGGATGCTGCAGGTGCAGCAAGGGGTCATAAAACTTGGAGGCAGCGTTATCCCCCAAGAGAAAGACAGGAGAAGGAGTGAAAGGAAGAGAGGTGTTCACCTGGCAGGAGCCAAGTGCATAATAACGCTTCAGCTGACCCGCCGTCCTCTTATAGACTCCTAATCAGCCAGTTGGCTTAGAAGGAACCAAGGGGGGAGGGGTACACCTGAAGGGGGGAGAGGGGAGGGATCTTCCGGGGAGAAGGAAGGATGACCTCCCCCAAAGGGTTGCCTTAGCCTAAGAGTGAAAGGATAGACGGAGGAGGACTTTGGGGGGAGGGGGGATGTCCTAAACCCCCAAAGGGAAACTAAGCTAAGTCTTAACCTAAGAAGGGAAGGAGAGAGTTCTTTATTCGGCCGAAGTTCGCATCAAACTACCAGCTCCGAAGCCAAGCGAGTCTTATATAGATGATGGTTGAGTTGCCAGATACCATTTTTTATTTTAATTGTACAGGTATACATTATTAGGGTGAGTTGCTAGATACCATTTTAATTCGTTACCAAAGCATACAGACTTTCTCTTGAAAATCGAAATTGACAATAAGAAAATGATTATTAATTAAATAAATAGAATTTGCCTTCTACTGTCCAAAAAATAGTATAATACGTACAATCGTCAAAATAGTAGTTCAGACGAAATACACACAAACACACACACACACACACACACACACACACACACACAACATTGAACAACTTTCTCCTTACCTTATATATATATATATATATTATATATATAGAAAGAATCATATTAACTGTGTCTATTTAATTTTGTCATTCCTTATAGAAAGAATCATAATAACTGTGTCTATTTAATTTTGTCATTCCTTATATATATATAATATATATATATATATATATATATATATATATATATATATATATATAAACGGATTTTCACCTTAAAGTGAATTAAAACAATATTAACATTAAAAAAAAATCACTAAACAATTGGCTTAGCAAAAGAATTCGTTCCATTAACATATTCTCAAATCTACACACACACACACACACACACACACACACACACACACACACACCTCTGTACATATTATGTGAATGAAAATCAGAAAAAATGTCAAAAGTATATTAATTTAAAGCAAATGAATTTTCTCCTTTTAAGAGAATCAATTATTAAAACCAATATTAACAACATAAGAAATTAATCATTAAACGCCGTTTTATTTACTTTCTTTCACGAGGAGTGAGTGGAGCAGAAACGCCAAAGAATCACATCTGTTTACCCCGAGGCCTTTTTGAAAGGTACGATCGGACGCGAAGGAATTTGGTCCGAACTTTCTCTCTCTCAAAGACTCAATTCCACCTCTTCTAGCTTTCCGTGCGTTTGTCTTCTAAATAAAAAAAAATGTTTTTATTAAATGCGTTAATTATTTCTCTTTACTTGCAAATATTTATGGCATCATCTTCTCAGTTTATTGAAATGTATGAATAAAAAATGGAAAGGTATATTATTATTATTATACATTTTTCAAAATTAACACACACACACACACACACACACACACACACACACACACACACATTTTCTATGTAGTAATAATAATAATTAACTCCTCGCTGAATTGCAAAGATTAAGCTTTTCATCCCGCATTATACCTAAAGTTTAATGTGGAAACCGAATCAGAAATACATCTCGTCAGGGAATGATTGCTCACTCTTTCACATCATCTCGCTGATTTGTTCATTTTGACAATGGTTAAGCTTTTCACCCCGCATTAGACCTACAGTTTAACGTGGAAACCGAATAAGAAATACATCTCGTCAGGGAATGATTGCTCACTCTTTCACATCATCTCGCTGATTTGTTCATTTTGACAATGGTTAAGCTTTTCACCCCGCATTAGACCTACAGTTTAATGTGGAAACCGAATAAGAAATACATCTCGTCAGGGAATGATTGCTCACTCTTTCACATCATCTCGCTGATTTGTTCATTTTGACAATGGTTAAGCTTTTCACTCCGGCCTTAGACCTACAGTTTAACGTGGAAACCGAATCAGAAATACATCTCGTCAGGGAATCATTGATCACTCTTTCGCATCATCTCGCTGATTTGTTCATTTTGACAATGGTTAAGCTTTTCACTCCGGCCTTAGACCTACAGTTTAACGTGGAAACCGAATCAGAAATACATCTCGTCAGGGAATCATTGCTCACTCTTTCACATCATCTCGCTGATTTGTTCATTTTGACAATGGTTAAGCTTTTCACTCCGGCCTTAGACCTACAGTTTAACGTGGAAACCGAATCAGAAATACATCTCGTCAGGGAATCATTGCTCACTCTTTCACATCATAATTTCAACATTTAAAATAACAGGATCATTTCTTCCCATCTTATTTTCAGTTTTGGGTCCTTTACTGACTAGTCGATTACATTAGTGATTATTGATCCGGAAATAGGATGATCGCAAAATGTGATATGTACAAAGACAAATTTTTCTATGTAGTAACAATAATAATTAACTCCTTTTTACAGGTTTGCAATGGTTAAGCTTTTCACTCCGCCTGAGACCCAGTTAAACGAATTGAAATTCAATAACTACATACAATTTTTCCACACGCCAACGCGAGAAGTCAAACCGAATACATTAATTAATCAAAGTTGAAACTCAATCAGAAACAGAAAAAATATCATCACACACCTTTCACTTTCTCCCTTTTAGCCGAATTGCAATGGTGAAGCTTTTCACCCGCATTAGACCTACAGTTTAACGTGGAAACCGATTACTCTTTTCTTTTTTAAAAAATATAATTAAAGGAATAAATATATTTATAATTTCTTTATTATAAAATCCTCTCGATTACATTAGTGATTATTGATCCGGGAATAGTGTTGCTGCAAAACATGGTAATGCACAATGTAGATTTTTTCTATGTAGTAATAATAATAATAGTTAACTCTTTCTCGCCGATTTGTTCCCCGCATTAGACCTACAGTTTAACGTGGATTCAGAAATACATCTCGTCAGGGAATGATTACTCACTATTTCACATCATAATTTCATCGAGATAATTCAATCTCATATACAGGACCTGCATTGTCTATAAGATCTGTGACGCGTGGAACATACAGTCCTCAGAAGATGTGAACATGGATAACCCGAACCTTGCCACACATACACAGATTTTTGTCAGAGAAAGTGAGGATCACGCACACACGCGCACACACACACACACACATACACTATATATATATATATATATATATTATATATATATATATATAATATAGGGTGATATGCACAAAGACAAATTTTTCTATGTAGTAATAATAATAATTAACCCCGAATTTTCCAAAATTGTTGTGAAAGTGTAATAAAAAAGAACAGCGTCAGAGTTCATTCACACCATGCGTACACTTATCTCATGTACGCAGTGTACACCTTCCACATTGTGTCCGACACACTATTTTTCTTCTACGCTAGAGAATACACATCTGAAATCCACGGCTTGCACCGCTCAACTGAGTACGCAAGCGTAGAGATATCCCCAGGTAGTAGCAGGAGTCACTTTTTTATGCGTAAATGGCTTGTTCAGGTTGAGTTCTCAGATACCACTTTTTATTTTAATTGTTCAGCTATACATTATTATGGAGAGTTGTCAGATACCACTTTTTTATTTTAATTGTTCAGGTATACATTATTATGGAGAGTTGCCAGATACCATTTTAATTGTTCAGGTATACATTATTAGGTTGCCAGATTGTGTCATTTATTTAATTAATTCTTAAAAGTTGGCTTAGAATTCCGCTAGTAGGTTTAGAAGGCGTAACATGCCATTTGGTATAATTGTTTACAACCAAAAGAATTAAATAAAACAACATTGCATCATTCTGTTTATTATAAATATATAGAAAATAAATATACATTTGAATGCTCAATTAAAAATAATAATAGTTTAAGAAATATGAACGAGGAATATGCATATAATCAAAAAATATATCCGTCAATATATATATATATATATATATATATATATATATATACCCAGTTATGGAGATATATAGAAAATAAATATACATTGGAATGATCAAAAAACAAAACTAAGAAATAATATAACCATCAACATAGCAGAAATATATACGCACAACTAAATAAATAAATACATACACTTTACCTTCTACCGCGCAACATAAGAAATAATATAGCCATCAATATACCAGAAATATACACACACACACGCACACAAATATGTTAAATATATAAATTAATTTCACTTTTTTTTTTGAAAATACTAAACTCGCACTTAATCGAGTCTACAATTACATCATTATTGCTCTGCATTACGCAGTATACGCGGTTTAATAATATTTCATCGCTTAAAGTATAGGGAAACCTGTACTCGATATGAAGGGCTTTCATATCGTTCAGTACTATTTTTGTTCCCATTTTACAACCGGTTGGTAAGTTATCTTTAAATACGTCTAGAATACAATCAAAAGCACGCACAGAGTTTATCGTTAGCCACATTATTAAACACAAGTTTATAAACCCGCCTTTCCAATCGAGGGTTTATTTCTACCGACCCGAGCTTTTCAATCGTGAACTCATCTTCACTCAACATAGCGGCAATTGAAATAATCTTCTAAATCTTTACGACAACTGCTCGTTATATAAATTTCGGTTTTAATGTTTTAACACTCCCTGAATACGCACCAGACAGTTCCCGTCAGGGTAAATTTCATGAACTAGGCACATTTTATAACGGTTTTATTGTTTTACTACTCACCATTTCCACAAACTAAACGTCTTCACACTCCGGTGCACTATTTGAGAGAAACATGACCATATTTTTCCTTTTTATTTGACAGACGATACTTTTCTCTAAAGTCTGCTAAAAACTCACGCAGGGCACTAGCCACAACCTCACTACGAACCTCATCATGATATACATTAATATTGTGATAAAAATACTTAAGATTGTCCATGATGACGACATTTACATTTTCAACCAAGTGTAAGAGTGCTCGGTATGGTGTAACATGATATAGTACCGCTTGTCACACCACTCATCCACAAGACTCACTATCCATATCTGCTGCTTCTCTTCTGCACGCGTTGTTTCTTTTACTTCACGGTATATGTGAGACTTTATAAAGCTTAGCTCTACAGCATACTTCAATACATCGTCTGTGCAACGAAAGCCTACAACGCTCTCACCAGAATAACCATAGAGTATTTGTACATCTTGCTCCTTCGCACGATCCAATGCGGTTTTAAAAGAGGCAAAGGAAGGGGGAATAGGAAGTTTGTCGGTATCCACCACATCTTGACACTTTGCTGAATACCATTTCATAAACGTTGAACAAGCAATATTAAAGGTAGCCATTTTCTTCTACGCGGGATGAATACACGTCTGAGCTCAAGGGCTTACTGCAATCAACTGACCACGCAGGGAATCCCAGGTAGTAGCATGACTCACGTTGCTGGTCTTCCAGTGGGCGGAGCTTAGAACTTTCACCTGTGCACACACACACACACACAAAGGAGAAAGCGAAACGCTAATTGAAACATGATTTATTTAATAAACGAAATATTCAAGTTATATATATTTACAAATACGTGTAATAAATAAGTTAACAATAGACACATCAAAGATTATATTCAAGACATATATATTTACAAACACTTGTAATAAATAAGTTAACAATGGACACATCAAAGATTATATTCAAAGTATATATATATATTTACAAATACGTGTGATAAATAAGTTAACAATTGAAATTATGTTAACACAAGAAATAACAGAAAACACAAGAAAAAACAAATGCATAGATTTGGTGATCACAAACAACAGTCACCTAATACTTTAAAGAGTGCATTCTATTAAATACTTTTAGCCTATGTTCACGAATTAATACCGGTTTTAAAATAGATTCAGTTTCCTCAATTCGTCTCTGAAATCTTAATCTGTCCCGAGCGCACTCTTCCCATTGTCCCCTTCTACAGCAATCAGCAACGGGGTAAGTTAGAACGTTGTCACAGAATTTTACTTTTGGGGGGGTTTGGTGCAACCCAAACGTTTCCAATTTCATCATTCCATCTTTGGTTCACGAATTTTAACTCTTCTGCAATTTTGTCAACGCTGCGTCTATCATCACTTCCAAAGTCACTTTCATCAGTGCAAACAATGTTATGATTAGTCTCAGGATTTTTGAGGCAACTTTTTCTTTGTGCTGACAATGAACTGGATTTAAATGATGATGGTACACGGATCTGTTCCGATACTTCTGAATTATTCATATTTGATGGTTATATACGAGAGAATATACGACTATCAAATAAAACGGTAAATGAAGCAGTTGACGTTAAATCTATTTATTTGCTAAAGGAGGCCATACTATATATATATATATATATATCATCCGTGATGTCGATGATGGGGTGCTATACCTCATCGTCATTCTATAAAATATATAATTAGTTTATATAATACGCAACCTTAAATACAATTTCTTTTATCACGTAGTGAGTTACACTGTGCATGAATGAGTACGTACAAACTAGATTAATAAAAACGCTTTTACTAAGAAGTCACGAGACGAAGACCGTCTGGAGTGATTGGTTTGAAAGAGCTTGGTAATGACGTCACAACGACATTGTATAAAGGCAGGCGAAACTTTCACTTTAATTCATTACAAGATTGGAAATAGAGGATGGAGTCGTGTTAGTTATCTCTCTGTGCCTTGACCAAATGCTAAGTGGTGAACATGATATCTGACGTTCCAAACGGGTTTGAAGCACACAAGTTGATAAATATATCGCTCGGTAAAATTGCATCCAGACGTTCCGGAAGAGCTGGTGCATCTTTGCATAAATCATTATTAGTTGCCACTGTGTTACATAAAGCCCGTTTTGTTTACTTAGAAGAAGCACATAATTACCACCACACAATATTTTCCCCGCCACAAGGGCAACCTGAGGAGTTTGCCCCCGACCCACCTCATGCACCCACACCATTACCTGAAGTGTCCGTTACCCCAGTGAGCCCTCTCGATTGTGGTGTCAATAATACCAACCAAGATGATTATTCATCCATTGAATGCATTAGTGAAGAGTGTAAATCTAGATTAGAAGACAACGACAGTGAAGTAGACTCGAACAGTGAATATGGTTGCAACGAAACCTTGCACCATACCAGAAAAAGGCGGAGAGTTTCTGATCAGGAAACAAAGGCAGCAGTTTACTCAATTTTACCAAAACGAATCAAAGATAATTTAGAACAGGAACAATGCTCAGGCTGTTATTTTAGCGACTCTAAAATTTTGTGTTGATGTGGATTCGATCTCACCTCTTGTCGGTGTTCTGAGCAGTCAGCGGACGACGAGATTTTGCAGCATGGAAGATGACTACATAACTTCTCTCGTGATCAACTTGGAATCCTTGAATTTCTATAAACTCAGTCCAGACGGTCTTCGTCTCGTGACTTCTTAGTAAAAGCGTTTTTTATTAATCTAGTTTGTACGTACTCATTCATGCACAGTGTAACTCACTACGTGATAAAAGAAATTGTATTTAAGGTTGCGTATTATATAAACTAATTATATATTTATAGGAATGACGATGAGGTATAGCACCCCATCATCGACATCACGGATGATATGATATATATATATATATATATATATAATAGTATGGCCTCCTTTAGCAAATAAATAGATTTAACGTCAACTGCTTCATTTACCGTTTTATTTGATAGTCGTATATTCTCTCGTATATAACCATCAAATATGAATAATTCAGAAGTATCGGAACAGATCCGTGTACCATCATCATTTAAATCCAGTTCATTGTCAGCACAAAGAAAAAGTTGCCTCAAAAATCCTGAGACTAATCATAACATTGTTTGCACTGATGAAAGTGACTTTGGAAGTGATGATAGACGCAGCGTTGACAAAATTGCAGAAGAGTTAAAATTCGTGAACCAAAGATGGAATGATGAAATTGGAAACGTTTGGGTTGCACCAAACCCCCCAAAAGTAAAATTCTGTGACAACGTTCTAACTTACCCCGTTGCTGATTGCTGTAGAAGGGGACAATGGGAAGAGTGCGCTCGGGACAGATTAAGATTTCAGAGACGAATTGAGGAAACTGAATCTATTTTAAAACCGGTATTAATTCGTGAACATAGGCTAAAAGTATTTAATAGAATGCACTCTTTAAAGTATTAGGTTACTGTTGTTTGTGATCACCAAATCTATGCATTTGTTTTTTCTTGTGTTTTCTGTTATTTCTTGTGTTAACATAATTTCAATTGTTAACTTATTTATCACACGTATTTGTAAATATATATATACCTTGAATATATCTTTGATGTGTCTATTGTTAACTTATTTATTACACGTGTTTGTAAATATATATGTCTTGAATATAATCTTTGATGTGTCTATTGTTAACTTATTTATTACACGTATTTGTAAATATATATAACTTGAATATTTCGTTTATTAAATAAATCATGTTTCAATTAGCGTTTCGCTTTCTCCGTGTGTGTGTGTGTGTGTGTGTGTGTGTGTGTGTGTGCACACAGGTGAAAGTTCTAAGCTCCGCCCACTGGAAGACCAGCAACGTGAGTCATGCTACTACCTGGGATTCCCTGCGTGGTCAGTTGATTGCAGTAAGCCCTTGAGCTCAGACGTGTATTCGCCCGCGTAGAAGAAAATGGCTACCTTTAATATTGCTTGTTCAACGTTTATGAAATGGTATTCAGCAAAGTGTCAAGATGTGGTGGATACCGAAAAACTTCCTATTCCCCCTCCTTTGCCTCTTTTAAAACCACATTGGATCGTGCGAAGGAGCAAGATGTACAAATACTCTATGGTTATTCTGGTGAGAGCGTTGTAGGCTTTCGTTGCACAGACGATGTATTGAAGTATGCTGTAGAGCTAAGCTTTATAAAGTCTCACATATACCGTGAAGTAAAAGAAACAACGCGTGCAGAAGAGAAGCAGCAGATATGGATAGTGAGTCTTGTATGAGTGGTGTGACAAGCGGTATTATATCATGTTACACCATACCGAGCACTCGTACACTTCGGTTGAAAATGTAAATGTCGTCATCATGGACAATCTTAAGTATTTTTATCACTATATTAATGTATATCATGATGAGGTTCGTAGTGAGGTTGTGGCTAGTGCCCTGCGTGAGTTTTTAGCAGACTTTAGAGACGAGTATCATCTGTTAAATAAAAAGGAAAAATATGGTCATATGTTTCTCTCAAATAGTGCACCGGAGTGTGAAGACGTTTAGTTTGTGGAAATGGTGAGTGGTAAAACAATAAAACCGTTATAAAATGTGCCTAGTTCATGAAATTTACCCTGACGGGAACTGTCTGGTGCGTATTCAGGGAGTGTTAAAACATTAAAACCGAAATTTATATAACGAGCAGTTGTCGTAACGATTTAGAAGATTATTTCAATTACCGCTATGTGAAGATGAGTTCACGATTGAAAAGCTCGGGTCGGTAGAAATAAACCCTCGATTGGAAAGGCGTGTTTATAAACTTGTGTTTAATAATGTGGCTAACGATGAACTCTTTGTGCGTGCTTTTGATTGTATTCTAGACGTATTTAAAGATAACTTACCAACCGGTTGTAAAGTGGAACAAAAATAGTACTGAACGATATGAAAGCCCTTCATATCGAGTACAGGTTTCCCTATACTTTAAGCGGTGAAATATTATTAAACCGCGTATACTGCGTAATGCAGAGCAATAATGATGTAATTGTAGACTCGTTAAGTGCGAGTTTAGTATTTTGAAAAAAAAGTGAAATGTATTTATATATTTAACATGTTTGTGTGTGTGTGTGTGTATATATTTCTGCTATATTGATGGCTATATATTTCTTATTTGCGCGGTAGAAGATAGTGTATGTATTTATTTATTTAGTTGTGTGTATATATTTCTGCTATGTTGATGGTTATATTATTTCTTAGTTTTGTTTTTTGATCATTCCAATGTATATTTATTTTCTATATATCTCCATAATTGGGATATATATATATATATATAATATATTATATATATATTTCTCCTGAACTGTTATATTGACGGATATATTTTTTGATTATATGCATATTCCTCGTTCATATTTCTTAAACTATTATTATTTTTAATTGATCATTCAAATGTATATTTATTTTCTATATATTTATAATAAACAGAATGATGCAATGTTGTTTTATTTAATTCTTTTGGTTGTAAACAATTATACCAAATGGCATGTTACGCCTTCTAAACTTACTAGCGGAATTCTAAGCCAACTTTTAAGAATTAATTAAATAAATGACACAATCTGGCAACCTAATAATGTATACCTGAACAATTAAAATGGTATCTGGCAACTCTCCATAATAATGTATACCTGAACAATTAAAATGAAAAGTGGTATCTGGCAACTCTCCATAATAATGTATACCTGAACAATTAAAATAAAAAAAGTGGTATCTGACAACTCTCCATAATAATGTATACCTGAACAATTAAAATAAAAGTGGTATCTGAGAACTCAACCTGAACAAGCCATTTACGTATAAAAAAGTGACTCCTGCTACTACCTGGGGATATCTCTACGCCTGCGTACTCAGTTGAGCGGTGCAAGCCGTGGATTTCAGATGTGTATTCTCTAGCGTAGAAGAAAAATAGTGTGTCGGACACAATGTGGAAGGTGTACACTGCTTACACGAGATAAGTGTACGCATGGTGTGAATGAACTCTGAAGCTATTCTTTTTCATCACACTTCACAACAATTTTGGAAAGAGCTTCTGCGTTGTCGGACACAATGAGGGAGGTGTACACTGAGTACACGTGATAAGTGTACGGATGGTGTGAATGAACTCTGAAGCTGTTCTTTTTCATTAAACTTCCACAACAATTTTGGAAAATTCGGGGAGTTAATTATTATTATTACTACATAGAAAAATTTGTCTTTGTGCATATCACCCTATATATATATATATATATATATAGTGTATGTGTGTGTGTGTGTGTGTGTGCGCGTGTGCGTGATCCTCACTTTCTCTGACAAAAATCTGTGTTTGTGTGTGGGGCAAGGTTTGGTTTATCCATTTTCTTGAACTGATCCACAGAGCAGATGTTCACATCTTCTGAAAACTGCATGTTCCACGCGTCACAGATCTTATAGACAATGCAGGTCCTGTATATGAGCTTGAATTATCTCGATGAAATTATGATGTGAAATAGTGAGCAATCATTCCCTGACGAGATGTATTTCTGAATGCACGTTAAACTGTAAGTCTAATGCGGGGAACAAATCGGCGAGAAAGAGTTAATTATTATTACTATTACTACATAGAAAAATCTACATTGTGCATTACCATGTTTTGCAGCAACACTATTCTCGGATCAATAATCACTAATGTAATCGAGAGGATTTTCTAATAAAGAAATTATAAATATATTTATTCCTTTAATTATATATTTTAAAAAAGAAAAGAGTAATCGGTTTCCACGTTAAACTGTAGGTCTAATGCGGGTGAAAAGCTTGACCATTGCAATTCGGCTAAAAGGAAGAAAGTGAAAGGTGTGTGATGATATTTTTTCTGTTTCTGATTGAGTTTCAACTTTGTTTAATTAATGTATTCGGTTTGACTTCTCGCGTAGGCGTGTGGAAAAATTGTATTTAGTTATTGAATTTCAATTCGTTTAACTGTGGGTCTAAGGCGGAGTGAAAAGCTTAATCATTGCAAATCTGTAAAAAGGAGTTAATTATTATTGTTACTACATAGAAAAATTTGTCTTTGTACATATCTCATTTTGCGATCATACTATTCCCGGATCAATAATCACTAATGTAATCGACTAGTCAGTAAAGGACCAAAAACTGAAAATAAGATGGGAAGAAATGATCCTGTTATTTTAAATGTTGAAATTATGATGTGAAAGAGTGAGCAATGATTCCCTGACAAGATGTATTTCTGATTCGGTTTCCACGTTAAACTGTAGGTCTAAGGTCGGAGTGAAAAGCTTAACCATTGTCAAAATGAACAAATCAGCGAGCTGATGTGAAAGAGTGAGCAATGATTCCCTGACGAGATGTATTTCTGATTCGGTTTCCACGTTAAACTGTGGTCTAAGGCCGGAGTGAAAAGCTTAACCATTGTCAAAATGAACAAATCAGCGAGATGATGTGAAAGAGTGAGCAATCATTCCCTGACGAGATGTATTTCTTATTCGGTTTCCACATTAAACTGTAGGTCTAATGCGGGGTGAAAAGCTTAACCATTGCCAACATGAACAAATCAGCGAGATGATGTGAAAGAGTGAGCAATCATTCCCTGACGAGATGTATTTCTGATTCGGTTTCCACATTAAACTTTAGGTCTAATGCGGGATGAAAAGCTTAATCTTTGCAATTCGGCGAGGAGTTAATTATAATTATTACTACATAGAAAATTTGTGTGTGTGTGTGTGTGTGTGTTAATTTTGAAAAATGTTTAATAATAATAATATACCTTTCCATTTTTTATTCATACATTTCACTAAACTAAGAAGATGATGCCATAAATACTTGCAAGTATAGAGAAATAATCAACGCATTTAATAAAAACATTTTTTTTTATGTACAAGACAAACGCACGGAAAGCTAGAAGAGGTGGAATTGAGTCTTTGAGAGAGAGAAAGTTCGAACCAAATTCCTTCGCGTCCGATCGTACCTTTCAAAAAGGCCTCGGGGTAAACAGGTGTGATTCTTTGGCGTTTCTGCTCCACTCACTCCTCGTGAAAGAAAGTAAATAAAACGGCGTTTAATAATTAATTTCTTATATTGTTAATATTGGTTTTAATAATTGATTCTCTTAAAAGGAGAAAATTCATTTGCTTTAAATTAATATACTTTTGACATTTTTTCTGATTTTCATTCACATAATATGTACAGAGGTGTGTGTGTGTGTGTGTGTGTGTGTGTGTGTGGTGTGTGTGTAGATTTGAGAATATGTTAATGGAACGAATTCTTTTGCTAAGCCAATTGTTTAGTGATTTTTTTTAATGTTAATATTGTTTTAATTCACTTTAAGGTGAAATCCGTTTATATTATATATATATATATATATATATATATATATATATATATATATATAAGAAATGATAAAATTAAATAGACACGGTTATTATGATTCTTTCTATAAGGAATGACAAAATTAAATAGACCAAGTTAATATGATTCTTTATATATATATATATATATATATATAAGGTAAGGAGAAAGTTGTTCAATGTGTGTGTGTGTGTGTGTGTGTGTGTGTGTGTGTGTGTGTATTTCGTCTGGACTACTATTTTGACGATTGTACGTATTATACTATTTTTTGGACAGTAGAAGGCAAATTCTATTTATTTAATTAATAATCATTTTCTTATTGTCAATTTCGATTTTCAAGAGAAAGTCTGTATGCTTTGGTAACGAATTAAAATGGTATCTAGCAACTCACCCTAATAATGTATACCTGTACAATTAAAATAAAAAATGGTATCTGGCAACTCAACCATCATCTATATAAGACTCGCTTGGCTTCGGAGCTGGTAGTTTGATGCGAACTTCGGCCGAATAAAGAACTCTCTCCTTCCCTTCTTAGGTTAAAACTTAGCTTAGTTTCCCTTTGGGGGTTTAGGACATCCCACCTTGTCCCCCCAAAGTCCTCCTCCGTCTATCCTTTCACTCTTAGGCTAAGGCAACCCCTTTGGGGGAGGTCATCCTTCCTTCTCCCCCGGAAGATCCCTCCCCTCTCCCCCCTTCAGGTGTACCTCTCTCCCCTTGGTTCCTTCTAAGCCAACTGGCTGATTAGGAGTATATAAGAGGACGGCGGGTCAGCTGAAGCGTTATTATGCACTTGGCTCCTGCCAGGTGAACACCTCTCTTCCTTTCACTCCTTCTCCTGTCTTTCTCTTGGGGGATAACGCCGCCTCCACGTTTCATGACCCCTCTCTGCACCTGCAGCATCCCCCACCCCCCCATTTCCAACATTGAGTTGTTGCATACACCCAACCCCCTTTGCAACCCCCATCCCTCTTTGCAACCGCCACCCCCTTTGCATCCCCCTTTGCAACCCCACCCCCTTTGCAACACCAACCCCCTTTGCAACCCCTACCCCCTTTTGCAACATTGAAAATGATCTCTTGCAGCATTGCAACATTCCTGCACTCTACCTTTTTGAGGCTATACTACTGGTGTCTTATAAGTCCGGTCTGATGGGAAAATTTATTTTAAATTAAATTTACAAAAGTAATATATTAGAACTAAAATAAATGTTCAAATTGATTTCTTGTTTTGGAACCTTTTTTTTCTGGCACGTAAAATAACACAATGGCTAATGGGGAAGTGAGTTACGCTCCTCAGGAAAACATTTGTTTTAGTTCTAACTAGCGGAGCGACCTGACGTTGCCGGGGTGGATGTTGAACGCTATATATATATATATATATATGCCCGGTTAGGTAAACTGAATGCCCTGTTAGGTTAAGTGAATGCCCAGTTAGGTCAACTGAATGCCCGATTAGGTTAATTAAATGGCCGGTTAGGTCAACTGAATGCTCGATTAGATTAATTGAATACCCGGGTACGTTAATTGAATGCCCGGTTAGGTTAATTGTACACCCTTGACGATTTGTTAGGTTAAGTCATGATATTTTCGTTAAAGCCAACGAAAATATCACGACTTAACCTAACCAATCGTCAAGGGCGTACAGATGACCTAACCTGGCATTCAATGAACCTTACCGGGTATTCAATAATTTTACCATAGGTTTCGTAATGATCTTGATGACGTCATTTAATGTTTTAAAATTAATTATTTAATTTATTAACACCCACGTGCACAACCTCGGGACCTAATCAATATGTGTGTGAAGTTTCATGTTTGTAACTGCTTCCATTTTGGAGTTATGGCTGATGGCTGGAACACACACACACACACGTCTTTTTATTATTATTATTATTATAGATAAACAATAGACTGGTACAAATTTATAACCGAAAGACTTCCGAAAATGAACAATTTTTGATAAAGAAAAGGGGAAAATTGGTTTTGTAGGCCTAGGGGGTCCGAAATGTTCATAAAATGGAAAATAATTGCTATTTTCTTACTTACAGCGACAGGCATAATGATATTAGGATACCT
Source organism: Bathynomus jamesi (assembly GCA_023014485.1). Classification (NCBI taxonomy): domain Eukaryota; kingdom Metazoa; phylum Arthropoda; class Malacostraca; order Isopoda; family Cirolanidae; genus Bathynomus; species Bathynomus jamesi. The sequence continues at coordinate 677,028 of JAJOZX010000484.1, forward strand.
AATAGAAATTTTGTAATATTTTAAAGTGGGGAAAATAAATAATTTTCTAAAAATGATCTTCAACTATAAAAGCGCATCTAATCAGATAACTTAATTAACATATTTCTATGACAACTAAAAAATATAATGATAAGTCAATATCCTATCAAATTGTTTGTGTATACGTAAAATTATTTGTACAGAAGCCACAGTAATAAAACGCACAAAAGTCACGGTAAATAATTTCGAGTGTGGCTCGTTTAACTTTAAACTCGTTTATTTAAATTGCCCGTTTTAATTATATAATTTTTGTATTGAATCGATAAAGAAATCTTTTGTGAATCGAAAAATCTTTTGTGAATCGAATGATATTAAATGTTTAGTAAATATTGACTTATTTTGTGCCAAAATTATGATTAAAAATGAAAAATTAAAAAAATGCGTGTACAGGCATGGGAAGAACTGTACCCCTAAAAGGGGGGAAGGAATTATGTTAGGGAATTTTTTTTTAGCATGGGCACTGCACAACGCCCCCCCACCTCCAATAGAAGAAGAAGAGAGCGAAAAATCAAGGTCCAGGGTTTTGGAGATGTTTAGATAGACAAGGAGAAAGATGGATTGAGGAAGATTGTTCCAGAGTTGACTGGTTGAGTAGATGAAAGATTGAAAATACCGATTAACTTTTGCATTAGAGAATTGGACAGAAAGGGAATGAGAAAGTGTCGAAAGTCTGGTGCTGCGTGTACCTGTTCTGCTCTCCTGTCACTCCGTGACCGCTTGACTTTACCAGACTTTCGACACATTCTCGTTCCTTTTCTGTCCAAATCCTCTAACGCGAGGGTTAATTGGCATTTTCAATCGCTTCTTCTACGGGAGGGGTGTTTTTTCAGGCATTGGCCCTTGTCCCCTCCTTCCTGCATAAAAAAAACTTATAATCAGTTTGAAAAACTCGTCTAGCAAACAGGCAAATCTTTTATGTGTGCGTAATAAACCTTAAAAACAACGTGACAAAAATAACACAAAAAACATTTGGCGTTAAAAATTCAAAGTTAAAACAACAACAAAATATTTAGCGGCAGCTTTTACAGACACTTACTACCGAAAATACATGCCACAAACAAATCCAAACTCATTTTTCTTTCATCCAATCCTACCATACGATATATCATTTACAGTACAATAAAAAATCTAAAAAATAAAGATTCTGACATCAATACGATCTCGGTAAAAATATACAAATTAGTACCCGATGAAACTGCAATACTACTAAACTAATGAATGAATCACTATCACTATGTATGTTCCCTGACAGTCAAAGGAAGCCAGAGTATGCACACTATTTAAGTCGGGAAACCCAAACAGTGTCACCATCCAATTATCGCCCCCATTTTAGTATTGCCAACTTTAAGTAAAGTATTTGAAAAAAATCGTGCAAAGTAAACTTACAGAATTCTTAATCAAATACGATATTTTAACTAGAACTCAATTTGGGTTTAGAGGTGGACATACAACGGAAGATACCATATACATGCTATTGGAAAATGTGTATCAGAACTTAAACAACAAAACAAAAAAAAATACCGCCTTCATCTTCGACTTGTCAAACGCATTTAATACACTTTCTCATGAAGTCTTATTAAATAAACTTCGCATAGCCTATATGCAATAAGAGGAACTATCCTCGATTGGTTTAAATCATATCTGTCAAATCGCCGTCAGTACATCAGATTAAAAAACAATTTATCCGACAAGGTGATGCTAATTAGTGGAGTCTCACAAGGGTCTGTCCTTGAACCATTACTATTTCTAATCAACGATTTTCATCTTTCTACCACATTAAATTGCGTACAATACGCAGATGATACCACAGTTCTTTCCATCATAACGCAAACTTTCTGATTAATGAGACGAACAGGCAATTAGAAAATGTGTATAAATGTATGTGTGCTAATAAACTTTTAGTGAACCTAACAAAGTTATCTTATATGATTATTACCACAAAACATGTGAATACAAATTGTCAAATAAAAATTTGGAATACTATTCTTGCAAGGGTGAATGAGATTAGAGTACTTGGGATTAATTTAGACGAAAAACTAAATTTCAAAAGTCATTTACAACATATCAAGATTTTCTTCATATTATTTAAACTAAAAAAGACCCTTCCTATATTATTCTTTCATCTAGCCACATTTGTTATTTGTTTTGAAGAAGGAACCTTGGTTTAACCTTGGTTTAGCTTCGGACAGAATTGTTCATTCTGATGAAGATCACGTTTGTCACTCCACCTTAGACCTACAGTTTAAGGTGAAATCCGAACCACGCCCCACCAGTAGCCCAGCGTTTTAACCATTAGGTTATCCAGGGTACCCATTTATCTACCAACCAGTTTCTTTTATTGTGTGGAAGGCTGAACAGCTGGGTTTTGCTGCGCGCCGACTGCTGTCACCGGGTCTTGATCCCAGGGCCGATGGATTCGTAGTTAGCGACGCTAACCACTACACCACCAGAGGTGTATTATGTTGCATTAGAGTATGGGGTAACTCAAAGAAATATGTAAAACATCCTTTGGAAGTAATTCATAAAAAATATCTGCTAACTCTCTCGAATAATGACAGACAAAGTCGCACTTCCCCCAATGTTTAAAGTGCTAAATATTTTAAAACTACAGTAAATGACTTATACAGATTCAATGTTGCTGTCAATATGTTGAAAGTTATCAGCAAAAATCGACATACATCACCCATTCAAAGAGCAATCACCCCCCCCCCCATCAGATACACCATCATTATAACACTAGACTGCCCAGTAATTTTATACACAAACCTAACTGTGCAATAGAAATTGCAGGAAATGCACTCCCTTTCAAAGCAGATGTATGGAATGCAACTCCTATGCCTGTCAGGCAGGCTTCATCACTAAATGTATTTCGCAAATCACTAAAAAACACTTCATTAGTTCCTATTGATGTATAAGTTCACTACTGCCATTTTTACCATCGTAACCAATTTTGTAATCAACTATTTAAAATGTGTTAATTTCATTAAGCACCTTTAATTTCTTATTTTTATATTAAGCAGTATTTATTTTCTACTAAATATACAATAAATCATTTAATTTAAAATTATGTAACATTTTGTAAACTTTATATTGTATTTATTATTATTATTATTATTATTATTATTATTTTTGTTGTCACTATTACTGTTACTTGCCACTTTCACCTTTTTATGTAATAAATAAAAATAAATAAACTAAATGACATTAATTTTGCCTAAAAAGTCTCCATGCTTCCAAGGGCATATTCATATGAGAGTACTGTGAATATATTAATGTTATAACAAATATCTAAAAATTGTAAACCACTCTCGCTTGTATTTTTTTCTGAATAAAGTTTGGAATTTGAAAGTTTTGAATTTGAACTTGTACACTAGACTAGAATTTTCATGAAGACGTGGGAAATTCTTTCATCGATCAAGTGCCCTCAGGTGATGACAGTATTTTCATCAAACTTCGATGCTTAGTGAAATACTTTTTGGGAAACTGATTTCTTGAAAATAATTAAATTATTTTATTAATCGGAGTGGGTGGCGACATCTATTGGAGGAAATGTTAATTAAATACCATTTCAGTTTATTTTCATTAACCGAGTGTAATTACATGCATATCAATTTATGTCAATCAGGAACAACATACTAACAGCAACTTAAGTTTTAAGATTAAATACATTAGAAATATATTTACCTTACCTCAGTGAGATTCGAACCGATGCCATTGAAGATTCGAATTTTGCGAGTTGCCACGTTACCACTTGGCTATGAGGTGTTAAGGTATACTGAGAGAGTTTTGTATGTATACTCTTTTGCATTGGTTTCAGTATGTACAGTATATTTTACTATGTATACTCTTCCTGTTTAATATATATATATATATATACACACAAGTATATAAATTTCTTCTGAAAAATGTTATAACTTTCAGAAGAGCTGTCTGCGAAGTGCTAGTTGGGGTGCGTGGACGATTTATAATTAGAAAGAAGGTTGACGAGGTAATTAATCGAATAGTTAATTAGTTTGCTTGGAGTCACCAGATGTTTTTATTAATAATTAAGGAAAGGAGAGCCTGCACGTTTTTTACTTTAATTAACAAACTTAATATTGTAGTGTTCAATAAAGTACCTAACATACATCACAAATACAATTGATTAGAAATCAGTGTTACTTACAAAAGGCTTTGGTATGTATGAATTAATTGTCAGTATAAATAAAAAATATCAAATACAACAAACAGGTTATAAATTACATTAAATTGTACAATAACATTTGATTGTTTGTTTAAATTGCCAGCTCGATAAATTACATAAAAATACGAGTTCTCTGCACGGTACTTATAGGCAAGTGAGTTTACTGTCACTGAATTAAATAAGCAAGAGATGGGTGAAGGCCCATACACGAATGTGTGCTCAACAGGACGAACTGAAGATTGCTGTTTGAAAAAGGCGAAGTAACACTCGAAGTAGTTCAGTTATTAATGGTTACCTTTCCTCGGGTTTTGTGGCTACTTCACCGTCCCTTGATCGGAGCCCTTTTAGGTTCACTTTCTCAAGTCTGTTTTGCAATACTGTGAAAGTGTTTTATGAGAGTGACCTCTGTTTCCCACCTTATCGCGAGAAATGTTCACTAACGAAGAGAATGTCTCTCGTCGTAACCTCACATTGGTCCATGGAGGGCCTTCTTCGGTATAGATTTCTGCTCTTAACGAGGACTTGCACGTGTCAATAAACTGTGAAGAATTTGCTTTTGCTGGTGTTTACTCAGAAGTTTCTACAGTCATCTGAACTTCATTAAGAATACATTATAGGCAAGAAAAACATTAGTAAGAGTGACCTTTTTATGATGCCATTCGATACGCACTTGAGAAGTGTATTACCGTATCGCATCTACAGAGTTTCTGCAATAAAACTGTATGTCTAAAGTGAATTGTTTTCTAAGCATATATATATATATATATATATATATGATATGTATATTATATATGATATGTATATAATTTGTATAAAGACATTTAAAAAAAGATCTCAAATTTGTTTAAATTACATGATAAAAATATTAAAAATCACATGAAATTGATAACTAAAGATTTTTCCTCTAAATAAAATTAATAAAGTAAAATATAAATAATTATTTTTATTATAAAAATAAATGTTGTTTGGTTTTCGACTTCCATTCATTCCAATCTTGTTTTGCTTGTGTCTCCGATTTAAAAAATACTTGAATGATTTTAAATAAATGGCATTCTTACGAGCGCCCACGTTCACATAACGCCGTTTCCACACCAGGAGCCGAGAATGCACCTGTAGTTCCCGATCAGGACGAAACTGAAAAATTTGAATCTTGCCAAATCGAGTACGCTTTGGGGCAATTTATTTGGTTAATTGAGGGGCGTAATCTTACCCAGTTAATTCTCTGTTCTTCGGTCACGGCCGATTTCGGATGATTCGGACGCACGGTGAACTCGGAACCGAAGGGCCACGCCCACTTCCACACCACTTCCTTCGCTTCCTCCCTGGACAGAGCATCAAAACACAAAGTGAAACCAAGCTCCGTATTGATCCCTCTCTTTTCTCTATTTGTCCCTCCTTTTCTGTTTCCCTCTTCCTCGCTTGTTTCTCTTCATTATGAACCGTACCCACGCACGCCGTTGGATGCGTGTCTCCTTCCTGTGCAATATCTCGAACAATGACTGCAATGGAGTATCATCAATATTAAATGGAACGCGCTTTACTTTCTGCCTGGCAAGATTTCGTTTTCTCAGCGAAATTTATGTTCTAATCTGTTTTTTGGTTAAAGAAACAAGAAAACTCTACATTCACTTTTTTCAAAATTTATCGTAAACACTTCCTACCATGAGATCATGAGAAGAAGGCCCTTCTTGAACTTTAGCCTTTACACATACTTCGTAATATATACGAGTGTATATATATATATAAACCTCAATTGAGTTTCGTTAGTTAATTTTGATGTGATCTCGTACGCTGAAAGACGTTTTCTTAGAAAGAGCGAAAAATTGAAAGGAAACGTCGCCATATTTTGTCTCTTTTTGATACAAAAGAGTTTTGCTATTATGGGTTCTTTGTGAATGCTGTTGCTGCACTATATTCACCACCTGTTAGACCGGTTGTGTGCCAACCGCCAGCTCTCTTGAATATTCTCCCATCTTTCAATATATATTATATATATAATATATATAATATATATATTAGGGCGGTTCAAATAAATGAAAATGAAAAATTCAAGCAAGCATGTACTTTTTTTTTATTAGAACATAAAACTCTGAGACGAATTTGAGTGGAATCCGAGAGTATTTACTCGGTGCTCAAGCATTAGAATATGTACAGTAGGTGAATTGGATAAATAACATTTAGATAACCAATGAATTCGCACAATATAACGTTCAGTGATGGCATAAATGCATTGATATCACCCTAATATCATACATGAAATCTAGTCGCCTGAATATTTACTGGTGGCCAATGTCGACTTATTCTGGTCAGGAAATTAGTGCCGGTGCATTTCCACTACGTGTAAGAGGAACTGCTTTTGAGTCTCGGCTTTGGTATGGTTGCATTGAAATTCTTTATCATGGACACGCCCCTTTCAGCACTGTCGTTGATAACATTGAATCTTTACATGGATAGGAGGGATCGTCTATCGTCTTGGTGATTTTTCCACTCATCAGATGTCCTAAGAACCCTCGGCTGATCTTGAAAGTATCAAATAACTTGAATGACGCTGAATCGACAAAGTCTGAGAGATCCATCCTCTCTACTGAAATGTTTCCTTTGTATTTTCTCCGATCTTTCTTTAGTGTTCCTCTCTGTAATAAATTTGCTGCCTCAACCATTTTCATCTTTGTTTTCCGACAAGGTTTCAAACGAAACAAAGCCAAACCAGGAGGAGATTGTAGACACCAATCGACCAGGGAAGTACTCCGGGGGGGGGGGGGACGTTAGGCAGGAGACAGGGAATGCTGGAACTCCCGTTTCTCCTGTCATACGACAAATCAGCAATCTAGGAGTAATCGAACATGAGCTTGAGCACTAACTAAAGGTTTTGCTACCAAGTAGAAATTTGCCATGAAGGTTTTTGTAAACAAGTAGATTTAAAAAATCCGCATGCTCAGTGACTTACCTGCAATAAAATTTTTCACCCGTATTACATGAACCGCCCTAATATATATATATATATATATATATATATATATACACACACTGTATATATATATATATATATATATATATATATATATATATATATATATGTTACACACAGACCGTATATATATATATATATATGTGTGTGTGTGTGTGTGTGTGTGTGTGTGTGTGTGTGTGTGTGTGTGTGATGATGTTTATTATTGTTTTAAAATCACATTTAATGCTTTTAATATTGTGTTTTGCAAGAACTTTCTTGAACATGATATCAATCAAACCAAATTAATGCCGAGAAAACTCCTGAAACCTATTTAAATATTAATCCTTAAGTTTTTTAATTTATTCAAATGAAATCACTGCAAAAAAACTCTTTGTATTTGTAATACTTTTAACTATTCTTATTTTAATTTCTTTTATTATTATTATTATTGCTCTTAATCTAGAAATTTAATGATTGGGGAGATTATTATTATCTTTGGGATTTGCATACCATCAATTCTTAGAAATGAATCTTTTCTCATTACTTTCCAGTTATCCACATATATAAATTATGATAATGGTTGTGATTTAGTAAGGGGGTTCTAATTAACTAATTTCATTACTGTAAATAGCTTCCTTAACTGTCTTAAGAAATGTCTTTCCTGCTTCCTGTTTTTTAAATAAAACGTAGACGCTAAAAACTTAGAAAGAAAGTAACTGTGCGTTGTCGTAATCAGATTTCATTGGTCGGAGTGTATGTACTGTTTTATCGTTATTGTTTACGATGTTTCGCCTTATCGGCAATTCTCTTTCGTTTACCGAAAGACTTAAAATGACACCCCGCCACGCGTGATCCGAGCCTTTGACGTCAGTCTGCAATAGTGTATTTGAACTCCGGCAACGCGCTCTCGCCGACACTCAGCTTTAATAAGTTGAAGATGAACTCGCACTCCGTAAGACAAAACGGTGATCGGAGCACCTTGAACGCCTCAAGTAGAATGGTGGTCGTGGAAAAACAATTGAGGATGTACAGTACATTGTAAAGTTTTATTGATCCATAATTGATGCATACAGAGTATCAATATTCATTATTTAATTGGCCCACATTGGAAAAGTTTTCAGATTTCGTAAAAGTTGTTCCATTTCGGATCTCTTTCTTACCACTTTAATTGGTTCAAAACAGATTAACTCTGAAGCACTTTTCTTCGACTAGAAAACAACTTTTTCTTTAGTTTCGGTGTTCCAGTTTAGAAAATTAAAAAATTAAAAAAATGATCGCTGACTCGTTGGAACAATTCCTCTGTATCAAATTGTTGCTTGATCGCTGACTCGCTGGAACCATTCCTCTTTATCAAATTGTTCTGTTTGATCGCTATCCACATTAAAATCAAGTTCAACCAAATGTTGTAATTTTAGTGACCAATGAAACTACGATTAATACACTCATAGAAATCTCATCATTGCTTAATTTAAAGCTCGTAGCAAAAGGATGCCACTTATTTAAATATTATTAATTAATTTAATTGAATCTCTTAGTGGAGTATGGGTTAATGAACCTTTTGGGGTTAAAAAATTATTTAAAAAAAAATCATGAATGGATTTATTAAAGCAGGAAATATATTTTGTGAAAAAAAAATATACAGTATATTACAAAAGAAAAACTTTCCTTTCCAAATTCAGTATTGGTTAATTAGAGAATTTCAGACATACGAGTACGTTTACGAACTCCTATATCAACTTTTTGTTTAAAAAACTAATGTATCATAGAACTTGGTTTTGGAGTAAACCTAACTAACTAACTATAATATATATATATATATATATATGTTAAACACAGACCGTGCATGGCACAAGGAACTCTTCTGGGAAAATTAAATCCACTATAGTCCGAATAAGTAATGATAAATGACAAATACCATAGTTTTTTTTCCTTTTTCATGATTTTAGCCCGACGTGGGCAACGGGTCTCTCGCAAAGAGATCCCATAAATATAGCTTCCCTCACCAGCTATCTGCAAAGCAGACAGGATCCAGCTTTGGGACGTGGATCTAGGGTAAAGCAAACCTAGATCCCTACACTCAGAACCTCTATATAAGTAAAAGACTCGTTGCATTCACGTCGTGTTGAATAAATCAAAGAAAAAGGGGGTAACTATTGTATTTTTAGCCAAAAAAACCAAAACTTAAACCTCAACCGGGACATTGAGCGTCCACTTTTCAAGGCACGAAACACGTCCGTTTAGTATACACAAACTCAGAATGGTTCCCTGAGAACAATATATGTTAAACACAGACCGTGCATGGCACAAGGAACTCTTCTGGGAAAATTAAATCCACTATAGTCCGAATAAGTAATGATAAATGACAAATACCATAGTTTTTTTTCCTTTTTCATGATTTTAGCCCGACGTGGGCAACGGGTCTCTCGCAAAGAGATCCCATAAATATAGCTTCCCTCACCAGCTATCTGCAAAGCAGACAGGATCCAGCTTTGGGACGTGGATCTAGGGTTTAAAGCAAACCTAGATCCCTACACTCAGAACCTCTATATAAGTAAAAGACTCGTTGCATTCACGTCGTGTTGAATAAATCAAAGAAAAAGGGGGTAACTATTGTATTTTTAGCCAAAAAAACCAAAACTTAAACCTCAACCGGGACATTGAGCGTCCACTTTTCAAGGCACGAAACACGTCCGTTTAGTATACACAAACTCAGAATGGTTCCCTGAGAACAATATGTTAAACACAGACCGTGCATGGCACAAGGAACTCTTCTGGGAAAATTAAATCCACTATAGTCCGAATAAGTAATGATAAATGACAAATACCATAGTTTTTTTCCTTTTTCATGATTTTAGCCCGACGTGGGCAACGGGTCTCTCGCAAAGAGATCCCATAAATATAGCTTCCCTCACCAGCTATCTGCAAAGCAGACAGGATCCAGCTTTGGGACGTGGATCTAGGGTTTAAAGCAAACCTAGATCCCTACACTCAGAACCTCTATATAAGTAAAAGACTCGTTGCATTCACGTCGTGTTGAATAAATCAAAGAAAAAGGGGGTAACTATTGTATTTTTAGCCAAAAAAAACCAAAACTTAAACCTCAACCGGGACATTGAGCGTCCACTTTTCAAGGCACGAAACACGTCCGTTTAGTATACACAAACTCAGAATGGTTCCCTGAGAACAATATATGTTAAACACAGACCGTGCATGGCACAAGGAACTCTTCTGGGAAAATTAAATCCACTATAGTCCGAATAAGTAATGATAAATGACAAATACCATAGTTTTTTTTCCTTTTTCATGATTTTAGCCCGACGTGGGCAACGGGTCTCTCGCAAAGAGATCCCATAAATATAGCTTCCCTCACCAGCTATCTGCAAAGCAGACAGGATCCAGCTTTGGGACGTGGATCTAGGGTTTAAAGCAAACCTAGATCCCTACACTCAGAACCTCTATATAAGTAAAAGACTCGTTGCATTCACGTCGTGTTGAATAAATCAAAGAAAAAGGGGGTAACTATTGTATTTTTAGCCAAAAAAACCAAAACTTAAACCTCAACCGGGACATTGAGCGTCCACTTTTCAAGGCACGAAACACGTCCGTTTAGTATACACAAACTCAGAATGGTTCCCTGAGAACAATATATGTTAAACACAGACCGTGCATGGCACAAGGAACTCTTCTGGGAAAATTAAATCCACTATAGTCCGAATAAGTAATGATAAATGACAAATACCATAGTTTTTTTCCTTTTTCATGATTTTAGCCCGACGTGGGCAACGGGTCTCTCGCAAAGAGATCCCATAAATATAGCTTCCCTCACCAGCTATCTGCAAAGCAGACAGGATCCAGCTTTGGATATTTATGGGATCTCTTTGCGAGAGACCCGTTGCCCACGTCGGGCTAAAATCATGAAAAAGGAAAAAAACTATGGTATTTGTCATTTATCATTACTTATTCGGACTATAGTGGATTTAATTTTCCCAGAAGAGTTCCTTGTGCCATGCACGGTCTGTGTTTAACATATATTGTTCTCAGGGAACCATTCTGAGTTTGTGTATACTAAACGGACGTGTTTCGTGCCTTGAAAAGTGGACGCTCAATGTCCCGGTTGAGGTTTAAGTTTTGGTTTTTTTGGCTAAAAATACAATAGTTACCCCCTTTTTCTTTGATTTATTCAACACGACGTGAATGCAACGAGTCTTTTACTTATATAGAGGTTCTGAGTGTAGGGATCTAGGTTTGCTTTAAACCCTAGATCCACGTCCCAAAGCTGGATCCTGTCTGCTTTGCAGATAGCTGGTGAGGGAAGCTATATTTATGGGATCTCTTTGCGAGAGACCCGTTGCCCACGTCGGGCTAAAATCATGAAAAAGGAAAAAAACTATGGTATTTGTCATTTATCATTACTTATTCGGACTATAGTGGATTTAATTTTCCCAGAAGAGTTCCTTGTGCCATGCACGGTCTGTGTTTAACATATATTGTTCTCAGGGAACCATTCTGAGTTTGTGTATACTAAACGGACGTGTTTCGTGCCTTGAAAAGTGGACGCTCAATGTCCCGGTTGAGGTTTAAGTTTTGGTTTTTTTTGGCTAAAAATACAATAGTTACCCCCTTTTTCTTTGATTTATTCAACACGACGTGAATGCAACGAGTCTTTTACTTATATAGAGGTTCTGAGTGTAGGGATCTAGGTTTGCTTTAAACCCTAGATCCACGTCCCAAAGCTGGATCCTGTCTGCTTTGCAGATAGCTGGTGAGGGAAGCTATATTTATGGGATCTCTTTGCGAGAGACCCGTTGCCCACGTCGGGCTAAAATCATGAAAAAGGAAAAAAACTATGGTATTTGTCATTTATCATTACTTATTCGGACTATAGTGGATTTAATTTTCCCAGAAGAGTTCCTTGTGCCATGCACGGTCTGTGTTTAACATATATTTTCTCAGGGAACCATTCTGAGTTTGTGTATACTAAACGGACGTGTTTCGTGCCTTGAAAAGTGGACGCTCAATGTCCCGGTTGAGGTTTAAGTTTTGGTTTTTTTGGCTAAAAATACAATAGTTACCCCCTTTTTCTTTGATTTATTCAACACGACGTGAATGCAACGAGTCTTTTACTTATATAGAGGTTCTGAGTGTAGGGATCTAGGCTTGCTTTAAACCCTAGATCCACGTCCCAAAGCTGGATCCTGTCTGCTTTGCAGATAGCTGGTGAGGGAAGCTATATTTATGGGATCTCTTTGCGAGAGACCCGTTGCCCACGTCGGGCTAAAATCATGAAAAAGGAAAAAAACTATGGTATTTGTCATTTACCATTACTTATTCGGACTATAGTGGATTTAATTTTCCCAGAAGAGTTCCTTGTTCCATGCACGGTCTGTGTTTAACATATAATGTTCTCAGGGAACCATTCTGAGTTTGTGTATACTAAACGGACGTGTTTCGTGCCTTGAAAAGTGGACGCTCAATGTCCCGGTTGAGGTTTAAGTTTTGGTTTTTTTGGCTAAAAATACAATAGTTACCCCCTTTTTCTTTGATTTATTCAACACGACGTGAATGCAACGAGTCTTTTACTTATATAGAGGTTCTGAGTGTAGGGATCTAGGTTTGCTTTAAACCCTAGATCCACGTCCCAAAGCTGGATCCTGTCTGCTTTGCAGATAGCTGGTGAGGGAAGCTATATTTATGGGATCTCTTTGCGAGAGACCCGTTGCCCACGTCGGGCTAAAATCATGAAAAAGGAAAAAAAACTATGGTATTTGTCATTTATCATTACTTATTCGGACTATAGTGGATTTAATTTTCCCAGAAGAGTTCCTTGTGCCATGCACGGTCTGTGTTTAACATATATTGTTCTCAGGGAACCATTCTGAGTTTGTGTATACTAAACGGACGTGTTTCGTGCCTTGAAAAGTGGACGCTCAATGTCCCGGTTGAGGTTTAAGTTTTGGTTTTTTTGGCTAAAAATACAATAGTTACCCCCTTTTTCTTTGATTTATTCAACACGACGTGAATGCAACGAGTCTTTTACTTATATAGAGGTTCTGAGTGTAGGGATCTAGGTTTGCTTTAAACCCTAGATCCACGTCCCAAAGCTGGATCCTGTCTGCTTTGCAGATAGCTGGTGAGGGAAGCTATATTTATGGGATCTCTTTGCGAGAGACCCGTTGCCCACGTCGGGCTAAAATCATGAAAAAGGAAAAAAACTATGGTATTTGTCATTTATCATTACTTATTCGGACTATAGTGGATTTAATTTTCCCAGAAGAGTTCCTTGTGCCATGCACGGTCTGTGTTTAACATATATTGTTCTCAGGGAACCATTCTGAGTTTGTGTATACTAAACGGACGTGTTTCGTGCCTTGAAAAGTGGACGCTCAATGTCCCGGTTGAGGTTTAAGTTTTGTTTTTTTTGGCTAAAAATACAATAGTTACCCCCTTTTTCTTTGATTTATTCAACACGACGTGAATGCAACGAGTCTTTTACTTATATAGAGGTTCTGAGTGTAGGGATCTAGGTTTGCTTTACCCTAGATCCACGTCCCAAAGCTGGATCCTGTCTGCAGATAGCTGGTGAGGGAAGCTATATTTATGGGATCTCTTTGCGAGAGACCCGTTGCCCACGTCGGGCTAAAATCATGAAAAAGGAAAAAAAACTATGGTATTTGTCATTTATCATTACTTATTCGGACTATAGTGGATTTAATTTTCCCAGAAGAGTTCCTTGTGCCATGCACGGTCTGTGTTTAACATATATTGTTCTCAGGGAACCATTCTGAGTTTGTATATATATATATATATATATATATATATGTTAACCCCTCCGTCTATGGCCCGTGTTGGTTCGAAGTCGACGGGGGTTCTAGTTAGGTGGCAGCAACGGATGTGTGTCTTGAAGTAGTTTTCTTCTATATTACTCTCCGAGTTCTTCTATAGTGGCTCGGAGGACTCTGATAGACTTACTCAAAATGCTGAAGGTCCCGGATTCTTCTTATAGCGTATCCGGAAAGTTTAATGACTAAGTTCTTCTGAAGAGAGCAAGGCTCGAAGGATAAGGTAAAAACTAGCTTCAACTGTAATTTTACTGTTAAAATGTACAGGTAGTGCTCAGCCTCTGAATTAGCTTCTGAATTACAATGGAATAATTTTAGTGGTTTATATACCCAAAAACTGCTAACATTATTATTATTAAATGCTAAAAAGGCTGTATTATTTTTGCACAATATTTGAAAATAAGTAAATTTTTTAGCTGTGGTAAGGCTGGAACGAGTAAACAAAATATTTGAAGACGAGACCATATTTTTATCTTAAACTGCGACTATTCAGATCTGATGTTATCATGATCTGCCAAGTTAACTAAAAGTGGAAATCGGACTATGCATCTTTACACTAAAATATGCATATGAGTGAAATTTTAAGGTTTAAGATGTACAATTTTAATGCTTAGGCAAGACATGATCTCATTGTTTATAACGAAAGAGAGTGTATACAAAATGTGAACATTGCAAAACTTAAACAGGATTCCTTATTAAGCGAAATCTAAAAAAATGATTATGAGATTTTAAAAAACAACAGGTCACCAATTATTTAGCAAAGTAGATAGCAAATCAAAATTTTTATCCAAACTCGCGTTGGGCGATTTTGGTCCTTATGTAAAAATGAATACACACACGTACATACATATGAGTATAGGCATTATATAAAGTTAAGTATATAAGAATATACAGGATTATATAAATACATGAACCATATAACACATGAATTTTTAAAAATGGATACTTTTTCTTACAATGGATACAGAGACTATATAAATGAATACAAGAATTACATGAAGGATAAGATAATATAGGAATATTGGAATTATTTATGGTTCATTTTTACACATATATATATATATATATATATATATATATATATATATATATTAGCGTTGTTCTTATTTAGACTTAAATTTAAAATTTTGCGATTTTTATGAATGCACCCTCGGATATTGTGCGAATAGCTATAAAAACTAATCCTATAAAGTTTGAGAGCGATCGCATAATTTTTACTACTTCCCCCGAGTACTTTTGTATTCTCCCCCGGGTGGATAGTGTTGTACATTTTTTGAAAATTGTCGTTGCGGAATGCCGTTGGATGGAACTGATATCTTCGGCATGTCAGTACTTTATAGTTGAAATGACCTGGAGGAGGAACTGAAGCTGGTCCTCGTCCTTTGTCAGTGCCAGGCTGTAGTCCTGCATCATAGCGACGCCGCGCTCGGCGAAGTCGTTAGTGACGCGGAGACTCGCCACCCTCCACGCGGAGACTCGCCACCCTCCGCGCGGCGGCGGCATACCTTGGGTCACTGGGCCACTCCGCTGGGTCGGAGAACAGGAAGGCGCCCTCGATGCCTAGCACGTGGATCAAAAGCCTCGATGAATGGGTGACGAAATCCGCGAGGGTCTTGCCGTTCACCACACCCGGCTTCGGCTTGACGACGACGCGCTTCGGGGAGCTGTCCGAGCCCTCCTGCTCCTCGAGCGCCTTCACCATTATCCTCTTTGTCTCCGTAGATGTGTTGTCATCGAAGAAGGCGAGCGACACGAGTGGCTGGCTCAGATACCACAGGTGCCGGCGCGCGAAGCCGTCGACCAGAACCTTGGCGAGCGCCTTGTCCTCTTAGCCGACGAGGTCCTGGAGGAGGGCAAGGTCGTTCGCCGGGGCGGCGGCGGGGTTCGGTGAAGCGAACCAGACCGGGACGTAGAGGGCAAGGGCGAAGTTGATGAATCGCCTGAGACCGTTCCGCTCCCGCGCGGTGAGGACCAACTGTTCGCGGAACAGGACCATCTTGAAGCAATAAATGGCCTTCGCCATCTAGCGCGCGCGGTGGAGGGCGCCTGGGGGCATGAACCGGATGCCGCGCGTGGGCACGCCGCCGAGGACGATAATGGACAGCTCCAAGAGCTCGCGGTAGTCATCGCGCGGCTGTTGCTGTGAGAGGTGGAAATGGTAGCGGGCGATGAGGTCGTCGCGCGTGTCCATGAGGGCCGCCGTTGCCTCCTCGTCGTCGATGACCAGGTGGCGCTCGGTGTTGATGGAATCCCACCGTTCCTTGAATAGCTTGAAGAGCTGGACGTTGGGACCAGAGGAGGCGCGGAAACACGGCGGCAGGCAAGGTTGAGTAGATCCTTGCCCAGCTTCTGTTCGATGAGCACGCAGGCGCCCGCGCGCGCGCGTCGGTGTTGGACGCCGTCGTATCGAAGCTCAGGCCGGCGACGCGGTTTGCGATGCCCCAGTCCTCCAGCGCCTCGACGACAGCGTCCGCCATTGCTTGACCAGTGCCGGTGGCGAGCTTTGGGACAGCGAGGAGCTTGGCGACTCCTTCGCCGGAGACAAGGACGGGCAGCCGTTCGACGTCGTCCGCGTCTCCCGTCACGTCGGCCACCAGCTTCCCGTCCTAGTGTACGATGAGCGGGGTGTCGGGCGCAAATGTCCACTTGATGACGGCGGCAGCTTCCTTGTGGTGCTTGATGCGCGAGTGGTAGAACTACGACCGGTTGACGATGAGTTCGGCAACATTGTGCCCAAGACTCTCGGCAATCGCCGCCACGACGTGGACCGCCTTGTTGTCTGTGATGTGTGCACGGTCGAGCGCGGCGGCCACCTTCAGTGTGATGACCTGCTGTCGCCCGCGGCGTTTCGGCGGCGGAGGGCTGGCGGCGCTGGGTGTCGACGGCTGGGCGTGGGCGTCGTTGCTTTGTCAAGGGCGCCATGGGCTGCTCTCGCTGGAGCTGGAGTCCAGTTTGAGTTTGGTCACTTCCACCTCAGCACGCTTCCGTTCTGCCTCCTCCTGGCGCGCACGATCCTCTGTGATGCGATGCGCCTGTCGTGCCTCACGCTCGGCGAGGAGGCGGTCGACACCGAGCATTGCCTCACGCCGACCGTACTCGCGCTGGGCCAGGAGAAACGCCTTGTCCTCCTGAATGACGAGCACCTTCAGCACGTTCCCGTGGGCGATATCGAATAGATTGTTGAGACCGCGCGTCCAGGCGCTCCGCTTGTTCACGAGGAACGGCATGGTCGCCTGCGTTTCCTTGCGCATCAGGTTCGTCCACTCCTCGTGCAACTTGATGAGCTTCTGGGCGCAACGATGATGAACGGAGGTCGGGATCCGGCCGATTTCCCAAAACTCGCGGACTTCGTTGATGACGATATCAGCCGCCATCCGTATTGTCTGTTTGCCAATGATGTGCACATGGAAGAAGCGGCGCAGGACCTCTCCTTTCAATGGCAGCTTTGAGTCGGTCAGGGACTGGCAGATGGGTGGCCTACCAGAAACACCTTGGTTGACTTTCGCGTCGTACGCTTAACAGTTGCAGTCGATGACATGATTTCAAGTCTGTGAAGGGAAAAATGTTAAAACTTATTAGAAAAATAGACACCTTATAACATGAAATATAACGATTAATATAAATTAATGATATAGATTTAAATAATGAATTAAAATGAAATGATATAAAATTAAAATATGATTCCCTCGCTAGCAAGCTAACATTGTCATCTACAAGTTTACTTTTCCACAATTTATTTGAGAAATCAATACCTTGGAGGCTTGGCTTCTAGGCCTATAAGGCAAAACGAAACTAAAATATCTGCACAACCGACTCCGACGCTAGGATGGCAATAACTGAGTTACTGCGTAATATTATTTACAAAAACCGAACGCATTAGGAGGCGGAGCAATCGAAAAAGCAACCCAAAAGTTCACTGAGTTCACAGGGGAGAAAATACAAAAATGACTGGGATAGGTTTTAAAAATTATCCGATTGCTCTCAAACTTCACACGATTTGTTTTTATGTCTATTCGCACAATATCCGGGGGCGCAGTCATAATTAAAAAGTCGCAAAATAAGAACAACCCTAATATATATTGTATATATCAAACCGTATCTTTCTGAGTCATGCACCCTTTTCCTCATTGCATCCGTAAGTCCCCTGAAGCAGGGTGAGTCTGAAAAAATTCAGTTAAAACCAAACCTTTTCTCGCGACCACTTTATTTTACATAAGATATTTCTACGTTTAGGTGGCAGCAGTGTTTATTCAAACAGACTAAATTTTCTTGTGTGCATGTACCAACGTGTGTAGACACGAACAAATCGCTGACCGAGCGATCTCCCTTTTCTTGTCTGCAGATAAGAAAACATCCATGCAGAAACATGCGCGGTCGAAAGTCTTTTGTGTGGATGTGCATTAAAGAGCAATCCACTTATCCAAGCAAATGAAACATTTAAATTAACATAAACAAGAGCAGCGCATATGCACAGACGGAGAAAGTTTCGAGAAACAACTTTGTGACCTATTTTCATTCACAAATTTTTTTTTATATATAGATTTTTCGTTTATGGAAAGGCAAAAAGGACAATCTCTGCAATACTTGGGCAAAGTGTAACGGATCAAGAGGCACATTTCAGGTTTTGTACAATTAACCTCCCTAAATTCAAAAATGAAAACAAAATTTTTTTGTGACAAGTGCAACATCTCCTTTTTTGCATGTGAAAATCGTGAAAATTGCTAATTACCCATAACTTTTGGACACTTGCTTTCCTAGGGTTTGAGCTATCATTTGACCCCTTACAATGTACTGCTTTTCAGGAAAAATAGAAAAATTTATTTTTGGAATAAACATATACACTGTAGGTAGGTAGGTAGGCAGACTAGATAGTTTTATTTAGTAAATGATACATTAAAATCTTGTTTAGTTTTGAATGACGGCATAAAGTCACGGGATTTAAGTACTGCTCTAATGTAACCATCTCTTGAATCCTTTCCATACACTGCCCCAGACACTTCAGTTACCATCCTAACACAGCGTTCTACATCTTGGGAGTGACATGGTATCCGGACAACAAGGGGCTCTTCAGTGATCTTATCGAGTTGTTCGACAGAGAACTGCTTCGTGAGTGGTGGTTCCATTGTGCACTCCTCCACTGGTGGAAGTAAATCTTTCAAATTCTGAGCACTTTGTTTGATCTTTGGTGGCCGAAATTCTCTGACTTGCTGTTGAGCAGGTTTGGGAGCTCGTCGAATGGTCTTGATTACATCGATGGCCAATTTTTAGTTTGCTTGATCTGCAAGCATTGCCAGTAGAACATTTTCAGGGTGAGCCCAATATGCATTTCTTTGGATCACAGGCCATGTGACAGTCTTGCTAGCTGGTGGCAGTAATTGTAGCAGCTTGATTTGCTCCAGGAAATGTTTAGGGCCATCTGTGCACCTTGGATGGCATTTGATGCTAAACCACAAGGGTTCATAGTAGCACACGACAAACTGTGTGAGTGAATACAGTTCATCACTTGGCTGCGCCATCGCTACATATAGCCGACAAATTCTGCTGGCAGTTGTAACTCATCTTGCATGGGAGATTGGTCCAGGCTTCTCTCGTAGAAGATCTTCATTAATGACACCAGTCCTTATCGCTTTCATCATTCTGTAGAGGTAGGCTTGGTCACGACTCAATTCAGTAAGGTCAACATCCGGGAGAGTGTGGCCATCAGCAATACATTGAATTCCTCTAGAGGAAAGTGGCAAACTTTCACATGTGGCCAAAGCTTTGCCAATTGGTCCTTTCCATTGAGTTGCAGATTCTGTTGGGCCGATGAGTTCCTTGCACAAGTGGCGCAGTGGGAGTTCATTTAAATGCAGACTACATATGAACCAGTGCAAAGGGCGACCCAGGCGGCACTCTAGCAGGTATATTGCTCCACTTCTGTGCCCTGTATTTGTGGCTGTGCTGTCGGCTCCCACTACAATTATCTTGTCTGCAATACCCATTTCTTCAATCGCATTTTGAAATCCATCCGCAATGATAGTGCCAGCTCCTCGTTCCAGTGTCAGATGGCTTAGATAGAAGGTTCCAGGCTCTCCGACCAGCACATAGTGGTCCTCAACTTTCTTTGTGCTGTACTATTTATTCCTCTTTTTCTCTTTGACAAGTGTCATGTCTTTCCTCCCATCAAAAAATAAAGCAGTGACTTCCACATCGTGGTAAGTTACTCGTTCCTTCAGATCCCTCCGTACCTTCTGCCGTGCTCTCCATACTTTGTGGTGGTCAATTACGTTTATCTGATCATCAGAACTAATGATGCCATAGTCAACCAATGTTGCAGTGCTGACAGCTGCAGCAGCCCTGTTCGATACACCATACCGGTCAGCTTCCAAAGCAACAGTGGGAATCGGTGTGATGTTCCTGTCCTCCTGGGCACTATCACCCATCCACTCATCACCAACACTTTCACCACTGGAGTCTGCTTCTGCTTGAGCTGATTCGACCACATCTGCAGAGGATGCTACCTCTTGCCGTTCCGTTTTTCTTCTATTCTCTTCTTCTTGTCTTTCTTGCATCCGATCCTCTCTTGACTTCCTTCTTTCCATCATCTGAGTCACATTCGTATCCATCCGACTGATCTCATGATCCGCGTGGTTCTCTGGTCGATCAGAAAGGCATGCTCTCGTCGTGGAACTTTCATTTCTTTTTCACAGTGGCATGCAGACAGATCATCGCATTGGCAGACAGCTATGTCAAACAATTGATTCAGGCTTTCCTCGAACTTCTTGGTTTTTGTGGCCTGCTTGCCTTGCTTCGATGCTTGTGAGCCTTTTTCCATCAATCGGAGCAGCTTGGTCTTCACATTCTTGATTGGCTGTGATGGAATGTTAGCACGATTCCAAAGGTCAATGAGTGTTTGGCATACCTCCGGAAGAATCTCTCTGTTGCTGGTGTACTTGTTCTCCTTCAAGAAGAGGAAATGCCTTGCAACTTGTATACGGGTTGGAAGTTCAGACAGAGGAAGCTCTGATAGTGGAGAACCAAAGACAATGTGGCTGGCAGATCCCCGTGTTCTTTGCGTGCTCATTGTACCAGCAAAACTCAACAAGTATCACACAGGAACACTGAAACTAAAACACAAACGTATAAATAAAAAAATATATATGATTATGAGTATATATATATATATATATATATATATATATATATATATATATATATATATATATATAAGGCTTCGTTTATTGGTAAACAATAAGTTTACCAATATATATATATAAAAATATACTGCACACACGTATGTATTATGTATATAAATATCCATAGGTATGTATATATACACCCTAAGACATATTACAAACTTATAAACAATGTAAAACACAACAAAACAAAGAAATGTGTATAATGTATATATCACAAAACGCACCTTTCGTTAGTACCTTGGGGTTTTTGAACACCCCATCCACAGAAAAAACACTTGTTTCTCTCAAGCGAACTAGCGTAGAACTAAGAAATTCCAGGGGATGACTCACTGAGAATAATTAGAAAGCTGCCAGAAGTACCATGTCAGTCAGTGTTGCCAACTGTAATTAACAAGAATTTTGTATTTTTTACATGCGAAAAAGGTGTTCTGCTTGTTGCAGAAAATTTTTGATTTCTTTTCTGATTTCTGATTTCTGATTTTTTATTTCTTTTCTGATTTCTTTTCCACGTAAATTGCACATGCTTATGCGCAGATAGAGTAGATTTAGAGAAAACTAAACTATTTTCATTCATAGTAAGAAAACCATACGAAAACCATACATTGCACATTCATAAATACTTTTGATACAGCTTTTTAAGCGACTTTATTATTATTTTGCCTTACGACAGCAAGTTTAAATATTTACCGTTTGGAGCCAAAGGTGAAACATGTTATATCAGAAAAATTACGTGTGGAAACTTTGAAACATTTGCGAATCACTTACGGATCCAAAATCCATAGGGAACATTTGTTTCGCAACAAAATGGTCCTGGTGTGAAGTAACTGCATCAGTTACGAATCAAATTCAGTGTATGGAATACTGAGAAAGAATTGTGTTACAATGTTTCCAAAATTGGTGCAATGGGGCATGTGAACGTGAATACTCATTTTTAAGTGGACCATAGAAACATATTTTGATTAAATAACTTTTACAGTGTAGTCGAATGAAAAGCAAGTAAGACCGCATAAAGAAACATGATGAAGGACACCGTTAAATGAGAAAATAGTTGAATATATAAATATACAGAAGCGTACTTAGCATTTTGCCGCCCCTAGGCACGGAAATTGTCACCACAGTGGCTTATAGTTCTACCATCTTATATCGCTAGTTTGCTATTAGAGGCTGCCGTTCTTTTTATTTTAAAACTTATTTGTGAATCCATTTAATTTGTTAGTGCTTATAAGTTATTTATTTTCTGTTTTTGTTTTCTTTGCCCTATTTTTGTTGAAATACGACAAAATTTGCTGCCCTAGGCAGGTGCCTACTCTTCCTATATGTAAATCCGCCAATATACCAGGTAAACCAAAAAAAACTATTACCCAACTTTTGAAAAAATATTGTGGCTCACCCTTTATATTGATCTTACTGCTGAGGCCGTATGTTGTACCCTTACTTTTACTCTTTCAAACGCTGGCTTTGAATCTAGATTCAACGCCCCAGGAGTAGAGGTACAGGCTCACAACTGGAGGGAGGTATCAGAATATGGTGCTCAATTGAAAGGCGGTCAAAGTCAGCAACTGATACTTTCAGATGACAGTCAGTTTCTCCATAAATAATTAATTTTCCTAATTTTTACACAAAATAATTAATTTATTTCCTTTTTCATTTCAGACCATCATTCTGCTGTAGTTGGTGAACAAGTTACAACATAATGAAATACTCTTTGGAAGATGAAGTATTGATATTGAACCTGCGTAAGGAGAAACACTGGGGTACAAAACGAATGAAGAAAGCACTTTCAAATAAACGATGGACGATACCTGGACTTCAATATCTCATAAAGAAAATCATCGATATCGCAGGGTCGACCAAACAAAAAGAAGGCAATGGAAGGCCAAAAACATCATGTACTGAGGAAAATATTGACATGGTTTCATCCATGATATGCAGTCAAGAAGAACGGCCCAACACCCACAAGTCCGTTAGAGAAATTTCAAAAAGTACTGGTATTTCTCGCTCTAGTGTTCGTCGTATAGTAAAAGATGATCTTGGTCTTAAATGTTTTAAAAGAGGCGAAGTTCATAAGCTCTCTGCATCAAATAAGCAAGCAAAATGACGAAGTTTATGGAAGACAGGACAAAAAAATTTATCATTCTAGATCGACTTTGTAGGGAACGGCCGCATTTTTCTCAAAAAGTCATGGTTTCCATCTTTATTTCAAAGTTAGGGAAGTCGGAGATTGTTTTTGTTGATCAAAATGCCAAAATCAATTTTGCTTATCACCAGAAAAAAATCCTTCATGCGGTACTGCCGTCGATAAGGGAGAAGTCAAGAATGGCGAGCAAGCGTGTATTGATAAAGGAGGAGGACACATTCCGCATAATCTTGGACTCAATTAGGTAATTGTATAGAAACAGAAAGTTTTTCTACCCGTGTCTGTATAACAGCGAATTACAAAATAATGGTTACAGTTAGCAAAAATCCCACCTCAACACGAGATAGACCATGAAATTCTATACAGGACACATATATTAATTATACAAATAAGATTTGATTAAAGTAAAATTATATTGTTCAAAATCATGGTAATAGTTTTTTGGCCCACCCTGTATATATATATATATATGATACACCCTGTATATATATATATATATATATATATATATATATATATATATATATATATATGATACACCCTATATATATATATATATATATATATATATATGATACACCCTATATATATATATATATACAGGGCGTCCCAAAAAAATGTATACACACTTTAAATACTTATAAAGGCAGTGTTTATTAAAATACATTTCATTTTCAAAATGTAATAGAATCTACAGACATTATTTAATTGTTTTGTCAACGCCTGTTTTCAAACTGACGTCCGTTCTGGTCCAGGCACTGCTGATAACGCGAAGCAATGGAATCGCAAACATCACGAAACATTTCGTTTGGTATTTGTGTGCATTCTCGTTCAATGGCTGCTCTCAATTCAGCGACTGTTGCAGGTTTTATAGCGTAGACTTTGTCTTTTAAGTATCCCCATAAAAAAAAGTCTAGTGGTGTGAGGTCTGGTGAACGCGGAGGGTATTCTACGAAACCCCTTCGTCCAATCCACATCCACATCGTGCCAAGTACCACTCGCAATACTCCACTCTTCGGTCCGGATCATCTTCATTAATAGCATGGACTAATCTTGGAATGTAACTTTTCCATTGACAGCGCTTCAAAATGCGTTGGACAGACGATTCTGAAATTCCTACCTCACGACTCGCTTGCCGCACAGATTTTCTTGGACTTTGGTGATACGTTTCCAGTACTCTTTCTTGCTTTGTGGGGCTTGTCGATATCCGTGGTCTTCCGGAACGCTTCTTGTGGACATTCTGAACAGTTCCATCGGCTTAAAACTTATCTCTAATTCGAGTGATGGTAAGTCGCGTTGGTGGATCTGTTTGAAACTCCCTCCTAAACTGTCTTTGCACTTCAACTGCGTTTTCACACTTCCAGTAGCATTTTAGAATGAATTTCCTTTGTTCAAAGCTTAGTCTGACTGCCATTATTAATTCTAATGGGTTTAACTTGGAAAGAAAGAAACATCAATTGAGCTATCAGCTGTTAAAGTGTGTATACATTTTTTTGGGACGCCCTGTATATATATATATATATATATATATATGTCTATGTGTGTGTGATACAACTCAGAATGGTTTCCTGAGAAACTTTTATGTTACACACAGACCGTGCATAGAACAAGGAACTCTTCTGGGAAAATTAAATCCACTATAGTCCGAATAAGTAATGGTAAATAACAAACATTATAGTTTTTTCTTTTTCATGATGTTAGCCCGAAGTGGGCAACAGGTCACTCACAAAGACGTCCCAAAATATAGCTTCCCTTACCAGCTATCTGCCAAGCAGATAGGATCCAGCTTTGGGACAGGATCTAGGGCTTAAAGCAGCCTAGCCCCTCTACATTCAAAACCTCAATCTAAGCAAGAAACTTGTTGCATTCACGTCAGATTAAATGCATCAAAGAAAAAGGGGTAACTATTGTATTTTTAGCCAAAATCCAAAACTTAAACCTCAACTGGGAAATTGAGCGTCCATTTTTCAAGGCACTTAACACGTCTGTTTAATGTGATACAACTCAGAATGGCTCCCTGGTGAGGGAAGCTATATTTTGGGACCTCTTTGTGAGTGATCCGTTGCCCACGTCGGGCTAACATTGTGAAAAAGAAAAACTATAGTGTTTGTCATTTACCATTAGAGTAGATTTAGAAGTGTAGGTTACACTATATAAGCCATAAATGGTCGTGGTAGTCTGCTGCAGAAATTTGCTATACGGAGAACTCTTTAATTGACCTCGTGTTTACAGATAATAAAAAAGCTCATTCGAGAGGTTAAAGGTATACCTTCTCTGTCAGTGGATTCGGATCATCACTTTATCCTAGGTAAAATCCGTTTGCCACGGCTGGCCCCGACACTGAAGTCGAAACTTTGACGAACGAAAGTAAAAAATTACTTGATCGTGAAGTAACGAAAAAATATCATCGGACACTGGCAGAGGAACTTGCAGATGACATGGTTGCCCAAGCTGTAAAGCGATGCTTGAAAATACTGAAAGAGGCTATAAATAATTTCGATGAGGAAACTACTGTGTTTGGTGTATGTTGGAGGAAATAGAAGAAATCGCACGGTTAAACAATAAAGGACAACTAAGGCAGGTTCCTAACAGACCCTGCCCATACTGACATAAGATGAGAGGAGTATTTCTCAGAATTACTAAATGTGACGCACAACTAACATTAATACGTTTGGGAATCTCTACTTTGTTGAAAGTAGAGTAGGGATTCCGGCATATGGAAAATGGTAAGTCGCCGGGCATTCACGAAATCAGTGATGTAGGACTCGATAACGGTCTCGAAACCTTTTTTTCTGGTCCCGGTCTCGGTCTCGGTCATGGTGGTCTCGACTACATCACTGTGATGTTCCTCAAATGCAACGAACACCTATCTTGTTTCAAGTAAGCAGTTGACTGCTGAAAAATGTCATAAACTATGAATTTGTGAATAAATTAATGGTAAATTTTGCAATTGTCATTTGATAACCTTTTTAAAATTTTTATTCTTGAATGTGAAATACAGAGTTTAGAAATCAGACATTACACAATATCGAATACATGCAAAAATTACATATGGTCCCGGTTTCGAGACCCGTCTCGAGACCTTTTTTCTGGTCTCGGTCTCAGCCATGGTGGTGTCGACTACATCACTGAACGAAATACCATCGATGTTTAAATACAATGAAAAGACTGAAATCTCTACACCTCCCTGTTGAATATGGGGAAATACCAGGCATCCTGAAGAGGACGAACATTTTCTCTATATGTATATAAAGGAGGGGTAGGCCTTTTGGAGACCTTTTGGAGACAGGACAGATTCAGTGAGAATCAGCACGGATTTCAGTAGGGAAGATCGTGCCTATCAGAACTAATAGAACATTATAACACTGTCATGGATGCACTTGAAAACAATGAAAATTACAATGTAACTATATACAGATTTCGCTAAAACTTTCGATAAGTGTGATCATGGCATAACAGCACATAAAATGAAACATGTAGAAATAACGGACAGTGGGAAAATGGATCTAACTTCCTCAGAGAACATCAGCAAGTGGTTTATAATCTAAAGAATATCATCGATCGGAAGTACGTACGCAGTTCAGTACCACAAGAAACAATACACTCCTATTTCTTATCATGTTAACCGACATGTTAATCAACAATAGTACAATTACATCATTCACTGATGATACAAAAATCAGCAGAAAAATTAGAAAAGCAGACATGGAACCCTTACAAAGGAACACAAAGAGAATATACAGATGGTCAGAAGAAAACACTATGAAATTTAACAATGAAAATTTTCAGCTCTTAAGATATGGAAAAAGTGGGGAACTGAAACAAATAGAATACACTCCTACCCGATTTACAAACGCTTGCTGTACGAATTTTCGAAGTTACGAACAAAAAAAATTTGTCCGAAGGCTTGATTTATGAACAAAAAATTTGAAGTTACGAACAAAATTGTTCGTTAAATTCGGAATTTTTTCGTAGCATCAGCGGATGTCTGAAGGTGACTGCAATATTTTTGGTAGTAGTAAATATTACTAAAAAAAAAATTAAACCATAAAATGTTTTAAATGTATTTAAGACTTCATTACTGAACCATTCACTAGAATAAAGACAAAATATTTTGTCTTACTGTTGTGAATGGTCTCTGTCATTAATGGTTGGAAGCAACATTAATCATTACAATTTTACTTAACTGCATTTATTATTCATATTTCATATATATTTATTATTGTAGAGATATAAAAATATTGTTTACAGCAAACACTATGGGCAAAAACATGTTTTTGTGGCATTTTAAGACGTTGTGGGGAAGTGATTGTTGTTCGTAGGAACTTATCTCAACTTTTATAATGGGAGTCAATGGGTTTTCAGGAACGTAACTCGTTCGTAAATTGGGGGAGGACTGTATTATGTCCCAAATAGACAGGAAATTCAGAGAAACGTGAACGCCAAAAAAAAAAAAAAAGCAAAACAAAAAGAAATACAGGACAGATTCCGGTACTGAGAACCTTTAAGACAAGGGAGGAGAAAGTAATGAAAACAGTGATCATACCACAATTGGAATACTGCTAAGTCTTAACGTCTTAACGATTATCTCTCTCACCCTCTCCCTCCAACCTTCATCTGGACTTTTCCACTGAATCCTTTCGTTTTTGGCCTATAAGGTATAAAGCCGACTCTATCTATAACATTACAAACATGATGACTTTTCTTTTAATTAAATGAAATAACATTTATCATTCATCGGACTTTAGTCAATGAATTCTACAAGAACAATACACGATCCGATTTGCTATACAAAACATTATTAATACATTCCTACATATCTATCGTACGTGGTTCCGATACTACGCTTCTTGTAAAACAAAAAAGATGGGCGCTTATGACACAATATTCCAAATTTGAAAGATGGTTAAGCTTATCTTAAATTTTAAAAACTGGAACAGACCGATGACAACTAATATTTTTCGACATTTATGGAGGTGACAGTTTACATTCAGAGTCAATACGTTAAACAAGGAACTAGAGACAATTTTGATAAGGTACATACTGTAAGTAACGAAAATAAGTTATCTACAACGAACTGCACACAAAATAATAATAATAATAATAATAATAATAATAATAATAATAATAATAATGACTATACAACCAAATAAGTTCTTTATAATAGAAAATTGAACTTTAACTTATGAATTAATAGTGAATAATGTAAGTTTAAATTATGATTTACGATATATATTTGTATACTTTCGTATGTACACAATATTGAGAATATCTTTAATAAATTATGTTTACCACACTTTTAACCTAATGCCAAGTGTAAGAACTACACGGTGTTCAAAAAGAAACGCAACCCGAAACAGAAAGGAAAGGGTTAAGTTACAATGATATAAGCAATCTCCACTGGGTTGCGTTTCTTTTTGAACACCCTTTATTTAAAATTTTAAGTATTAATTTGGAAACAGATTTTGATGAGTTATTTGCAAAGTTCATGAAATTGATTGAGTAAAATTTATATACTGAACAATAGGGATATTGCAATCGTATATGGAAATAAAGATTTAATCTCTCTCTCTCTCTCTCTCTATATATATATATATATATATATATATATATATATATATATACACACATATACTGTATATATGGCATAAATTTCACACTTAAACAAGTGAAATGAATGAATGATGCAAACTCACAAGAAAAGAGACAAAATTATTCCAAAGCCTTTCGTATTCAACAATTCCCTGACGAGGTGCATTGTTGAATAGACGAAAGACCTTGGAATAATTTTTTCTTTTTCTTTGTAGGTTTGCATTATATATATATTATATTTATATATATAGGTGCTGGTTAAGTATGCGGTCTACCATCTGAGTTCTGGTTAAGTGTGCGGTCTACATCATCTTAAATTACACTTTTATAAATGTATTTAAGGAAAGGAATTAAAATATAAGAAATTTATTTAAGAAATTTATTTAACCAAACTATCACGACTTAACCTAACCAATCGTCAATGCCGTACAGTATAAATAATCTTAATTGTGGTAGACTGCTCGAAGCTAGGTAGACCGCACACTTAACCAGCACCTATATATATATATATATATATATATATTATATATATATATATATATATATATATATATATGGTGTTTCATATGTCTGGAAATATTGGAAATATGTAGAAAGAGTAATACAATTTTAGGACAATTTTTTATTTTCAACATACTATTACTAGTGATGTAGGTCACATCCGCATCCGCATCCGCATCCGCGGAACATCCGCACATTTTCTCGCATCCGCATCCGCACCCGCATCCGCACTTTGGACTGCAGATGTGCGGATGTGGACCGTTGAGATAAAATGTCATTAATAAGCGGAAATTATCAAATTCTACTATATTAATAGAACTAGTTCATTGTGCGCAAAAGTGATGCAAGCGACAAGACGAGAGGCTGTTCTTGTATGAAGTTACTCTCTTGCAACCTACTTAGATCCACGTTACAAAGCTAAGTTATTTTCACCTAGTACATTAGAACGAGTTAAATCATCACTTGGCAAAGCAGTTGAAGAGCTTCAATCTCTTGAATCTGTCGCTTCGCCACCCACCAAAAGAATAAAAGTTTCAATGACAGAACCAACACCTTCAACAAGCAAATCTATCACAGAATCTGTCTCTCAGTTTCTTGAGTCAAGCAGCAATGACGAGACCTACGCGATGTCAAAAGATGTAGTAAAAATAATCGAGAGCTATCACCAAGAAAAACGCCTGGCTGCATGTGACAATCCTATTAGTTGGTGGAAAAATACGCAGAATATCTATCCATACTTGAGTAAACTTGCAAGGAAACATTTAGCCTGTCCTCCAACAAACGTACCAAGCGAGAGATTATTTAGCAGTGCTGGATTAATATATGATGAAAAGAGAAACAGACTGGCAGCAGAAAAGGCAGAAAAATTAATGTTCCTTAAGCATAACCTTCCTATAATTAAGTTTGAACATTAAACGATGAACATCTTAGTTTACTTTATTTTAATTACTCATTTATAAATATGCCTAATAAAACTTTAAACTTAATATAAATAGTTATCAAGCTAATTAAAGATCTCTTTCTATAAGGGTGGAGGTTGGGGAAAGAGGTCGGTGGGGTGCATTTGAGTTGGGTTCACGTCCCGCATCCTGGTAACACAATTATGGTTTCTAATTGTGGCTGAAACTCAACAAAATATAACGAATTTATTTGCAGACGAATTCACTAATTGATTTCTATATTAGTTAGATGCTTGATATTATTTTATATGTTCAGAGAAAAGTACAGCAATCATTGTACAATTAATCAATTATACTACATTATAGCTACAGCTCTCTCTATATAATAACTTATTATATACGTTAAACACAACAAATCTCGAATATATCCTAAAAAATAACGAAAATGTAGACATCCGCATCCGCATCCGCGGATGTTGAAATCAAACATCCTCATCTGCATCCGCATCCGCGGATGTGAAAAAAATGACATCCGCTACATCACTAACTATTACAGAAGGTGTTCAAATTGTTCACCTTCAACTTCAAGACGCTTCATTACTCGTAAGTGGCAACTTCTCTGAACACGTTTGATTTTTTCAGCAGAAATTCGCTGCAATTCCAGTCTTATCTTAAGAATCAAATCCTCAGTTGTTTTTAGTCTGTCTACGTAGACAACAGATTTCAATGTTCCCATAGTTTAGGGTAAACAATTTGAATGCCTTCTGTAATAGTACGTTGAAAATAAAACATTGTCATAAAGTTGTATTATACTTTCGACATATTTCCAATGTCTCTAGTCATATGAAACATCTTGCATAAACATTTTGTATATATATATATATAATGATGAAAATAACCACGAAGGAAAAAGGAAACAGAACGGTGCTTAAGCGCTTTCGTCTAATGACATCCTCAGGAACATTTTGAGGATGTCATTAGACGAAAGCGCTTGAGCACCATTCTGTTTCCTTTTCCTTCGTGGTTATTTTCATCATAGATATTATTCACGTGTTACTTTCGTGAAATAATTTTCATATATATATATGTAAAGAACGACGCTTGTGTAGAAGAACGTTCCGCACAAGATGAGGAGGGAGAACGAACAAATGAAAAATGAGGTAACCACCCGGGAATCGAACCAGGATCTTCCGATTGCCGGTCAGATATGCTATCCACTACACCATGGACCCCGATTAATCAGAAGTCGTAATTCTCCTACATACGAGCAGAAACCAATGCCCCGAGGGGGCTCCTTACATATATATACACATTTTAACTGCAAACAACACACAGGATAGCATATTTGACCGGCAATCGGAAGATCCCGGGTTCGATTCCAGGGTGGTTACCTCATTTTTCATTTGTTCGTTCTCCCTCCTCATCTTGTGCGGAACGTTCTTCTACACAAGCGTCGTTCTTTACATTAATTATACTGTGTGTTGTTTGCAGTTAAAACGTGTATATATAATATTATATATATATATATATATATATATATATATATATATATAAGAGGGTGGGCTGAAAAGTAATGTCTCTACTCAAATAAATTTTAAAAGGGTTGAAGGATTTTATCGAAACAAAAGCAGATATGTACTTTAGAGTTTATTCTTCAAAACGATACATTTACTTTCCATGAAATCACCCTCTACCTCGATACATTTACGCCAACGATGAGTTTTTGAAATCCATCCAGGTAAAACTCAGAGCTTTGACTACGAAACCAAAATTTCACAGCGGCCTTAACTTCTTCGATAGACTCGTAGCGATTTCCGCGGAGATGTTCTTTAAGTTTAGGAAGGAGGTAAAAATAGCATGGTGCTAAATCGGGGCTATATAATGGATGCGGCAAGACGATGAATTGCAGATCCTCAATTGCTTCTCGCGTTTGAACACTGGTGTGAAGCCGTGCGTTGTCATGGTGAACAATGACTGCGTTTTTGTGGGTGCGAACCAGTAGTATGACCGCAAAATGGGAGAGTGCAATGCAATTGCAAATGTTGCAAGAGTGCCAAGGCACCCCATAATGCCATCCCACCCCCTTGTTGCAAGGCACACCCATAGCGCCAACCTCCCACCCCCACCCCCCTTTGTTGCAAGGCACCCCAAAATGGGGTAGCAACAAGGGGTTATGTAACTTGGAGGCGGAGTTATCCCCCAAGCTGCAATGAACCCTTTGAGGGGTATGCAACTTGGAGGCATCCCTCAAGCTTCAATGAACCCACCCAAATGGGGAGACCTAACCTAAGAGAGAGGAGAGAGAGGAGGAGAGGGGTTCCCCTGACAGCTGCCAAGCGCATATTAAGACTTCAGCCGAGCAGACGCTGTCTTATACGACCCCTAATCAGCCAGTTGGCTTATCTCTCTGGGTTGCCAGTTTGCGCTATTTATTTAATTAAAGCATATATTCTGGCTTAATCAGCCAGTTGGCTTAGAAGGCTAAGTTGCCAGATTGCGCTGTTTATTTAATTAAAGCATATATTCTGACTTAATCCGCCAGTTGGCTGAGAAGGCTTCTTAGAGGGCATAAATGGCCTGTATATATTAATAACCTTCGAACGAATTAAAAGCGCACACAAACGCACATACACTCACCGAGTGTACTCCCATTAAAGCCCCTATTACGACACATATATATATATATATATATATATATATATATATATATATATATATATATATATAAACTGATTGATGCATGCAAAGTCCTAATAGCAAAATATATACGAGCACAACCACCACACAATAAAAGCATCACATTACCAACAATCGTCTAAGTATAGACTTTTAGGAGCTCATCCCATCAACAGCACATGGTGAAATGAGGGCTACGACTTTTAGGAGCTCAAATCATCAACAGCACATGGTGAGATGAGGGCTACGACTTTTTAGGAGCTCATCCCATTAACACCATGTATCCGATATGAGCAGTGCTGCCACTCAGATTTTTAGGAAATCCCAAGAATTTACCTCAAAAAATCCCAAGAATAACAAAAAAATCCCACGATAATAAAAACATTAAAATAAACAAAGAAAACATTAAACTTACTCTATTCTAATTATATTTCCTCGTCAGGCTCGTCTTCTTCGACGTCTGCAGAAAGACGGACAGTCTCATTATTTTCTTTTTGCTCTTTAAGGCTTTTTTCATATCTTTTATGTACTGTGCCGCCTTCAAGCTCTCTTATTAATGTTTTTGTCGGCTGCCAGGTAGTACAAGTTGCTTAATTTCTAGTTAAGCACTGTTTTGCCAACAGCCTATCTTTTACAGTTTCTGTTTTTAAGGCATTAGTTATTTTTGTTTTCACACGGTTCACCTTCGAGAAAATTCTCTCAACACATGCGGATGAATGTGGCAAAACGGTTAAGTTTGTCATGAAATAGGACAATAAAGAAAATTTACTATTATTTAAGCCATCCTTGATGTTACTTAATGAATGCCAATACTTCGGGATAATCTCCATAGGAATAGTCAATTTATCTGCAGAAAGTCGAAAGCTCCTCCACTGGTCGTCTAGTTCATTTAGCTTGGGTTCCGGTACAAGTGAAGGAAAGTGTACAGCCAAAGGTGTAATAGTTGATGGCGACTGATGAATGTCACTTGCTACTTTTGGGTCCAACACTCTTAATTTTGAGACGATACCGTCTTCACTGAATGGAAATCTTTTCTTAATTTGGAAGGCAAGTTCTACAAGAACCTTTAAGCAACCATTTCTAAATCTCTTTGTGCAAGCATCATCTTTAAATGGTTCATTGATCAAATGAGATATTGCTCTACCACCAAGATAAACGTCTTCTATGTTTTTATGGTTGTTTTTAATGCAGGGGTCAATTTCAGATAATTTCGTTGTTTGCAAAATTTCGTCTTTAATAAAGAAACTAAGTATGTTCTTGTACTCGGATGATACCGTTAGGTACAGTTGATGCAGTTTAAAGCGTTCTGACTGAAAATCTAAATTAAGTGCATTCACTTTCTGCAGGATGTATTGGAGAAAAAGAAGCATGTGCTTGGTTCCGCAGTTGATTAGAGTTTCATAAATTTTGTAGCCACTATCAATTTTATCTGTCTTTGACTCACTCTGAAAGTACAGAACTAAAGCATCGTACTGTTCTAAAATAACTGATATTACTTTTTCTCTCGAGAGCCACCTGGTTTGAGCAAGTTTGGGAATTTTGTGTTTGGTTGTGTTGGCAACTTCTTGAATAAGTGAAAAATCTCTTTGCCTTTTACTGCTTCGGGAGAAGTAAGAAGTTAAATCTTTAAGAAAAGTTTCTAAGTATGATGGTAAAACACTGACTGCGTGACTAGCACAAAGGGCAAATGAATGGCAAACACATCCCATGACAAAGACTGATGGGACATCATCAGTCAACAGTTTTTGAAAACCACTATTTACTCCCATCATGGAGGAACAGTTATCGCTGCCAAAACCGATGATATTGTCTAGAGGAATATTTCTCTCTTGTAAAAGATCTTTGACAGCATTATAAAGGCTTTGAGCAGTTCCGTTTTCTACAGAAACTGTATCCAACAATGCATCAACTACATCCTGTTTATCAGCATCGAAATAACGAACCACAATTGCCAAAATGTGAGTGACGGAAATATCTGTGCTTTCGTCTATGATAATTGAAAATTTTTGTTTCTTGCAAATATCAGTTAGTGCTAACTTTTCATGAAATGCTATTCCATCCTGAATAACATAAGAAATTTTAGTTTTCTTCATTGCTACCTTCGTAGCAATCTGACTGTCAGGGAATGCCCTTTTACATACAGCTACAAAGTGCTCAGCATGAGCAAACGGTATGTTATGCTCAGAAAAAAACCCAGCAATAAGCAATTCACTCTTGGCTATTTGTTCGGATTCTGTAGATTGTTTTTTATTAAGAAATTGAGTGATGTCAGTATTAGATTTTGCACTTTCGAAATTAGTTTTATGTTTTGCAGAATTTTTATGCTTAATTAGTAATGATCTATTTGCATTTTTCAATGTAAAGTTGCAACACTTACAATAACTGGCATCTTTATTGTTCTTGTCCTGCTGTAGCCAATCTTTAAACTCGGGATCTTTTAGCCATTCCTCATTAAAGGTTTGGTTATACCACTTGATTTTCTTCTTTGGTGATTCCATAATTATGGGTAAAACCGTGATTATATAATTAATACGTTGAAAAAGCACACTTTAAAGAATAAGTCTACCGCAAATCGCAGAGCACAACACTCACTGACCACTGCACGACGCTGACACGTTGCAAAGGGTGAAGGGAAACTAATGCACCAAACCAGCGTTGCCAAAGCTTTTTTTCAAACAAAATAAACAAATCTAGAAGCCAAACCTATCTAGGATAATGGGCTATATAGCTATTTATAAAAGATAAAAATAAAAAATTCAGCGTTGATATAATATCAGAATTAAAAAATAGAAACTTAATTTTTTATTACAGCTAAATTTTTTAGAGAAAATAGAGATAATAAAAGGAACTAGTTTTTCACGCGTAAGAAAAAATCGATGCTCCGCTTCAGCTGGCTCTGACTACTGACTAGACGAGACGCCGCACACCATTACGACTTAACCTTGTTCAAAACATGTTTTGAACGGCAATCAAACTAGTACAAGCAACTGTCGTCATGACAAATTTGTTCTATTACCAATAATATGACAAAATGAATTTTATGGATTTATAAAAATTAATAAAGGATCGTAATGAAAAATACATAAATAGTAACAAATTTTGTTAAAGTAGTAACAAAAGTACAAACAAGATTTAAAGTAACAAATTTGTTACTATAGTAACAACTTCGGCAACGCTGCTGACCAAACGCAGTCTAATTAAACGGTTACTGAACGAAAAGTAAACAAGAACTAAATGTGTACAATACCTGTTGTATGTCTTCAGTACTTATCTCTCATTTTAATTATTTAATAATTATTACCAGTCTTTTCATGTATAATATAATTCGCTTTATATAATTGTTTTTTAATGAAAACAAGAAGAAATTAATAATAATTTTCACTTTAACTTAGTTGGTATGAAAAATCCCAAGATTTCGACAGTTTTTCAAAATATATCCCCAAATCCCCAGGTCGAGGCTGAAATCCCAAGATCTTGGGAAAAATCCCAAGCAGTGGCAGCCCTGGATATGAGGGCTACAACCAAGCGTCCAAACTTAGACGATTGGTGGTGAAACTATTACACAACAACCCACCAACCACCTCCACCACCGCCTTACTTACCAACACATGAAACTATTACATAACAATCCACCAACACCTGAAACTATTACACAACAATCCACCAACACCTGGTAGACCGACAAGGTCTCTAAATACGACCCAATAAACAGAGCTGTTAAATATAAACAAATATGTTTATAGAGCCAAGTCAAAAAAGGGTAACGCCAATAGTTTTTCTATTGAGCTTCTCGTCGTTTAACGAGGCCTATTTGACACTTGGTAGAGCGATCTTTTAAACAAAAAATCGAATAAGATAAACTAAGTTTAATACAAATACAAATTTTCATCATAATACGCAATTTTGTCCTTAAACTATAACATGAAACGCATTAATATGATTTTTAAAACCAAATAGAAATTAAATTAGGGGTAACTTATTAATTTTTCCTCTTTTATCCAATTATTGTGTTTCAATATAAATTTATCTTTAAGACACAATTTTATCCTTAAACTATAACATAAAAAGCATTAATATGATTTTTAAAACAAATTAGATTCTATTTCGGGTAATTAATCATTTTTCCTCTTTTGGCCAATTATTTTGCTTCAATATAAATTTATCTTTAAGACACAATTTTATCCTTAAACTATAACATAAAAAGCATTAATACGATTTTTAAAACAAAATAGATTCTGTCTCGGAGTAACTTATTCATTTTTCCTCATTTACTTGCAGCAACACTGCTGCATTATTTTTTAATATAATTAAAACCAGCATTCACGATCATATAAATCTTACTGTTGAAGATATCCTGAAATAATGATGCAAAATTATTTTAAAAGGTATAGACTCCTCGAAGTATCATAAACTTTGATGCAAAAAAACATTAATATAGCGCGATTTAAGTTTTAGCTGGCTTACCCCAATAAATATCGTTTTCTATGGATATTTATAAATAAAATGGAATTTTATGGCACAATTCATATAATTGCACCTTCTACAATTCAATAATTGGATTAACATGATTTACTGCATTATATTTATTGTAATTTTAAACCAGCTTTTGGTGCATATTAAATTAAATTTTCATCTCCCATCTATCTGCCCAAGCAACTACTTTATCATTGTCCTTTTGCATTTTCAAGGCACTTGTTAAAGATCTTACATTTTGTCCCAATTTTGTATCATCTGTAAAAATTGAGGTTTTACTATTTAGACCCCTTTCCAAGTCATTAATATAAATAATTTCATCGCGATTTTACGATATAGTGTTTAGAAGGCAGTATATATATATATATATATATATATATATATATATATATATATATATATATATATATATCGGGGTACAAGATTAGTTGCCAGATTGCGCTATGCAATGAAATAGTTCTTTTATTTTATCATTTTGCGTTGAACGAAATACTAAAACATGATACTTTCCTACCTTTCATATATACAGTTTTAAGAGAATCAGATGTCATCTATTTGAACGAAAAACAGCCTTTAACAGGCATAAAGTTTTCCTTATTAAACAACTTGAATCAACCATGATATTTTCCTATCTTTCATTGTTTCATCTTAGTAGAGTTTGCCCAAAGTAAATAACGTTTTCTTTACAGAAAAAAACGAATTTAAGGCTCAACTTAACCGTTTTTCTCCTTTACAGTGCATATCAAATTTCCAGCCTGGGTTTGTTTAATTAAACGTTTTTATTTATTTATTTATTTTTATTATTTTTATTATTAATATATAAGATCTACTAAGTTATATATTTTGGGGGTAAAATGCAAAAATTAACTCGTTGAAATGAATGAACATTTTTGCGGGAATTCGGACATTTTCCCGAGACGGAAAATAATCGAAATGAAAACTGTCGACGGAAAACCCTCGAAATGAAAAGCGTCGAAGCCTAATTTAAACTCATTTTTAGCTTAGTCTAGCTAGATTTGTTTAATTAAACGTTTTTATTTATTTATTTATTTTTATTATTTTTATTAGTAATATATAAGATCTACTAAGTTATATATTTTGGGGGTAAAATACAAAAATTAACTCGTTGAAATGAATGAACATTTTTGCGGGAATTCGGACATTTTCCCGAAACGGAAAATAATCGAAATGAAAACCGTCGACGGAAAACCCTCGAAATGAAAAGCGTCGAAACCTAATTTAAACTCATTGTTAGCCTAGTTTAGCTTGGCCCAGTTGCGCCTAACTTAACTCAGTCAAATATAACGTCATACGAGTAAATTTAAACTAATCTCCTCTATCATAAACGTAGTATTCGGACCTTTTAAGGTAGGCGGGATTAAGGATTGATAACACTGTACAACAAATTTTCGGTTCAGAAAAAAAATGGGAATAACATTCGGTCATTCTTAATATTTCGAGTGTGCTGATTCCAAATCTGAAAATAGTTTTTTTCTATCACGTCACGTTTTTTTGTAATGACTGCTAAAAATCTTCATACCAAAAAATAAGAATATATTGATAAACAGAGAGGCTTTATTATATGGAACAGTTTAATTATTGCTATACTTCAACATATATGCACAAAATTAACATAAAACTCTCGTTTTATACTGTTTTCAACTCATTATTTGTATTTATGCTGGCGTTTGTGTGATGCTTCTGGTTGGTCACGCTTTAAATTCCAGCAGAAATCGGCCAGCATAGCAGGACTCCACTTCCCTTTGTATCGGCTCTCCATTGTTGCTATATCCTGGTGGAATCTCTCCCCGTGTTCATCGCTAAACAGCAGATGCGATTTCCGGAAAGATGAGAGATGTGAATGCAAAAAATGAATTTTCAATGACATCTTACATCCGAGACTTAGGTATGAGTTGATAAGTTGATCCACGAGTGCAGCATAGTTGTCGCATTTAGTCTTTCCTAGTAGACCGCTGCACACGTTTTTGAATGCACCCCAGGCTGCCAACTCAACCTCATCCATCACCACTTCAAAGTGTTCGTCTAGCATGAGTTGGCGAATTTGAGGGCCGACGAATATGCCTTCCTTAACCTTGGCATCACTTATTTTTGGGATTTTTTCCTTTAGATATTTGAAGGCAGGCATATCCTGTTTCAACGCCTTTGCAAATTGTTTCATCAGCCCTAGTTTTATGTGAAGTGGCGGCAAGATAACCTTTTCTTTTCCTTTCGTACTAGTGGTTCGTGAATAACATTGTGAGATCCAGGTGAGGAATTGTCTCGCGGCGGCCATACTGAGCGTGTGTAGTGTTCAGACCTTGCTCGGCTATCCCACTTGCATAGGAAACACATGTATTTCGTGTAGCCAGTTTGCAATCCATTGAGAATAGCCACAACCTTCAAATCTGCGCAGATAAGCAATTCATGTTCATTGTATTTTATACAGTCCAGAATAAAAGCAACATTGTCATACGTTTCTCTCAAGACGACTGAATGAGCGACCGGAGCAGAAGGCATTGTGTTCCTATTGTGTAGAAGTACACCCTTAACACTGTACAGAGATGCATCAATGAACAATCTCCACTGATTCGGTTCAAAGCACAAACCCAGAGCATCGAACAGACCATGTATATCAATGCAATAACAAAGATTGTTCTTCATTGTGAAATATTCCTGCAAATCCAAGGAGCGCTTTCGGAATGCTATAATTCGTACGTCTTCTGCCAGCAGATTCCATTCTTGTAGACGTGAGGCCAGCAGTTCACTGTGTTGCTTGGTAAGTAAAGTATTGAATCACGGACCAAATCATTGAGTTCAGGCTGCGTGATGAGATGTTATTCTTTCTTGGACTCGACTTGAGCTTCATAGCATTCGCCGTCTGATTCCGATTTGTCAGAGTCTGTGTTATCGGTCGGCATTTCAGCTGGAGGACGAGGGATGGGTATACAGTACTGGCCAAATTATTAGGAATTTTTTAAAAATTTCATTTTTTGGTATAAAATGTTAAATTAAACCAATTTTAAACGTTGAAAAGTTATTTATTTCTACACAAGAATACATGGTCACTATTTAGCAATAGTTTAGTACTTAGTTTGACCCCCCTTAGCTGCCTTAAGGGCTGCGACACGCTTCGGCATGCCATGAATCAATTTTTTGCATAATTCCTTAATACGTGTAGAGTGAAACCAGACTTGAATAAGTCGCTCTATGAGTTGGTGTTTTGTTGTTATCGGCGTTTCATGGATTACGTCCTTTAAAATACACCATAAACTTTCGATTGGGTTCATGTCTGGAGAATTTCCAGCCCATGGGAGCAACCGAACACTATTTTCATGACACCATTTTTTAACCGACTTTGCCGTGTGGCATGGAGCTGAGTCTTGTTGAAAAATCCAACGTCTATTACCATACCATTCCCTTATTTGAGGCAGTAGACGTCTTCTTAGTACTTCTATATACTTGACTTGGTTCATATTCCCCTCAACAATGCTCAAACGACTAGTTCCATGCACAGAAATTGCTCCCCAAACCATGATCTTTTGTGGAAATTTCACCGTTTTCATCAGACACTCAGGCAAAAATTCTTCTCCAGGCCTCCTTCTTACACTTTGAACACGATCGTCAAGCACGGCAATCGTTGACTCATCGGAGAACACCACCTGCAATCAAAGAAAGCCCTGTGAAAGAGTCAGTGCATAGCGTATGAAGTACAGCTAAAACGAAGTACAGTATGACTTGCTGCTTTACAGATATTTTTACTGCAGTTTTATCACGTACTGTAAATACACTTCTATGCATACTGTATTTACTGTATTAACATTCTATTTAATGTTAAATATTATTCTTACCTGTTCCCAATCCTCACTAGTCCAGTTAATGTGTTTCTTTGCCCATGCAAAACGTGCCTTCTTCATAGCCTCAGTGAGCCTGGGCTTCTTCCTTGGGCGGTAGGCTTTGAAGCCGGCAGTTAGAAGCCTCCTGTTGACTGTTCTACGACTAATATTGATGCCATCAGCCGCTAGACTACTGGAAATGTTTTTGCAAGTAGCTCTTCTATTTCTAAGAGACAAAATTGCAATCTGTCTATCAGTTCTTGGAGTCGTTACCCTTTTTCTGCCGCATCTTCCAACCCTTTTGGGGCCTACATTTTCTCCAAATACCATTTTTTTCTTAATACGAAGTACTGACTGTGGTGAAACATGGAGTTTGGCAGCGATTTCCTTTTGTTTAAATGTAGAAGTTAATAAAACCTGTATTTGCCCAATTTTCCGTGGACTCAAGTCATTCTTTCGCCCCATTTTCAAATTCACTTAAAAACTGTAACAAATAATTGCCGAAATTGGGTAAATACACTATTTAAATTAAACGGTAGTTACAATGACACGTAAAAGAAAGAGAAACACACCCGCATCGCACGACAACCAAACGACAACTGACGAACAAACACGCTTCGTTCGACTAAAGAATTATGCCAAAAATTGATTCATGGCATGCCGAAGCGTGTCGCAGCCATTATGGCAGCTAAGGTGGGTCAAACTAAGTACTAAACTATTGCTAAATAATAACCATGTATTCTTGTGTAGAAATAAATAACTTTTCAACGTTTAAAATTGGTTTAATTTAACATTTTATACCAAAAAATGAAATTTAAAAAAAATTCCTAATAATTTGGCCAGTACTGTATCTGTAGAATGTTCCACAGGACACATAGCAGAACGAAGATTTGGGTGGACTATAGCCTTTTTCTCTTTTCTGTTGCAACCTGTAATGTGAGACAATAGACATTGTTGACTACTTAAGATAGCATAATTGTGTAATAGATTATGCAGAGCAGGATATGCTAAAATGTGCTAAAAACACCAAATTTGACGTATATTCAGAAAAATAAAAGATTCAAACCTGTGATGGTCGTTAAGCAGAAATAGCAATCAGTTGAATGGTCCAGCGGCTCTCTCCATACTATTGGGACACCGAATCCCAGACCAGGACCTGTGCCTTTGAATCATGCAGATAACGAGCTTGTACATCTCACACAGCAGATATGAGGTGCCCAGTGCTTGCCCTGATCACCAACTTTGCATGCGAAGTATAATTCATAAAGCTTTTTCACATGAGAGGTCAACTTCCTTTTATACTGTTTTAACGTTAATGTCCCACAAATATAACAAAAACTGTCTGGCGAATTTTTGCACTCTCTAGGCATTGTAGCATAACATCAATAAAAAGCTGTAAAATAAGGAAATGATAGATCAATTTGCAATTTCACACAATATGGACGTTGTCGGTGAAATATACATAATTTGATAGCTGTTATTCAATAATACTCACTTATAGCACCGATTTATGATAAAATATGGCTGACAATTTGTTTTAAATGATTAATGAAAGAAATTTTTCATAAAATCAAAGTGGAAACACAGAGCAGAACACCACCACCACAGCATATGCATGATTGAACAAAATGTAAAAGATGCGTTCAGAGAACCAGTGGTTCTCATAATGATACAATGAAATAGTCATTTTCATAAAATCGGTGGGTGATACAAATAAATGAGTGTTATTTTCACAATCTACGCATATAATTTGCCATAAAAATGACGATCTCAGTTCCGTTTTTTTTCACTGTTGTACAGTGTAATTATCAGTTCCGAGAAAAAAAACAAATTTCCGGTAAAGATACCCTTTGAACGAAATACTAAAACATTATATTTTCCTACCTTTCATATATACAGTTTTAAGAGAATCAGATGTCATCTATTTGAGCGAAAAACAGCTTTTAACAGACAAAGTTTTCCTTATTAAACAACTTGAATCAAACATGATATTTTCCTATCTTTCATTGTTTCATCTTAGTAGAGTTTGCCCAAAGTAAATAACGTTTTCTTTACAGAAAAAAATGAATTTAAGGCTCAACTTAACCGTTTTTCTCCTTTACAGTGCATATAAAATTTTCAGCCTGGATTTGTTTAATTAAACATTTTTATTTATTTATTTAATTTTATTATTTTTATTATTAATCGCAACATCTAAGTATGACGGAGGGGACGTAAAGCTTTACATGGGATCCGAAATATAAGGAGCAGCACTCAATATTTGTAATATTTTTTAAATGACCCAGTTAGGGGTGTGACGTGTTAGAAATGGAATCTGTAGAAAAATTCAGGTTCACGAGCCTATCCACATGTATTATATCTGGACCTACAGGATGTGGTAAAACTGTGTTTATACTTAAAATCATTAAAGAAAAGGGGGAGATGTTCTCAAAATTTGTGCATAACGTTATATGGTGCTATTCGACGTATCAATCAGTGTTCAGCGAGTATCAAGATGAAATCTTGTTCCACAAGGGGGTCTATGACGTTAATTCGTTAAAGGGAAATGAACATACAGTCATTGTAATTGACGACCTCATGTTAGAGATGGATAAAACCTTCGCCGTTTGCGAGACATTTACAGTATTCTCCCACCACCTTAACATAAGCGTGTTTTTCATCAATCAGAATCTATTTTTCAAAAATAGATACATGCGCGATGTATCGCTAAATACACAATATCTAGTCTTATTCGCACAACGCAGAGATGTATCACAAATTGGGGTATTAGCCAGTCAAATGTTCCCGAATCAGGAGTTTTTGGAGATTTATAAAGAGGCCACAAACCAGCGTTATGGATATTTGCTTTGTGACCTTCACCCGCGAAACACGTTTAGGGTGCTTCTAAGAACGAATATATTCCCAAACGAGCCTGAAACGATGTATATTCCAGAATGACAAATAGGCTAAAGAAATTCCGTGAATTAATAAAAATCTATCAACGATTGCCACGGGCCCTGCAACAGATGTTTGTTAAAAATATCGACTCTGACTTTTTAAAATGCATCTGTGGAATCTGTCTTAATGTTATAAAATGTAATGTGCCAATGAAATCCTCTCAGAAAACTCGCTTACGTCGTTACAAGAACATAATACGAGCGCTCGCTCATAAAAGTCAAACTGTGGGTAAGAAAAAGCGCATTATTGTACAAAGAGGAGGATCGTTCCTGTCCATCTTGTTTTCAGTTTGGGTCCTTTACTGACTAAATTAATATAATGAAGAAGGTGGTTGTGATTCTACACGAGGTGTATGCTTCATTGCGAAGTTCAAAGAC
The DNA here is from genome assembly GCA_023014485.1 of Bathynomus jamesi. Classification (NCBI taxonomy): domain Eukaryota; kingdom Metazoa; phylum Arthropoda; class Malacostraca; order Isopoda; family Cirolanidae; genus Bathynomus; species Bathynomus jamesi. Next base: position 721,642 of record JAJOZX010000484.1, read on the forward strand.
TCCAGACACGGCTCTAGAGCCCCGTAAAAGTAGGCTTAAAAGACTGGAAAACGAGTTGCTAGCCCTATTAAACAGTGAAAAGACACCTGATGAGAAAAGAATCTTGTACCAAGAGGCTTTGCAGAAATTTCTTCATGAGTACGAGGATTATAAACATCCGACAGAGCTTCCCGTGGTTATTAGGCACAGCGCGAGTAGTACTGAGCATAGCGACACAGGACCTGGCCACGACGATGGCCAACCAAAGAACAACGGAACACAACACATCGAACATGTGCTAAAAAACAGCCTCCCACATACATTGAGGAATAAAGGTTTAAGTCTTTATAATCTATTGAGTGAGGATCCCATCATACAGTGGACCGATACAGGCGAGGTCATTGTTGAAGGAACAAGGTTACAAGGATCCAATATCGTTGATATTGTTCATGATCTGGTGAGAAAGTGGGACAGACCCTCGCCAACAGGCTGGAAGCATATTAAAGCAAGACTACAACAAATAAATGTCCCCAAAACATTGATAGGTAATCTGAATAGGTTAAAAGACTTGGATCAAGTCTCGCATGGGTCACAACTGAGTACGCCATCGCCCCCAGCAGCAGCAGTGTCTCTGAAGAGGAGAAAGAAGAGAACAAACGGTCAACCCTACCCACGTGCCTCTAAAATATGCAAATGGCTAACATATTAAGTAAACGCTATTATGACGTTTCTAACCACGCCTCCTATGGTGGCGTTAATAGACTGTACAGAGGTGCTTACGGTGTAAGGAAAAAATGTTGAGAGATTTTTGCGGGGACAGGATGCTTATACACTTCATAAACCGGCGATAAAAAGGTTTAAAACGGCCAAAACAACAGCTGCATCGATTGACTCTATTTGGCAAGCGGATTTAACAGACATGGAAAGATATTCAGTGTATAACGACGGATACCGTAACATCCTATTCATAATAGATACATTCTCTAGACATCTGTGGCTAATTCCCCTGAAAAATAAATCGCCTGAAACAGTTGCTAAAGCGACCAAAACGCTGATGTTGAAAGAAAACAGGATTCCTTGCTATCATATTTTTGTACGGATATGGGGAAAGAAATTATAGGACTCGCTTTTCAGAACATGCTGGCAGAGTTTAATATCATCTATTACACTACCAATTTTATACATAAGGCTTCTTTAGCTGAAAGAGTTCAACTTACCATAAAGGAACGCATGCCGCTATTTTACACATAAAAACATACAGATTTCTAAACATTCTGGAATCATTGGCTTCATCCTTCAACCGTTCACACCATCGTACGATCGGCACAACACCTAACGAGGTTTTAGAAAGAGGTACGCGCCCAGAGGTGAGAAGAGATGGAGCACCACCACCACACTCTGCGCGTTTCAAAATCAATGATTATGTAAGGCTGTCGCGTTCGGGAAATAAATTCGCGAAGGGATTTGAGCAAGGATGGACAGTCTAGGGTGGATCGATTTTACATTTTTTTCGATTTCCATATTCTAATAGAGACAAAAACTTGCGCATGCATGAGAAAATAGCCTCTGCAAAATCTTAGCTTAATAGGTAATCATCTTCTGCCCCCGGCAGAGCGATGAAAATCATATTTTAGTAGTCAAAAACGTATTTTTAAACCCTAGCCTAGTCATAAAATTTGGCGTGTGTGTTATTTCATGCCTAAGCAACGATATAAATGCTATGGGAAATATATAAATGCATTATTTAAGACAAAGAGCCGATCTGAAAATATGTATATTATACATATTTTCAGATCGGCTCTTTGTCTTAAATAATGCATTTATATATTTCCCATAGCATTTATATCGTTGCTTAGGCATGAAATAACACACAGGCAAAATTTTATGACTCTAGGCTAGGGTTTAAAAATACGTTTTTGACTACTAAAATATGATTTTCATCGCTCTGCCGGGGGCAGAAGATGATTACCTATTAAGCTAAGATTTTGCAGAGGCTATTTTCTCATGCATGCGCAAGTTTTTGTCTCTATTAGAATATGGAAATCGAAAAAAATGTAAAATCGATCCACCCTAATGGACACGTGAGATTTTTAAAGTTAGGGCTATGAGACCTAAAGGTGAGATAATGATGTATTACGTTGAAGATTTGAATGGGGAAGAGATCGCTGGAGGCTTTTACCCCGAGGAGTTGCAGAAAGTGGCATTTAATTTAGGAAAAAACGTGTTTAAAATTGAGAAAATTATAGGAAGCAAAGGTTCAGGAAAGAGAAAAATGTACCTGGTGAAATGGCTGCGTTGCCCAGAAAGTTTCAACACCTATATAAAAGCTGCTGCAATAATGAAGCTTAAATAGTATGCAACATAGCTCCTAACCATTTCTACGTCACACTCCCGTCCTCTTCTTCTCTGTCTGTACACCCTAACAACACCCTCGCAAACTTTGTAACAGAACTCCACGGGCCCATTGAATTGGAGCGTGATTCGTATGAGGTGGGGCTATGTGAACTCCAGTTAGCCACCAAATTTTTAACTCGTGAAAATGAACAAATCATATTTCTGATCATTAGAAGATACGACGAGTGCGAAAAATTGTGCATAACCTTAGACAATACTATGCGCTCAGTCGTGTCCGGTGAGGAACGGTACTATAGCACAAATAATCGTTAGGATCGGGGCATTATGTACACACCATGGACATTGTGACGGGGTTAAAACAAGAGTCTGAAAGGTCGTACCTGACATACGATTTAGTTTTTGAAGTCGTAAACATAGACAACGAACGCCTGCATGCACATTGAAGTTAAAGTCACGCTTAGTAAAAATATTAAAGATAAAGAGCTTATTCACACAAGTGTGGCTGAGGGCCGATATAGCGCAGCTCTCCAAAGAGATACCTTTCCACGAGGCACGCATGACTTTGTCCATTTAATGTATCAAATGAATATGGAGAAATTGGGTGAAAACTCTCCGCGTCCAGATATGTGCTATATTTACAGCAATATCGTAGAACACCAATTTGTTGGGGACACCCAGGCGCGCCTACTGCGCATTGCGCACATCCCAAACCATAGAGGGAAAAGTTTGAGCATTACATATGGCAAGCCCCATTATGTGAATCTTGCGACTAATCTATTAACCGATATCGATATATATATATATATATATATATATATATATATAAAGAACGATTGAGGGAAAAAAATTCCCATTCGGTGATGGGAGCTTAACAGTGAAATTACACTTCCGTCGTTTATAATGACTCGAAGACCGTTCACAGTCTACCGAGGGGTGAGGTACGAGCGTGGGAGTGGACTTGGATCCATTTTTCATCCATTCTACGCACCGCTGTCCCACTATTGAAGAGGGGTGCCAGGTACCTAGGACGGAAGGCGTTACAAACAGGTTTTAACGCGGCAGAAGACATAATGGGTGGAACTAAGCCTAAAGAAGCTCTAAAAAACATTTAAAACGTACACGGGACGAAATCATCAAAGATGCAAAGAGAAAAATGCGTGGTGGCGGAAAGAAAAGATCTGCCAGGAAGAAGGGGTTACCAACACGTGGCGGAAAGAAGAGATCTGCCAGGAAGAAGGGGTTACCTTCACGTGGCGCTAAACGTAAAAGGAAATAAAAAAGAAGTGCTCTAAGCGTATGAAACCTATGGCTGATCATTTTTTTTAACTGATGTAAGCTGAGGACACTACTCTCACGAATCATAGGTTGACTAATACTTGTCGAGGGAGGTGGCACTATTTCTGACTCGTCATGACACGTTTCATCCATCCGTGTAGTTCACAATGCCTTAAATCGGAACTGTCCCTCTTTGATATGCACCCCCCACTCAGGTCTCTATTGAGCATAGCGACTTTATTACAATTAACCCATTAAACACAATTAGTTCACCCAGTGCCCCTATAGAATTCGTGATACCCAGCTCAGGCCCTTACTTTTTTCACCCGAGCTGCATGCACATGTACGCTAAACTGCGTATAGCCCATTCTGATGGAACGGACTGCGATGATAGTTACTCTGCCTACCCTGAAACCAACTTTTTACACTCCTTATTCAGCCATTGTGAAGTGTATTTAAACCAGGTTAACATCTCCGTGCCTATCTGGAAAATGTCCTCAACTTTTCAAAAGAAGCGAAGGACACCTTTTTAACAGCCGAGGGGTATTACCACACTGAAGATGAAAATGGAATAAAGGATAAATTTAAAAATTCTAAAAAAAAAGATATATGAATGTTTTGGACGCCTGCATACAGACTTCACATTCCAGGAGAAGTTGCTTCTGAACGGGGTGGATATGAAGATGAAGCTTACCCGCACGATTCCTGAGATCTGCATAAATCTGGGGTCTGAGCAAGAAGAGGGTGCAAAACACCGTTGTGATACACACCATGGAGACGTATTTGCATATACGCCGAGTGAAATTAAGTTCCCCGAAACAAATAGAAATTGAGAAAGACTTAATACATGCCACAGTAAAATACCCAATTAACAGGGTCCCCGCCGGGTTGGCCTCGAAGCAACTAGAAAACGTAACCCTTGGAGTCCTACCTAAAAGGATATTAATTGGAATGCAGGACCACGCCTCGACGAATGGAAAATATAAAAAGAGTGCCTTTAAATTCGAGAATTTCGGCCTTAAAAATATTACTCTATACGTAAATGGCGCCGCTCTGAGAGGGACCATGATTACGGACTACTCATCAAACGCTGTATTCCCGTTCTGCGCGAGAGCATATAGTAGTCTGGCTCATAATACAGGCGCCTGTGACGAACTTGGTTTTCGTGTAACGCAGAAAGAATTTGTCGAAGAATTTAACATTTATTCATTTGATATTACGCCTGACTTGTCTGCTGGCGAAAATACGCATTTAATCCCCATCAGAGTGCGAATATCTCAGTCAGGTTGGAATTTACCAAGCCTATAGACGCGCCTATAAGTGTACTAGTTTACCTTGAGTCACAGGCACTAATAGAATTTGATCGTTTCAGGAGCGTGATCACAAACTTTTAAAATGGACGCGAATACACTCCAGAGAGTAATGAAGAGTGACCGTTTCACACGCTCAAAATTTATCGGTGTGTTTGCGAAGAATGAAATATTGGAGCAACCAAGTACGAAAAACTGGTACGGGATTATTGTTAACACCGACATTGTGGGGGGTGAGGGGATTCATTGGTTTGCAATCTATTTTAAAAATAGGGAAAGAATGTACTATTTTGATTCACTCGGATTTCAGCCCTGGAATGATTCGGTAATTGTGCAGTTTATCGCGCAATTACATGTGCCTGAGATTGTTTGGAATCTATATCGCTTTCAAGGATATTATACTGAAACATGTGGATTGTATTACATTTTATGTCTCATGCACATGTCACGTGGGAAAGGATTTATGAATATTTAAAAATTATTCGATTTGTGTGACACAGAGATGAACGATAAAGGTGTATGTAGACAGATGAAAAAAAAGGTTCCCATATGTTAGCACCCCTGTAATGTATAAAGGTGTATATCTATATTGCGTAAAGTTGTATATACATTTGTAACTGTAGCCATTAAGACTTATTTAACAGATACTGGCTCCGTTTTGTACATATTTTCTACCATTTAATAAATGAAAATACAATGTGATTTGTTCTTAACCTCAAAAATACTTACATTAGCGGTGTTTATATCCTGACGGACGCGGGTGCCCCTACTTCTTCGGTGGGAGAGAGGGGGGAACTGCACGCCGATCGAGGCGTTTGCGTAATCGAACGCCTCTCCCCTGCAGTGGAAGGTAAGGAAGAGGGCAGTAATGCCTCGTCTCTTAGCATCGGACAGTTCCAGTTCCTCAATGTGAAATCGGGAGCAGGAGTCCTTTCCTGAACGGGAGGCAGGTTGACCGCTTCCCCTGCATGCTGCGTTTCCACCCCACATTCAGGGGGGGGAGTTGGGGGAGAGGATTTCGATATCCTCGCTGCCCGACGCGCTTCTTGGGGTTCTGACTTGCAGAACAACTTTCGAGTAGCTGGGCTTTGGGAGGAGCGTCTCTTTCAACGCATCTAACTCTGACCGAAATTGTTCTAGCGAAATCGCATTTTTCTGATTTGAAGCCACGTGTTGGTGTTTCAGTTCAACTAACGACTTTTGTCGTTAGACATTGATTTGCTGTACAAAATATATATATCGTATATATATATATATATATATATCTTTCTTTTCAACCTTTCAAATGTTCCGTGCGATGATTCCTCATTTCACAAAGGTCAAGCTTGTCGCCCCTCCTCTCGAGTTGGCCTGGTGAAGTAGTGAGTTGGTTTCTTGTACTCTCCACCTCACATAGCCAGGTACGTCCGGCTCATCGGAGATTGTTCTGAGTCAGGCGTCTAATCTTCTTTTCAAGATGTCCACCGCAACACCACTCGTGTTCCTTAGTTTTTTGGGCAGCTGATTAAACAGCCTTGGTCCTCTCACAACAAAACTATTTTCTTTCAAGGTTAAGGTTGTTCCTCTCTAGCCTTTAATTTGGGAACACGACACAGTCTTCTTTTTTTACTTCCCAGTGTTGTTTGGGGAGTTACAGGGTTCAGATTAAGATTAGGGACTAGTTTCTCCATTATTTTCCAAGTGTAAATAGTGGTGTATCTCTCTCTCCTCCTTTCCAGTGAATATAGGTTTAATTCGCGTAACCTTTCCCAGTAATTTAGTTCTTTGCACCCCTTGATCTTGGCTGTGAAGCTTCTCTGAATCCCTTCTAGTTGTCTAATGTCTTCTTTTTTATATGGGCATGTTAGGAATGGGCAGTATTCCAATTTGGGTATGATCACTGTTTTCAGTAGAGGAATTATTATATTCCTATCCCTTCGTTTAAAGGTTCTTAGTATCCGCCCAGTTATTCTCTTTGCTCTGTTCACTGCTATCTTATTTTGTGTTTCAAATTTCGCATCATCAGTCATTAGAACTACTAAATCTTTTGCTTTAGAATTTCTCTGAATTTCCTGTCCATTTGGGTATAGTATTCCATGGATTTTAAGTGCTCCCTTTTTTCCGTACCTTAACAGTTGAAATTTCTGTGTTAAAGTAGATTCTGTTCATGTCTGTTTGTAGAGATCCTATATCCTTTGGGTTTCTTATTTTTCTACTGATCTTTGTGTCATCGGCAAAGGATGTTACTGTGCTGTCTCTGGTAACATCCTCATTTATGTCAGTTAGCATGATTATGAAGAGTAGTGGCGCTAATACTGTTCCTTGTGGTACTGAGCTGAGGACATCTGATTCTGATGAAAACATTCCTTGTACTGTAACGACTTTTCGCCGCTCACTAAGGAAATTATATATCCATTTCCCTACTTTTCCTGTTATTCTCATGTATTTCAGTTTATGTATTAAGATTTCATGGTCACACTTGTCGAACGCTTTGACAAAGTCTGTCTATATTACATCATAGTTTTCATTACTTTCAAGTGCATCAATAATGTTGTTGTAGTGTTCTATTAGTTGTGATAGATATGATCTGCCTGACCGAAATCCATGTTGGTTATCATTTAATTTTTTCTGAGTTTCCAAAATATCATAGCTTTTTTCTCTAACTATTCTTTCAAATATTTTAGTGAGATGAGATGTAAGCGACACTGGCCTATAGATTTTGGCCTCGGATCGATCTCCTTTATATATTGGGACTATGCTCGCTCTGTTCAGGATGCCCGGTATTTTTCCCGTGTCTAGTGATCCTCTCCATATCCAATATAGGGGCTCAGCGATTGCATTCTTGCAGTTTTTGATCAGTGTGGTATTCCATTTGTTCGGTCCTGCCGCTGAGTGTGCTTTCAGTTTCCCTATAACTTGTGTAATATCATCTGTCGTAAAGTCGAAGTTATACTTTCCCCTTGTAGTTGTTCTTTAAAGAACGCGTTTCTATCGCATATCAGTTTGTCAGGTTTGGGGATACTGAAAGATGATTCGTACTGAGCTCTTAATATTTCGGATACTTCTGCTAAATCATCAGATAAAGCACTGTCTTCGTTTTTCAAAGGTCCGATAGTCGTGTGGTTTTTCAACTTCCTTTTTGCAAAATTATAGAAGTACTTTGAGTTAACCTTCATCGCTTCTATAGCGTCGTCTTCTTCTTTTTCTGTATGCTTCTCAATTAGTTCCTGTATGACGCAATCTATACTCTGCAGTTTATCATTTAATATTTTTCTGATGTTATCTTTACAGTTACTTAATTTTGCAGTCACTCTTTTTCTCTTTCGGAGCAATGACCTCTTTTGTCTCTCGAACCTGCTTCTCTTTCCTCTTTGTTGCATTTTTGGGTCATATCTTTCCACAATTTCTACCGTCTTCTCCTCTAAGGTCATTAGCATCTCTTCCGTTGTCTTGGCCTTGAAGATGGTTTTCCAATCTATCGCTTCCATTCTGGCTGCAACATCTTCCCAATTTATAGCCTTGGAGTGAAAATTAAAATTTTCGAATTTGCTTCTTTCTATTGTTCGTGTTCCTTCCTTTCCTGTTGCTTTTATATTGGTTGTTATTTCAATAATGTTGTGATCTGATATTATAGTTGGGGATATTTCTACATTATCAATTAGGTTGCGGTTGTTTGTGAATACTAAATCTAGGCAGTTGTTTTTTTCTTGTGTTTTCTGTTTTTTCTTGTGTTAACATAAAGTCATCGGCTAGAGCTTGTAGCATTTTTATCTGCTACTGGTCTTCCCGTGTGCCCCCTTGTCCTGGTGTATACATATATTTTTTGCTTACTTACTTCTTACTTCAGCTCCCAGGTAGGCTAGTTAGCCTGTCAGTGGAGCCAGCCTCCTTCGCCACTCCGCCCTGTCCAGCAGCACTCCTGTTTCCCTGAGCTCTTGCATGCTGGGCAAGTCGTATCTTCGCAAGCTCTCCTCCACTTCGTCCCTCCATCTCCTTCTCGGTCTCCCCCGCGGTCTTCTGTCATTCCCTGGTTTCCACTCCCAGCACCTCCTCGCAGTTCTCCCCTCCTCCATTCTCTCCAAGTGGCCCAACTATCTCAATTTGGCAGCGTCGATTTTTCTCAAAATCGGCGTTACTCCCACATTGGCTCTTATTTCTTCATTTCTTATCCTATCTCTTCGCGTCTTTCTCAGAATAGTCCTCAGCGGTCTCATTTCTGCCGCCTGAATTCTACTTCGATCCGCCATGCGCATTTTCCAGTGTTCCGACCCATAAATCAGTATTGGTTTTGAAACTGTTTCGAAGATTATTTTCTCAGTCCCAAGGGGCATATGTTCATCTCTCAGTAGCGGGTATAACATTCCGACATTTTTACTAAACTTTGCAATTCTTTTAGTTATTTCTTGCATATTACCACTTTCTTTAGTAAACATACTCCTTAAATATTTAAATTTTTCAACATTTCTTATTTCCTTATCTCCTATTTGAACTCCAAATTCTCCTTCTCTTCGACATACACTTAATATTTCTGTCTTTTCTACATTCATTTCCATTCCCCCCTTCTTCAAACATTCATTCCAATCAATTAAAGCTTGTTCTATATCTTTTTTCTCTGTCGTCCAGAATGCTATGTCATCCGTATATGCCATTATTCCATTATTATTATTCATTTCATGACCTCGCTTGAAACTTGCAATGACTGTGTCCATGTAGGCTATAAACAGGAGTGGTGATATACAGTAACACTGCCCTGCTTCACCCCTGTTTTAACTTCAAACCACTCATCATTTTTGTGTCCAGTCCTTACTTTGCATTCGCTAACTTGATACAAACTTTTCAAAGCCCTAAGAAGTGTCCCCCTTACCCCATAAATCTCCTCCAAACATCTCCACACTCTTCCTCTGGGCACTGTATCGAATGCTTTTTTAAGATCTATGAATATTACATAGATGTTAGTATTAAATGCCCATGCCTTTTCTATAACAGAACTGAGGCCAAAAATAAGATCTACCGTACTTCTATCTTTTCGATAGCCATGCTGCTCCTCTCCCAACCTTGCTTCAATTACACTGTGTAACACTGATTCTGTCTATATAGAATTTTTTGTTTTTATATGCATTTGTGGGCGCTGAGTCCAAATCTGGCCTTGGTTTGTGTGTATCATCAATGGTTTCAGAGATAATCCATTTTTCATGTTTTACCGGTATAATGTTATTATGGGCGCAGCAATATCAGAATAATCAGGAATTGTTGAGAACAATCCGGATGTTCGTTGACAGTTTCTTGCTCTAGAAATTGCCCGAAACTTCCACTGTGCTATATAAAGAAGAGCGCAGAGTCTGAGAAGTCAGTAAGTGTGAGCACACAAAGAAAGCAGGTTGTTTGTCTGATGGTTACCAGCACTGAGGTACTGTGTTTCTGTGCTTCTCTGTGCTGACGATTTGAGTGTTACCGATCCTTTTTTATTGCGAACATTATTTCAGTGTTGTGAATACATCTTTTTTCTGGAATCTGTAATCTGTTGCAGATTTAATAACTCTTCTCTTTATATCTGCAGGTTATGATTAATGTAGTACAGTTTAATAAAGAGAATGGCAACTAGAGCTTGTAAACACTCGCCGGATATATTCTGCTACGTTTGTGGGTATTACATAGGCCCAAAGCAAGTATCGCACAAGATTGTGAAAGGCACCAAGTTCTGGATCGCGTATCGGCTCTATTTTGGTATGCCTATAGGTGACCAAGATAAGCCCTGGGCACCCCATGTGATCTGTGGAAGCTGCCGCTCCACACTTGAAGAGTGGCTGTGGGGACTACGCAAGGCAATGCCCTTTGCGGTACCCAGAATATGGAGAGAACCAAAGAGCCACCACGACGATTGCTACTACTGCATGGTAGATGTTTCTAAGTAGAGGAAAGTTAAAGGAAGGCAGTATCCAAGCATAGCAGTATCCAAGCATAGCGTCGTCCATAGCTCCTGTACCACATGACGAAGGTCTTCCAATACCACATCCACCAGAACAGGTATCTATCCATTACATTACCTTCTGTATTTACAGACTGTGGGTCATTATGTGTCGATTTTTCTTAGTGCTGATGCTCTTCTACATATATAGCTATGCCTATATTTTGTTTCTTTGCTTTACAGGTTGAAAATGAGGATGCAGCTAGCTCATTTGAGATGTCGGCTGGTGAGGACAGTAATGATGAAGAATATACAGTAACTTTCAGTACAAACCCTCACCTTTCCAAATCAGAGGGAATTGGACGACTTAATTAGAGATTTGGGTCTGACGAAATCAGGGTCTGAGCTTCTGACCTCCAGACTCAAAGAGTGGAATTTGCTTGGAGAAGACTGCAAGAGCACTGTATGCCGAAAGCGGCATGAAGAGTTTCTACGATGTCAATGGCTCTCTCTGTTATTGCAGCGAGGTTAATGGTCTATTCACAGCTATTGGGTTAACACATATACCCTCAGAGTGGCGCCTGTTTATTGACAGTTCAACAAAAAGTTTAAAAGCTGTTCTACTCCACAATGAGAACAAATATCCACTATACCAGTTGCACATTCTGTTCAAATGAAAGAGGACTATGAAAATGTCAAACAACTGCTCACTCAAATCAGGTATGAACAATATAACTGGGACGTGTGTGGTGATTTCAAAATGATTGGTTTCCTGTTAGGTTTACAAGGAGGGTTTACTAAATATTCATGTTTTCTTTGCCTGTGGGATAGGAGGGCTTCAACTGAGCACTATAAAACAGTTCAGTGGCCTCCACGTGAAGGACTGCAACCAGGAAAGTACAATGTACTCAGGGAACCTTTTGTGAAGCCTGACATAGTTCTGCTTCCACCTCTCCATATTAAGTTCGGTCTAATTAAACAGTTTGTAACTGCGTTAGATTTTGGAGGGGAAGTTTTCCAACAGATTCGGGTCATGCTACCTAAACTCTCTGAGGCCAAAGTCAAGGCTGGCATCTTTGTAGGACCACAAGTCAAGGCGCTGTTGAATTCAAAGAATCTTGAAGCCAAGATGACTCCGATCGAAAAGAGGCTTGGTGTGCTTTCCGTGATGTGGTTCGTGTGTTTTTAGGCAACCATAAAGCACCAAACTATAAGGAGTTGTTGTCAAACTTGATTAAGTGCTATGGCAAAATGGGGTGCCGTATGTCTTTAAAATTACACTATCTGCATGCACATCTAGACTTTTTTCGTGATAACCTAGGCGATGTGAGTGAAGAACATGGCGAAAGATTCCATCAAGATATTCAAACGATGGAGAAAAGGTACCAGGGCCATTGGGATGCTTCCATGATGGGAGATTACGTATGGTCGCTGATCAGAAAGGATAAGAATGTTCATACGCGGAAGTCGCGTTCTTCAGTGCATTTTTAAGGAACGCACACTGCATAACGAGGCTTGTTATTCTCTTATCGGTTCTCCTCATGATATATATTATATCCTTTGCACCATTTTGGGTTTGTCAAACAATTTTGGCTCAATAAACATTAATTTCCAATGGTGTTTTTATTTTCAGAAAATATTTATGTTAGCCTTCTTTATATACTTTGCCATATGAAAAGTGTGATAACCTATATTTTTGAAACGGTTGATGATAGAGCAAAACCAATATCATTTTTGGAATCAGCTCCCCGAAATCATTAAGAAACGACAGAAAAATCACAATAAACAGAAAATTTTTCAAATTTTGTTACCCAGTGTTATTTGCCTTGCTCTTTTTTCTATTATTCTTTCATAAAGTTTTGTTATATGATTAATAAGCGATATTCCCCTATAATTCTCACATCTACCTGAATTACCCTTTCCTTTATATATTGGAACGATGATTGTTTTTCCCCAATCACCGGGGACTTGACCTTCTCTCCAATATTTATTCAACAGGTTTCGAATTTTTTCTTTCATGGCTTCGCCTCCCTCCTTTATAAGTTCAATCGGGAACTCATCCACTCCCGTTGACTTTCCATTCTTCATTTTATTAGCAGCCTCTTCCATTTCTTCTCTGGTAATAATTACCTGTTCTGCTAATTCCTGGTATATTCCATCCGCTTTCCCCACTTCTTCTTCTGGATCTCCATTTAATAGATCTTTAAAATAATCTGACGACCGTCTATTAATTGCTCCAGGTTCCACTATCACATTTCCCGCTTCATTTTTAATACTGTATACTTTTTTCTTTTCTTCCTATAAGATTTTGCAAGGCTATAAATCAGATTTTTGTTTCCCTTCTCATCTTCTCTTAACTTTTCTCCCAATTCCCTCATTGCCATTTGTTTTGCCCTTTTCTTCTCCCTCTCAGCTTCATTTCTTGCTTGCACATATTCCCGTCTTGATTCCTGTGTACGTTGCCTTCTTCTCCCTCCCCCCACCCACAACGTTCCCAAAATCTCCTCCGCAACCCTCTTAGCACAATCTCTCACGGTTTCCCATTCATTGTTTTCTTCCGTCTCAGCTATATTTCTTTCAAGTTCCTCCCTGAATCTGACTCTAATGTTCTCATCCTGCAGTTTCTTTGTCTTAATAACCTTCCTCTTCTCCTCTTTTATTGCTACTATTTTCTGCATTTTCAAATCTGCTATCAATAATCTGTGGTCGTGTCTAACGTAACCCCTGGTATCACCTTGACGTTTCCAACAATTCTCTTATCGGAGCATATAAAGTAATCTATGATGGATTTTTGGTCAAAGTTTCCTGTCACTTGGTTCCACCTGTATCTCGTAAACTTATGGGTCTCCTGGTGTTTGAAAAATCGGTTCATGATCTTTAGTTCGTTCCTTATGCAGAAATCTATCATATTAGTTTCTCTCCCTCTGCATTTCGGTTCTGTTCTCCGGAAGGTCCAATTACTTGCTCCACTCCCTCCCTCTCCATTCCCACTCTACCATTGAAATCTCCCATAAGCATTCGCACCTTTTCTCCAACCACTTCATAATTGTCATCTAAGAGTTCCATGAAGTTGGTCTTCTCCTCTTCACTATGCCCCTGTTATGGCGCATAAACCTGGTAGAGAATATATGTTTTATTCCTAATTCTCAACTTACATTTCATTAGTATTTCGCTTATTAGTTCTACAGTCTGTATGTTTGGGGACAATCTCGGTCCAATAATTCACTGGTCAACAAATTTTAAGGAATTTTTTGTATCTTTAATGAAAGTAGCCGATTCTTATGTATTTTTGCATGCTGAATTTGAAAATGATAGTGAAATTGTTTAATTAGTTCGCGTTTTTAAGATATCATGGTAATTATTGTGTAAGTACTAGTAAAAATTTATCCCACAACATATATGTATTTTAAGGAGCACACTCACTTCAATGTCGTTTCCTCTTGGCCTGTCTCTTGTACTCTGACTGTGTAGTGTCTCTTATTACTGACCAGCAGAAATCAGCCAGCATAGATGAATTCCACTTGCCCTGGTAACGTTTCTCAAGAGCTAAAATCTGCTGATGAAAACGTTCCCCATGTTCGTCACTTACTTCACCAAGGTTTGCCGGGAAAAAGTCGAAATGGGAATGGAGGAAATTAATTTTTAGAGACATGTTACATCCCATTCTTTGGTACGCCTTCAACATATTATCCACCAATTCATCTGCATTTGGAGCTCTGTTGTTTCCAAGGAAATTTTGCGACACTGACTTGAACGAGACCCAAGCTTCTTTTTCTGCGCCCTCCAAAAGTGTCTCGAAATGTTCATCTTTCATCAGATTTCGTATATGAGGACCAACAAATATGCCTTCCTTGATTTTTGCCTCACTGAGTCGAGGGAACTTCTGGAAAAGATACTTAAATGCCTTTCCATCCTTATTGAGTGCCTTCACAAAATTTTTCATAAGCCCTAACTTAATATGTGACGGTGGTAGAAGTATTTTTGCTTGGCTCTACTAATGGCTCGCACGAAACGTTTTTCACACCTGGCACTAAACGTTCTCTTAGAGGCCATTCCTTCCTTTCATAATGCTGTGACCTAGCACGGCTGTCCCACTCGCAAAGGAAGCAGCAGTACTTCGTGTAACCCTGCTGGAGACCAAGTAACATGCCGACCACTTTCAAATCACCACATATGCTCCATTTGTGAGCGTTGTAGTTTATGTGGTGAAGCAGATATTGCATATTTTCATGTCTCCTTCATGTGGACAGAATATCCAATTGGAATGGCAGCTTTTTCGTTTTTGTTATGAAGTAGTACAGCCTTAAGGCTTAGCTTAGAGGCATCAATGAACAACCTCCATTCGTCATCTCTGTATGTTATATTTAGAGCATTCATTAAACCAACAACATCTGTACACACCACGAAGTCACCATGTTTGATGAAGAAAGTCTCCAACGTGGATTGCCTAGTGCGGTACATGGATATTTGGACATCATCATGAAGAAGATGCCACTGCTGAAGGCGTGAGGCGAGCAATTCTGCCTTAGACTTCGGTAAGTCCAAATCTCTGATGATGTCATTCACTTCGTGTTGGGTGATTTTATGCGGTTCTGTAGACAGTTCACTGGGCACAAAGTCGGTATCTTGTGATGTTGTGGGATGTGCAATGTCTTCATCTGTACTCGTTACAGGATGCTCTTCGTCATCCAAATCGAGGGTGTGTCTGAGGAGGTAGGAGGATTGGGCACAGGTATGTCTTCGTTATGGGGCACAGGTCGAATGGCGGATGGAACATTAGGATACTTGAGGGTCCATTTTTTCTTCTTACTAATTCCACGTAATGGCGGAACCATGCAGAATAAACAGTCATCCACGTGGTTACTTTGTTCCCTCCACATGACGGGGATGCCGAAGCCCATTGACCTCGGTTTCCCATTGTACCACTCAAGTAATGTAGTTGCACATGTAATGCAGCATATATGCGGCGCCCACGTTTTGTCCTGATCTCCTAATTTGCACTTAAAATAAAGGTGGTACGCTTTCTTGATGGCAGGTGTTAACGTCTTCTTTTGCGATTTTAATGTTACTTTGCCGCAAATATAGCAAAAGTTATTTGAGTCATTAACGCATTTACGTGGCATTTTGCTTATAACGTTAATGAGAAACTGATCGCAAGATTACGCTTTAACACGCACTACACTCTATATGTCATGAACTAACCACAGGTGCAAATTACGAGGAAACACTACAAAAGCACTATGTCAAAATGTGAAATAACGTGTCACCACAACAAGCGTCACTCTAGAACTGAGCTAAAGGGATTTACGATGTACTCAAGATGGCGCCAGACAACGAGGTTGCCAAACGAGCACATTCTACAGTGTTGGCATATGTTATGCTTCAATGATATATTCATTTCAATTGGGAAATAATGAAAACAGGGCACCCGTGTATCTTCTAAACGCGAACCAATCATGCAAAATGAAGGTCATTTTCGGATTCAGCGACGTCGAATTACTAAAGAAATGATGGTTTCATCGAAGATACATTTTGGCTGTTGATTAGTGTAATCATTGCCACTCCGTGCATCCTCCCCCGACCCTCCTCCACTCCTCTGTACATGAGCACATATCCATCCCCCAAGTCCCTTCCCAGTTCACCACCCATATGCCTTGTTTCTGCCATTCCCAAGATGTCGATTTTCCTTTCTCTCATAATGTCCAGAATTTCATCTTCTTTCCCCCTATAAGTTGCTATGTTAATCGTTCCGCATCTAATCCTGAGTGTGTCCATTTTTCGTGTCCAGTTTCGTTTCCTTGTCCGTAATCTGTTTATCAGTCCTGGTTCCAGTGATGTAGTCGAGACCACCAAGTCCGAGACTGAGACCGAGACCGAGACCTGATCCTGTGAGACCAAAGATCGAGACCGAGATCAAAGGTTCGAGATCGAGATCTACCTTCCGAGATCGAGACCCTTAAAATTCGAGACCGAGATCGAGACCAAGCTCATGCCCTTTCAATTTGTTTTACACTACTATGGAAATTAGACTATGTTAAGTATATTAATAAACTAATAACTACTTTCTCAGATGTAATGTGTTGAATGCAAAAAGTGTAGCCTATAAATTAACAAATGAATATATATATATATATATATATATATATATATATTAGGGTGTGCCAATTACATAGAAGTGAATTTTTAATTTTATTTTTTTTAAACGACCAGGGTATATTATTGTTCAATTTAATGTAGAAATGCAACACAAAAAAATTGAAGTAGCTGCATCAATATTTAGGACTTGCTCAACAGCATTTAATGTTACAGTATTTAGCTATGTTTTTAGTAATTTGTCAAGTTCTGCACATTATGTTTCTTGGTAAAGCATTCTTTCTTATATAAGTATTTCACATAAGTGGAGTTATAGAGCTACTGAACAAGTATTAGTCACACATTCTCTACACGTCTGTACAGGTTTAAACGTAAACAAACAAGGAAAGCAGCTATGCACCAGTTGGCACACATGACACGTCAGTCGTTGTTCTCAAGCACTGCTGGTGGGTTGTGTTAAACTGTTTTTCTGCTCAGCCACATACAGTAATTGTTCAGTTTTTTTGCTTTTAGTGTCTACCAAGAATGGCAATGAAAACAAGACGCTACAGTGATATTTGGTTAGTTGGTAAATGTGAAGAAAAATTTAGTGCTGCAAAGTTACCATCAAGGCGTGATGTACTAAAAGTGTTATTTAATTTTCATACTGATAAACAAATGAGTCTGAAGGAAAGTGTTAAGAAAACTGTTCGTTTAATTTTGCCGATTTGGGAAAGAGCACGTATACCTACAACAACTGAAATACATGTGCGTGAGAGAGTTGTACGTCTTCATAAAGAATGGCAGTCACTCAAAAAACCATAAATAGATCAACATCTACTGAAAGCAAGAAACGTGATATTTTTGGCGAGTCACTGGATGATTTATTTGATATTGCACACCAGGATGCCATGAGTTTGATTAAGATTGAGGAAGATCGCTTATTCTTACAAGGTCAAAGAGAAAAAGGCCGTCGTGGATCAATGATAGGAGTAGACATGAAACTTTCAAAGAAAGAAGCTAGCAGAATTGAGCGATCACTAGCATATGAAAGGCAAAAAGAGAAACAGAAATATTTGCAGGAAGCATATACATCATCAGCAGCAACAATTAATGAATCGATAGAATTAGAATCATCAGGAGAATCATCTGATAAAAGTGATCATGCTGATTTTGATCAAGAGATTGCTCATAAGGCTGTTTTGTCTAGGTGTTCTAACAGAGGTCGTGTTCAAGTTGTTACGCAAGAAGTTGCTGCAGCACTAGATCGAACAAAAATAAGTAGCAGAAATGCTGTTCACGTTTTCTCAGCAATGGCTTCATCTAATTTGCTCAGAGCTCCCAGAAGTGAGTTACAGATTAGCCACGGAACAATTCATCGAGCCAGAAACAAACATCGTGAATCTCTAGCAGCAGAAATTCGAGCATCTTTTGATCCAAAAGTACCCCTTACTCTCCACTGGGATGGAAAAATTATGGATGATTATACTGGAGCTGTTCAGAAGACTGTAGAGCGTTTACCAATTTTAGTGTCTAGTAAAGATATTACAAAATTACTTGCTGTTCCAAAGTTCAATACTGGGAATGCTTCTGGTATTGCTGATGCTTGTGTGACAGAAATAAGAAAATGGGGACTCGAAAATAGAATAGTTGCATTGTGTTTTGACACTGCACCAACTAATACTGGATTGAAAGGTGGGGTTTGCCTTAAAATTGAAACAGAATTAGAGAAAGATCTGCTGAGTCTTGCATGCCGCCATCACATATTTGAAATTATGTTAGAGAAAGTATTTTCTCTGCATGATGCTGGTAGGTCACCTAATATTGAATTTTTTTCTCATTTCCGTGAATCTTGGCCTCATATTGATAAAACGCAGTATAAAACTCTACTTAATATAAATACTGGTAACATGGTAGAAGAAGAAAGAAGAAAAGGTCTAATTGCACTTGCTCTTCAGCAGTTGCAGTCAAAACAGCTTCGGGGAGACTATCAAGAGCTCCTAGAACTCTCCATTATATTCCTTGGAGGTACTCCCTCCCAAGGCATCACTTTTCGTAAACCTGGAGCAGTACACCGAGCTCGATGGATGGCACGAGTAATTTATGCCATAAAAATGTGCCTTTTCCAAGAACAATATTCTGTTCAGCACCGTCAAACTGCAATTAGGGGATCCCGCCTCTCCTATGTCAGAATGTTAGCAGATCACTTGTTACGAGTGTCACTGTTCGTCACAACTGTGTACATTAAATATTGGTTTACATGTACGTCATCTTGTGATGCTCCAAGAAACGATCTCATGCTTCTAAAAACACTTGAAGACTACGCTGACAAAGAAGTTTCAACTGTTGCTTTGACTGCATTCTCACGACATTTGTGGTATTTATCTGAGATATCAGTAGGTCTAAGTTTTTTTGACAATAAAGTATCCCATGAAGAGAAGAGAAACATGATTTATAACATGAGAGTGCAACAAGGTTCCGAAGAGCCTCCAAAGAGGATTCCCCCTATAAAAAAATTTTCTTCATGTTCATTGGCTGACTTTGTGACAAAATCAACTAAAAACTTCTTTAGTATTTTGGGAATTGATGAAACCTTTCTCGGTAAAGACCCCGCAGACTGGTCCAGTGATGCAACCTACAATGAAGCTCAAGCAATTGTGTCATCTCTTAGAGTAACAAATGATTTGGCAGAACGAGGAGTTGCTCTCATGCAATCCTTCAATGAAAGCCTTACTCGTGACGAGGAACAGAAACAGTTCCTTCTTCAAGTGGTTGAGTATCATCGAAAGAAGTTTGATGAGGCTGTCAAAAATGTTGATTAAAGCTAAGTGTTAATGTTATTGAAAGTAAATGTTTGTTAATTAAAGGTAAATAAAATTAAAGGTAAATTTTTATGTTAATTGAAAGTAAATGTTTATGTTAATTAAAGGTAAATAAAATTAAAGGTAAATTTTTATGTAATTGAAAGTAAATGTTTATGTTAATTAAAGGTAAATTTTTATGTTAATTGAAAGTAAATGTTTATGTTAATTAAAGGTAAATTTTTATGTTAATTGAAAGTAAATGTTTATGTTAATTAAAGGTAAATAAAATTAAAGGTAAATTTTTATGTAATTGAAAGTAAATGTTTATGTTAATTAAAGTAAATTTTTATGTTAATTGAAAGTAAATGTTTATGTTAATTAAAGGTAAATAAAATTAAAGGTAAATTTTTATGTAATTGAAAGTAAATGTTTATGTTAATTAAAGGTAAATTTTTATGTTAATTGAAAGTAAATGTTTATGTTAATTAAAGGTAAATAAAATTAAAGGTAAATTTTTATGTAATTGAAAGTAAATGTTTATGTTAATTAAAGGTAAATTTTTATGTTAATTGGAAGTAAATGTTTATGTTAATTAAAGGTAAATATATTTAAAGTTCAACATCTTTGAGCAAGTCCTAAATACTGTTCAATTTTGATAAGATTTTGTACATTATGTTTTTGCACTGAATACAAAAAAATTACATCCTGGTCGTTACAAAATTTTGAAGTTGCAATTTTAGGCACACCCTAAATTATATATATATATACGTACTTTTTATTTATTTACTTCTTTTATATCTGTTACAGAAGGTTTAATGAACGTACCCACTACCCAGTTTGACTTGTGCATTTATTTAAAGCATGATAGGTGCTCATTACACTTAAGGAACATCAGCATGCTCGGAAGATCTGCTGAAGTTCGACTTCTGTAGGGCCTCATCATTATGCCTCCATGTCTAAATACACGCTCAATTGGAGCACTAGAGGCAGGCACTGTTAAAACAGTCATGGCAATATTGGCCAGTGATGGGAATTTATCCCTTTTCTGGTGCCAAAACTTTATTGGAGAGCAGTTGTCTAAAATGTGAGATTCATCGATCTCTAAGAGGTACCGCCGCAACTGTTCCCTGCGGTTCAAAATCTTCCCAGTTTCAACGTTCTTCTGCTTGGACCGATAGCTTTGATATTTTGCCATTAGTCTCGGAACTTTGGTTTGACTCTGTTTTATTTCGTCATTGCTGTTGTGAGAATGAGTGCTGTCTCTCTGTATCTGCTCATTCTCCGTGCTTGAATTTCCTGTATAGCATTTTTCCAACACCATTTCTATGAAAAATAAATTGACATATCGGTACTATAAACAGAGGCATGGCAATTAGCATAAGGTCTAAATATATATATATATATATATATATATATATATATATATATATATATATATATACACACATTTAACTGCAAACACGCAGTATAATTAGCGTAAAGAACGACGCTTGTATAGGAGATATTCCGCGCAAGACGAGAGAGAGAGAACGAAACAAATGAAAAAATGAGGTAACCACCCGGGAATCGAACCCGGGATCTTCCGATTGCCGGTCAGATGCGATAACCATTACACCATGGGCCTCACTCTTCCAAATGCCGTAATTCTTCTACATACTCGCAGAAACCAATGCCCCAAGGGGGCAATCGGAAGATCCCGGGTTCGATTCCCGGGTGGTTACCTCATTTTTTCATTTGTTTCGTTCTCTCTCGTCTTGCGAGGGAATATCTCCTATACAAGCGTCGTTCTTTACGTTATATATATATATATATATATATATATATATATATATATATATATATATATATATGACATTAATTCAACATCCACTCAGCCCAAAGAGATCTATAATGAATTTTAATGATAAAAAATATACCGGTATAATGAATTCTGTGATAATTTTAAAAATTTATAATGAAATTATAACATGCCTTTTATTTCCTCTTTAAGTTCTACTTTAATATCTTTATCAGCTCGTACTTCAATGTACGAAACATTCAGCTTAAGGGGAGGTGTGGCGTGATAAAAGTTCCGCCGTGACATCATTGATGACGCAATTTTTTAACATTTACAATTGGCAATTGCGATTTGTTCTACGAATCAGTACGTTGTAAATATAAGTGATGTGAAGGGTTGTCGAGTTATTCTATGCTTTATTGAATTTATCGGTACTGTTTTCTTTATGCTGTATTTCTTGTATTATTTTTGTGTGAAGCATTTTATTTTTTCAAATACATATTGGATGGCAGGATAATCGTTTTTATCACGCCAAAGAGGTTGACACGCCGTTTGGCAACACTAAGTGGCCTTATAATATATACTCAGTGGTGGGCACCGTTAACCAAAAAGTTAACTTCGATAACGATAATCCGTTAACCCCAATTTTTAACTCCGATAACGATAATCCGATAATTTTACTACAAAGTTAACGGAAGTTAACGATAATCCGTTAACGATAACTATTTCTTTACTAACATTTAAAAAAATCAAGGAAAAAAGCTTTAAAACCCATAGAAAATGTTTATTTATGCAAAATCCAACAATAAATAGGTATTTAACTGTATTTTTATCAAGTTTTGCAACTTTTTTGCTTAATAACTTTTATTTTTATTTTTAATAAAAAATGTACTGATTACATGTTTTGAAACCCTTGTAACCACTAACCATTAACTAAATTTTAATTTACCAGAGAATTATTATGGCGGGAACTGAAAGGTAAAATTAAATTTTAGGCACATTTATTAAAGACTATGACACAATGTGCTGGTTGCCCTTCAGAAAGACCAACTTCTCAAAGTTAGGCCCAACTGCCAGTCTTGACCTCTTGGGCCTCAGGATGTCCTTGCCGAGAGAGAAGAGCCGTTCCACTGCGGCAGAGGACGGAATTGGCAGACTGAAGTTATGGCGGTTTGAATTCATTCGCGGAGCGGTGATCTTCCGTGAATGACTCCTCGCAGTTAACGTGTTAACGGACTTTAACAGACTAAATATCGAGTTATAGGAAGTTAACTGGTCCGATAACGATAAATGGAAATTAACTTCAGTTAATAGTCCGTTAAAAAAAACCGTTAATTAACTGTTATCGGATTAACGCTTTAGTGCCCAACACTGTATATACTTATATATATAATATTTATAATTCTCTATTTAGTGTTTCCATTTTCAATAAAATTAATCTGACGGGGGCGGGGGGGGGGGGCAATTTTTTTGTAGCGCTAACCTAAAAAAATCCAGACCCACACTCCCCCCGCAAGACAAATATGGCAACTCAAAACAGGGTGACTGATTAGTGAATACCTAGAGTCCCTTACTTTTACAAACTTTCATAAACATTCTGAATTGCGTCTGTTCAACCAAGCCACCATCATGAGTATGCCAATAACATGTATTTTTCATTACGGTCTCGAGAGGTCTCGAAAGATCTCGGGGAGAAAAACCGAGACCGCGTCTGTCGAGACCGAGATCGAGACCGAGATCTAAATAGCGGAGACCGAGATCGAGATCTGCAAATTGGGTCTCGAGACCTACATCACTGCCTGGTTCCGAGGCTGGTTCTTGAGTTTCTTGAGCAATAAGGTTTTTAGACCACCGGCTTGCTTGGCCTGTCGTGGCAACCCACCTCTTTTATCCGGGCTTGGGACCGGCATGGGATTCCAAGTGTCATTCCCCATGGCTTACACCTAGCCTACTACATTCAGAACCTCAATATACGAATGAAAATCGTTGCATTCACGTCGGATTGAATACATCAAAGAAAAAGGGGTAACTATTGTATTTTTAGCCAAAAAACAAAACTTAAACCTCAACCGGGACATTTATCCCTTTTCTGGTGCCAAAACTTTATTGGAGAGTGTAGTAATGCCGAGTTAAGAATATTAATTTTTGTTTAAGATTATAAGGTTTAATATAAATTATTTACTAATAATTGTGAAATTATGATAAAGTAAGTTTGTTAGATTGTAAATGTTTAAAATGGGAAGAGTTGGCAATCCTGAACAGAGGCCCAGAGAGCGGACTACCCCCAAAAAGAGTCAGTCCTTCGGCAGCGCGATAAGCGTAAAGTTGGGGCCATGTAACCTTAAAATTAAATTAATTGTTTGTGCCCCTCTCCGACGTAAAATATTATAGTAAAATTTCCTACTCGCATCCCCTCAAATTAATTAAAGCATTTTCGGAATTAAATAAAATGTTAACAAGTGTTAAAAGAGTGTTAATGAACCCCCCTTCCCCCTTTGTGTTGTAACAGCTTCCATAGTCTCGGCGTGGCTACCATGAATATAATTGTATAGTTTTGTGGAAATGAGTAAAGAGAGTGTAAAGATAAATGCAATAGAGAGCAGAAAGTAGAGTAAACAACGAAGAAAGTAAAGAATAAAAGTGATTCACGACATTTTTTGGTGGATAGCGGCGGTCTTACATCATATTTTGTATGAGGCTTACCCACGTGCCTATTATTTCGATTAAAATTCTTCCGACCCAGTATAATAGCCAATAGCGTTAATGAATATTTTATTTCGATTATTAAAATATCTAAATGCAAAGTTTACCCCGTTTGCAGGCAAATTTCGATTTCCATTCCTTAAAATTTCATGGTGAATGTAATTTCATAATGGCGCATGGCCTTCGACATCCTTATAGCGTCCCTTACAAACTTCGCGCCTAAAAATTTTTTTTTTTCTTTCTTTTCGTGGGAGTTCGTTGATTCTGAAATGTTCGTTTGTTCCATTTTTCATCGTACGGTTCCGTTACTTTTCGCAGTCTAGTGACTCAAAATTTCTTTTAGTCGTGGTGCAGAGTCGGTAAAAAAATTTTTCTGACTCAATATTGCGAGTCATTATTACGTTAAATTTCGTTCATTACGTCGGAGAGGACATAGTTTTGAAAATTTATCGTGCTGCCTGAGGGCTCAATTTTTCTTTTTTTCGTCTCTTCCACTGTTATGCCTGTTTCAGCTTACCTGAATAGGATTAAGTTACACTTTAAGGGACAGTCGAAAAATAATCTTAAACATAATAATTTGTCAGATTATAGGCTGGCCGTACAGGATTGTGTTAGACTTCAAAATAAGCTAAATTGGTTTAACTGAAAGAGAAATTGTGTCGTGAAATTTTCTATAAATTCATTTGTTTTTTGGATTTTTTTATATACCCATTAATTATACACTTACATATTAACTTATACGTATATATTAGTTATATATATATATAATTATATATATTTATACACGTAAAATTTGGTAAGTAGGCTGATTTATCTATTTTTTTTCCGTTCCTTTCGTTCATTTTCACGACAATTCCGACTGATATTTTGTAAAATGGCTATTGTATTGTACTAAAGAAAGATTTCTTGTAGGCCTATCGTTAAATATTGTTCGGATATTGACCGTCACTACGGTATATGTCTATTGAGTATTAAATTCTTAGTTATTTAACAAAATTTTAATTGGTTTAACATAAATAATCATAGGATTTTTCTTTAATAAGCACAAATGTTATGCATTAAATTCTAAATTGTTCTTTACACGCGTAACATTGAATTTATTAATTATAGGTCTAAAAGTGCGGCAGTAAATTTTATTTTTATTTTGGGGACCTATGTGAGTTAAGGTATACATATTTTACTAAATCTGGATATTATAATTTTTTTTGAATTACAAAAATTTGTGTAGAAAATTCTTTTCATATATTGTTTCTTTACGTTTTATAGATTCATTTAATTTCATTTTTATAGGTAGGCCGATTTTTATTTCTTTCTTCCAGTTCAATGAAAATGGTTAAATTTTTATTTGGAATTTAGATTGTATTGCAAAAAGGATGTTTTGATTTTATATTTTAATTTGGGTATTAGAAATGAAAAATGTCCTTTTTTTAGTTCGAGCGTTTGCATAGAAAAGATTACAAAATTGTCAGGATATAATGCAATTTCATTCGGTTAGGGATATTTGTATAGAGGTTCGCTTACAAACAAAGCGACCACTCTCAATTATGCAATGTTTTGTTTTTGTTTACAGTAGGTTGCGTGTATTTTTGAGTGCATATTATCTATTCTTATTTAGTACGTATAATGATGAAAATTTGTAGTTTCACTTGGAAACGATAAATTACTGAGATTTTTGTGATTTGCAAACCATACTGGGGTTTCTGTTGAAGGAGAGAGTTGTATCTCAGATGTAATTTGCGAATTGCGAGTTCAATTCATATGAAATTTAACGTTCAAGTTGGAATTACTGTATTAAAGTAATTTTCGGTAGTAATTTTTAATTTTTTTTAACTTTTTAATAACTGTTTTGGAAAATTGTTATTGTTTAAACCTTCAGTCGGGTACTAATGCATTTAAAACATTGGCTCGAGTGTTCCCTCGGAAATGGAGCCTTCTAGATAGCCAGTAACGTTTTTGTGGCGTCTTCGTGTGCTCCTCCTCAAAGGGCAAGAGGGTTCATGATTGTCAGAGAAGTGATGACATGAAGTTTCTGGGGTTCATTTTTGTCTTTTGTATTTGAAAGTATCGATGTGATATCTAACGGTAGTTTGAACAATAATATTTCTTAAATTATACTAACAGTTACTATGTATGGGCGCTTTTCTATTTATACTGTACAATTTTGTTTCGTACGTTTTATGACCTTTTTTATCTTCTCCGATGTAACTGCCATAAGTGACCTTATTGGTAGCTAGATGTGATTACATTTTTGCGAAATTTTTAGATTTGTCATTTTTTTTCCCGTGAATTTGGCCAGAGCAAATGTGTAGTTATTGTTTCGAAGTGAACTGTCGAGAAAATTCATAAATTAAATATTAAATAAATGATAAGCAGTACAGGAACACGTTTCGAATAAACTTTTTTTTTCAAAATTTCAAAAGGCTCGGTTTGGAGGCAACCAAGTTGAATCCGAGTTCCATCCATTGAGTTTAGTCGACCGGATAGGTGATCGATCACCAATGATGAGAGAGAAGAGAAACCAACTGCGCAGGGACTTGGCGCAGGATGGTTTCGGAAGAGAAGAGATAGAAGAGAGGAACCGAATGCGCAGGGACTTGGCGCAGGACAGTTTCGGAAGAGAAATTTACGTGTGCAGGGTCTTGGCACACGAAAGTTTCGATCGAAGATGGTCTACTGGTATTTTTCGGGCAGTAGCTGGTCACGCTGCTCGAATGCTTCGCTAAATATGTGTCGTAGCACGCGGTAGGCAAGCCACGAGAGCTTGAACGGGTGTCTAAGACTGTACTGTCCATACAGACATACAGTAGGTTCGTTGGGAAACGGCCTACGGCGGAGTGATCGTTTGATTGTTGCCAGTAGAAGAGTCTTTCAGCTGGACGTAGGAAGAGCAGCGTTCACCGACAAAAGTGGAGATGAGACAAGGCGAGTTTCTTCATCGACTTCTAGAATTGCAAATTCCGTCCAATTCCAGCGCGTGGTCCCGCTTTCAGTATATCTCCCCCCCTGATCCTTTTAGAATTGGACGTCTCTCTTGTTTTTTTTTTCGGCACTGGAGAGAGAGCGGAACCATTATAGCGTGCTGCCCTGTTGCATGTTGATTGATGCAATCCCTTGCATTCTAGCGAAGTGAGCAGGAGAGCTGCGATTGAAAATTGAAGAAGTCCGTTGTCAGCGTGTGCGGATTGTGATCTAAACAACGTCCAGCAAATTAATGTACTGATTATTATGTAATGAAATTATAAGTGAAAGGGTGCGATTATTGCCCATATTTGTTGCGTTTTTCGTGAAATAGTATGTGCGCTCTTGGTCAGTATTTTATGTAAACTTTTTCTTATTTTTCTAGGTTGCCCTGATAGTAACTGTATAACTATACAAATAATTGTTTCAAATGTAAAGCGAGCTTTGACGAGAAATCGCTGGAATAGATTGTGAACTTGAGATTTGTGCAGCCACTGTAAGAAAATTTTCCGTTATTTTTTTTTTGCATGTGTAGATTAGTTACAGGTTGTAATTTAATTATTAGTGTGAAATGTTATTTTATGCAAATGTGAAAATTATAAAGTTTTCGATTTTTATAATATGATACAAAATGTAGGTGTGGAATTTGTCATTCTAATTATTTCTTGTCTATCAACTTTGAATTTGTTAAAGAAAAAAAAAAAAAAAAAAATTGCAAAATATATAAATTTGTTGAATAAATTTATTAAATTTGTTAAACGATATTAATAAGTTTTCCTAATGAAAAACTTATTTTCAAGGGGGTGATGCGAGTGTAGTAATGCCTAGTTAAGAATATTAATTTTTGTTTAAGATTATAAGGTTTAATATAAATTATTTACTAATAATTGTGAAATTATGATAAAGTAAGTTTGTTAGATTGTAAATGTTTAAAATGGGAAGAGTTGGCAATCCTGAACAGAGGCCCAGAGAGCGGACTACCCCCAAAAAGAGTCAGTCCTTCGGCAGCGCGATAAGCGTAAAGTTGGGGCCATGTAACCTTAAAATTAAATTAATTGTTTGTGCCCCTCTCCGACGTAAAATATTATAGTAAAATTTCCTACTCGCATCCCCTCAAATTAATTAAAGCATTTTCGGAATTAAATAAAATGTTAACAAGTGTTAAAAGAGTGTTAATGAACCCCCCTTCCCCCTTTGTGTTGTAACGGCTTCCATAGTCTCGGCGTGGCTACCATGAATATAATTGTATAGTTTTGTGGAAATGAGTAAAGAGAGTGTAAAGATAAATGCAATAGAGAGCAGAAAGTAGAGTAAACAACGAAGAAAGTAAATAATAAAAGTATTCACGACAAGAGCAGTTGTCTAAAATGTGAGATTCATCGATCTCTAAGAGGTGGTTACCTCATTTTTTCATTTGTTTCGTTCTCTCTCCTCATCTTGCGCGGAATATTCTCCTATACAAGCGTCGTTCTTTACGTTAATTATATTGCGTGTTTGCAGTTGAAATGTATATAATGTTACGGCATGCGGAAGGTGCCCCTTTGGGGCATTGGTTTCTGCGCGTATGTAGGAGAATTACGGCATTTGTTCGAGTGAGGCCCGTGGTGTAATGGTTATCATATCTGACCGGCAATCGGAAGATCCCGGGTTCGATTCCTGGGTGATTACCTCATTTTTTCCTTTGTTTCGTTCTCTCTCCTCATCTTACGCGGAATATTCTCCTATACAAGCGTCGTTCTTTACGTTAAATATATATATATATATATATCAACCTGTATACACAGTGAAAAAAATTTCCACGTTAATAAACGCGATTTCCTCCGGAAGTCGACAATGCATGGAAAATTGTACCACAACCATTAAACATTTAATTAAGCAATCATTACAGTGCAAGGGAGGTACAAAACTCATCGAAAAGTCTTTAACGGACTACCGGTTTACGACCTTAATAATGAGGGAGGTACTTCAGCCGGATGTCAGAAATAATTTCTATATGGAATTGGGAGACCTTTTAACTAAAGAAAAGAACTTTGACACTAATATGACAAAATCTTAAACGATACCAGACTCGAGTTACAACTTATAATTGCCTACCGTTACTTATGATTTCTTTCCCTAAGCCATTAAGCCAGCCGGAAACGAAGCAATTCTAATAAAGTCGTTTTGGTGAGTAAAATCACCAAACGAAACAATTTCTCTCTCCCCTCCCCCTACACACACAAAAGAACATTTAGAGGACGATTCATAAAACATTTCAAGAAAACCTTCAGTCTTCGCCTTGACTTGACTGAACGCATCTTTTTCCGTTAACCTCCGCCTATAGGCCTACTTCGACGCGCGTTCATATACGGCGTCTTCATTCGTTTTCGACTACCAATTATTTTCGCGGATTTCTCATGTGAATAATTTCTTTTCTTCATTATTAATTGATATTCTAAACCATTTTCAAGGAGAAATCAAACCCAAAGTTATTTCACGAATGCTCTCTCTCTCTCTCTCTCTCTCTCTCTCTCTCTCTCCCTGCCCATGTTAGCAGAAAACCAATTAAAATTCTGTAGGTTCCCTAAAAAATAGAAATGGCGTACTGAAATTCAATGATAAAGATATAGCTAATACGTTAAACGAGTTCTTCGTTACAGTCTTCACGGAGGCAGACTCAATTGAAGTGCCAAATCCTCAAATTACGTATGACGGTGACTATCCCGTAGAGACCATAAGTTTTACGAGAGATGAGGTACAGCAATTAATTGACAAGATGAATAAACGCAAATTACAATTCTACACCCACATTGACCCTTTCTAAACGATCAGAATGTGTTCATACGTTCGTTTCCTAAAAAGCGATGTGATTTGTATGACAAGTCGTCTCTAACCTCACTTCTGTTAGAGATACATTACCTTCTGGTGACTACATACAGCCCGACTTGTCTTGTGACTTTTATTTGGTATTATATGGTTTAGAATATATTCTTTAGAAGGTGATGTTTTAATATTTGTATTATTGTGATTCTTTTTTTTTTTGTTTATGTAATGTAAATGTCTTTTATCCATAATTCGTATTATTCTTAAAAAGGTTCTTCCTGAATGCTAGTACACTCTGATACCACATCCGCGAAGAAAAAAGTTTTAATAATTCTGAGAGAGACTTGGAGGCTGTCGGATACATCTCGGCATCCACCAGATTCCTAACTTGAGCAATAAGTTTTCCTGTCCATAGTTATATATATATATCATTTATCTTTTCTGTCATTTATTTTTTGTCCACTTCATTTAGTCACTTTAACCCTTCATTTAAGTTAATGTTCTTATAGTTTCATTATATCTGATGTCATACCCATTTAATTAACTTAGTTTTCATTATAAATATAATTTAAATTTCTTTTTGTATATTCTTCATCCTAACCACTAAGTATAATTTTTAAATTCCAATCATAAATTAAGAACCTGGTCTCTCTTTGTTGACGACTTAGTAACCATATTAAAACAACCATATTAAAACAATCAATCGAGTTAGGGAAAGTTCCAACCGACCAGAAGTTAGCAAATGTAACACCAGTCTTTAAAAAGGGTGATAGGAAAAGAAACCTTATAATTACCGCCTGATCGGTTCAACATCAATTGTCGGCAAACTCTTGGAATCAATCATTACAGAACATATTGTGTATCACCTTGAATCTAACCATCTAATTTTTTATTCTCGCCATGGATTTAGACGACATAGATCCTGTCTGACGAACCTGTTAGTTTTTCCATAATATGCATACTCTATACCAGTGGTCGGCGAACTTTTTTGGGTATTACCCCAAAATATATTTGAGGACGTAATCAGGACGTAAATTCGTAATATTCTAAAATTTAGAATAACGCCACATTTGTGTAACAAAATAAAATAAAAATATACGAAAAAAATATCAGCACAGTGTCTCTCATACCGCACGCATTACCCCCAAAAGTTTTAAATTTACCCCATTTGGGTAATTTACCCCTGTTTCCCGACCACTGCTCTATACGATGCCAGTAGGGCAATAGATAGTGTATCTCGACTTTCAAAAAGCTTTTGACAAAATCCCTCACGCGAGATTGATGGCTAAAATCAGAAGACTAGGAATTACAGGGCTCGTTTCCAACTGGATTGAGGATTGGTTAAAAGATAAAGGCAGTGATAATAAATGGAGTGGCTTTGGAGTGGGCGCCCGTCAGTGGGCGTGGGCGTGGAATGGGAACCCTCAGGATTCCGTTATGGGTCCTTTACTTTTTATCTATATTAACGATGTAGACGTCGAGCTCCTAAGTACAATTTCCAAATTTGCAGACGATACGAAATTAGGACGTAGTGTAGGTACTGAAGAGGGCGTAAGAACTCTTCTAAATGATCTTCATAGGTTGGGCGAATGGTCTGCTACTTGGCAGATGCCATTCAATTTGGACAAATGTATGGTAATGCACATAGGTTATAAAAACCCGAAGATCAATTACTCTCTTGGGAACGAACTTGACTGAGACCGATCTAGAGAGAGACTTGTTAGTCTATATGAGTAATGATCTGAAACCGTTGAAGCACTGTGCTGAAGTCGAAAAGAGGGCCTTAAAAATATTAGGTTATATTAAAAGACAGTTCCAGTTTCGGAACAAGGAGACTGTAATGTCTCTTTATAATTCACTAGTCAGACCTCAACTGGAATATTGTGCGCAGTTTTGGTCTCCGTCCCTTAGGAAGAATATAGAAATGCTAGAAAGGGTACAAGCAAGGGCTACAAAATTGATCCCTTCAATTAGAACGCAAAACTACCAACGGAGATTGGAGCGCCTAAATCTGTTTACCTTAGAGACGAGGAGGTTGCGCGGTCAGCTTATTCAGTCTTCAAGATGCTCGATGGAATAGACAAGGTAGACTACAGGAACTTTTTCTCAATTAATGCCAATCCTACAAGAAAGAATGGGTTTAAACTGGAACTAAAGATATTTAGGACCTGTCTCCGGCATTTTTTTTTTTTATAAAATAGTTAATATTTGGAACCAACTCCCCTCAGGGGGAACAAAAGCCAAAGTGTAAAGGTGTTTAAAAATAGGCTATACAAAGTACTGAATACTCTCATGGTTTAAGACTAAAACATAACGTAAATCTGCAGGAGTTCGCCTGCGCGGTGCCTATTTAGGCATGCGTAATTATAGAGCTATCTTATATATTCTCCACTTTCCTATAAAATTTCCTTGGCTATTTTTCCAGGGTCAAGGTATTTTCTTCAACCTTTTTCCGTACCTGCCTCTGGCAGGGAGGGTCGGGAGAGAGCCTTATGTTTTTCTATCCAGTTTTCTACTACTGCTAGCATAGTTGAAAGAAAAATACACTTTTTTAATAACAACATCTCCCAGAGTAGACCGGAAGGTCTTTGAGGCTTGTCCTTGTATCTCTCTCTCTCTCTCTCTCTCTCTCTCTCTCTCCGTCCTAAATTTGGAGCTTTTGTCTATTACTTTCTGAGGTCCTTCTGTCCGGAAATTACATCACTACCTCTTCTTTTCCAGATTAGTAGTCTTGTAACGTCACCGAACGACCGGAGCGGAGCCACGATGACGTCGAGGGCTGTTGGTCGCGTCGGACAAGCCGTTAACGTTGCTGTCGACCGCTTTGTCACTGTCGGAGAGACGATCGCCGACGACAATCCGGAAATCAAAGTCGACATGTATGAAGCGTGCAAAGAAGCTAGGGCTGCAGGTAAGGCCACGCCCCTTCGGGCATGGAAAGGTGATCAGCCAGTAAGGAAATGATCCAAATGAGCCAAAGTCTTTCAATAAAGATAAACAAACAATGATATTCATCAAAACTCAATGCATACTGTACTCTTCACAATTTTTTATTTTCAAACGTGTATTTAAGTAATTTTATCGTTATTTAATAAAACTAATGAAGAATTAACGATAAATAAGTAATCTGTCAGATAAAATCACAACTTCGAGTGGCATGATAAGAACACTCTGTGCATTGGGGTTACGGAGAGCGCAAGGAAAGAGCTTCGAATCCGGTAAGGATATGAAGTTTTACACATTTTTTCTGACTGTTTCATTTAATCTAATAAGTTAAAAACAAATTGTAATATACAGTACTGTAAGTAACAAAATTAAAAAACTAAACGGCTAGCTTCATTAGTCACAAAAATAAATGCAATACCAACTAAGTACGACAATTTTCAAAACTGTTACAGTAGAAGAGTGAAAATGAAAGTAGATTTAGGTTCTAAAATAATTTTTTCTCCTAAATAAGCTTTA
This sequence comes from Bathynomus jamesi, assembly GCA_023014485.1. NCBI lineage: Eukaryota > Metazoa > Arthropoda > Malacostraca > Isopoda > Cirolanidae > Bathynomus > Bathynomus jamesi. Next base: position 755,023 of record JAJOZX010000484.1, read on the forward strand.
ACTTCTTGATTTATTGCAAGTGGAAGGATAATAACCTTCCACTTAACATTTAGACTAAGAAGTTTTATCTTCTATTTCAAGCAAGTTTTGTTTTCGTGAAGTTAAAATTTATTTGAGGATGACACGTCTTCAGGAGTAATAGTAATTCCTGTTCCTTCCTAAACTGACTGAGAACCACATTTTGTATAAATTCCAGACTTCGTTAATTATTCTGAAAAGAAGCATAAATAAAAGATTTTGATTAGGGAAAACTCGCTTAAAAACATTTTAAACATCAGCAGAAATACTTTAACTCAAAGGAATTATATTTATTAAGAATAAGTAATATCTTTCCAAAATTATGAAATTTCATTGAGGAACCAAATTCAATTACATGTCAACATTACAACTTTCAAAAATATCTTTCCTGCAATATTATTTTCAATATCTAACTCATAATCTTTTATAAGAGATGTTCTCCTGTGCAATTTAAAGAATGTATTTATGTGTATTTGTATGTATTATCTGTACTGGGTTATATGTATACAAAATGTACAGTATAACGCAAAATTAACACTAAGATATTAAAATAACAAATGACTGAAAATAATAAGACAAATATTTCAAAAACACACACACACACACACACACCAATTTGTTTGGTTAAAAGTAAAATCCTGAAGTTAAAAAACACTAAAAAATTATTTTAAAGGTTCTTAAACAATAAAATGTACAATATTAAAATGGTATTTTAAATGGATGACAGTTTAATGTCAAAGTTTCCTGATCATATTCGGACATTTCAGAACTACTTAAATTCAGTGCTTAACAATATCAAGTCTAGGGTTGAAGGAGAACATGATATCATTTTGCATTTAATGGCTTAGGTTCCAATTATCCAAATTTCAATGATAAATTTATGATATTAACTCTGAACGTCAGAAGTATCCTGCAAACTTTGAAAAGCTATAAAATTTATTATCAATAATTATAATTAAATTTTCCATCATTGTCCTAACAGAAACCTATATAAAAGAGAACCAGAGATTAATACCCCCTTTATGGTTCCAAATATTTTCAGACATATCGAGTCGGCTAAAGGGGAGGCGAGGTTTCAATTTATGTTTAAAAATCCGTTCCATGTACACAAATCATTGAGCTCACATTATTATCAAACTCCAGCGAAACATGTACCTTCAAAGAAACGTTTTACTCCAAACCAAGTTCTTTCACTTTTCTCGTTATCCTTCTTGTCAATTCCAAGAAGCTCCATCATAGGGAAAATCATCACTTCACTCATCATTGCGTAAATTTGGGAACAACACATGAACCATTGACTTTGGATGAAAGTTGACACTGCGAGAACTAGCTTCTTACTGTTGACATCTACTATGGCACCAAAGAAAGTTTGGATGGAGTCTCGCCTGGCCAAATATTCTTTTGCTATCTCGGCGATTCTCCCAAACCGGTTTGCCACGAATCCTTTGAATCCATCACATTTGAGTCCATTATCCGCCATCCAAGATTTATAGTCATTATATGGGGATACCGAATGGGAGGCGTGGCTGGGAGAGAGCAATTTAGCAATTGCAATGAGTCCCAAAGTATGAATAGAAGAACCAGGAGAACAGAAAACTTTTTCTCCTGCCGTAACTTGAAGTAGATTATGCACTCTGATTTTCTGTTCCGTGTTTTTAAACACTTGTCTATAGCGTGATCTACTCCTAAAATGATATGGGCGCAGCATTTCAAGATCTTGTTTGATTCGATTCCAAGCTGCCGTAAAAGTACTCCACATTCACTAGCTCGATCAGACATCCAGAAGTCTATTTGAGATTTGAGTTCGTCATTGGTAGAATTTGCTAGTACGGCTAGACAACTCGATTTGAATTCGTAAGCTCTGGCTCCATCCTCTCCGGAATGGCTGACGTTTTTCAGATATTCAGTTGTCAGCGACTTTTTCATGCCAGATGGACCAGCGATGGTGATGTAGTCAGCCTTCACGTCGTACAGCCGGTGGGGCAGTCTTGGTCGTATCGTCAAGTCCTACACTCATAACGTTATCCTCTTTGTTGAGGATTTGTTGAGCGACATACTCTAGATTCAAGTATGAAGCATCTTCCAAGTATTGTACAGGGTGTACATAAAGTCAGGATCTATTTTTGTGAAACACTTGGAAATTATATGGAATTCAATCATAAAATGATAAAGTGGTAACATTTATTAAATAATGAAGAGTAGGATTCGACGTGACGCTCATCAGTATCCCTGCACAGCTCAAATCGTTCCGCAGCATTTCTAAACACATTCTGGAGCATTTGCGGGGTTATGTTATCTGCAGCAGTTCGTATACGTGTACGTAAGTTTTCAAGACTCGTAATCTTCGTCTGATAGACGTGCGATTTGATAAAGCCCCATGCAAAGAAATCTAAAGGAGTTAAATCTGGTGATCTCGCTGGCCAAGGTCTGTTGCTTCAGCGTCCGATCCAGCGATTTGGAAAACGTCCATTTAGATAATCCTGAACAATTTTGGCATAGTGACAAGGAGCACCATCATGTTGATAGACGACGGTACTAACAATCCTATCCCCGTCGTCTATCAACATGATGGTGCTCCTTGTCACCATGCCAAAATTGTTCAGGATTATCTAAATGGACGTTTTCCAAATCGCTGGATCGGACGCGGAAGCAACAGACCTTGGCCAGCGAGATCACCAGATTTAACTCCTTTAGATTTCTTTGCATGGGGCTTTATCAAATCGCACGTCTATCAGACGAAGATTACGAGTCTTGAAAACTTACGTACACGTATACGAACTGCTGCAGATAACATAACCCCGCAAATGCTCCAGAATGTGGTTAGAAATGCTGCGGAACGATTTGAGCTGTGCAGGGATACTGATGGGCGTCACGTCGAATCCTACTCTTAATTATTTAATAAATGTTACCACTTTATCATTTTATGATTGAATTCCATATAATTTCCAAGTGCTTCACAAAAATAGATCCTGACTTTGTGTACACCCTGTATTATTGATCTGCCGCTCGGAAATACATACGTCATGTCTGAATACTGCTGACGGACTTTTAACTCATCTTCACTCTCCATCTCACCCTCACAATCTTTCTCATTCTCATCTGCCTCCAGCTTCCAATCTTGATAAAAAACCGTTAGCTACTCTTACTATCACTCGAAAGCTCTTCAGGAGAAGTTCTTGTCTCGGCAAGACACTGGACTATACACCACATCAAGTTTTCGTTCAGACTTGTTTTGCCAGTTCTGATTTTCACTGTCGGAAATGCAGGTTGTTGTTCTTTACTCCTTGCTTAGGTTTTCTTCCGATGAGCGAAGTTTACGATCAGTAGAAGGAACTGTCTTTGCCGATGTTGGTTTTTCAAAACTCTGATCGTTTTCAGAATTGACTGAAGTTGCTAACATTTCAATAATTTCTGATCCCTCTAGCTCCCTTTGCTCTCTCAAGTTGCTTTCTGTTGCTTTTCGCTTTTTCTCCGCTGATCTTTCACGAGTTTCTTTCCTCTTTTTCTGTCTCACCCAATCTTTTGGTACTGCATTTGTACATATGGCCTTATACGCACCAAAGCAATTATCCCAATAAAAAGTCTTATCTTCATCAGTCATTTTGACCCCAAATTTTTCTGCAAGTTCTGCTTCGTAATCCTCATCGTCAGTTCTAATGTTGTAGGCGTTCTTAGTGAACTGATCCTTAAAGCCGCTCGCTTTTTGGTACCATTCGACACTGTTAGGTTTTTGTTGACAGCGTTCATTCTTTGTTTGTTAAAATGTTCATAATCGTCTCTTATTTTTTCCGCCACTGTTTTTTCATGCATTGGATAGACATTTTTATTAATCCAATCTCGTCTTAGTTCATTTGCAACTATCTTGCTGGCATCATCTCGGATCATTGACTTTTTCTGTCCTTTTACTCCTTTTTTGCAAAGTGTAAGCATCCTACCAATCACAACTGTCCCTGGTGGCAACTTTCCAGTCGGTTTAAATTCGTCCACTTCTTTGTAGGTTTCCCCAAAAAGTTCTTTTCTGGCGGCACTGCGTGATTTCCTTTCACCAGCCATCATTACCAATCAGCAGTCACTAGGCATTAGGATCTGCAAGTACAGTAAAACCCCATTAGTCGGCATATAACACCGAAATATGATAGGTAATACAAATTATAGTCATGCTAGATGTATCATATATATTATTATTATTATTAAAGTAGATTATATCAAATATTGTATTTGATATATTATTTACTATTATTATTAAAGTATATATACACACTATATAATTATTAAACTAATATATGCAATTATTATTAAAGTAAACTAGCAACATTGATAGTATAAGAAACTACAAAAGAGAGAGCAGCCAAACACCAGAACAAGCCAAAACACTAAAGTAAGCCTAAATAAAACATCGCTATTACGACACACTAAATACTTAACAACATTGAAGAATGAACATAACCATGATTAAAAATATAGCAAGCATTTATCAACTAATTATTTTTTCTCTCAGTTATAAAGGTTTGGAGGTGGGAGGCCTCATTCATCCTTTATGTTCGATATGGATCGGGCATTTTATCAAATTTTTCGTCATCTATTTGCTTAACAACACTCTTAATGTCTCTCATTTGTTTATTTTCGAGTTCAGCGACCATGAAAATATATGAAAAGACATATTACGTGAAGGGTTGCGGTTTTCTGGATCATTAAAACAAAAAATCGATTTTTTTGGCCGCCATTTTGAAAAAAAGCCACTGAACCAGATCAAAAATTCATTTTAAGTCCAAGAACTAGCCGGATTCGTATTCAGCAGCCAAAATGGCCATAGAAACCACTCGTTCTAAAAAAATGTCAGATTTCCCTACCCCTAGTAGTAGCGTTTCATCACTTTGTCGGCAGCTTATCCCAAGTGAAGAGGAGAAGTGCTTTACTTCTTTTTCTGCGTGATAGCCATGGAGTCTTTACTGGTCCTATACTCCGGTAATTAGAGCTGTAAATATTTTGTATAAAATGAAAACCATATTTTCGAGGTTTTTGTGAAGATACCAAGTAGTTGACATACGATCACTACAAATATATTATGTTAGTTTATGTAATGGTACTACATATGTTTGCATATCGTAATTGCAGAGGTGGGTAGTAGTGAAGTAGATATACTTAAGTAGCTTTTTCGAGAATATACTTTCAAGAAAGTACATTTTTTTGTAATATTTTTACTCTAACTTAAGTACAATCTTGGGAAAAATTTTGTACTTTAAGTACAATGTTGCAAAAATCTGAAAAGTACGAAGTAACAAAACAGCTGTATGCTTGACAATTTCATTCAAAATTAGTAAACAAATTCTGGAAAAACCCTCTTTCAATCTGCACCTCTCAATGTCACGTATTGAGAGGGGGAAGACACCGAAACCGGATTATTCCAGATTTTGTTTATCAAAACATTTGGGTTTCATTAACCAATCAGAAGAATCATTAAAAATCAGCTTTTGTTGAAACTCAATAAGAAATTTTGTACATAATGCATTCTTATTATAATAAATTATTAGATAAATTATAGTTCTTAATATAATAATTCCTACTTATAATAATCCTAATTCTGTATCGTAATGATTATTATTATTATTAGACACTAATGAAGTCTGTTTGCCATAATGATGTTTATTTTATATTATTATATATTTATAGTGTATTTTATTTCATTTTTGAAAAAGTACTTCTTACTTTTCAATACTTAAGTACATTATAAAACACTTACTTTTGTACTTCATCTTAAGTACTTTTAATAACGTGTACTTTTACTTTAACTTGAGTACATTTTAAAAGATTACTCGTACTTTAACTTAAGTAACAAATGAAAGTACTTTACCAACCTCTGCATAATTGTAAAGATAGTTTTCTGTTCTCTTCTTTCCTATAAAATTTCCTTGGCTACTTTTCCAGGGTCAAGCAGGGACGTTTTTAACATAGGTGTAATCGGTGCGGTACACTGACGGGCCCCTTGTTCTTACTCATTGTAATGCAACAGTCTTTAAAGAAACCTAATACAAAACTCAAACAAATATTGATGAACATTTGTTTTTTTATTTCAGATACAAATCTTTCAATTATCAATACTTTCATACCGTTTTATCTAACATTGTATTTTTTATGTTTCAGAACTTTTGGATATAAATTTAATTATATAATAATAATAAGTGCTTCATATAATTTTCAATAATTAATACTTTTTTCATTAAAAATGCACCAAATTGAAGTTATAATAACTAATTAACACAAATAAGTTATGTTCAATAAAGCGGGACTCCTTAGAACCTTGCACCGAGAATTCTGAAAGCTTAAAAAATGTCCCTGGGGTCAAGGTACTGTCTTCAATCTTTTTCCTTACCAGCCTCCGGCGGGGAGGGAGCAGAGGGAGGAGAGAGAGCCTTATGTTTTTCTATCCAGTATTCTACTTCCACTAGAATAATTTAAAAAATGCACTAGTTTGATAACATGACCCTCCTTGAGTGTACTAAAAAGTCTTTGAGGATTTCTTTTGTCCTTGTAATTCCTTGTCCCTGTAAGTATAACCTTAAAAAACATGAAAGTAACTGTGGTTGGTATTTACACGCCACCGAATGGAAGCTTTGTTAACTTCTTTGAGAATATAGACTTTATTTCAGATCATAATAAAACAAAACTTATATTAATCTTCTTCGGAGGCTTTAATTGTGATATTTTAAAATATAATAAACACAGACCCTAAACGACTTAAGGAATACAAAGGACAACAAACAGAAACAGAATGGCTGGTCCCTACGAGGTTGTTTGTTTAAGAATGAAGGGTAAAAGATGGAATAAAATTTAAAGTTAAGTGAAAATTTTAAAGCAAAGAAGAGAAGTATGGAAAAACTATACACGCCTACAACCTGGTATCGTATGTGGTACCTTTATTTCTTAATTAAATACAAATCCTTGATTTATTGAATTAAATAACTACAAAATTGTCTCGGGATTATAGCCTATTGGGAATGGAAATAATTGCCAAACATAGAACCCAATATGTATGTAGGCATTAGGTCCATATAACAACAAGAAAAACGTATTATTTCGTATAAAAATTTTCCATCGCTGATGCATGAAAATTACTTCGAGAGAAGAAATAATGAAAACACAAAAATTAGACGTCTAGAGACTAAAGTCAGCGGCGAATTTTTAAGACAAAGACTTCATCTCAGAGCTGTCTAGTTTCGAGCGATTCTTTAGGCAAGGGAGAAGTACTTAATATTCCTATAAGGTCTGAGTGAATATCTAATAATATAAAACTAATAACACAAAAGGATAGGCCTATTCCTTTAGGTATTTATGTATAGAGAATGCCTATATTAATTAAACCGAATAAACTCGTTGCGTAACGCCATCATCTATGTACATCGAAAGAGAGCCGCGCGCCCTATTACCAGAAGCGAGGCCCAACGAAATAATAAGGTATGGTAATTTCCTTTCTTTACCATTAGGCAGCACTAAATATCGAAGGCAAATAAATTAAACATTAACAAAACACTACTTAACAAAGTCTTTTGAAGACCTCCACAAACACAACTTTTTAATGAAAAGACGTAGGGTTTTTGTTGTTCAACACACTACCAATATCTGCTGGAAATTTCCAACCTATGAGGACCCGACCTCTCTAAAATTTACACTAGCACAAACAGAGGCTAGGCTTAGCTCGTTAGGTCTAACTCTACCTTACCGTACCTAACGTAAGAATCGGCGAAGGCTGAGGCCGATGATAATCGTAAAAAAGCCTTATTCATTTAATAGGCTTAACTCACTTTAGGTCCTATACAAAATAGGCCAATGTCAACATGGGCCTATTTAGTAGGCCAACTTCACCATAAGCCTATTTAGTAGGCCATACTTTAAACTCAAAACAAAGCCTCATTTAACAGGCCTAATTCACTTTAGGTCCTATACGAAATAGGCCCACTTCACCCTAAGTCTATTTATTAGGTCCACAGCATAGGCCTGTTTAGTAGGCCCACTTTACCTTAGTTAGTAGGCCTAATATACTCGTACACTAAAAGCCCACTACAATTTAGAATTTAGACACTACAGTAGAAGCCTACCCCAAAGTATGCCCTACTCTTTAAACTCGAGGCCTATCCTAACTACAAAAACGCAAAATTTTTAATTCAACCTGTAGTGTAGATTATAAAATTTATTTCAGCAATTTAACTCGCTCATAAAACTCTCTAACATCACAAAATTAAACTCAGAACTTTAACATCACACAGACCTAAAGCAATTGCACGAACTCAAACCTACACCCACCTAACACACATTCTAAGTCCTATTTCATATATAGACTTAGCACAAACACTGTAAGTCCTATTTCACATATAGGTCTAACACCCATTCTAAGTCCTATTTCACATATAGGCGCAACCCCAACTTATGGACATATAAACACAGACTAGACAACTCCATAGACGACACCTGCCACAGGTGCCAAGACACACCACAAACAATTGAACACATTATGACGGACTGTACCGCTCTAGCACAACAACGAACACAACACAACATCACGAGTGCGTTGAACCTCTGTCCACTCCGGAGAGGGCGATCGGTTACCTGCGTGCCGCCGGCTTGCTCGATCAGGGTGGGCTGATCGGCTAAACAACAACAACAACAACCCATTCTATAACATTCTATATTCTATTCTATAACATAACGTTCTGTTCCCCTCACTAGCAACACATACACAATGGAGAACAGAAAAACAACTGTCATCAGACCACCTGCCCATCATCATTACAACACGTTCTACACTCTGCCCCAACAGCCTTAGGCACACTTACAGAAATTACAAGAAAGCTGATTGGGAACAGTTCAAAATACAGACTGAGGAACAATTCACCACATTAAACAGCACACCCATCATAAACATCAATACAACACTCAAGACATTTAATCAGATCATCAATAATGCAAACAAATACATACTGAAGGGCAACATTAGGAAATACAACCCAAATTACACTAGAGAAATAGCCCACCTCATAAGGCAACGTAACAACCTCAAATATAACACACAAACCCCACACACAGAAGCCATAAAACAGCAGATACAACAGCTCAACACAGTGGTGAACACTATACAGTAAATGAGTCTAATTGACATTTTGTGCTTCACAGTTTTAACTTTGTGGTGCTAAATTCTTCCCAAGAAGATTTCTGTATTGAATTTTAGACATATTTCTAGTGAAAATAAAAGAAAGAGAAGAAACAGAGTCCATATTAGAGCAATTTAGCAGAGAGGAGGACAATTCATTTTCAGAACTCCAACAAAGAGAGCAAGACAAAATTGCATATTTGTTTATAAAGATTTGTTTATAAAAAACGTCTGAACAGGTACAGTAGTTAGAACAACGTGAAAAAAGTGTTAGCAGCTGACGAGGAAGCTTCTAAACAGTGGCTGCATCCTCCAGCGCAGGACACGTCAACGCGAAGAAGCGACGTCAAACCAAAACATCAACGCGCTGGTGGCCAAACTTCCTCAAATCTCCGTGCAGCGGGCTGTCTACGGTTGGCTAGACTGGCAGTCGACGGCCTGTTGCGTGGCACGGTCAGAGTGCCGATCGGCTCCCGGGGCCGGACCTATTCTCAGCGTGCTATTTTTTCAATTACAGGGAACAATTGCGTGCTCCCCGAACTACTCTTACTCTCTGGCGACATTAAGACTAATCCAGGCCCCACTACAACTTACACATGCCACCATACACAAAGACATAGACACAATAGCACCATGAGACACATACAGAAGTATAATATTAACATATTACAGTACAACGTAGATGGCCTCTCAAACAAAATCATGCAGCTTAGGGAATTCGTACACAAACAAAACATTCACATAGCACTTATACAAGAAACAAAACTAAAACGCACACACAAAACACCCACCATCCCTGACTTCACGGCGATCCGTCAAGATCGTACTGGGGGTAACGGGGGTGGACTCATCACTTACAGTACATACGTAAAAGCATTAGCTACACTGATGCTACCCAAAACATTACAAACACAATCCAAGCAGATAACACGATAGAAATACAGGCAGTTAACATTAAAACACGCGCAAAACACAACACCACACTAATCAACATTTACATCCCACCAGATAGTTCACCTCAGGTGCCAGCCAATTACAATCCACAGTTACACAATCTTGCCTCTCTCACTAATGTCATCTTAGGAGGAGACTTCAACGCCAAAGTCACTAGTTGGTACCTGCACAACCAAAACAACACCAGAGGCGCCAACATAGCCACACAACTAAACAGCCTCTTCATTCTTAACAATACAGAAGAACATACACACATACCACATCAAGCAGGATACTCAAACTCCTCCCCAGACATAACGTTCTGTTCCCCCTCACTAGCAACACATACACAATGGAGAACAGAAAAACAACTGTCATCAGACCACCTGCCCATCATCATTACAACACATTCTACACTCTGCCCCAACAGCCTTAGGCACACTTACAGAAATTACAAGAAAGCTGATTGGGAACAGTTCAAAATACAGACTGAGGAACAATTCACCACATTAAACAGCACACCCATCATAAACATCGATACAACACTCAAGACACTTAATCAGATTATCAATAATGCAAACAAATACATACCCAAGGGCAACATTAGGAAATACAACCCAAATTACACTAGAGAAATAGCCCACCTCATAAGGCAACGTAACAACCTCAAATATAACACACAAACACCACACACAGAAGCAATAAAACAGCAGATACAACAGCTCAACACAGAAATAAACAACAAACTCAAAGAAAAACAAACAGAAACATTCAGGGAATTCATAACAACACTAAACCACTCCACAGATACATACAGGCTATACAAGACTATAAACAGCATTACCCACTCTAACAGCGGCATTCACACCTCACACGCGGCTATCTGTCGCAGCCAAAATAATATCCCAACATACACACAACAAGCTAACATTCTAGTTAATCACTACGCAAAGATAAGTCACTTAAACAGAGACAACAACCAGAAACATGCAGACAGACAAACAGCCAGACACAAGAAAACCTACAGACTCGACATGACCATTACACCCTTCAATACAGACCAGACCACCAAGATCATCAAAAACATTAAGAATTCGAAGGCTACTGGACCAGACAACATATCTAACATACACCTTAAACACTTGGGCCCACAAGGAATATTAGCTCTCACAAATATCAGCACATATTCATACCAACACTGTATTATTCCTGACATATGGAAACAAGGTAAAATTATTACACTACTCAAACCAAACAAAAATCCGACAGAACCAGCTTCCTATAGACCCATTACTTTACTATGCACACCTTCCAAAGTAACAGAAAGACTAATCTTACAAATCACCAACCCACACATACCACTATCGCCTACTCAACATGGATTCAGACCTCACCACTCAACCACGACATTACTCACTAACCTCACGCAGCACATCATGGATGGCATCAACTCCAGAAGACCAGCTCAACGTACACTATTAGCAACAATAGACATTAGTAAAGCATTTGATGCTATCCCACGCTTCCCTCTCATAAACAAAATACTCAACACAAACATGCACAATAACACCAAAAGGTGGCTGAGCAACTATCTCTCAGGAAGATACTCACATGTCACATTTAATGGCAAGTCATCCAAAAACAAGCTTTTTCCGAACGGGGTCCCTCAAGGCTCTGTTCTCTCACCAACACTCTTCAACTTATACATGCATGACATTCCAACACCCATAGATAACAAGCTTACCTTATCATCATATGCAGATGATATCACTCTAACATCCACCCACAACAACATCGACACCGCTACAAATAACCTACAAACATACATAAACAGTATACAAGACTGGCTCACACACAATAGACTCAAAGTAGCGGCCACAAAATCAACCATCACCTTGCTTACAAGCAACACAAAAGAACACCAGGTAATTCCACAGCTTACACTAAACAACATCAACATTCCACACACTCACAGAACCAAAATACTTGGTGTCACATACAACACATCATTATCTTTTGCAAACCACATTCAGGACATTAAAACCAAATGTACGTCAAGACTTAACACGCTTAGGGTACTAACAGGCACAAACTTTGGACACCAGCAGGAAACAACATCACTCATATACAAACAATATATTCGCTCAGTTATGGACTATGCTAGCCCATGCTGGGCACCCATTATCTCAAACACACACATAAACACCTTACAAACAATACAAAACAACGCACTTCGTATCATTACAGGATGCACTCAAACAACACCAATAGAACACCTGCACACAGAAACAAAAATACTAAAAGTTAGGGAACATTTAGACATGAGGGGAACACAATTCATGGCAGCAGCGACAACTAACCCACAACACCCTTGCCACTACATGTACAATCACGCACCAACACCTCGCACCATTAAGGTAACACCAGAGAGATATTATAACGAAATACTCCATTCCATACCACGCCCCACAGACATCACACAGTACAGAAAACACATACACACACATCTAACCCACAAAGCACTGACACGACTCGGTCCGAATGCGGTCCTAGGTGCGAAGCCGCCACCCATTAACAGGTCAGAGATCAGCCTGAGCAGATCGGATCGAGTTAACTTAGCACGATTCCGATGTGGACATCACCCCAACTTACTAACATATAAACACAGACTAGACAACTCCATAAACAACACCTGTCACCTGTGCCAGGACACACCACAAACAATTGAACACATTATGACAGACTGTACCGCTCTAGCACAACAACGAACACAACACAACATCACTAGTGCGCTGAACCTCTGGTCCACTCCAAAGAGGGCGATCGGTTACCTGCGTGCCGCCGGCTTGCTCGATCAGGGTGGGCTGATCGGTTAAACAACAACAACAACCCATTCTAAGTCTTATTTCACATATAGGCTTAACACAAACATTCTAAGTCCTATTTCACTAGTAGCGGATCTAGGATTTTTGAAAGGGGGGGGGGCGGACCTTTAGAGAGGCGTCACGTATGCCATCTTATTACAGGAAATACCACTAAGTCGGAGCGGAGCGAGCACTAAGTATACAGGTATTAGGTTTAAAAATTAAAAATACATATGTTAACTTTTTAAGCACCAGCAGGCAAATTTTTAGCGTTTACTGAAATGTAGTTAATTAAGACCAGGTTTCTGGTAGTAAATATTGCAAGTAATTTGAGTGACGTTATCTAATCCATCTGTTCAAAGCATTACCTGAATCAGCCATTTTGAGAGAGGAAGATCGTGAATGTGAATACTACCAAAGCCTTCTTTAGTTAGCCTTATAAGGCTAACTAACGAAAATATCACGACCTAACCTAACCAATCGTTACGTCAACTGTACGCCCTTGACGATTGGTTAGGTTAGGTCGTGATATTTTCGTTAGTTAGCCTTATAAAGCTAACCAAAGAAGGCTGGGGGCCCTGATCTTCAGGTAAGCCTTTATAATTTAAAGAAGTAATAGGGGCACTCAATATATTTTGCCCCACCATTTTTTCTTAGTTAAATAATTAATAGGCCATGAGGCTGAAATGTCTTTTGGGTCGTAAGTTTGAACTTTCTGCACTTCGCATAACTGGACTTTTCCAGTTTGAACCTCCCCTCCTTGTATAAAACCGCTTTTAAACGCCCTTGTATAAAACCGATGGTTAACGCAGTTTCGAAAATGGCGTCTGACAGTGATGTGCGTCGTAAACAGAGAGCTGTTATCGAGTTCTCAAACGCAGAGAAGGAAACAGTTGGAAATATACACAAACATCTACAAAACGTTTACGGAGATATTGTTGATCGAAGCACAGTTGGACGCTGGTCTAAACGTGTGAGATCATCGGAGAGAGGGAGAGCCAGCCTCGATGATGAACCACGCAGCGGTCGCCCGATATCGGCTGTGACATCCCGCACTATACAACGTGCTAACAGCATCATTCGATCAAATCGGCGCGTCACATACAAGGAGCTATCACTGGAGCTACGAATTAGTGAAGGAACTGTGAATACGATAATTCAGCAACTGGGATACTCAAAAGTGTGTCCACGGTTTGTTCCTCGCGAACTGACTGAAATTCACAAAGCCCAAAGAAAAGAAATTGCTTCTGAGTCCTTGGTTCGATACGAGACAGAAGGGGATGACTTCCTTTCACGAATTGTGACTGGGGATGAGACTTGGGTACAACACTTTGAACCTGAAACAAAACGCCAATGCATGGAGTGGCATCACGCAGACTCCCCACGCAAGAAAAAGTTCAAAATGGCTCCCTCTGCAGGAAAGGTTATGGCCACATCTTCTGGGACATAAAAGGGGTGGTTCTGGTGGACATTATGAAGAAAGGACAAACAATCAACTCAGAGGCATATATTGCTACCCTACAGAGACTCCAGAGATGTATAAAGCGAGTTCGACTGGAGAGAGAACTGGAAGATGTCCTTCTTTTGCACGATAACGCAAGACCACAACCGTTTGCAAACAAGAGAGGCCATCACAAAAATGCGCTTGACTGTGTTACCCCACTCTCCATACAGCCCGGATCTGTCACCTTCAGACTTCCATTTGTTTGGGCCAATGAAGGATGCTATTCGTGGAAGAAAGTTTCAGAGTGACGATGAGGCTGTTGAGGAAGTTAAGAGGTGGCTCTAGCGGAACCGAGCGGACTTTTACCAGCAAGAAATAAAGGCCCTTGTTTCGAGGTGGAGGAAAGCCGTAGAAAAGGATGGAGACTATGTGGAAAAATAAAAACTTGTAAAAAAGGTATGTAACTACTTGTGTACAAAATTTCTGGAACTTTGGAAATTTGGAAAGAAAAAAAAGGTGGGGCCAAATATATTGAGTGGCCCTCGTATGTACTGTTTTGCTTTTCGCAATTAAAAATATTATTATAAAAAATAAAGCATTTGGAAGGGGCGCCAAGATTGAGAAAAAGGGGCGCCAAATTGACCAAAGCGTGGGGCGGCCGCCCCCACCGCTTCCCCCGTAAATATGCTAGTGTATTTCACATATAGGCCTAACACAAACATTCTAAGTCCTATTACGCGATGATACTCAAATTTTATACTGCAGAAGACTGCAGTTCCTTGGGCACCACATCCTTAAACCTAAAAAACCTTGGGTAGTACGCTTTAGCTTAAAAATTACCCGAACACTTACGTATGAGTAAAATTCTCTAATTAGCTGACTCAATCAATTCTTTAAGGAGAAGCTTTTTTCACCTATAAGAGTTAAAAGACTTCCTCATGATATGAACTCTGAGCTATACTCGGTTAAAAAAAGTCTAGTAGAAAGAGCTTAGAGTCTTGAGATGATAATAAACGTTGTATTCTAATTTATGATGAATGTATTATATAAAAATATGAAAAATGTAATTAATTTATGATTATTTGTCCTGCTTATATTCTGTTATTTGTAATTATACTAATAAAAACTGTTGTATTGAGATGTTACTGAATATTGAATGTATGTATTCTTATTTCTAATTTTATGTTGAATGTATTATCATATATAAAGGTACGAAAAAGGTAATTATTATTAAATTTATAATTTAAGTTTACTAAAAAATAATGTTAATAAACAAAGTGTACAAATGTTTTATGTAACCTTTATTCGATTGTGTCTAATGTTTGTACATTAAAAAGAGTTTACAGTATGGCACTGTTTACGTACATAAATCGTCATAGCTGCATTTTTATAGGAATGATGTGAAGAGGAAGTACAATGTACCGCATAAATCCATGTACCGCATTTGCCCATGCCCGCCCAAAAGTACAATGTTACGGGCTCATTACTTAACAGCATGAGTAGAAGAGTTAATCTTAATGTAGACTGCAAAGGAACGCACTTTGGGATGTGCGGGTGTTGTCCCCGTGAAAGGGTTCGACGGCAAGTATCACGACGCATCGTCGATGTCCATTGCAAATCTGCGATTAAGCCGTATTCTTATAACTTATTTCATTATAGCTATGTATTAGTCATACATATGTTAGGTTAGGTTGGAGAGAGAAGAATGTTAGTGTAGGTCTAAGGTGGGTGATTTGCTGTAGGTCTGAGGTGGGGTAGTTTGCTGAGTGGGGTAGGCTCTATTCATGCATTTCTGAGGTTTGTCATCTCCTACCTACATTTCCTGTTAGGTTCTATTGGGTTAGATTATGTTCTATTCGTGCATTTTTGAGGTTTGGCACCCCGTACCACTCTTTCCTGGCTATGGATCCTGTTCCTGAAATGTTGCATGTAATTAATATTGTAATGTTGTGGTGTTGCATGCAATTGTATTGCACTCTCCTTCGATGTTCCCATACTACTACAATCTATAGGATACGGGATATAATGGCTATCATATAGCATTTCAGTTCTTCAACTTGGAGAGACTAAATATTCGGATCGTAGTATCATCATCAACATCAATAGTAGCATCATTCTCAACGTTACATATTCCCTGGAATGTTTTTGAATAAGTGAAAGTGTTTACGCGAAGTAACGGTGTAATAAATTACATGTTCGAAACAAACTATAGCCGTATGGGTTCGAATAAAATACACGTACTTTATTTGAATCTAGAAGATATGGTTAAAATCTTTGAAATAATACAGAAGTGGAAATCCGAGAACATTAAAGGCTCATATTGTATGGACAGACCAGTCTCGAATACTATTTTTTATGCAGGAAGCGGGAGCTAAGGGCGAATGCCCGAAAAACCCAGCCCACCCCCCTATAGAGGAAGAAGAAAGCCAAATCAAGGTCCAAGGTTTTCGAGATGCCTGGACACTGCGTTTGAAAGAGTGGAAATCATAGACAGGTGAAAAGATGGATTGAGGAAGATTATTCAAGAGTTGACCGGTTGAGGTGATGAAAGATTGAAAATACAGTAATGACTAATCCTTGCGTTAGAGAGTTGGACAGAAAAGAAATGAAACTGTGTAGAAAGACAGGTACTACATGCTTTCCTTAAAGGAGGAGGCATGCAGTTAGAGAGTTCAGAAGAGCAGTGTTCTTTATAAAAGCGACAATAAAGAGAGAGTGAGGCAACATTGCGGCGAAGAGAGATATTGAAGACAGTCAGTAAGAGACGGAAATTGATAAGACGAAAAGCTTTGATTCCACCCGGTCAAGTAGAGCTGTGTGGGTTAAGCCACCCCACACATAAGAAGCATATTCTATATAGGGGCGGACAAGACCCCTTTACAGAGACAGCAACTAAGAGGGGAGGTGAAGAAACTTCGAAGCCAGTGCAGCACACCTAACCTTTTAGAAACTGTTTTGGAAAGGGATTTTATGTGATCTTTTCAGGAATGATCACGAGAAAAGGAAAAGCCAAGAATATTAAGAGAAGAGAAAGGATTGAGTTGTGTATTATTGAAAGTAAGGGGAGAGACGTGTGAAAGATTTTGACGAGTAAACAGATGGGGGAACTGAGTTTTTGTGGCATTGAAAGCTACTCGGTTTTCTCTGCCCCAATCAAAGATAGTAGAAAGATCAGAAGTCAGCTGCACCTTAGCCGTCCCACGCAAATCATGGAGTGACTGTTTAGAGGGACGCTTTGTGAAGCGGGTAGAGAAATGAAGGGTGGAATTATCGGTACAGGAGGGGATAGGACAGGAAGTGCAATTTAACAGATCATTAATAAACAAAAGGAAAAGAGAGGAATAGTGGAGGAACAAGAAAGGAACAGTGGACATCTACAACCTCAACTATAGATCAACCAGAAAGGAAATTACAGAGGAAGGTACAGATAGAAGGACAGAAACCGAAGGAGGTCAGTTTGGAAATAAAAAATTTGCGCCAGATTCTATTAACAGCTTTTGATTTTTCTAGCGCATTAAGCAAAGTTTCACCGAAATCCCAAAAAGAGGATGACCAAGAGTCAGAGAGATATGCAAGAAGATCACTAGTAGAGTGTCCCTTGTGGAACCCATACTGACGATTTGAAATAAGATTGTGAGAAGAGAGATGTATAAGAATCTCCCTATCAATGATAGATTCAAAAACTTTAGAAAGGCAAGAAATCAAAGCAATTGGACGATAGTTGGAGGGTTGAGAGCGGTCACCCTTCATCCTTCTTTGGGACAGGCTGAATGAAAACGAACTTCCAGATGAAAAACAAAGACGAAAGAGTTTTCCTACTCAGTGCGTCAGCATAGAAACACAGTTCTTGAGAACAACAGGAGGAACACCATCAGGACCATACGCCTTCCTAGAGTTTAACCCAGATAGGGCAGGAAGATTATCTTTGGAAGAGAATTTAATTTCAGACATAATAAAGTCAGAGGGAGGAGGAGATGGACGAACAGCAGCAGAATCGTCCAAGGTTGAGGTGGAGGCAAATGTTTGAGCAAAGAGTTCAATTTTGTTAGGAGAAAAGGCGACAACTGAGCCATCGAAATGGAAAAGAGGGAAAGAAGTAAAGTTGTTGGAGAGGTTCTTAACTAGATGCCAGAAAGAGCGAGAAGAATTGGAATTGGATAGGTTTTCGCATTTTTGTTTGGTGATGGAATTTTTGTCAGGTCGAAGAACAGATTTCCTACGATTCCGGGCAAAAATACAAGGTGGTCAAAAGTCCCTATCTATTTTGCTGAAATAATGATAGTTCTATTTTATTTTCTACGGACCATAGATGATGGATGTACAAGAACGTATGATGGTAGTAACACTACGTATGCAAAGGAAGAAGTGCGAAGAAATTCGAGAAAAATTCGAAAGATTTCACAAACTAGGACCTACAGACAAAGCAATTCGCGAGCTGGTCAATAAATTTAAAATAACAGGAGCTGTTCATGATGAGGCGTCTGGCGTCTGGACTTCTAGGTACCTCTCAAGAAAATCTCGAATTGGTAAGAGATCCTTTTGAAACAAATCGTAGAATGATAACTCGCACAGCATCACGTAGACTGAGCATACCAAAATCGACTGTTCTAAGGATTTTAAAATCAACATTAGAAAAGAAAAGTTACCATATTTAAGTGCTACATGAGTTACACGAAGAGTATTATCCAAGACGATTGAAAAAATTCATACCGAAAACTTATTAAACCACTTTCTTGTTCGGGCGTACCTTGATGAATTCTTACCAAATCGCTGGATTAGACGTGGTGGAAACAGGCCCTAGGCAGCACCATCTCCGGATTTAACACCATTAGACTTCTTGGCATGGGGCTTTATAAAGTCTGAGGCTTACAAAACAAGAGTTATAGACCTAGAGGGTCTGTGAACCACATTGTCGCGGCGGGAGGGGAGGTCTCTGGTGTGTGGGGTTGGTGGTTTAGGATAGCTTCATCTCCCCTTACTCTCAAATATATTTCATAAAAGGGCATGAAGCCATCATCCTCTCATAATTTTCAATAAATGTACAGCTCATAAACAGCTACTGTATGTAGTTCTCAAGTGGGAAATTCTCAATTCATTCCATTTTTGTCTCCTCAAATGCGTCCATAGTAACCTCTTTTATCAAGATGAAAATACAGTAAAATCTCTCTATAACGAAATATATGAGCCAAATTGCTGTCGTTGTAAAGAGGTTGTTCGTTATAAAGAGGTTTTCCTTTGCCGATATTGTAGAGTATATTTTAATGACCTATTTAGACTCTCATTAGTTATTTATACATACTTTATATAGTACTGTGTATATACAGTATATTAAATGCATTACTTAAAAGTATTTTAAGTATTTACAAGTATTTCTCGGTGAGGGAGAAACATTCTAGCGAATTGCGCATCAGCTTTTAGGCATCAGCCAATCAGAATGCCGCTTACTTTCATGATCGGGGAAATGGCGGTAGAAACGAACACGTGCAGCTCAGGTTGAGTTAGCGAAAACACCTCCTTATAACAGAACGTTCCCGAAATGCCAAAGGTGTTCGGTAAAGAGAAATTTTCGAAATGCCCAAGGTGTTCGGTATAGAGAGGTTTTCGAAATGCCCAAAGTGTTCGGTAAAGAGAAGTTTTCGAAATGCCCAAGGTGTTCGGTAAAGAGAGGTTTCGTTATAGTGGAGTGTCGTTATTAAGACGTTTTACTGTAACCGATTTAGTATGGACACTGTACTTAGTGAAAATGTGTGTGTGTGTGTGTGTGTGTGTGTGAGGGCATATACACATATCTGTGTATGTATGTTGTTTAAAATAACAAGATATTTGGTATTCACTGTTGTCCGACATCGAACGGGGAAATAATAATAATAATAATAATAATAATAATAATCTATATTATAATAAGAGAGCTGTCCGTCTGTCCGTCTGTCCGTCACACTTTCAGAAATTGTGAGAAAAAAATTCAGAAATTGTAAAAAAAATTCAGAAATTGTATTACGGGCGGCAATGTGAAGCTCAAGATTTTCATGACTGTGTTCTTTTCTGTAGTTTAGCAAAGGGGGAAGGGTGGGGGTGGGGGTAATGGGGGAGGGGGTTAGCCCCCAAGTTGTATGAATGGGGGTGAGGAGGTTTTGGGAGATACCAGATTCAGAAATGTTGACACAATGTGAAGCTCAAAATTTTCACGGCTGGGTTCTTTTTTTGTAGTTTAGCCTGTCTAACCGTCAGCGAAGCGGCGGGAACTGTACTAGTAATAATAATAATAATTTTATTATATTATTCTCTGCTCCATTTATATGACAGAAAAGGTATACAGAGACTGGCATATATTAACCAAACTCTATATATATGTTAACCCCTCCGTCTATGGCCCTGGGGTGGTTCGGATTGACGGGGGTTCTGGTTTAGGAGGCAAGCAACGGATAGGTGCCTTGAAGTGGTTTTTCTACTATGTTACTCTCCGAGTTCTTCTATAGTGGCTCGGAGGACTCTGGTAGATTTGCAATCTAAATGCTGAAGGTTCCGGATTCTTCTTATAGCGTATTCGGAAAGTTTTCTAAGTTTTTCTGAAGAGAGCAAGGCTCGAAGGGGACAATAAAAAGTTTCTTCACTGTAAATTTACTGCTAAAAAATACAGGTAGTGCTCAGCCTCTGAATTAGCTTCTGAATTACAATGGATGAATTTGAATGGGTTTATATACCCAAAAACTGCTAACATTATTATTATTAAATGCTAAGAAGGCTGTATTATTTTTGCACAATATTTAAAAATAAGTAAATTTTTTAGCTGTGGTAAGGCTTGAACGAGTAAACAAAATATTTGAAGACGAAACCATATTTTTATCTTAAACCGCGACTTTTCAGATCTGATGTTATCATGATCTGCCAAGTTAACTAAAAGTGGAAATCGGACTATGCATCTTTACACTAAAATATGCATATGAGTGAAATTTTAAGGTTTAAGATGTACAATTTTAATGCTTAGGCAAGACATGACCTCATTGTTTATAACGAAAGAGAGTGTATACAAAATGTGAACATTGCAAAGCTTAACAGGATTCCTTATTAAGCGAAATCTAAAAAAATGATTATGAGATTTTAAAAACAACAGGTCACCAATTATTTAGCAAAGTTGAAAGTGAATCAAATATTTTATCCAAACTCGCGTTGGGCGATTTTGGTCCTTATGTAAAAATGAATACACACACGTACATACATAGGAGTATAGGCATTATATAAAGTTAAATATATAAGATTATACATGAACCATATAACACATGAATTTTTAAAATGGATACTTTTTCTTACAATGGATACAGAGACTATATAAATGAATACAAGAATTACATGAAGGATAAGATAATATAGGAATATGGGAATTATTTATGGTTCATTTTTACATATATATATATATATATATATATATATATATACTAGCAGAGATACCCGGCGTTGCCCGGGATGTAAGGGTGTGTCAAAATAAGGTAAAAAGATGAACAAAACTAAATGAACACATAAACACAAAGTTTTGGTAATTGTTTTTATTCCTTGAAAACATCAGACATTTTGTAGCACTTCAGTGTAAACAATGTTACGTGTTTTTCCATTGGGTGTCAAAACATAAAGATTGCGAGGTGTTCCAACTTTTTTGGGCCATTGTCACCCATAGCAAAAGTCACACTCAAATGTCAAAATGCAAAAACTTATTCCTTAAACTTATATTTTAAAAAGTTCTCGAAAATAATGATTTTAAGCTTTTTTTGTGTCAAAATGCAAAAACTTATTCCTTAACCTTATATTTTAAAAAGTTTTCGAAAATAATGATTTTAAGCTTTTTTGTGTTAAAATGAAAAAACTTATTCCTTAACCTTATATTTTAAAAAGTTCTCGAAAATTTTGAAACTTTTATGCACACCATTAGATTCCACTTAAATCCCGTGACTTTATGCCGTCATTCAAAACTAAACAAGATTTTAATGTATCATTTACTAAATAAAACTGTCTAGTCTACCTACCTACTGTACCTACCTACTGTACCTACCTACCTACTGTCTAGTCTACCTACCTACTGTACCTACCTACTGTACCTACCTACCTACTGTCTAGTCTACCTACCTACTGTACCTACCTACTGTACCTACCTACCTACCTACCTACTGTACCTACCTAATGTACCTACCTACCTACCTACTGTACCTACCTACCTACCTACCTACCTACCTACTGTACCTACCTACTGTACCTACCCATTTACTAAATAAAACTGTCTAGTCTACCTACCTACCTACCTACCTACCTACTGTACCTACCTACTGTACCTACCCATTTACTAAATAAAACTGTCTAGTCTACCTACCTACTGTACCTACCTACTGTACCTACCTACCTACCTACCTACTGTACCTACCTACCTACCTACCTACCTACCTACCTACTGTACCTACCTACTGTGCACACCATTAGATTCCCCGTGAAAAGTTATATCTGATTCACTACCTTAAACACTATTTGGTGCAGCCATATTCATTTCAACAGAGAACAAACAAACAGACAAACAGACAAACAAACTTCCTCTTTTATATATATATATATATAAGAAGATAGATATTAGGATGTCACTTATTTTTCAACTTTTAAGTTTCCGTGCTCTGACCCCATCGAAGTATGCCATATGATGTAAGAACACCGTGTACAAAGTTTTATTGAGATATTTTAATATTTAGAGGTCGCTCAACGGCTTCAAAGTATTGGATACGAGATTCTCAGAAAGTGTGAATATAAACAATTTCCAAATGTATTTAAACAATTTATTATGTTCCTACATTAGCAGGAAGTGCACAACACATTATCATAATATTAAGATGAAGTACATTAACATCAGACAGTAGCGTAATTATTATGATTAATCATTATTTCCACTCAAGGTATGCTTTTGTCCACATGTCCAATGCTTGCGATGGTCTTCAACAACCTAAAGAAGAAACTGGAGTTGTTCTTTATCTTTGGTTAGGTATCCAGAAAAATCCTGGATGAGAACAACTCCACGTTCAGCGAAGTCATTTGTTACAGTTAGAGTTTTTACAGTCTTTTTCGCAGTCTGGTAATGGGTATCCTCTTCCCATTGCTCAGCAGTTTTCTCCAAGAATTAATCTGGGAGGTTGAGCTTCGTGAACAATGATTTTGTATTTTTTTTTACAAAGTTTTCCAAGCTTTTTTCTTTCACCGTATCCAGGTCAACAACCACACGCTTTGGAGGGTTCTCTTGTCCATCAACACTAGTCATAGATATGACCATGTGAATTTTGATATCAGGGAGGACTAAAAGACTAAAATATCACACACTAATGCAAACACATCCTACCATTAAGGCGACTGAAATGATACTCGGGTGAGGCATAGAAAGGAAGCGCATTTCAATTTAGGACAAGTAACGACGCGTCATCAAAATTTTAATGGCCTTGAGCGACCTCTAAATATTAATATTTTCTCATGAAACTTCATAATCAGCGTTTTCATATACAATGTCACATTTCTAGAGGGTCAGACCGAAACGAATTGATGGTTCAATTCTTACCATACAAATAAGTGTCACCCTAATATATATATATATATATATATATATATATATATATTAGTGATGTAGCGGATGTCATTTTTTTCACATCCGCGGATGCGGATGCGGATGAGGATGTTTGATTTCAACATCCGCGGATGCGGATGCGGATGCGGATGTCTACATTTTCGTTATTTTTTAGGATATATTCGAGATTTGTTGTGTTTAACGTATATAATAAGTTATTATATAGAGAGAGCTGTAGCTATAATGTAGTATAATTGATTAATTGTACAATAATTGCTGTACTTTTCCCTGAACATATAAAATAATAGCAAGCATCTAACTAATATAGAAATCAATTAGTGAATTCGTCTGCAAATAAATTCGTTATATTTTGTTGAGTTTCAGCCACAATTAAAAACCATAATTGTGTTACCCGACCTCTTTCCCCAACCTCCACCCTTATAGAAAGAGATCTTTAATTAGCTTGATAACTATTTATATTAAGTTTAAAGTTTTATTAGGCATATTTATAAATGAGTAATTAAAATAAAGTAAACTAAGATGTTCATCGTTTAATATTCAAACTTAATTATAGGAAGGTTATGCTTAAGGAACATTAATTTTTCTGCCTTTTCTGCTGCCAGTCTGTTTCTCTTTTCATCATATATTAATCCAGCACTGCTAAATAATCTCTCGCTTGGTACGCTTGTTGGAGAGATATCGTATAATTTCGAAGAACTAGAGATAAGAAGCTTTATTAAGTGTTTTTATACAGTTACAACGCCACCCCTACGATATTACAGTAATTGAAAAAACATGGAGCCCACGAAAGGGCATATTCGACATGTGATGCTGTATGAGTTTCATAAAGGATCTAACGCTAGTGTTTCCGCAAAAAAACATTCAAAGAGTTTATGGAAATGATGTTGTGAGCGAATGGATGTATAGGAGATGGTTTGAGAAGTTCAGAAATGGAGACTTCAGTCTGAAAGATTATCAACGAACAGGACGACCAAATGAGTTAGATGAAGAGTTGCTGAAAACAACAGTGGAGGAAAACCCAACGGTAACTGTAAGAGAACTTGGCCTGCAACTCGGCGTTAGCCATATGATCATTCATCGTCATTTGAAGCTGTTAGTAAAAGTAGTGAAGGTTGGAAAATGGGTTCCGCATGATTTGTCACAAGCGAATTTTCAACATCGAATCGATATTTGCACATCACTGCATTCTCGGCAACTGCAGCCACCGTTTTTGAATCGGATCGTCACTGGGGATGAAAAATGGGTCCTCTATAACAATATTAAGCGTCGACATCAGTGGTTTAGCTGTGAAACAAAGCCTGAACCTCGGCCAAGGAATGGACCCCATCCAAAGAAAATTTTGTTATGTGTTTGGTGGGATATGCAAGGAATTATTCATTTTGAGCTTCTGCCAGATAACCAAACAATCACAGCTGAAGTCTACTGCCAACAACTTCAACGATTGAAGATGACATTACAAGAAAAACGTCCTGCATTAATTAATCGCAGAGGTGTTCTATTCCACCAGGAAAACGCGCGCCCTCACGCTGCTCGAATCACCACTGCCCAAATGGAGGCATTTGGTTGGGAAAAAATGCCTCATCCACCTTATTCTCCCGACATCGCAGCTTCAGACTACCATTTATTCAGAAGTCTGCAACACCAACTAGATGGACAAAAGTTGCAATCCAGGGAAGCTATCGAAAACGAAGTGATCGCTTTTTTTTAACTCGAAACCAAGAGATTTCTTAGATAGATAGATAGATAGATAGATAGAATAACCTTTATTGATAATAATAAAATAAATAAATTTTTTTCAATTTATAATGACATGAATAATTGTGAAGCTCGACTATTTATTTTATTTTATTTGGCCCTTAAACTTTAGGCTTTACTGGGCTCTTATTAAAAATAAACAGCTAGTTGTTAGTAATTAATAATAATAAATAAATAAATAAGTAAATAAGTATTATTAATAGTTAAAACATGTATTACAATATTAAACAATATTAATGGACAATATTAAACAATATTAGTGGACATTAATCCTAGATTTTTGTTAGTATGCTATTATTAATCGGGATTTCAACTTTGTTTTAAACAAATTTACATTCACAATATTTTTGGTGCTACTATAGCGTGATTCCTACCGGTGACTTCGATACTATAGGGTGATTCCTACCCGTTTTGGTTCGAAACTACAGTACTGTAGAGTGTGATTCCTATCCAAGGTATAAATGAAAATATAATAAATATAAAATGCTATTTATTATTCAATTTCATTTATTTAAAAAATAGTTTCGGTGCTACTATAGTATGTGGTCTACCTACGATTGGTTAGGTTTAGTCACGATATTTTCGTTAAAACTAACGAAAATATCATGACTAAACCTAACCAATCGTCAAGGGCGATGGACATTGGAATGTAAACAAGTAATTAGTAAACAAAGTAAGAAGCTATAATTAAAAGGTAGACCGCCGAATCGAGGTAGGAATCACGCTATCTAAGTAGCACCATATTTTTTTATAACGGCATGCAAGTCATTCCATAGTTTCAATCCAATGAAAATGGATAGTTTTTGAGATGAAGACAATCTAAATTGGGGTATAACAAGCTTTGATCTATTTCTGGTCTGATACGAGTGGATTTCTTGATGAGTTACAAAATATCTATTTACCCATTGCTAATTAATGATTTTGTTCTTACACTTGTAAATAAAAATAAAATGTGCCAGTTTGGTTATATCGTTGAGCTTTAGTAGGTTTAGCTCTTTGAATAATGCACTAGAGTGATCAAGGAAATCAGCATCAGATAATAACCTTATTGCTCGTTTTTGGATGACAAAGATACCATTTAATGCGTTGTTAGCGGAGTTTCCCCAAACAAGGGTGCAGTATGTTATATTAACAGGGGTGGCCAAGTTTCCTGGACCCAAGAGCCACATACGACGTTTTTCAGATGTACGAGAGCCGCAAAATATTTTAAAAAGAATTTAATTATTAAAAACATATACATATAGTTGTACTCACATTATTAAATTGTTTAATTACTGCTTGTAGAAGCCTTAGTTTGGGTCTTCATTTTGGCTGTTAAAGCTTTAAAATCTGGCTGATGTGATGTTAAGGCGGTATGAAGAAGCTCAGTCAGGTGTTCGTTAGTGGGGTAGGGTATGATTCATCACCGCCAACTCATCGCCGCCAACTCAACTCCGCCGACTCAACTCCAGCCAACTCAACTCCAGCCAACTCATCGCCGCTAACTCAACTCCGAATGCACCATTGCCAAATAATGTTTGTATAATTTATTAATCTTTCTTTAGTGCGATGATAGGTACTGATGGAAATTAAAAACACTAGGAAGAACCATTAAAAACATAACTAATTATATTTATATAATATAACCTAACCTAACCTAACCTAACCTTCACCAATTAACATTATAGATGCCTTATACAAAATAAAGAAGAGTCGAGATATGTATCTCGAACAATTTGTAGGAGGTCATGCTCCACCTTCAAAGTTAAAAAAATATCGTGATGCTGATGACTGTATATTAAAACTAGTTTTAAGCTTTGAGCAATGATCACCATTAGAATATTTACGTGGGATTGCCTACAATTACCACTAATTAAAATCTGAACCTCTTAATCTTTTTTTAACGTAGTAGAATAAAGAGTCTCTAACAATTTTTAACTTTTTAAAGCTCTAACCTTCAAAAATAAATTTAATTCATTTTTTTCGAAAAATGGAGTTGAATCGGCGGAGTTGAGTTGGCGGCGATGAGTTGGCTGGAGTTGAATTGGCTGGAGTTGAGTCGGCGGAGTTGAGTTGGCGGTGATGAATCGTCCCATCCCGTCGTTAGTGAGGGCAGCACGATATTTTGACTTTACAAACTTCATTACCGAGAAGAGTGCTTCACAGCAATAAGTTGTCCCAAAAACTGAGATAAGTCGAAAACTGGTTTTCCTGAGGTGAGGACACTTTGTCTCTGGTACTTGCTTCCAAAACTCAACTGCAGATAAGCTTTTATGTATCAACTTTAAACCCACGTCCTCCTGTAGCTCCAAATGTTCTGTTTGTATTGAAGCAGCTTCTGTAACAAAAGGTGTAGTAACAGAACAGCCATCGTTGACGACATCAATCAGGAAAGGATTTACAAGAAATTCGAAGCATGGTTTTAGCTTCTTTAGTTCATCAAACCTGAACTAAAATCATCAATTAGTCCTAATTTACCTTTGTATTCCTCCAATTTACTATCTTTTATTTCAATATCAGGAAAAGTGTTTGCTCGGTTTTTCAGATGGGGAAAGTGGTCAAATTTTTTTGTTACTAGATCTTTTTGGAAGAGCTTTATTTTATTCTGGAAACTGAAAACTGTCTGTGTAAGGTCAGAAATGACCTTATCCTTTCCCTGAAGTGCCAAATTTAGATTTTGAAGGTGTTGTATTGCATCAGTAAAAAACATCAGATCCTCCACACATTCGTGATCTTCTAGTTGTGGGTATGACTTTCCCTTTTCTTTCAAGAAATCAATGATAGGCTCCAACAGTGCAACAAGCCTATTCAGGAAATTATTAGTTGATAACCACCTTACAATACAGTAGAATGAATGGTCATCTGGCTTATCTTGAAGATCCAGCTCCTCGATAAAATTTCTAAACGCTCTGTGCGTTTTTGCATTTGAACGAATGAAATTCACAATTTCTAGAACATATTTCATAACACTGTCATACCTAAAGTACTTGCTTACCAAATGACCACGGTGAATGATACAGTGAATAAAGAGACACACAGGATACTTGGGATCGCGTGTCAAGAGCCCAACTAGGCCTACATTTTGTCCTACCATAGCTGGTCCTCCATCTCTTGCAACACTGACAAGTTTATTCAATGGTACTTGAGCATTTGATAATGCCTCGTCAAGTGCGTTCTTTATGTCAACCCCTCTGGTGGTTTCTCTTAGGGTCATTAAGTCCAAGAGTTCTTCTTTCACATTTCCATTGCCAGTAACATAACGAACAAATATCGCTAGTTGAGGGTTATCTTTAATATCTGTGGATTCATCGAGGGCCAAACTGAATGCAACAGAATTCTTCAAATCACTCTGCAACGAGCATGTAATTTCAGCACTGATCTGGGAAATACGTCTCTCTGTAATGTGGCGGGAAATAGAAATACTTGCTATTTGTTCTCGAAGCTTTGTGTTATCTGGAGCGAGAATTGCAGTAACATCGGCAATATTCTTCTTCACAAATTCTCCACTACTGTAGGGAAGTTGAGCACGAGCAATATTCCATGCCATAACAAAACTAGCTTCAGTAGTTAAGTCAGCTGTCCTACACAATGATGAAAGTACAGTTTGTTGGGCATCTAGGCTAGATTTCAACATTGTTAACTTAATCTTTCGCAATTCTGATTTAGGAGGAAATTCCGTAATAAAATTTTTATGGTTAGTTTCATGATGACGCTTTAAGTTACTGGCTTTAAAGTGATTGAGTGCCACTTGGCAGATAGGACACACAGGTTTCCCACCCTTAACATTAAAGGCAAAGCTCTTCTCCCACTCCTGTTTAAAAA
Source organism: Bathynomus jamesi (assembly GCA_023014485.1). Lineage (NCBI taxonomy): Eukaryota > Metazoa > Arthropoda > Malacostraca > Isopoda > Cirolanidae > Bathynomus > Bathynomus jamesi. Next base: position 784,581 of record JAJOZX010000484.1, read on the forward strand.
CTCTATTTTCTTCATGTTTCCGTTTCTTACACTTTGTCTGTTCAGTCATTTTAATCAACTAAGGGGTTGTATAACTTTCACTTGTATAGCTAAGAAAAATAGCCACAATTTGATCTAAGAAGCCAATTTTAAAACACACTCACTCGTTACTACACGCGGCCCGCAGGGTAGCTCGAGGGGTACTGGACAATGGTGAGTGGCGATTGGTGTTAATTACGTAATTATCCCACTTAGTGCTTGTCACGCAAAAGAAATTGTCGTACGCATGACGCATTTTATTGTCAATTCAATTTTTCCTTGTTTTTTTTTTACATTTTTTTTATGTGAAAAAAAAATTATATTTGTATTATGAATTTTGCCTTTTATGATAAATACAATAAAAACCAAACTTGTCTCGCGAGCCGCACTTAACAACCTCGAGAGCCGTGGTTTGGCCACCGTTGTTATATAAGGAAGAACAAGAGTATGATAAAGAGTCAATAAAACTTGTTTAGGGACTACATTTCTAAGTTTAAACATTATAGTAACGCTCCTTGAAATCTTTTTCGCGATATAATTTACATGATCACTCCATTGCAAATTCTTTTCTAGCATTACACCAAGAAATTTTGTTACATTACACTCCTTTATGGCAATTTCATTAACATTAAGTTGAAGATATACATTTCTTTTATTAGTAAAAATCATGAAATTTGTTTTACTGGTATTTACTGGAGGAAGAGTTTATTGGTGGTCAACCATTTCATTACACTGATGAATTCTGAATGAAATACAGTGTCCCAAAAAGTGTTTACACATCATATTAACATATATATCAATAAGCAAAATAGGTGGATAGTAAATAGATAGCAAATAGGCTTCTTTAATATTTAAATGTGTGAAATATCAGCCAGCAGCGTCAATACCTTCATGTTTGTGCTGCTTACTTTAATGTTTTAAATGTTCAAAATGTCCGCCATATTCTTAGCTGTATTAACATCTTTGCAAAAAAAAGAGGCAGTTGTATCATCTGCAAACATTATGAAATTCAGTATATCAGATGAACGTGGCATAAAAAAAACTTTTCTACAGGTGGGAGGAGGTTATAGAAAAAAAAGGGAATTATATTGATGATTAATTTGCCATTATGTCATTTAATTTTTGTTGTGAATAAACTAAAAATTCGAGCAAATTTGTTCTTATAAGTCCTTTAATTTTTGTTCTGAATGAACTAAAAAATCGAGCAGAATATATGTTACAACCTTATACATATAAACCCTTCAACCTTTCAAATGTTCCGTGCGACGATTCTTCATTTCACGAAGATCAAGCGTCTCTCTCTCTCTCTCTCTCTCTCTCTCTATATATATATATATATATATATATGTATACACACACACACACACACACACACACACACACACGCAGGGTGTTTCAGGAGGAAAGGTCAATACTTCGGGAGGTGATAGTATCGGTCATTGTGAGAAAAAAGTTCATATGAACATGTCTAATTCTGAATGGTTACGGAGATAGAGCTGTTTGAATTTGATGCGCGCGCAGCTCTTCCTCCCCCTTCCCTCCCCTCTAACCTTGAACCATGTAAGCTGTAATGTAAGCATGTAACATAAGCCAATCGACAGCTGACTGTTGTGAGTGACATTGTTTGGTGTTTGAAGCAGTGTTAAGAATGCCACACACCTTCACACATGCCGAATATGCAGATATGGTGTATGTCTACGGTTCTTGCGATGGAAGTGCAACAGCTGCTGTTGCAGAATACCGTCGACGGTTTCCGAACCGCAGAATTCCGGATCGAAGAGTGTTTACCAGGGTTTTCAACACATTGCGTGAGATTGGTACACTTCCCAGCGCTCATGTTTCATCTGAACGTGAAGGTCAACAAGATGTGGATGAAGTGGAAAACATTCTTCAGTTGGTAGATCACGAAGAATTTCTACACGTCTGGGTGTACCACACACAAGAGTATGGCGAACATTACGTGAGGATGGCTTGCATCCATATTATGTACAGCGTGTACAACACCTTCAACCAAGAGACGCTGCCATGCGACTGGAATTTTCTCATTGGGTAGATGCTAATCGCCGATTGCTTCGATTAATACTGCTGACCGATGAAGCTACTTTCACCCTTGACGGTATCAACAACACTTGTAACTCTCATCGGTGGTCAGACGAAAATCCAAATGCTACTGTGGAAACAAATTTTCAACATCGCTTCTCTGCCAATGTGTGGTGCGGTATCATCGATGATCAGCTGATTGGCCCTGTTACTTTAGAGAATCGTCTTACAGGACAAAGTTACCTAGAATTTCTGCAAAATGAATTGCCAGGACTATTGGAGGATGTTCCTTTGGCTACACGCGCTGGTATGTACTTTCAGCATGACGGAGCTCCTCCACATTCTACCCGTCTGGTGATGCAATACCTAAATCAAACTTTCCCTGGTCGATGGATCGGCCCCGGTGGTCCCATTCAATGGCCACCAAGGTCTCCAGGCCTCTCTCCGTTAGATTATTGTTTGTCGGGGTGGATGAAAAGTCAAGTTTACAAAAGAAAGGTGGATACACGAGACGAATTGCTCGCGCGCATTTTGGATGCTGCTGCCCGCATAAAGGAACGTCAAGATCAACTCAGACAAACAACACGCGATCCTCGCACACGAGTTGCAACGTGCATTGAGGTTGACGGTGGGATTTTCGAAAACGCATTGTAAACTGTAACAAATTTGGGAGCTATTGAAGAATTGGGACCCCAGCCTTCTTTAGTTAGCTTTATAAGGCTAACTAACGAAAATATCATGACCTAACCTAACCAATCGTCAAGGGCGTACAGTTAACCTAACGATTGGTTAGGGTAGGTCGTGATATTTTCATTAGTTAGCCTTATAAGCCTAACTAAAGAAGGCTGGGGTCCCTATGCTTCAATAGCTCCCAAATTTGTCATTTCTGTATCTGATACCACTCAAAATGCCAATGTTTAAACATTAAATGTTAGAAACAGTAATTGGTTTCTCTTTCTTGATTACCATTAACAATGCTTTTGTATTTGTAGATTCAAACAGCTCTATCTCCGTAACCACTCAAAATTAAACACATGTTCATATGAACTTTTTTTCTCACAATGACCGATACTATCACCTCCCTAAGTATTGACCTTTCCTCCTGAAACACCCTGTATATGTTAAACACATACAAATCTTACAAGATTCTTTGCATGTTTATAAAGATAAGGATATTTTACTGGATGAAAACAAGATAATGAAAAAGATGTTTCAAACTAACGTTAGGTGCGTCAGAATATCAAAAGTGAAAATAAGTTTAACACCCAGATTACTCTGCAATGCTCGTTGAATGTAAACAAAATACAACGATGCTGTGTGTCGTTGGTGTTAGTAGTATGACCGCAAAATGGGAGAGTGCAGGAATGTTGCAAAAGATAATGTCCAATGTTGCAAAGGGGGAGGTGGTATGTTGCAAATGGGGGTGGGGTATGCAATGAAGGGGGAGGGGATATGCAATGAAGGGGAGTGGGGTATGCAATGAAGGGGGGTGGGGGGTATGCAGTGAAAGGGGGTGCAATGAATGGGGAGGGGTATACAATGAAGGGGGGTGGGGTATGCAGTGAAGGGGGTATGCAATGAAGAGGGGTGGGGTATGCAGTGAAGGGGGTGGGGGAATGCTGCAGGTGCAACAAGGGGTCATGATACTTGGCGTTATCCACCAAGAGAAAGAAAGGAGAAGGAGAGAAAGGGAGAGAGGTGTTCACCTGGCAGGAGCCAAGTGCATATTAACACTTCAGCCGACCCGCCGTCCTCTTATAGGCCCCTAATCAGCCAGTTGGCTTAATCCGCAAGTTGGCTTAGAAGGCGTAAATGGCTTGTACAGGTTGAGTTGTCAGATACCACTTTTTAGTTTAATTGTCCAGGTATACATTATTAGGGTGAGTTGCTAGATACCACCATTTATTTTATTTCACACGAGTTGCCAAATAGTGTTTTTAATTGTTCAGGTATACATTATTATGTTGAGTTGCCAGATTGTACCATTTATTTAATTAATTCTTAGCAGTTGGCTTAGAAATCAGTCAGTAGGTTTATAAGGCGTAACCAGCCATTTGGTATAATTGTTTACAACCAAAAGAATTAAATAAAACAACATTACATCATTCTGTTTATTAAATATTGTAAATATATAGAAAATAAATACACATTGGAATGATCAAAACAAAAATTTAAAAATAAGAAATAATATAACGATCAATATAGCAGAAATATATACACACACAAAATTATGTTAATAAATAAATGCATACATTTTATCTTCAACCGCACAAAATCAAAAATAAGAAATACAAAACATATAGCCATCAATATAGCAGTACAGGAGAAATATATATACATACATATATATATATATATATATATATATATATATATATATGTATATATATATATATATATATATATGTATATATATATATATATACACAATTATGTTAAATAAATAAATACATATACTTTATCTTCTACCGCACAAAATAAAATAAGAAATACAAAACGTATAGCCATCAATATAACAGTACAGGCGAAATATATATATATACACAATTATGTTAAATATATAAATACATTTCACTTTTTTCAAAACACTAAACTCTCACTTAATCAAGTCTACAATTACATCGTTATTGCTCTGCATTACGCAGTATACGCGGTTTAATAATATTTCACCGCTTAAGGTATAGGGATACCGATACTCTATATAAAGGGCCTTCATATCGTTCAGTACTATTTTTGTGCCCACTTTACAACCGGTTGGTAAATTATCTTTAAATACGTCTAGAATACATTCAAAAGCACGCACAAAGAGTTTATCGTTAGCCACAGCGTCAAATACAAGTTTATAAACACGCTTTTCCAATCGAGGGTTTATTTCTACCGACCCGAGCTTTTCAATCGTGAACTCTTCTTCACACTGCATAGCGACAGTTGAAATAATCTTCTAAGTCGTTACGACAGCTGCTCGTTATATAAAGAAATAGTTCTTCAGGGTGAACGGTGTAGGTGAGCTCAGCCCTGTACCGATCAAGTGTTTTGTACCAAAGTTCATGATATTTCAAAGAGTCTAAACTTTTTAAATAAACGTCCAGCTCTAGACCATTCTCACCTTGTTCAACCCTACACTCGGTAAACCCATCGAGCAGAGCGGTGTATGCGTATTCAAGAACCGTATCAAAATAAAGCATATCCGTAACACGCGCGTTTAATATAGGCTTTAGCTTGCGGAATCCGACGATTTCAAATATTCTGTCGAGGATGAAACGGTTTTGCGTAGGGACAAGAGCGTTATTATCAGAAGCATTCTTCCACATCAACCGTATATCAATGCATGGCCGATCGTTATTTATACACAAGGTACATACAACGGCGTATGAGGGCGTGTCACTAATTTGCTCTCTTCTTGTACCTACACCTGTAGGAATTTTATAACGATCTTCACTCCACTTCTCAACTATCACGAAGATTCTATTCATCTCCTCGACACTTAAATAAACAACATTCCGTTTGTTTGTCTACAATCCGTTTCCAGTACATAGTTAACGATACCGGATTTACGCCTGAACACGCGCAACGACTTCGTCACGGACACATCGTACACGGCGTTGAGAATGCTGCTCAAAGGAAGTTCCATCGTATTCGAGGAGCGCACGTCCACTCGGTCAAGCTCTGAGATAACTATGAGCCACATGCAACGCGACGGTTCGACGGGAGGAGTGTCACACCATAATCTAATGAAACGTGTACGGCGCTGTCCAACATGAATCGTTGTATCCCATTATATTGGGCAGGTGTTTTGAGAAATTTTCCGATACAAGAATTAATTCGGTTTTAATGTTTTATCACTCCCACTTCCCCGAATACGCACCAGGCATTTTCCTTCAGGGTATTTTCACGAACTAAACACATTTTATAACGGTTTTAATGTTTTACCACTCACCATTTCCACAAACTAAACATCTTCACATCCGGCGCACTATTTGAGAGGAACATATGCCCATATTTTTCCTTTTTGTTTAACAAGCGATACTCGTCTCTAAAGTCTGTTAAAAACTCACACAGGGCATTAGCCACAACCTCACTACAAACTCGTCATGATATAATTAATATAGTGATAAAAATACTTAAGATTCTCCATGATGACGAGATTTACATTCTCAGTCGCAGGGTACGAGTACTCGGTATGATGTAACATGACATAATATCGCTTGTCACACCACCATCAACAAGACTCACTATCCATATCCGTTGCTTCTCTTCTGCACGTGTTGTTTCTTTTACTTCACGGTATATGTAGCTTTATAAAGTTAGTCTATAACATAGTTCAATACATCACTTGTCCACGAAATCCTACAATGCTCTCACCAGAATAGCCATAGAGTATTTGTACATCTTGCTCCTTCGCACGATTCAATGTAGCCTTAAAAGCAAAGGAGGGTGGAATAGGGAGTTTTTCAGTATCCACCACATCTTGACACTTTGCAGAATACCATTTCATAAACGTTGAACAAGCAATATTAAAGGTAGCCATTACTATTTTCTGTCTACGCGGGAGAATACACGTCTGATGTCCAGGGCTTACTGCGATCAACTGAGCACGCAGGGAAGCCCAGGTAGTAGCATGACTCACGTTGCTGGTCTTACAGTGGGCGGAGCTTAGAACTTTCTCCTGTACACACACACACACACACACACACACACACACACACACAACAAAGGAGAAATGAAACGCTAATTGAAACACGATTTATTTAATAAACGAAATATTCAAGGTGTATATATATTTACAAATACGTGTAATAAATAAGTTAACAATAGACACATCAAAGATTATGTTGTACCTCATCGTCATTCACGGTTCTGTGGGAGAAGCGAAAAGCAAGACTGTAGAATATAAGGGTCGTCACTTAAATATTTATTATATTTTGTAAATGACCCACTTAGGAGTGTGACGTGTTAGAAATGGCTTCTATAGAAAAATTCAGGTTCACGAGCCCATCCACATGTATTATATCTGGACCTACAGGATGTGGTAAAACTGTGTTTATGCTTAAAATCATTAAAGAAAAGGGAGAGATGTTCTCAAAATTTGTGCATAAAGTTATATGGTGCTATTCGACGTATCAATCAGTGTTCAACGAGTACCAAGATGATATTTTGTTCCACAAAGGTGTATATGATGTTAATTCGTTAAAGGGAAATGAACATACAGTCATTGTAATTGACGATCTCATGTTGGAGATGGATAAAACGTTTGCCGAGACATTTACAGTATTCTCCCACCATCTTAACATAAGCGTGTTCTTCATCAATCAGAATCTATTTTTCAAAAATAGATACATGCGCGATGTATCGTTAAATACACAATATCTAGTCTTATTCGCGCAACGTAGAGATGTATCACAAATTGGGGTATTAGCCAATCAAATGTTCCCGAATCAGCGTAAGGAGTTTTTGGAAGTTTATAAAAGCTACAAGCACGCGTTACGGATATTTGCTTTGCGACCTTCATCCGCGAAACACGTTTAGGGTGCTTCTAAGAACGAATATATTTCCAAACGAGCCTGAAACGGTGTATATTCCAGAATGACAAAGAGGCTAAAGAAATACCATGAATTAATAAAAATCTATCATCGACTGCCCCGGGCAATGCAGCAGATGTTTATTAAAAATATCGACTCCGACTTTTTAAAATGCATCTGTGAAATCTGTCTTAACGTTATAAATTGCAATGTATCAATGAAACCACCTCAGAAGGCTCGCCTACGCCGTTACAAGAACATAATACGTGCACTCGCTCGTAAAAGTCAAACTGTAGGGAAGAAAAAACGAATTATTGTACAAAGAGGAGGGTCATTCCTCCCATCTTATTTTCAGTTTTGGGTCCTTTACTGACTAGATTAATATAATGAAGAAAGTGGTAGTGATTCCACACGAGGTGTATGCTTCACTGCAAAGGAATCCAGACACGGATCTAGATCCCCGTAAAAGCAGGCTTAAAAGAATGGAAAGCGAATTGCTAGCCCTATTAAACAGTGAAAAACACCTGATGAGAAAAGAATCTTATACCAAGAAGCTCTGCAGAAATTTCTTCACGAGTACGAAAATTATAAGAACCCGACAGAGATTCCCGTGGTTATTAGGCACAGCACAGGGAACGATGGACATGGTGACATAGGACCTGTACCGACGATAGAGCTGACCAACCAAAGATTAAGGGCGCCACACAAATCGAGCATGTATTAAAAAGCACCCTCCCACATACATTGAGGAATAAAGGTTTAAGTCTTTATAATCTATTGAATGAGGACCCAGCCATACAATGGACCGATACAGGCGAGATCATTGTGGAAGGATCAAAGGTACAGGGATCGAATATCGTAGACATTGTCCATGATCTGGTGAGAAAGTGGGATAGGCCCTCACCATCAGGATGGAAGCATATTAAAGCAAGACTACAACAAATAAATGTCCCCAAAACATGATAGGAAATCTGAACAGGTTAAAAGACTTGGAACATGCGACGCACGTGACACAATTGAAGACGCCATCACCCCCGGCGGTAACACCTTTGAAGAGGAGAAAGAAGAGGTTAAACAACGGTCAACCCTACCCACGTGCCTCTAAAATACGCAAATGGCTAACATATTAAGAAGACGTTATTATGACATTTCTAACCCAGCCTCCTACGGAGGCGTAGATAGACTGTACAGAAGTGTTTACGGAGTAGGAAAAAAAGATGTTGAGAGATTTTTGCGGGAGCAGGACGCTTATACACTTCATAAGCCTGTGAGAAAAAGGTTTAAAACAGCCAAGACAACAGCTGCTCGATTGACTCTATTTGGCAAGCAGATTTAACAGACATGCAAAGATATTCTGTGTATAACGATGGTTACCGCTACATTCTATTCATAATAGATGTATTCTCTAGATATCTGTGGCTAATTCCTCTGAAAAATAAATCACCTGAAACAGTTGCTAAAGCCACCAAAACTGATGTTAAAAGAAAACAGGTTCCTGGCTATTTTTGTACGGATATGGGGAAGGAATTTATAGGCCGTGCTTTTCAGAACATGTTGACAGAGTTTAATATCAGCTATTACACTACCAATTCTATACATAAGGCTTCTTTAGCTGAAAGAGTTCAACGTACCATAAAGGAACGCATGCACCGCTATTTTACACATAAAAACACATACAGATTTCTAGACATTCTGGAATCATTGGCCTCATCCTACAACCGCTCACACCATCGCACGATTGGGACAACACCTAACGAAGTTTTAGAAAGAGGTACGCGCCCAGAGGTGAGAAGAGATGGAACACCACCACCACACTCTGCGCGTTTCAAAATCAATGATTATGTAAGGCTGTCGCGTTCGGGAAATAAATTCGCGAAGGGTTTGAGCAAGGATGGACACGTGAGATTTTTAAAGTTAGGGCTATGAGACCTAAAGGTGAGATAATGATGTATTACGTTGAAGATTTGAATGGGGAAGAAATCTCAGGAGGCTTTTACCGCGAGGAGTTGCAGAAAGTGGCATTTAATTTAGGAAAAAATGTGTTTAAAATTGAGAAAATTTTAGGAAGCAAAGGTTCAGGAAAGAGAAAAATGTACCTGGTGAAATGGCTAGGGTACCCAGAAAGCTTCAACACCTATATAAAAGCTGATGCAATAATGAAGCTTAAATAGTATGCAACATGGCTCCTAACCATTTCTACGTCACACTCCCGTCCTCCTCGTCCCTGTCTGTACACCCTAACAACACACTAGCCAACTTTGTAACAGAGCTCCATGGACCCATTGAATTGGGTCGTGATTCGTATGAGGTGGGGATATGTGAAATTCAGCTGGACACCCTCTTTTTAAATACTGATTATAAAGATACCGTTTTTACGATTCTTAGAGACTGTAATGAGTGTGCAAAAGCCGGGTTAACTCGGGATGAAACTATACGTATCGCCCGGACTAAGGTTGCACGGTTTTACAGTACAGAAGTAACACTAGGGCCGGGCCGTTATGGTTCGGCTGAGGATGTTGTGAGAGACTTAAACGTAAGTTTAAAAAACTCAAATCTTACGAATGATTTATTATACGAAATCGTAAACAAAGGAAACCCTGCACATACTGTAATCCTAAAATCAAAGGTTAACAGAAATATTAACGACGGAAGAGTGTTAGCTTAGTGCAGTGTTTCCCAACCGGGGGCCATATGGCTCCCTGGGGGCCATGGCACATTTGAAGGGGGCCACAGGAAAATGTTATTTTTTAAAATAGAGTTAAATCTGCATATTACCTACTGAAAATAATGCTTATGGGGGCCACGGGAAAAAATAAGGTTCCTAAGGGGGGCCATAAGCCAAAACCGGTTGGGAACCACTGGCTTAGTGTATCAATTGAAGATGGAGAAATTGGATGAAAGCTCCCAGCCCCCAGGCATGTGCTATATTTACAGCAATATAGTGGAGCACCAGTTTGTTGGGGATACCCAGGCACGCCTGCTGCGCATAGCTCACATTCCCAATCATAGAGGAAGGAGTTTGAATATTACATATGACAGACCCCATTATGTGAATGTCGCAACTAATCTAATAACCAATATCTCAATATATATAAGAACGATTGAGGGTAAAAATTTCCCATTCGGTGACGGGATCTTAACAGTGAAGCTACACTTTCGACGCACTGAGTTATAATGGACAGAAAGCCTTTCACCGTCTATCGAGGGGTGAGATACCAGCGTGGTAGTGGACTTGGGTCTATTTTTTCAACCATACTGAAGAGGGGTGCCAGACACCTCGGAAGGAAAGCGCTACAATCAGGTCTTAACACTGCAGAAGACATATTGGCTGGGGTTAAACCTAAAGAAGCTCTAAAAAAACATTTAAAACGTACAGGGGACGAAATCATCAAAGATGCAAAGAGAAAAATGCGTGGTGGTGGGAAGAAGAGGGCTGACCGGAAGAAGGGATTACCATCACGTGGCATTAAACGTAAAAGAATATCAAAAAGAAGTGTTCTAAGCGAATGAAACCTATGGTTGACTATTTTTTGACTGATATAAGCTAAGGACATTGATCTCATGAATCATAGTTTGTTTACTACTTGTCGAGAGAGGAGGCACTATTTCTAACTCGTCATGGCACGCTTCATCCATCCTTGTAGTTCACAATGCTGTAAATCGGAGCTATCCCTCTTTGAGATGCCCCCAACTGAAGTTTCTATTGAACACAGTGACTTTATTACAATTAACCCCTTAAACACAATTAGTTCCCCTAGTGCTTCTAAAGAATTCGTGATACCCAGCTCAGGCCCTTACTTTTTTGATCCAAGTTGTGTGCACATGTACGCTAAGCTACGTATAGCCAATTCTGATGGAACGGACTGCGATGACAAATGTGCTGTATACCCTGAAACAAACTTTCTGCACTCCATATTCAACCAGTGTGACGTATATTTAAATCAGGTCAACATATCGGCAGGCACGGGGTACTATCACCTACGAACCTATCTGGAAAATGTCCTCAACTTTTCCAAGGAAGCGAAGGCTACCTTTTTAAGTGCCGAGGGATATTATGAGACTAAAGAAAAAAGCAGTATAAAGGACAAATTTAAAAATTCTAAAAAGAAGATATACGAGTGTTTTGGTCGTCTGCATACAGATTTCACATTCCAGAAGTTGCTTGTGAATGGGGTGGATATGAAAATAAAGCTCACCCGCACGAGTCCTGAGATTTGCTTAAATTTGGATGCTGATCAAGAAGAGGGAGCAAAACCTGTTGTGGTTCACATTATGGAGACATACCTCCGCGTACGGCGAGTGAAATTAAGTTCACCAAAACAACTAGAAATTGAGAAAAATTTACTAAACGATACAGTGAAATACCCTATTAACAGAGTACAAATCAAACTATATACGGTGCCTGCAGGTTTGACGTCGAAGCAGATAGAAAACATCGCTCTGGGAAATCTTCCTAAAAGGATATTAATTGGAATGCAGAACCATGCTTAGGTGAATGGAAAATATAAAAAGAGTGCCTTTAAATTCGAGAATTTCGGACTTAAAAATATAACTCTATATGCTAATGGCATTGCGTTGGGCGGAACATTGGATACGGACTATTCATCAGACGCTGTGTTACCTCTTTGCGGAAGAGCCTATAGTAATCTGGCCCATATTGCAGGTGATTGTGATGAGCTCGGTAATGGGGTAACGCAGAAAGAATTCATTGATGAATTTAACCTTTATCCGTTTGACATTACACCTGACTTATCTGCTAGCGTCAATACGCAATTAAGTCCACAACAGAGCGGAAACATCTCAGTGAGGTTGGAATTCACCAATCCTATAGACGCGCCTATTAGTGTACTAGCATACCTCGAGTCGCAAGCCCTAATAGAAGTAGACAGATTTAGGGGCGTTATCACTGACTTTTAAAATGGATGCGAATACACTTCAGAGAGTAATGAATAGTGAACGAATCACACGTTCCAAATTTATCGGCGTGTTTGCGAAGAATGAAACATTGAATTTGTCAACTACGCGAGAATGCGGTAGTCTTATTGTGAACACAGATGTCATTGGTAATGAAGGGATTCACTGGTTTGCAATCTATTTTAAAAATAGGCACCGCCTGTACTCTTTTGATTCACTCGGTACTCAACCCTGGAGTGACCCTGTTATTGTAAAATTTCTCGATCAATTACATATCCCCGAAGTTGTATGGAACCCATTCCGATTACAAGGATATTTTAATAATACTTGTGGAATGTACTGCATTTCATTTCTCATGCATATGTCACGTGGTAAAGAATTTATAAATTTTTAAAAATTATTCGACCCGTGTCATACTCAACGAAACGATGAAATGGTATGCAGATAGATAAAAAGCCTTTTTCCAATTGCGCGTACTCGTTGTATAGTATGATGTTTTGTTCGTGTATATATTTGTAACGTTAGTTTGTATATTCTGTAGTTTAAGATGGTTGCTGTACTAAAAATATGATTTCTTTCATTTAATAAATTGATGAAAATACATTGTCTTCTTCCCCCCTAAAAAGATCATACAAAAAAAAAAACTGTACTGAACGGACGCATTTCCTGAGCTCTCTGATATTGCATCTACTTTTGTATATTGCTGAGAATTTTGCCTTTGGATAGTTTTGAATTTTATATACTTGCGTTTAAAGTTACGTTGTTATAGTTAAGTAATAGAATATTAGTGGTTTTTAGCGATTTAGATGTTTTCATATCGTGCCGGCTTAATTTAACTTATACCTGTGACGGTTTAAACTAATTTTTAACTGCGCGATGCCGTCGCAGAAAGCGTCGTGTGTTAGGTGTAGGGTAAACCGGTGGTATTCGGAATTTAAGGATTATAACGGCGGTCCAATGGCGATTACCGATAGATCAGTTTGTTTCTTTTGCGAGTTCATGGAGGAATTAGTTGACATAAAACGCAGTGTACGTGAGGTAGCGGAAAGACTTGCAACGCTTGATGAGGGCAGGGGTAGGGCTACGGTTGATGGAAGCCGAACCAATACTAACGTTGAAGACGTTAGTAATTTGAAGGGTGAGGTGGTAACCTAGTTTCTAGTTTAGGTAGCTTGTCGTGAGGGTTAGATAGAGTTGAGGAAGAGGTTAAGGTTAGTCCGAGAGTAGTAGATAGCGAGGGATTTAGAGAGGTTAAGGGTGGGGCTAGGCCGCGTACGTTAGGTAATAGGAATCCCCCCCTATCGAGGTTTCGAACCCTTTCGCCCATTTGGAAAGGGACGTGAATGAGGGGGAAACTATTTTAATCGGGGACTCTTTAGTGCGCCACATGGACAAAGAGTTCGTTAAACGGCATCCAACCAAGAGGAGGAGGGTCTGTCTCCCAGGGGCCAGGGTTGACAGAGTTAGAGACGAAGTGGATAGGATTGACGTTGCCTCTCGTCACTCAATGTTGGTGACGATGGTAGGAGGCAACGACTCGTATAGGCCCGATACGAGAGTGCCTGACATTTTGGAGAGATATAGGGGGTTAATTAGGTCCCTGAAGGCAAGGTCGGATAGGTCTTTAGTTTTAGGTATTACCCCTAGGCACGGGTTGGGTCTTAGAATTACGTCAAAAACAATATTTTTGAATAACAAATTAGAAGAGATTTGTGCTGAGGAAAATGTACCCTTCGTAAAGCTGTGGCCCGAATTCAGTGATCCTAGCCTTTTTTATAAAAGATGGGGGTGCATTTTAATGAAATAGGTAATGCTAGGCTAGGTAGGTTAATAGACGAAAACGTGCGAAAGCTGTATAGGTCGAAGCCTTCTTTAAACGTTGTGGGTCCGGGAAACGCGGGCCCGACGTGATAAATAGTTTAAAACGCGGGCCCGTGGTAAAAAATAACTTAAACGTCTTTTATTGTAACGCGCGTAGTATTAGAAATAAATTAAATGAATTTAAGGCGATAATATATTCCGGCAACTATGATATAGTTGCTATCACTGAAACTTGGTTAAATACCGTGACTCGGGACTTGTTGGGGGAACTTGATATACCGGGTTTTAAACTCTTTACTAATGATAGGTTACATAGGTTTGGTGGAGGCGTTTTGCTGTACATTCGTAACTCCCTTAGGGTTATCGAGGTTAAGTTAGATTTTCCGACAGCAATTAATGCGATATGTGTTGAAGTTAGGGCGCGTTGTATTAGTTTTAATTTTGTTGTTGTTTATAGACCTCCCGTTCAACCCCTCGATACAGATGCTAGATTTTACTCACTTCTTGGTAATTTTATTGACAATCGGAATAGTATAATTGTCGGAGACTTTAATTGCCCTAATGTTAATTACGAGAATTTTACTGGTAATGAGGAGGGTTTGAGATTGGTTGAGTTTATGGACGATAACTTTTTACGACAGATAGTTACCGAACCAACGCGCGGTGACAATATTTTAGATTTGGTGATGACGAACGGCGAGAATATAGTCGAAGGTTTAGAAGTAGGCGAGAGTTTAGGATGTAGTGAGCATCAAATTCTTAGGTTTAAGTTATTGATAGAAAACACTCAGTTTAGTAACATAATAGAAGTCCCTGATTTTCGTAGGGCTAATTTTGATAGTTTTGCTGATAGGATGAGAGTAGTGGACTGGGATAACTTATTTATGGGCAATGACACAAATTTGCGTTGGGTGGCGTTTAAAGAAAGTTTTAGGAATATTGAAAGGGAGTTTATTCCTCGTAGGCCCAAGCACGCTAGAAATCGTGGTAGGCCGAAGTGGTGGACTAGGGAAATAGGAGAGTTCATAAACGAGCGTAATAGAGCGTATAGACTTAGTAAGCGCAATGGCACGGCAGCTAACTTTAATAGATATATCGAGCTTAGGCGTCAGGTTAAAAGATCAGTTAGGAATGCCAAGCGTAATTTAGAGATACTTATAGCTGCGGATAGTAAACATAATCCAAAAAAGTTTTTTGAATACGTAAATAATCGTAAGCCGGTAAAAGATAACATAGGCCCTCTAGTGGATGTTAATGGCACTTTGGCTTCTGACGCTCAGGCGATGGCGGGTATTTTCAATAACTTTTTTGCCACAGTTTTTACCGTAGAAGACGTAAATAATGTCCCCGACATGGACGATATCGTTCCATTTAGTAGCGAGACTATTTTGGATGAAATAACTGTTTACGAGGCTGAGATTGCGCATCATATCGATAGGCTAAAAGTTAGCAAGGCTCCAGGCCCTGACGCTTTTTATCCCAGACATTTGAAAGATTTGAAAGAAGTTATCGTAGGCCCCTTAACGAAGATTTTTAATCAGTCACTCGAAACGGGGATTGTTCCAGAAAACTTCAAATTAGCTAACGTCATGCCTATTTTAAAAAAAGGCGACCGCGCAGTAGCTAGCAATTTTAGGCCCATTAGCTTAACGTCAATTGTCGGTAAACTTTTGGAATCCGTAGTTAGGGATCGTATCATCGATCACTTAGAAAGTAGAGATTTGATTAATAGTAGTCAGCATGGGTTTCGACGCCATAGGTCTTGTTTAACTAATTTGTTAGAATTTTATAACTAAATAGTGCGCGAATACGATAGGCATAGAGCAGCTGACGTTATTTATTTAGATTTTAAAAAGGCGTTCGATACAGTTCCGCATAGGAGACTAATTGCGAAGGTCAAAGCGCACGGTATACGCGGTCAGGTAGCTAACTGGTTAGACGAATGGCTTCGTGCTAGGAGGCAGAGGGTCGTAGTTAATGGTAGTGAATCGGGGTGGTTAGATGTAGGTAGCGGTGTCCCACAGGGTTCAGTGTTAGGCCCATTGCTATTCGTAATTTACATTAACGACATAGATGTAGGATTGACTAGTAACGTGTCAAAATTCGCGGACGATACTAAAATAGGCGGTAAGGTTGTTAACGAGGACGATAGAAATAGGATCCAAGACGATGTAAATAGGATTATGGAGTGGACAGATAAGTGGCAGATGCAATTTAACGTAGACAAATGTAAAGTTTTGCATATAGGTTCTCGCAACAATAATTACACGTACACGATGGATGATAGGGAGTTAACGAGCGTTGACGAGGAAGTAGATTTAGGCGTACGCGTATCTAAGGATTTAAAGGTTAGGAACCAGTGCCTGGAGTCTTGGCAAAAGCTAATAGGATGTTAGGCTTCATAGCGCGTAATTTCGAATTTAAATCGAAGGATATTATATTGCCCCTTTACAAGTCCCTAGTCAGGCCTCATTTAGAATATGCAGTTCAGTTTTGGTGCCCGTACTTGCGTGAGGATATTGATAGGTTAGAAAGGGTTCAACGTCGTGCCACGAAACTGATTCCGTCATTGCGCAATAAGCCTTATGAAGATAGGATTAAAGAGTTAGACCTGTATTCACTCGAAACTAGAAGATTAAGGGGGGAGCTTATTGAAGTTTTCAAAATCGTTAATAACATCGATAACGTAAATGTTGACAAATTGTTCACTTTCGACAATAGTAATACTCGCAATAACGGATTTAAGTTGCGTGGCAAACGTTTCATTACTAATATCGCTAAAAACTTCTTTACGTTTAAAGTAATTGATAAATGGAATAATCTTCCCGCGTCAGTCGTTCATTCTACCAGCGTTAATATGTTTAAGAACCGTCTTGACAGACATTTTAAGAGTATTAACGTTGTTTAATATAAAAAAACAAAGTTAGCAACAGGAGCTCTGGTGGTGGTGCTCGAGGATGAGTCTGTTGACGATGAATGCCAGCTTGTGACATGCCAGCGTGTGATGCCAGCAATAAAATTATTAAAAAAAAAAAAAAATTAGACTAACACGAACGTAGATGTAGCTCGTAGCGTAAACTAACCCACTTTTTTTAACTTTACCTACTTTTTTTTTTTTACTTTGCATGTCTGTAACTCTTTTCTTGCATGTTTGTAGTTTGCATGGTATGACTGTCAGTTAAGACTGTGTTTGCATGGTTTGTAAGCGTTCTTATTTTACTTCTGTTCATCTTTCACCCCTCTCCTATTCTCTCCGACTATTTTTCTGACTTGTCGGCAGTGGCCGGCGGATGATGATGGTGAGTCTTTTTTCTCTTTTTCTGAATGAAAGTTAACCCACGAATGATAGGTGTTGCTCCTTACTTAACCACTTATTCTCTTCTCTTCTCTTAACCCCCTACTCTTTCCTTTCTCTCGGGCTAACCTTAGAGTGGATCTTAGGGTCTTTGTTAGCCTTAGCTTCTGTAGATCTGTAGATCTCGTTAATGATGTGACATTCATTGGGCTGACTGCTCGGTAAATCCTCCGTATTCAGAGCCATGACACGAGGTTCTTCAAAAGATTGTATAACACGTGACAAATCCTCATCGGACCTTAAAGGAGAAAGAATAATGTTTATACTGAATCTTTTTTAATAAAAACATATACAGAGTATACATATAGTAAGAGTATTACAATGTGAAGATATCTTTGAATCGCTCAGAGAAGTTCCTTTAAGAGATAATTCCGAATAACATTTATTAAAAAACATGCAAAAGAATGCTATAAAAAAATCAATGATTCAAGACGGGTTTTTAGCATAATTGCGATTACCTAAATGAAGTATTTGACGAGATACTACATCCCTCCATATATATTATGATGAAATAATCCTCTTTCTGGCAGTTTGTGAATAATTGACTCCAAAAAATAAAGTTATAGGCACTTACATTTCTACGGCTGTCCCTTGTGTCGGATCGTAAGGAGCGTCATTGCAAATATCATCAACGGTTTGCGTTGGAAATAATCCATCCCGGTCAATCACGTTAAAAAGATTAATTGTAGACAATGCTACAATGTCACCATCTTGGTATAAGTCCAGAAAGCTATAAATTTCTTGATTCATGGCGGAGGGAATGTTTACTCACTGGCAGAGGGAATGTTTATTCACTGGTGAAAATAACTACTGTTATTCCCAGCTGGAAATATTTCCTTTTATATGCACGATCACCAAGCTCCGCCCCAAAAGATTAAGAGTTGGTTCGTAATGATTGGTTGTTACTGTAACTGGGCGGGACTAATTTGTGCACCAATCGTAACACCGATATAACGGGTCCAGGCTTTGGAAGTCCTGAATGGACGACTAATGGCGTCTTTATATTCTCTCCGTAGATTTAATGCTCACATTACCCCTTGCTGTCTCTACCACGGCGAAATTTGCGCCCATACTTGGTTTTTCCCAACCCTCTCCCTTTATGCAATATCCCTCACAATATTTTATTATTTTGCGGCCCTACTAATTGAGTCTCAATTTTTGGGACGTAAGTTGTTATAGGAATATATTCATTGCGGCCATACTAAATTGAGCCTCATTTTTTTCGGATGCAGTTCGTTATAGGAATATATTCATCAGAGTGGCACAGCTCAGTACCGCAGGAAACAAAATTAGCGCCGCTACTCTTTATTACTCTGACATTAACAGCAAAGTAATAGCCTTTGACATAAACATCAAATCTAGAAGATTATTGTGCATTACTATGTTTTGCACTCATACTAAACTCAGCTTTCCCAAGATTCCTGACTTGTGGATTTTTACTTCTCGCGTAGATGTGTGAATAAATAACTCATGAAAATGAACGTCTGCTTGTGTTGGTAGATAAATGGGCACCCTAGGTATCCTAGTGGTTAAGACGCTGGGTGCTGGTTGAAAGCTCAGGCGATGACATTTCTTCCCGCCCGTGCTGCAGCTTAGTTTGGAACCCACTTTAAACTGTAGGTCTAAGGCGGAGTGAAAAGCTTGACCATTGTTAGAATGAACAATTCGGTGAGAAGGAAAACCGATTTAGCTATTATTAATAATAATATAATTTACACAACGGATAGGTACCAGTTACAAAGAGAATCTATGACCTGAATTTATTGCATATAATCTTCGTATGTATATTTTTTCTTCTCTAAAAGGTCTTTTGAAAATCTGTGTATCAAATATATTCTCCATTATCTTCCAGAGAATCTATGTTCTGAATCATAGGTTAGGTTAGGTTCAGGTGCCAGCCTGCTGGCGCGAACCAGAGGCTCACAGCCAAAATTTGCACAAGGAATGTTTTACAGTTTAATAAAATGAATTGTTGATTCTCTTTACAATCTTATCGAGAGGATTTTATAATAAAGAAATTATAAATATTTTTGTATTCATTCATTCTTATGTTATTTAAATAGTACAACATGTGTGTGTGTGTGTGTGTGTGTGTGTGTGTGTGTGTGGTCCTCACTTTCTCTGACAAAAATCTCTCTTTCTCTGTATATATATATAATATATATATATATATATATATATATATATATATATATATAAGAATTTTAAAATTAGTTTTACATTCATTAGGAAAAGTAATTTTATTAATTTCTTAAAAAAGCCTCGGGCTAATATGGGTGAATCTTTTGAGTACCTGCATCCACTTTCCTCCGCGTCTAACATAATGTGGAAATAAAACGTTATTGAAAGAGAATAATTGTTTATTACCAAATTTAATATACATTTCAGTATATATAAGGAATGTCGAAAGTAAATAGTGTACATTCTATGGTTTTAGTCGTTTTAATAATTAGCTCTCAATAACTTTAAGGAGAAAGCCGTTCTCGCAGCTGTTTATCATATATATTATATATATATATATATATATATATCCCCGCAAGGGGGTTCTAAGCTCGTGCTCTTGAGTGCTCTTTGTGCTCGTTTGTACGTGCTTGTTCCTGGAGGTTTCACGTGCGCCCTCCCGGCCCTAGCACCCAAGGATGATGGGGCTCGACCCTGCAGTCCTTGTCATCCTTGGTCTTTTTCCACTTCGACTGTCCCCTCCACCCTTTCTTTTTCCTCTGTCTTTCCTCTCACTTTTTCTTTGTTTTTCCGCTGAGATATGCCCTTTAAATAGAGGCGAATCGGTTCTTCCCGAACTAAAAAAAAAAAAAATATATATATATATATATATATATATATGTATATATATATATATATAGAGAGAGAGAGAGAGAGAGAGAGAGAGAGAGAGAGGAATGACAAAAGTAAATAGACCTGTAGGTGAAGTTAAAATAATTATATATAAAGTGTGTATTAATATTTTTTTTGCTTTGAAACAAGAAAGGATTGCCAAAAGAAAATAAACAGGGCGATGTTTAAATAATTAATTCTTTTACTATTTATTGATTAATTATCATATATATATATATATATATATATATATATATATATATATATATATATACGTAAGGAGAAAGTAGGTAAAATACAAATGTGTGTGTGTGTGTGTGTGTGTGTGTGTGTGTGTGGTGTGTGTGTTTCACCCGTATTGATGTTTATACATTTTTTATTTTAGTTTTTGATCATATATATATAAAGTTTGTATTAATATTTTTTCTGTTTTGAAACACATGAAAGGATTGCCAAAAGAAAATAAACAGGGCGATGTTTAAATAATTAATTCTTTTACTGTTTATTGATTATCTTATATATATATATATATATATATATATATATATATATATAATATATATTATATATATGTATATATAAGGTAAGGAGAAAGTAGATCAAATACAAATGTGTGTGTGTGTGTGTGTGTGTGTGTGTGTGTGTGTGTGTGTGTTGTTTTTCACCCGTATTGATGTTTATACATTTTTTTTTTTTTATTTTTTGATATATATATATATATATATATATATATAAAGTGTGTATTAATATTTTTTCTGTTTTGATACACAAGAAAGGATTGCCAAAAGAAAATAGACACGGTATACATTCTGTGGTTTTAGTGAAAACGAATGGTAAATTAATCTTAGAGAATATGTTATTGGAATGATTTATTTTTTATTTTTCTGATTTTGTGCAGTAGAAGCGGTTTAAATTTATTTCTTTTAATGTTAATGTTGTTTTAATAATTAATTCTCTAAAAGGAGAAAGTTCGTGTGAATTAAAATAAATGGTGGTATTTAGCAACTCACCCTAATAATGTATACCTCTTCCGTCTCTCCTTTCTCTTCCTCTCTTAGTTTAAGGCTACCCCTTTGGGGGGAGGTCATCCCCCCTTCTCCCCCCCGAAGATCCCTTCCCCTCACCCTCCCCTCTCCCCCCTTCATGGCATACCACCCCTCCCCCTTCATTGCATACCCCACCCCCTTTGCAACATTGATAATTATATCTTGCCATATTGCAACATTCCTGCACTCTCCCATTTTGCAGTCATACTACTGGTACTGAATGGTTGTATGGTTCGGCCAAAAATTTTGAGCTATTTGTTTGTTCGATTATTCACAAGAGTGAAATCAAGATTTGTATAAATTAATGAGGACTTATTTTCTTTATTTAAATCACTTAGTAAATATCATGATAATGTAATTTGTATTACATATATTTTGTTTATTCGTTGGTGTATGAAATGCGTGTGAAACATCGTCAATATGTTAACCATGTATGTAGGCCTATAAGACAATGATGCTTTCAGCTCATCGTATTCTTGATAATTAAATCCAGCATACGAGAAAAAGATGCATTTGTCAAGGGTATACAGAATTAATTGCCCTGATTGCTTTAAAATAATAGCGGTTAGGGTAGGCCATAATGAAAATAAGTTTATCTTGTTTGTAAAGAAAATGTTAGGAAAGATACGAATAAATAAGTATGCAATCTGTATATCTAGATAAACGTTATGATAGATAAATTAGTCTATTTAGGTTAAACTAGTAGAAATCACCAATCAGGGAACTGAAAACGGATGTACAAAATATGAAATGTTAAAAAAAGTTTCGTTTCTTTTAGATCTGATTAGTAATAAATAATAAAGTTTAGGTTTGGTTAACCTCCATCGTACTGTATTTGTAACGTTAAACGGTTAGGTTACAATATAATGGTGAGGTTGTTTAGCCTCCTTGACAACATCTAAGATCAGGTGACATGTGGGTAAACAGATATACCTGTGATCCAAGCTACTTGTCACTACCTAATCTAAACGCCGATAGCGTTCATCCATCCAACTACTGATGTGTGTGTGTGTGTGTGTGTGTGTGTGTGTGTGTGTGTGCAGTCTTTATTCCCGTTTTTAGATAATACTACCCGCGTCTATATTGCTAAAAAAGCGTCTTTTACATCTTTCAGGATTACAGATTTTGTGGCATATGACGACTTCACAGACCAACAACTCTTAGAAGCACTGCAGGTCTCCGATTATGATGCATGGTGAGTAATCATCTTAAGCCACCCGTAAAGCTATATTTCACGTATGCACAACGTCATTATACATGTTTATTGTTCTGATTATAAACAAACTTAAGTAAAACGTGCGGCATGGAGGAGGTTTTGTTCCTGTGTTGCCGGACCACGCCCCAAGTACGCTATCCAATACACTATGTAGGAAACCAAAAAATTTCCTTTGAAGTGTAGATTTTGAACACATCTTGTTTTATTATATGCTTTATCAGAAATGCACAATAGACCCTTCAGTAAATATCATTATAAAAAAACTACAATAATCGTAGATGGATTTTACAAGGAAACTGAAGTATAACGTGCAGCATAGAGTAGGGTTTATTCTTGTCTCGCCGGACAGGCCGCAAGTACGCTATCCACCACACCATCCAAGAAAAAAAATCAAGTGTAGCTACGATTATTGTTGGTTTCTATAAAAATTTCTGATTATTGTTTTAAGGTACGATCTGCATCTATATTGCTGAAAGACGTCTTTTACATTTTCCAGGCTTACAGATTTTGCGTCATATGAGAACTTCACAGACCAAGAACTCTGAAAGGTACCGCGGGCCTCATATTATATAGTACATGGTGAGTAGGCATCTCAGCTATCTGTAAAGCTATATTTCACGTATGCACAACGTCATTATAAATGTTTATTGTTCTGAACATTATTTTACATAAGATTTGTGGCTATACTGGTACTACGTCAAAAATAGTTTACACGTGTTTTATTAAATTGATACAGATTTTTCGATTTATGATTACACTGCCAAGAGCTGTACTCTACTGATTATATAATAGAGGATATTGAGAGAAGAAGCAGTTTCTCTACGTTTCATTTTACTGGTTATATTGGGTATCCCCCCTCCCCCCCAAAAAAACGTCCGGATCACTTTAACATATTGCTTCCCAAAGCATTCGGGAAGCAATATGTTAAAGAGAGGTTCCTGGGGAGCAATATGTTAAAGTGATCCCTCCTGGGAAGCAATATGTTAAAGTGATTAACACTGGGAAGCAATATGTTAAAGAGAGGTTCCTGGGGCAGTCAGCCCAGTTAGGTCAACTGTACGCCTTTGACGATTGGTTAGGTTAAGTCTTGATATTTTCGTTAGTTTAAACGAAAATATAACGACTTAACCTAACTAATCGTCAAGGGCATACAAAAAAAACAGTTTATTAAAGCGAACATTTTTTATCTACTCTTTATCCTAAATATTGGGAAGCAATATGTTAAAGTGATTAATACTGGGAAGCAATATGTTAAAGTGATATACACTGGGAAGCAATATGTTAAAGTAATCCAAACGTCCCAAGATTTAAAGCGCAATACCTTCCAAAATATACAGTGTACAATCACAAATTTGAAATCCTTATAAATTCAGCCTATTAATAAGCTGTCATAAAATTTCCAGAATTCTACATGCAATGCTTTTTCGAAAATGAAGAAACAATAAGGTACATTCAAATAAACAACTATCATGAAACAAAATATTTATTATTCACATCTTATTTATGAACAGAGATGGTGAATATGCCCGCCATCTTGCTCACAAACAGATCTTAACCTTTTCTTCCACGACATGATACATTTTCTGACTTCAGTTAAAGTTATTTTGTCCCAACAATTAAGTATCTTTTCTTTTAATTGCAACTCAGTAAATTTTTCTATTTGACCTTCATAGACCTTTTGTGCGAGAGAGTTCCATATGCAATAGTTCATTGGATTGCAGTCCGGTGACTGAGGTGGCCAGTCATTTTCCCCAATGAAATTGGCCACATTACGTTGGAGATAGTCCTGGGTGTACTTGCTCGTATGAGCGGTAGCTCCATTTTGCTGGAATATGAAATCATTATCAGGATACAGACGCCGACAATCTGGCAAAAGATTTTGTTTCAAAAGATTAACATAATTTTCTAAGTTTACTTTTTTGTTATTTTCATCAATGAAATTAATATTAGTCTTTCCGTTCCATGATACATCAGCTAAAACCATGATTTTTTTGAAAACCGACATGTCTAGTAGTAAAGCCTCGATGGAGGAATATCTCTTTTATGCACACCGTAAACAACATCGTTTTGGTGGTTTCGCGCAATTTCAATAGTAAAATCCTTTTCATTTGTGAAAACAATTTTTTGAACATCAAGCGCTGAAAAAAAATTTGTCTAGCAACTTTCTACAGCGAGTTTTCCTTTTTTGTCTAACACTGCTGTCACGTCTTGAGACAGATTCTTTTATATGCCTTAAGTTCTAGAGCTCTCTGCATTCTTTGAACAGAACTGCAATTAGTATTCAAACTTCTTGCAATTTTTCGCTGAGACAAGTGTGAGCCCAGTCGATCTTCTTGAGACAAACTAACGGTTTGGACGTAGTTCTTATGTGGAAACACTTTTAGGTGTGCCACTTCCAGATTTCCTCTCAGTTGACCCAGTTTCTTTAAGTTTCTTTAGTACTCTCTTCACCGACCTCTTATTCCAATTTGTTCCAGGAAACTCCTTCACAATTCTTGTCCTATAAATCCTTTGTCCTATAAATTCTTGTCCTATAAATCCTTGTCCTATAAATTCTTGTCCTATAAATCCTTTCTCTATAACATCTTTCAATTATCGCCTTGTCACCTTTGTTGAAAACCATAATTCGAGGGGTTGAAAACTATTCAAGATTAACAGTAGCCTAAGCACACCATTTGACATTTCTGCAGAAACTAGCTTAGCTTAGACTAACTCCTCCCCAACTTTCGCAATAATAATAGTTGCCAGCTACTACTATATAAATTTTTTGCTTCATGATATTTGTTTATTTGAGTGCACCTTATTGTTTCCTTCATTTTCATAAAAAAGTATTGCATGTAGAATTCTGAAAATTTTATGGCAGCTTGTCAATAAACTTTATTTATATGGATTTCAAATTTGTGATTGTACAGTGTATATTTTGGAAGTTATTGCATTTTAAATCTCGGGACGTTTTGTTTGGGCCACCCGATATATACGAACCACTCAATATATTTTGCCCCACCTTTTTTTTTTCTTTCCAAGTTTCCTTGTAAGTTCCAGAAATTTTTTGCACAAGTAGTTACATACCTTTCTTACAAGTTTTTATTTTTCCACATAGTCTCCATCCTTTTCTACGGCTTTCCTCCACCTCGAAACAAGGGCCTTTATTCCTTGCTGGTAAAAGTCCGCTGGGTTCCGCTGGAGCCACCTCTTAACTTCCTCAACAACCTCATCGTCACTGAAACTTTCTTCCACGAATAGCATCCTTCATTGTCCCAAACAAATGGAAGTCTGAAGGTGCCAGATCAGGGCTGTATGGAGGGTGGGGTAACACAGTCAAGCGCATTTTTGTGATGGCCTCTCTTGTTTGCAAACTGTTGTGTGGTCTTGCGTTATCGTGCAAAAGAAGGACGTCTTCCAGTTTTTTATCCGGTCGAACTCACTTTATACGTCTCTGGAGTATATACCTCCGAGTTGATTGTTTGTCCTTTCTTCATAATGTCCACCAGAATCACCCCTTTCATCTCCCAAAAGATGGTAGCCATAACCTTTCCTACAGAGGGAGCCATTTTGAACTTTTTCTTGCGTGGGGAATCTGCGTGATGCCACTCCATAGATTGGCGTTTTGTTTCAGGTTCAAAGTGGTGTACCCAAGTCTCATCCCCAGTCACAATTCGTGAAAGGAAGTCATCCCAGGGGCGTAAATAAAGTATTTGGCACCCGGGGAGGATCCTTCCTTTGGCACACCCCATAAATAATTTTAAAATTTAAACACACAGAAAAATATATTGTTTGCAAGTAGATTTTTAAACAGTACAGTACTGTCATAAGCAAATTGGAAATAAGAAAAATGCAGGACATTAAAAGTTCAGTGAACAGGTAATACTGCATTTTATTTTATACAAAAAACACAGGAAATCCAGTCTCAACGCTCAGCCTATTCTTCAAAGGTAAATAAAGAGGATTCACAGTCTTTGCTTTCGAGCCTTAATTTCTGCAAATTGATCAATCACCTCATCAAAATTCACCTTCTTTGCATATTCATGTTCAATTGAAAGTAAAGCCAGATTTATCAATCTTGTCTGACTCATGGTCGAGTGAAAGAAATTTTTTATCAATTTCAATTTGGAAAAACTTTTCACATGAAGCAATAGACACACAGACAGCCAAAAAGAATCTCAAACACAGTGACAAGCTTGGCAAAGATTCACAAAAATCCCATTTCACAATAAACTCCAGAAACTGCAGTGCTGTCCATTTCTTTGCCTTTTCAACGCTGATTTTGGCAGCTTCCAAATGCCTCCGAAGTCGTCCAATTTCCACACTGATATTTTCATCAGAGAATTCATCGAAAATCTGAGTCGAATTTGGAATATACTTCCGAAGTTCTTCTGTTGCAACAACCAAAGGTTTGGCTGAATAACAGCGAAGATTGACAGAATTTGATCCATTGCCTTAGAACGAATCTCCAATTCTTGATGAAAACGATTAAGACATTCAAACATAGCCCTTTTTACTTCCTCTGGCAATGTGAGACCAGCATCCTTTGCCATCTCTCTTGGCATCCTTTTACGGAGCTTTACTCTCCCTCTTCTCTCCATAGAAATGTCCATTTCCTCATACTTTGTAGTTGCATAATGAATGGCTCTCTCCACAATTTCATTGCGCTGATCTTCAAGAAAGAGTTTTAGAGCTTGGCGCTTCACAATGCACTTTTCAAGGCTGATTCCAACTGTTTGCAAATACTTTTGTGTGAGATTAATTTCTTCCAGGACTTCACACCAGAAAGAAAGGTAACTCAAAAAAGAGAAATCACATACAGCAGACAGCAAAATCTGAGCTGATCCTCTTGTGTCCACATTTTCTTTGGAATCGCACAGTACTTCAAGGGTTGAGGTTAGCTTTTCAAAATTTGCCTTCACTGGTTTCACAGCGTCATAATGAGCACTCCATCTTGTCTGGGAAAGTCTTTTGACCGTCATGCCTACATTCTCCATCAGCACTTCCCATCGATGAGTTGAGACTGAAAAGAAGGAATAGACTCTCTCCAAGGTTCCAGAAAAAGTCACACATGAAGAAACGCTTCCAAATGACATCACGACGATTTATAAACACTTAAACATCACTATGATACCACATTGTCAAACATTACTGGACATTGGTATAAGTACCATGATATTGTTATAAACACCAGCACTTTATGCTTTATCATAATTATTTAATGAAACATACCTCATGTATGTGGAGTCACAGTGTCAAGTGAACAACACTTGGAATGTCAGTTGCAGCCAGCTGGCTATGTTCAACAAACTGATGACTAAAACGTCAACAAACGTTCGCCTTTCGATGTAATTTTTATCAAATATTTAATTTTTCGTTTGTAAATTTTGTATTGCCAATAAAAATAAAAATTTATTTTATAGTGGAAATTAACATTAAGCTGTTGTAATAGTTTGAACATTTTATTTTATTTTTTTCTTACTTTGGCGAATTTTTCATTTGGTTTGAAAACTTGTACTGGTATTTTAACTCTCCCGATGGCACCCCCTTCCTGGCTGTCACCCGGGGCGGACCGCCCCCTCACACCCCCCTTAGTACGCCACTGAGTCATCCCCATCTGTCTCGTATCGAACCAACGACTCAGAAGCAATTTCTTTTGGTTGGGCTTTGTGATCTTCAGTCAGTTCGCGAGGAACAAACCGTGAACACACTTTTGAGTATCTCAGTTACTGAGTTATCGTATTCACACTTCCTTCACTAATTCCTAGCTCCAGTGATAGCTCCTTGTATGTGACGCGCCGATTTGATCGAGTGATGCTGTTAGCACGTTGCACAGTGTGAGATGTCACAGCCGATACCGGGCGACCGCTGCGTGGCTCATCATCGAGGATGGGTCTCCCTCTCTCCGATGATCTCACACGTTTAGACCAGCGTCCAACTGTGCTTCGATCAACAACAGCATCTCCGTAAACGTTTTGTAGACGTTTGTGAATATTTCCAACTGTTTCCTTTTCTGCGGTTAAGAACTCGATAACAGCTCTCTGTTTACGACGCACATCACTGTCAGACGCCATTTTCGAAACTGCGTTAAACATCGGTTTTATACATGGGCGTTTAAAAGCGGTTTTATACAAGGAGGGGAGGTTCAAACTGGAAAAATCAGGTTGTGAAGCGCAGAAAGCTCAAACTTATGGCCCAAAAGACATTTCTGCCCCATGGTCTATTATTTAACTAAGAAAAAATGGTGCAGCAAAATATATTGGGTGCCCCTAGTATGTGCCTCGGTGGTGTAATGGTTAGCATCGCTGACTATGAATTCACCTGCCCTGGTTTGATACCCGGTGACGGCAGCCATCGCGCAGCAAATTCAGCTGTTCATCCTTCCATACAAGGAAGGATGGATACCCTGTGTACCTTCGTGGTTAAGACGGTGGGCTGTTGATCGGGAGCCAGGCAAGGACTTTGTATTTTTTGACCACCTGTGGTGGGTCGTGGGTCGGATTTCACGTTAAGCTATAGATCTAAGGTGGAGCAACAAGCTTGACCTTCGTCATAATGAACAATTTGGGCGGAAGCAAAACCAAGGTTAGCCAAGGTGTATATACAGTATATACTCGAGTGATGTTGATCATTTACAGGATATTTTTCTCCATAGTTGTGCGAGGTATTTTCTTTACCGCTTCTTTTCTTAATATTATTTGATAGGGAACGAAACATTGAAGGGTTGCAACAATTTATGATAGATGATCAGAACCTTAATGAGGGACGTGTACAGAACCATTCGACCTCTCGAGAAACACACGAGCCAAAACACGCCACACAGGAGTATGAGCTGAATTATATTTAGTAAATTATCTCTAGTAACATAAATATATGAGAAAGTGTGTCGGTTTGTAATCAATACATGAATTAACTATATGTTTATTATTAATTAATACATGTTAAATTGTTACAAAATTACACAAAATTAATAATATATATAATATATATATATATATATATATATACAGGGTGGGCGGAAAGTAGCTCCCTAATTTAAATTACATATAAATTATGTATAAATTGTGATTGTATTGTTATATTGTTATGGTGTGTTCTCTAAAGTGGTACAATTGTAACAGTAATCTTTTTTTCTCTAAAGTGTTCTCTGTGTTCTCTAAAGTGGTACAATTGTAATGTTCATTTTTTTTTTTCATTTCAGATTGAAGGGTAACATGGCTGAGCGTTTAACACTGCAGGAGCGTGCCCAGTTGGCGGCACGGTACGAAGTTTGGCAATCTGTCGTTCGAGTTCAAAGATGGTGGCGGGCCATTCACGGACCACGTGCCCAAGTGGACCCGAAAACAATCAAGAACTGCCACTCGAAGCTCATGACCACGGGGTCTGTGGCAGATGTTCGAAGATGTGGTCGCCCTTCGACATCCAGGGCCCAGGAGACGGTGCAGGCAGTTCAGGAAATGTTCGCACGGAGTCCACGAAAGTCAACTCGCCAGGCAGCTCGGGAAAGTGGACTCTCCCGCTACTCAGTGCGAACTGTGCTGAAGAAGGAGCTGAACTGGCGTGCGTGGAAGCCGCATTACTGCCAATCTCTCTCGGACGAGGACTGCGACATTCGCATGGAGTTCGGGGAAATCATGCTGGCTTGGCATGAAGACTGGCCCCATCTCTTCCGCAACATCCTCTGGAGCGACGAGGCGGTGTTCCACGTCGGAGGCTTTGTCAACCGCCACAATTGCCACTACTGGGCAGGAGAGGATCCCATGGTTACCGCTGAAAAACGGCAGAATCGGTTCAGTGTAACGGTGTGGTGTGGTATGACCTCAGATCAGGTTGTGGGCCCGTTCCTTCTGCGCAACACCATGAATGCTGAGCGGTACCTTGCTATGTTGCGAAACGAGGTCTGGCCGGTTGTCAGCACATGGGAGAACATCGACGATCTGATATTTATGCAAGATGGCGCCCCTCCGCACTTCGCTCTTGTTGTCCGTGAGTGGCTGGATGCCCACTTCCCTGGGCGTTGGATGGGTCGTCGTGGTCCACATCAATGGCCAGCCAGGAGCCCCGACTTGACACCGTGCGACTTCTTTCTTTGGGGGTGGGTAAAGGAAGAAGTCTACCGCACCAAACCGAGGACATTGGAAGAACTGGAGGACCGAATTCGGTAAGTCATGTCCTCCATCCCGCCGGAGTTCCTGCTAAAGTCAGTGGACGCCATTCCTGGGCGGCTCCAGAAGCTGGTGGAAAGAGTTGGAGCCCACATTGAATTTTAGAGAAAACCTACCATGTATGCCTACCTTTTCATATTATTTCTTCTGAAATAAATGGATAATATACGTATTTTTTTACCAATCCAAAATAGGGAGCTACTTTCCGCCCACCCTGTATATATATATATATATATATATATATATAATATATATATATATATATTATATATACACAGGGTGTTTCAGGAGGAAAGGTCAATACTTCGGGAGGTGATAGTATCGGTCATTGTGAGAAAAAAGTCCATATGAACATGTGTCTAATTCTGAATGGTTACGGAGATAAAGCTGTTTGAATCTGATGCGCGCGCAGCTCTTCCTCCCCCTTCCCTAACGTATAACCTTGAACCATGTAAGCTGTAATGTAAGCATGTAACATAAGCCAATCGACAGCTGACTGTTGTGAGCGACATTGTTTGGTGTTTAAAGCAGTGTTAAGAATGCCACACACCTTCACACATGCCGAATATGCAGATATGGTGTATGTCTACGGTTCTTGCGATGGAAGTGCAACAGCTGCTGTTGCAGAATACCGTCGACGGTTTCCGAACCGCAGAATTCCGGATCGAAGAGTGTTTATCAAGGTTTTCAACACATTGCGTGAGATTGGTACACTTCCCAGCGCTCATGTTTCATCTGAACATGAAGGTCAACAAGATGTGGATGAAGTGGAAAACATTCTTCAGTTGGTAAAGCGTAGTCCTACTACTACCTCACGAAGAATTTCTACACGTCTCGGTGTGCCACACACAAGAGTATGGCGAACATTACGTGAGGAAGGCTTGCATCCATATCATGTACGGCGTGTACAACACCTTCAACCAGGAGCCGCTGCCATGCGACTGGAATTTTGTCATTGGGTAAATGCTAATCGCCGATTGCTTCGATTAATACTGTTCACCGATGAAGCTACTTTCACCCGTGACGGTATCAACAACACTTGTAACTCTCATCGGTGGTCAGACGAAAATCCAAATGCCACTGTGGTAACAAATTTTCAACATCGCTTCTCTGCCAATGTGTGGTGCGGTATCATCGATGATCAGCTGATTGGCCCTGTTACTTTAGAGAATCGTCTTACAGGACAAAGTTACCTAGAATTTGTGCAAAATGAATTGCCAGGAATATTGGAGGATGTTCCTTTGGCTACACGCGCTGGTATGTACTTTCAGCATGACGGAGCTCCTCCACATTCTACCCATCTGGTGATGCAATACCTGAATCAAACTTTCCCTGGTCGATGGATCGGCCACGGTAGTCCCATTCAATGGCCACCAATGTCTTCAGACCTCTCTCCGTTAGATTATTGTTTGTGGGGGTGGATGAAACGTCAAGTTTACAAAAGAAAGGTGGATACACGAGACGAATTGCTCGCGCGCATTTTGGATGCTGCTGCCCGCATAAAGGAACGTCAAGATCAACTCAGACGAACAACATGCGATCTTCGCACACGAGTTGCAAAGTGTATTGAGGTTGACGGTGGGATTTTCGAAAACGTATTGCAAATTGTAACAAATTTGTCATTTCTGTACCTGATACCATTCAAAATGCCAATGTTTAAACATTAAATGTTAGAAACAGTAATTGGTTTCTCTTTCTTAATTACCATTAACAATTCTTTTGTATTTGTAGATTCAAACAGCTCTATCTCCGTAACCATTCAGAATTAGACACATGTTCAGATGAACTTCTTTCTCACAATGACCGATACTCTCACCTCCCGAAGTATTGACCTTTCCTCCTGAAACACCCTGTATATATATATATATATATATATATATATATATATACATACACACACATCTTTCAATCTTTCATATGTTCGGTGCGATGATTCCTCAATTTAGGGTGGATCGATTTTACATTTTTTTCGATTTCCATATTCTAATAGAGACAAAAACTTGCGCATGCATGAGAAAATAGCCTCTGCAAAATCTTAGCTTAATAGGTAATCATCTTCTGCCCCCGGCAGAGCGATGAAAATCATATTTTAGTAGTCAAAAACGTATTTTTCTTATAATTTTTAAAATATTTCAATATGCGTGTGTGTTATTTCATGCCTACGCAACGATATAAATGCTATGGGAAATATATAAATGCATTATTTAAGACAAAGAGCCGATCTGAAAATATGTATATAAATTACCTATTTTTTCAACATTTGACGTTGTTGCCGGGGGCAAAAGATATTAACGTAGGACAACGCGCTTGGAAAAACGATCATATGAGGTCTTTTTCATCGACTTTATAGTTATTAGGAATAATTTTGATGCATATTGAAATATTTATAAGAATACGTTTTTGACTACTAAAATATGATTTTCATCGCTCTGCCGGGGGCAGAAGATGATTACCTATTAAGCTAAGATTTTGCAGAGGCTATTTTCTCATGCATGCGCAAGTTCTTGTCTCTATTAGAATATGGAAATCGAAAACAATGTAAAATCGATCCACCATATTCCTCATGTCACGAAGGTCAAGCTTGTCGGGATACAGGTTATAAATGAGCATGCTTTTATTAACGCAATAAACAGGATACATTTTTTACACAGAAATACTAGTTTATATATTTACATACATAAATGTTCTTTATTGTTGATCAGGGACTAAACAGACCACCAAAATCACAATATCCTGATATGTAGAATAAAAACAATGAGATCTTATGACTAATTACAAAGCTGTAAGGCGTTTGCTGGAAGTGGATGTTACATGTGACATTATCTATTTAAGCTATTTTAGGAAACTCGTTATATAATAATCATGAAATGGCGACATACCTAGCGAACCATAATATACAGAACGTCTGTCTGTCGTGTATATGGTGACGTAATGTATTCCCGGTCTTCCGAGATGTTTATTCAGTATATATGTACATTCTTTTTAGGACAACGTGGTATTTCATATTTGGCAGTTTTTCCAGCGAAAATAGACCATGTGAAGTATTCCTTCTTCACAACCCATCAAATTATGCACTCGTAAAAGAATAATTGTAAGCTCAATATGTTTATGTACTTACTTTTTCATGAATACAGAATATTACATAACCCCGTCCCTTTTTGCCATCCCAATGTCCCGTTTTTGTCTCAAGGAAATATGGTCAGCCTATCAATCGGTCAATATACAATTGGAACGGTTGATATTTTCCTAAATTCTAAAATCAATGATAAATACCTGTCTTTTAGGATTCAAGTGCGAACATGCGTCTGGGAAGTAGTTTGGCAAAGTATCAAAGTATCATTATTATTGCTTGAATATTCAGTAATAATTAAAACTAGATTCCTTGCTTCATTGCACCCTCCTGTAGCGAAGAACAATGGAACACTCGTTAGCATAGTTCAATGTTATTAGTCATGTTGCTTCTAGTACTTTACCACAACAGACTTGCCATTCAACTGCAAAGCAATTATCTTAAAATTAAAATTAACAAACGCGACGGATGTTTATTTATATTTTTCTAGAACGGTTTGGTTTCGTGAGTAACCATAGCTACAAGCCCTATATGGAAAATTCCCCAGCATTATGTTATCGATGTGTTTTGACAATAAGCCTGAAATAATTGTAAGTAGTTTAGTTGAGTATGCCTTATTGGGTATTTCGCATATGTGTCACTCAGTATCTATTTTCTAGAAGCTGATACGTTTACTCTCTGTACACAAAGGTATGTTTGAACCGTTTTAGTGGTTTCATACCTACTCGCCTTCTACGTTTAAACATATCTCGGGGGCCATACGAATGAATCTGATCTTCATGAAACACCATTCACCGATAATTTCGTTTGAAAAAGTCAGTCTGCAGTCGTGAATAGCATTATAAATCTCCTTTTTTTCCATTTTTTCTTTTTTAATATGTTGAGTGCGGTAAATGAATTTCCCTAACATTTCTGAATAATTTAGGAAGGTTTCAAGGTAAACGCGGTAATGATAATAATTCGACCATGAGGCTACGTTCACTTAATTTAAATATGTTGTAATGATTAATTACTGCATGAATGAAATTGTTTTCAGGAAAAATAAGATAATCATTCGCACAATCTGTGTCACCATCATGGGCCATAAGAAA
Organism: Bathynomus jamesi; assembly: GCA_023014485.1. Taxonomy (NCBI): domain Eukaryota; kingdom Metazoa; phylum Arthropoda; class Malacostraca; order Isopoda; family Cirolanidae; genus Bathynomus; species Bathynomus jamesi. Next base: position 819,650 of record JAJOZX010000484.1, read on the forward strand.
AGATAATTATTCGCACAATCTGTGTCACCATCATTGGCCATACGAACTTTTATATGTATATTGTTTAGGTCATAAAATAACGGGCAGGCGCTTGGTATAGCAAATTCTGTAGGCACTGTGCCCAACAAAATAAGGTTTGAAGGATTGGTTGTGAGTAATCGGAATCTTCCGTAGAAGTCTCGGTGGATGGGATGCAAAATAAGTCGAGTTCTGGCTTGCAACATTCAGCGCTGTTTGAGTGGATTAGGCGTTATGTTGGAGTTGTCTGTTTTGATCCTGCCCCTCTAAAGACATTCATCTCCATGAAGAGTAAATCTGAAAGACGATCATTTGTATTAGTCGAAAAAAAGTATTTTATCGTTTTCATTCATTTTGAATATCTCTTCGAATTTTTAGCTTTATTTTATTTTTTACTCTTCATACCACGTTTGGCACTATTTTTACGTGGCATTTCATATTTCTTTTCCTTTTTCTGGCTTCTTTACCAAGCAACCTCCTTTTTATAACATTTTTAGTATCATTAATAATATTTCTCATGCGACGTATCTGTCTCTTTAAAATCTCTTTCGATTTGACTCCAGCCAATATATCTTCGGCTTTATTAATACCTGATTGGAGAATCTTCCGCCCTAGATACGGCAGCATGGGTGAAAAGAGCGAGTCGAGCCCATTTCCGCGCTGGTACCTCACACATCGGTATCCGACTAAAGGATTTTGAGTTAATGTGTCGCTCTCGAAAAGTGTAGTTTCATTGACCAACTCCCATACCAGAATGGATAATTTTGTCCTATACATTTCTTGTATCTCAATCTTGCGTAAAAAGCTAGCAGTAACATGGGCATAAAAGGGGAGGGGTTGTCGTAAGTTAAGTCAAACTTTTTCCATTATGTTTTGGTATATGTACAAAACGCAACAAACGCACCTGACTATCACCTACAAACGGATGCCCCATGATAGTGCTGTACATGTAACCCATAAAAGGCTTGTTTAATAAGGTGTTCAGTTTTAGGTGATACAATAAAAGAGATGTATCATTTGGCAACTCGTGAAAACTATCTATTTCGAAGGCGTAATTGAACCAATCATTAGGTAGAATTTAAAACAATTTTCTATCTGTGATGTTCCTTTTCATTAGAGAATTTAGCAATAGAGCATCAACAGTTCCTGCAAACCAGGCTACACATATGATTTTGAAGCGTAAAACACTTTAAGCTCAGATTTCCTTAAACTCTTATTAAGATCTAGAACATCCGTGTTGTCATGATATCCGAAATGTAGTGTTATATCGGTACTAAAATACTGTATGTTCCCGTTACATGCCGATCACTCTCAACTTCGCTCCGTTTTCTAGGTTTCTAAGTACTTAAAGTTTTTTATTGCACATATAAAATCATTGGGATTTAGGTAATTTTCTTAATCTGTTTAGCCTTGGAATCAACAATTAAATAATATTTATGAATTTCAAAATACAAACTATCAGTATCCCTCTCTGAACAAAATGTCATATTTATTTACATTTATTTACATTTATTTATAACCTATATATATACAAGTATAACCTGTATATATACACCTGTATTTATAACCGCGTGTGTATATATATATATATATATACACAAACTCAGAATGGTTCCCTGAGAACATTATATGTTAAACACAGACCGTGCATGGAACAAGGAACTCTTCTGGGAAAATTAAATCCACTATATAATGTTCTCAGGGAACCATTCTGAGTTTGTGTATACTAAACGGACGTGTTTCGTGCCTTGAAAAGTGGACGCTCAATGTCCCGGTTGAGGTTTAAGTTTTGGTTTTTTTGGCTAAAAATATAATAGTTACCCCCTTTTTCTTTGATTTATTCAACACGACGTGAATGCAACGAGTCTTTTACTTATATAGAGGTTCTGAGTGTAGGGATCTAGGCTTGCTTTAAACCCTAGATCCACGTCCCAAAGCTGGATCCTGTCTGCTTTGCAGATAGCTGGTGAGGGAAGCTATATTTATGGGATCTCTTTGCGAGAGACCCGTTGCCCACGTCGGGCTAAAATCATGAAAAAGGAAAAAAACTATGGTATTTGTCATTTACCATTACTTATTCGGACTATAGTGGATTTAATTTTCCCAGAAGAGTTCCTTGTTCCATGCACGGTCTGTGTTTAACATATAATGTTCTCAGGGAACCATTCTGAGTTTGTGTATACTAAACGGACGTGTTTCGTGCCTTGAAAAGTGGACGCTCAATGTCCGGTTGAGGTTTAAGTTTTGGTTTTTTTGGCTAAAAATATAATAGTTACCCCTTTTTCTTTGATTTATTCAACACGACGTGAATGCAACGAGTCTTTTACTTATATAGAGGTTCTGAGTGTAGGGATCTAGGCTTGCTTTAAACCCTAGATCCACGTCCCAAAGCTGGATCCTGTCTGCTTTGCAGATAGCTGGTGAGGGAAGCTATATTTATGGGATCTCTTTGCGAGAGACCCGTTGCCCACGTCGGGCTAAAATCATGAAAAAGGAAAAAAAAACTATGGTATTTGTCATTTACCATTACTTATTCGGACTATAGTGGATTTAATTTTCCCAGAAGAGTTCCTTGTTCCATGCACGGTCTGTGTTTAACATATATATATATATATATATATATATATATACGAGGGTGGGCTGAAAAGTAATGCCTCCACTCAAATTTTAAACGGGTTGAAGGATTTTATCGAAACAAAAGCAGATATGTACCCTAGAGTTTATTCTTTAAAACGATACATTTACTTTTCCATAAAATCAGTCTCCACCTCGATACATTTACACCAATGATAAATGAGTTTTTGAAAACCATCCAGGTAAAACTCGGAGCTTTGACTACGAAACCAAAATTTCACAGCGGCCGTAACTTCTTCATCAGACTCGTAGCGATTTCCACGGAGATGTTCTTTAAGTTTAGGAAAGAGGTGAAAATCGCATGGTGCTAAATCTGGGCTATATGATGGATGCGGTAAGACGGTGAATTTCAGATCCTCAATTGCTTCTCGCGTTTGAACACTGGTGTGAAGCAGTACGTTGTCATGGTGAACAATGACTGCGTTTCTGTGGGTGCAAACTCTCCTGATCCGTTTTTTCAACTTCTTCAGAGTTTCAGTATAACGTGCGGAGTTGATTGCTGTCCCTCTTTCCGTAAAGTCTTCGAGAACAATACCATTGATATCCCAAAAACCAGTCATCATCACTTTTCCAGCCGATTTTTTAACTTTGATTTTTTTTGGTTGTGGTGAATTTTTGTGCCGATATTCCATGGATTGTCGTTTATTTTCAGGGACATAATGGTGGACTCAGGTCTCGTTTCCTGTCACAATGCTGTGCAGAAATTCATCTTAATTTTTGAAGCGCTGCAGATTTTCTGGGCAAATGCGTAGTCTCTCAGTTTTCATCTCGGCAGTGAGCATGCAAGGCACCCATCTGGCGCAGACCTTTCAGTAACTGAGAATACTGATAATGTGTCCCACTCGCTCTTTGGAGATATCGAACATTGCAGCAATTTCATTTTGTTTAATGCGACGATTTCCACGAATCAGTTCGCCAAAGTAGTTCCGATAAGACTCGTCGGTTGCCGTTACAGGCCTTCCAGTAACGGCCTTCCACTTCCCGGTTTGTCTCACAAATCTTCTTGCCCTGCTTCTCCCTCTTTACACTGCCTCGCCCAACGTCGAACAGTACTCACATCAACACACTGTTTGCCGTACACAGCTTGCATTCGCCGATGAATGTCTATGGGAGCAACACTTTCCGCGGTCAAAAATTCAATTATGGCACGTTGCTTGGAGCGAACGTCTTTACTCCTTTCCATTGTAATCGATACTAAATCAACGTGTGGAATGAGTGTAGGCTATATTAGGCTATAACACAAAACTGGCTTTATCTTGTTACCTGTACACAATCTGGAATGGGGTGGGGGATATCAAGTTACAACATAAAATCGGTTTTATCTGGCTACATCTACACAGTCCAGACTTATTTAAGTGGAGGCATTACTTTTCAGCCCACCTCGTATATGCATGGAGAGGAGCCAAGAGCGAACGCCCACAAAAATGCTCCCATAGAAAGAGAGAGAGAAACACAAAATCAAGTTTCAGAGCTTTCAAGATGCCTGGACAGCCTGCGTCTGAAACACTGGAGGTCATAGACAGGGGAGAAGATGGATTGAGGAAGCTTGTTCAAGAACTGACCGGTTCAGTAGATGAAATATTGAGAATACCGATTAACCTTTGCATTAGAGAGTTGAATAGAAAATGAATGAGAAGGTGCCGAATTTCTGGCACTGCATTCTCTCCTTAAAGGAGAAGGCACGCAGCTGGACAGTTCAGAAGAACAGTGACCGTTATAATAGCAATAGTAGAGAGAGTATGAGGCAACATTGCGGCGAAGAGAGAGGCATTGAAGACAGTACGAGGTAGGAAATTGATGAGAAATAAAAACTTTAATTAGACCCAATCAAGTTGAACTGTGTGGGTTAAACCACCCAACACATGAGAAGCGTACTCCATGCAGGAAAGGACAAGATCCCTGCACAGAGACCGTAACTGAGTGGGTGTAAAGAAACTATAGCGCACCTAACCTCTTAGAAGCGGTTTTATAGAGTACATGTGATCTTTTGAAAAAGAGTGTATCAAAGATTTTTAATGCGTCTATTTCTGAGGGGTCCGTGCCAGATAATTTCAAGTTAGCAAAGGTAATACCTATTTTTAAGAAAGGCGATAAAGGTGCGGGGGGAAATTATAGGCCAATCAGTTTAACGTCTGTTGTAGGAAAGCTACTGGAATCAATAATTAGGGATCGTATAGTCGAACACTTAGAAGTGCATAAACTAGTTAGAAATACGCAGCACGGTTTTAGGCGAAACAAATCATGCTTAACTAATCTTTTAGAATTTTTCCAAAGCGTGGTTGACGTTTACGATAGACATCGGGCGGTTGATGTAGTGTATTTAGATTTTCAAAAAGTGTTTGACACTGTGCCGCACAAAAGACCCATTGAAAAAACTAAGGCTCATGGAATCAGGGGTGTAGTAATAAATTGGCTAGAAGAGTGGTTGCGAGGTAGGAAACAGAGGGTGGTCGTTGATGGAGCGGAGTCGTGTTGGGCTAATGTAGCGAGTGGCGTTCCTCAGGGTTCTGTGTTGGGCCCCTTGCTTTTTCTTATATATATTAACGATCTAGATGTCGGCCTAGTCAGTATAGTTTCAAAGTTTGCGGATGACACGAAACTGGGTGGTAGGGCGATTAATGACGAAGATAGAGGTAAAATCCAGGAAGATCTGAATAAAATCGTTGATTGGTCAGTCACATGGCAAATGAGATTTAACGTTGATAAGTGCAAAATTTTCAATATAGGTTCGCGTAACGGTAATTTTGCTTATAGTATGTCAGGGAAAGATTTAACAAGCGTAGAGCAGGAAAAAGATTTAGGAGTCATAGTCACTGGTGATTTAAAAGTAGCGAAACAAAGTACAGCAGCGGTCAATAAGGCGAACAAAGTGTTAGGTTTTATAGCTCGAAATTTTGAGTACAAATCGCGCGATATTATAGTTCCACTTTATAAATCATTAGTTAGACCCCATTTGGAGTACGCGGTCCAATTTTGGAATCCGCATATGCGCAAAGATATAGACAAAATCGAGAGTTCAAAGACGAGCAACTAAGATGATTCCGTCGCTTAGGTCAAAGTCGTACGAGGATAGGCTTAAGGAGTTAAAATTAACAACCAGAGCTGGGCACTTCCGCAAACCGCAAATTCCGCAATTGCGGAAGTATGTTTTTCGTTTGCGGATTTGCGTTTGCGGCAAAGTCATCGCAAATTAGTGAATTTACGTTGCGGAACTAAGACCGCAAACGCAAATCTTTCCGCAAATTTCCCACGTGGCCACTGGCCAAGCCCACTAGTGCTGTGACGCTGCTGTCACTGGAGTTGAGGACCTATGGCCCAACGCCAATGGAGAGGGAGACCAGCAACAGCAACTCCAATCGCCTCTCCAACAAGTTGGCGAAAGAGTTGGACAGTTGGTCCTCTGACAAGGAGAAGAACAAGGAGCTGGAGCAGAGCATGTTCCCCAAACTTCACCGCAACGCCTGGGTTCATGTTTTCCTCAAGTATAACACGGCCATCCCCAGCTCTGCGGCCGTGGAGAGACTGTTCTTCCAGGGGTCAGATATAATGAAGCCCAAAAGGGCCAGCCTGACCTCTGACAACTTCGAACGTCTCGTGTTCATGAAGGGGAACATGGACTTATTAAAACTGGATTTGGCTCAGTTACGGGAGGAGGACGACTGAACTTGTTGACAAAACCAGAGGCGTACACTTGTAGAGGCTAGAGGGGTTGAGTTGTACAGTGAGTTCAAGTTGTGTACAGTCACAGTGTTAACTTAATTTAACTTGTGTAATGTAATGTGTGTACAGTTACTGCAGTTACAGTACAGTCTTCTCTAACGTGTCTAAGTCTCAAAATTTATGAAATTCAAATGATTAAATTTATTATTTAATTTATTTACTATTTACTTGCAGGAGGTGTTTTTGTTCAATATAATATATCAATATATGTAGTATTTTTTTTCTTCTACAATAGTGATTTATTGTAATAAATTATTTAGCCTTGTTTTTAATAAAAACAAGGCTAAAACATTAAACATTAAAAAGATATAAAAACTTTTTATACCTCTTTAATGTTTTGGATACTTTTTATAGTTAAAATTGCGATTGCGGAATTTGCGGTTTGCGGAAGTGTTTGCGGAAGTGCCCAGCACTGTAAAAATTGGAAATATGGTTTGCGTTTGCGGATTTGCGTTTGCGGCACCAAAAATGGCAAGCAGTTTGCGGATTTGCGGTTGCGGAAGGTAAGGTTTGAGTTTGCGGATTTGCGATTGCGGAAGTGATTTTGAGTTTGCGGTGCCCAGCTCTGTTAACAACACTCGACACTAGGAGGCTAAGGGTAATCTAATCCAGGTTTTGAAAATTATGAATGGGTTCGATAACGTAGATAGAGATAGCTTTTTCGAAATATCTCAATATAATAGGATTAGAAATAACGGGTGTAAGTTGACAAGTAGAAGGTTCGAGACAGCAGTTGCCAAAAACTTTTTTACGCTTAGAATAGTAAATAGCTGGTATAGTTTGCCGGTAGAAGTAATTAGTAGCACGTCTATAAACATGTTTAAAAATCGATTAGACGCATATGTTGATAGATTGGGTATAGTTTAAGGTAGTAAAATTAAGGCTTTGTGGTGATAGATCCCACAGCTCAACACAAGTGTTGTGGGATATCGGGAGGCAGCATCTTGGGTTAGGGGATACTCTCTGTCCTTACACACCCCATTTAAAGAGATTCCTCTGCCGAGCGGTGCCCCCCATAGTATTGTGAGGTATTGAAAAACTCATGATCTTCACTTGCCCCACAAACACCTTGAAATGGGAGACCCAAAATGGGTGCACACACATTTCTACATTACTGTACAGTCTTTACAGCCACACCTACACTTTTCCTCCTGAGTATATATATTGTAATGTATATTGGTTGTAAATTTTGACTTGGTCCGCAATCGATATGGACCGTGACATATTTTTCGTTGGGCAAGGTACTAGTATTGATGGATACCGTAATGAAAATGACTGGATTCTTTGGATCTGATATATTTGCATGTCGGTTATAAATAGATATAGAGTGTAATATATTTGTGGATAGTAGTGTATTATGACTTGATCCTCTGGATCCAGAGATTCTATCTTTAGTTTTAAATCGATAATTAATTAGTTTTTAATTGATAATTAATTATTTAGTTTTGCAAAAATTGGTAGTTGCGAATGTACAGGCAGTTGTTACATAAATTTCTTATGTTCTTGTGGTTCGGAACCCACGTAAAATTGTAGGTCCCCTCCGCCACCACGGAGGACATACACAATACACAATTACGAACACATTTTAGGTAGACCAGCCATGAGTGGATCCTAGGGTCTTTGTTGGTCTGAAACATTATAACATTATAACAATTGTATAAATTGCATTAGTTTGTATCAAATAAATGTACACTCATAAACACAACTAAATCACGTGTTGATTATAAACCTATACATACATATATATATATATATATATATATATATATATATATATATATATATATATATAGCAAACAACCACAGGGAAAAGGAAAAAAAACACGAAATTCGAGCGCTTTTGTGATATATTCACATCTTCAGGGAAAAACAAGTATTAGGCAGATTTTACAAAGTAAATGAGTTAAATACACAAGTGAAAAATTCCCATTCGGCAACTCAATTTAAAAACCATAAAACATTCTAAAGATTTTTTCAATAGATAACTTAATCTGAAGGAAGCTAAATTATTGAATAATATAGATGAAATTAGACAATTAACATGTACAGAGAACAAAAATTATTATAACAGTTATAAGAAATAGTATTTAATTAAAGCAGGCAATTAAGTGGCAAGAATTTAATGAAAACAAAAGGAATGGTGCCAACATCTTACAGAATATTCCAAACTTCTACAAACAATCTGAAAAAAATTCTCCTTTTAATAAACCACCAAGCACACAAAGATTATATACGAAAGAAATATTACAATGCACACATAAGAATGTTAACAGTTCTTAAAATAATATTTAACCAAAGGAAACCGTTAAGGGGAAAGAATGCGGTCAAGAAACCAATAGGCCCTACGCCAACTTTCTAATTATGTACGGGTCTAGTTTATACAGCCCAGGGCTTATATTAAGGACCAAATCCACATTATTCTTGATCACACTAGATTCAATTATATTTCTGCTAACAATAGATTTACTAAGCCTTAATTTGGAGGCATTTTTCCAGTCAATGGGGTGATTAGTATCTCTTACGTGAATGAAAATGGCGTTAGATTCTTGGCCAATTCCGCATTCTTTCCGCATTCTTTCCCCTTAACGGTTTGCTTTGGTTAAATATTATTTTAAGAACTGTTAACATTCTTATGTGTGCATTGTAATATTTCTTTCGTATATAATCTTTGTGTGCTTGGTGGTTTATTAAACTTTTAATCAGGTTGGCTATTGGGAGAATTTTTTCAGATTGTTTGTAGAAGTTTGGAATATTCTGTAAGATGTTGGCACCATTCCTTTTGTTTTCATTAAATTATTGCCACTTAATTGCCTGCTTTAATTAAATACTATTTCTTATAACTGTTATAATAATTTTTGTTCTCTGTACATGTTAATTGTCTAATTTCATCTATATTATTCAATAATTTAGCTTCCTTCAGATTAAGTTATCTATTGAAAAAATCTTTAGAATGTTTTATGGTTTTTAAATTGAGTTGCCGACTGGGAATTTTTCACTTGTGTATTTAACTCATTTACTTTGTAAAATCTGCCTATTACTTGTTTTTCCCTGAAGATGTGAATATATCACGAAAGCGCTCGGATTTCGTGTTTCTTTTCCCTTTTCCCTATGGTTGTTTGCTTATTAATAAGATCACGTGTTATTCTGTGATTTTACTGCATATGTATATATATACAGTATATATACGGTATAATAAATAAATATTAAAAATATTGTAAAAATTAAATACGGTAACTAAAATCCCTAAAAGTTAAAATAGATAAAACACTAAAAAACGAAAGCTTTTCGAGGAAAGTAATGTATTCTTACTTTTCAAGCGTTTTACCTTGCTGCCTGAATGATGAGGAGAGTTTCTCTCGATATATTTCGCAGTGTTTGGGGTTTTATGTCTTTTAACTTTTGAGGATTTCGTTATATATATATATATATATATATATATATATATATATATATATATATATACATATATATCGTTGGTTAACCTTGGTTTTGCTTACGCTCGAATTGTTCATTCTGACAAAGTTTAGACCTCAGACCTACAGTTTAACGTGGAATCCGAACCAGGCACCAGCAACCCAACGTTTTAACCACTAGGCTATCCAGGGTACCCATTTATCTACCAACTAATTTTTTTATTGTGTGGAAGGACGAACAGCTGGGTTTTGCCGCGCGCCGCCTGCCTTCACTGGGTCTCGATCCTGGGACCGATGGATTCGTAGTTAGCGACGCTAACCACTACATCAGCGAGGCGCACATATATATATATTAGGGTGTTTCAAAAAAATGAAATTTTAAAAATTTATTCTCTCATCATTTAAAATTATTCCATTTCATACAAAACTAAAAATTATAAACTTTCATTACAATACAACAAAAATAAAAGGTGCCTCAAGAGAGCCAAAGTTTTTTCCAAGATAGTATTATTCATGAATGTTAAAATTACTGTTTTTGTTTTATTAAGATATTTCAGATAGCGGTATTTCTCAAATGTAATGACTATCACAGTACAGTTGACTTCTTGACGTTTGGAAACAATTTCCGGTGTTGCTTCACACATTGGATGAGACATTGGTACTGCTTCTCATCTTTTGTCAATTTCCCCGAGGAGAGCTCACCGAGAGCTACAGCTCTCTCCGCTGTATCGTTCACGACTTGTAAAGAACCAACAATTTTTTTTGCTACTTTGTAATTTTCATCCTCTTCCCATAAAGCTGGATCGTTCTTCAGAAAGGTTAGATCAAGGTTCAGTTTGCTGAAGAACTTCTTTGTTGCTGTTGTAACGTAATGATGTAAGGGTTTCCATGTTCCATCACTAGATGCCTTAAGACGCCTACCTTTTTCACGATTTTCCAATGCAATTACCATTTCCTTTTTTTCGCGAATGTCCACCTCATCGTCAAAGAAGCTGAAAGCAACCAACTTTTCTCCTAAGTACCACAAGTGTCTTTTGAAAACATTGAGAACTGCTTCCGCAAGCTCACGATCATGGAATTCCTTGAGCCTTGCCATATATGCTAGATCTAGATGAGGAGAGGAGATTCCCAATGGAGCAGTGAACCAGGCTACCAGATACACACGGACAACAAAAATCACAAACCTTGTGATTCCTCTTATTTCTCTGGCAGTTATATTCATTTGATGTCGGAAAAGAAATAATTTGATGGCATAAATGAGCTTTGACATCCATCTTGCTCTGTGTATGGCTCCAGGCCTTTTGAATTTAATACCTCTTGGCGGAGTTTCACCTAGAACTATAATCCACAGCTCCAGCAGTTCCCGGTAATCTTCTCTTGGTTGCTCATCTTTAAGTATTGTTGTAGCAAAAGAAATCAACTGAGTGACATTTGCATCTTCCAGCTCCCCTTGAAGGGGTGTGAAAGATGAGAGATCAAGGGATTTCCAGCTTTCCTTAAATCTCTTAAACAACAGGATTTCTGGTCCTGTAGATAATCCCATCAAGAAAGTGTAGGCCTTTTCGACTTGAAGTTCGAATATATGGTGACGACATGCAAGATTCAACAACTCCCTTCCAAGTTTATTTTCAATAAGGATGCATGCACCACCACGTCCACCCGTATTTGACGGTGTTGTATCAAAGCTCATGGCATTCACCGAGTCTTGAAGATTGAAATTTCGTAATGTAGAAACCACCGCATCAGCTTGAGCAACACCAGTTCCAGATGAAATTTTTGGAATGGCAAGTATTTCTTCGACACCATCACCAGATACAATAATTGGCAGTCTATCTACCTTTTCTTTACCAGTCAAATCAAGCATAATTTTTCCATCCCAGTGAACAACAAGCACCTTATTGACCAAGGATTCTTTAATTTTCTTTTCATGCTGTATTGCAGCTTCTAGGCGGTGCTTCTTTCTGGCTCTGTATACCGTTGAATGGCTGACGGAAATCTCAGGACGCTGAATCACCTGACTCCTTATTAGTGACGTTAGGAGATGAACAGCCTCCCTATCACTTATGAAAGTTCTGTCTAGAGTGGCGCAGAGGTCTGGAGTCATGATGGACTTTTGTTTTTTTGCAATTGAAGTTCCCCCAGTTGTACCTCCAACAGTTGGCAAGTAATCAGAATCATGAGAAGAGGAGGAACTCTGTATCTGATTTAGTAGAATCACTTGTTTTAGTCGAATCCACAGTTTTTGATGTGCTTGCTATTTCTTTCTTGCATCTTTGTTTTCTCTTTTCTTCATTTGCTACTCTTTCAAAACGTCGCGTGAGCTATATCAAATAGATTTGGGAAAGTGCTGATAAAATCTTCTCTTTTCTTGTTTTCTGTAGTAGAACTTCGTTTTATTCTTTTGTAGCTGCTTCCATGTGGCATACAAACCTTCAATTTTTGTAATAACATGTTGTTTGGGTCTAGTTGGGATTCTGGCTTTGTTCCAGAATAGCAATATTTCATCAAAAGTTTTGTTGGCTGCTTCTTTAATTGTGTCATTCTCTTCCCGATGGAAGTAATAAAATCGCTTCAGGACATCTCCAATACATGGTAACTTAGATCCCCTGATACTGTGAGCGAGACTGCTCCCTATAAGAAATTTTTTTTGTCTTTTTTGCCTAGCTGCCATGAATCTGAAACAAAAGAATTATATGAAAGTTATCAACATACTGTTACTGTTTCATAACTGTTTCTATTTAGTTTATTTTTATTAACTTAAGAAATGTAGTGTTGGTGGGTCAACTAGTGACAAGTTAAAGAGCAAAACACAATTCCAACAAACTAATTTCCAACAATACTACAAAATAATTTTATGTGCTCAATTAAATAAAAAAAAAAAAAATTTCGAGAACATTCCTTAAGCTTTACGTACCTAATATTACATTTATAAATAATGAATTTGAATATAAAATAACTAAATAACGGCATATAATGCTGAAAATAAATAGTTATTAATTTCTCAAGTTTGTCAGATTTTAAAATAATCATCTTGTTATGAAAGTAGTTGTTATTTATAGATTTTACCCAAGCAAGCCAAACTTTACAAGGCATGAGGCACCTTAAGATGTTCATTAAACTTCACAAAATTCCATAACATCAGTTTACACAACTAATCGAATATTTTGAGAAGGTGAGACTTTAAAAAAAAAAAAAAAAAATTAAACCCTTATAAGGGTGAAACACCCTAATATATATATATATATATATATATATATATATATATATATATATATACACAGAGGGAGACGCGGAAGGTAATCGTTTAGTTAATTTTCTCGAGGATAGCTTTCTTATTCAAAAGGTTGGGGAACCTACGAGGTTGGACAGTATTTTAGATTTAGTAATAACTACCGATGATAGGCTAATTACTGATCTTCAAGTAATAGAACCGTTAAGCAATAGCGATCACAATATGGTAGAGTTTGTCCTCTCAGTAAGTCACTCGAAACCAACTAACTTGACTAAAATTCATAACTTCCAGCACGCAGACTTTTGTAAATTTCGAAATAAATTGTCACACGTCAATTGGGAAAACGTAATGGGGAACTCCAACACAAAACTAATGTGGGAATCGTTTGAAACAGTATTTAAGACTATAAATGAGGAATCTGTACCGTACAACATTAAGCGTGCGAAAGTAAACAACAAGCCCTTGTGGTTTACTTCTAGAGTAGGAGACATTATAAAGAGTAGAGCTAGGACTTATAGGCTACACAAGTGCGATAAAAACAATTTGTGGTTAGGAAACAACTACATATCTCTAAGGCGTGAAGCGAAAAGTGTAAAAAAAAGTCAAAGTGCGAATTTGAAATCTCCATAGCTCGTGACAGTAAAGAAAACCCCAAGCGATTCTTTCAATACGTCAATAATAGAAATCCAGTAAAATGTGTCTTGGGGCCTTTGAAAAATGTAAACGGAGGTCTAGTTTCTGAAAACAAGGAAATGGCTACCTTGCTAAACGAATTTTTTACGTCAGTTTTTACTATAGAAGATGTAACGAATATCCCTACGGTCATAGACATAATACCTTTTGATAATGGTAATATTTTGGATAATATAGTGGTTAGTGAACGCGAGGTAATGCGCTATATTGATAAAATGAAAACGCGTAAATCACCGGGCCCGGATTACCATATATCCTATATAACTAAAAGAATTAAAAGATAACATTGTTGTGCCGCTAACAAAGATTTTTAATGCGTCTATTTCTGAAGGGTCCGTACCAGATAATTTCAAGTTAGCAAACGTAACACCTATCTTTAAGAAAGGCGATAAATGTGCGGCGAGAAATTATAGGCCAATCAGTTTAACATCTCTTGTAGGTAAGCTACTGGAATCATGGAATCAATAATTAGGGATCGTATAGTCGAACACTTAGAATTGCATAAACTAGTTAGAAATACGCAGCACGGTTTTAAGCGAAACAAATCTTGCTTAACTAATCTTTTAGAATTTTTCCAAAGCGTGGTTGACGTTTACGATAGACATCGGGCGGTTGATGTAGTGTATTTAGATTTTCAAAAAGCGTTTGACACCGTGCCGCACAAAAGACTCATTGAAAAAACTAAGGCTCATGGAATCAGGGGTGTAGTAATAAATTGGCTAGAAGAGTGGTTGCGAGGTAGGAAACAGAGGGTGGTCGTTGATGGAGCGGAGTCGTCTTGGGCTAATGTAGCGAGTGGCGTTCCTCAGGGTTCTGTATTGGGCCCCTTGCTTTTTCTTATATACTGTATATTAACGATTTAGATGTCGGCCTAGTCAGTACAGTTTCAAAGTTTGCGGATGACACGAAGCTGGGTGGTAGGGCAATTAATGACGAAGATAGAGGTAAAATCCAGGAAGATCTGAATAAAATCGTTGATTGGTCAGTCACATGGCAAATGAGATTTAACGTTGATAAGTGCAAACTTTTGCATATTGGTTCGCGTAACGGTAATTTTGCGTATAGCATGTCATGGAAAGATTTAACAAGCGTAGAGCAGGAAAAAGATTTAGGAGTTATAGTCACTGGTGATTTAAAAGTAGCGAAACAAAGTACAGCAGCGGTCAATAAGGCGAACAAAGTGTTAGGTTTTATAGCTCGAAATTTTGAGTACAAATCGCGCGATATTATAGTTCCTCTTTATAAATCATTAGTTAGACCCCATTTGGAGTACGCGGTCCAATTTTGGAATCCGCATATGCACAAAGATATAGACAAAATCGAAAGAGTTCAAAGATGAGCATCTAAGATGGTTCCGTCTCTTAGGTCAAAGTCGTACGAGGATAGGCTGAAGGAGTTAAAATTGACAACACTCGAGACTAGGAGGCTAAGGGGTGATCTAATCCAGGTTTTGAAAATTATTAATGGGTTCGATAACGTAGATAGAGATAGCTTTTTCGAAATATCTCAATATAATAGGACTAGAAGTAACGGGTGTAAGTTGACAAGTAGAAGGTTCGAGACAGCAGTTGCCAAAAACTTTTTTACGCATAGAATAGTAAATAGGTGGAATAGTTTGCCGGTAGAAGTAATTAGTAGCACGTCTATAAACATGTTTAAAAATCGATTAGACTCATATGTTGATAGATTGGGTATAGTTTAAGGTAGTAAAATTAAGGCTTTGTGGTGATAGATCCCACAGCTCAACACAAGTGTTGTGGGATATAGGGAGGCAGCATCTTGGGTTAGGGGATACTCTCTGTTCTTACACACCCTATTTAAAGAGATTCCTCTACCGAGCGGTGCCCCCAATAGTACTGTGAGGTATTGAAAAATTCATGATCTTCACTTGCCCCATAAACACCTTGAAATGGGAGACCCAAAATGGGTGCACACACATTTCTACATTACTGTACAGTCTTTACAGCCACACCTACACTTTTCCTCCTAAGTATATATATTGTAATGTATATGGTTGTAAATTTTGACTTGGTCCGCAATCAATATGGACCGTGACTTATTTTTCGTTGGCAAGGTACTAGTATTGATGGATACCGTAATGAAATTGACTAGATTCTTTGGATCTGATATATTTGCATGTTGGTTATAAATAGATATAGAGTGTAACATATTTGTGGATAATAGTCCATTATGACTTGATCCTCTGGATCGGGAGATTCTATCTTTAGTTTTAAATCGTAATTAATTAGTTTTAAATCGATAATTAATTAGTTTTAAATTGATAATTATTTAGTTTGGAAAAATTGGTCGTTGCCAATGTACAGGCAGTTGTTACATAAATTTCTTATGTTCTTGTGGTTCGGAACCCACGTAAAATTGTAGGTCCCCTCCGCCACCACGGAGGACATACACAATACACAATTACGAACACAGTTATGTAGACCAGTCATGAGTGGATCCTAGGGTCTTTGTTGGTCTGAAACATTATAACATTATAACTATATATATATATATATATATATATATATATATATATATAAAATTAAACTTATGTTTCTGCGTTGTCCTTTTTGCCTGAGATATTTTTGAATAGATAGGCTGGTTCTATACAGTTCCCTCATGAAACTTATGATCATCCGTCATTTTGGTTCCCTATACAACATTATCAAGAAAAATATCCGTAAAGAAAAGGTTTCATACAACTGTGGGGTATATCATGCAAATACAATCAACATCGCTTGAAATATATATATATATAGTATATGTATGTGTATTCCATATATATATATATATATATATATATGGAATACCCTGCACGAATACACACGATTTTTCATAATGAAAAAATCGGCCCACCAGGGTTCGAACCCACCACCACTTGAGTAGAAGATGATGGCGCTACCCCATCGTACTGTAGTTGCTAATGCCCTCACCTTCTACTAAAGAGATGGTGTGTTCGAATCCTGGTGGGGTGAGTTTTTTCATATACAGTATTATATTATATATATATATATATATATATATATATATACACTTTACCTTATGAACCTTATGTTGTTTCGTACGTTGGGCTCTCTTCACACGGAGGTCAAGCTGGTAGCTCCGCCTCTATATATATATATATTATATATATATATATATTGATTCTTGTCCACAGAGATTCCTTTTATTTACATATAACCCGAATAAGGTGACACCTAAAAGAACCGCTTTTTCTCTCGATATCCTCCACTCTATCAGCAGTAACGTAGAGTTCTTGGACTGTGATGTGACCATAAATCAAAAAATTGGTATCCCTTTAATAAAAGACGTGTAAAGCATTATAAATGCAATACCAGTATGGCAACAGTTCGTATGTATAATTATAATCAGGACAATAAACTAATAGACATTTTATATATATATATAGGGTGAACCAAATGTAGGTGGACAGTAAATGATAACGTTTATTTTGAGAATACATATTTAATTTTTTTGTATACTATAATACAAAATAAAATTTAAATAAATTTAGTTATAATATTTAATATAATAAAACACAAACACCATAGTTATAATGAACACCATAGTTATAATATAATATAACACAAACCGTATTCAACCTACTGTCCACCTACTTTTGGTTCACCGTGTATATATATATATATATAACTATAACAACTATGCGTTGTGCATTCGTGTAATATAGCCTTACGAGTGGCCTGAGATACCTAATCACCATGAACCATAATCGGAAGCTCGCAGCGCCTCTTAAGTGCTCTTGGTCCATGAAGGTCTCATATGCCACCAAATCTGTGATCTTGAAGGTGTAAAAGACGTTTCTTGGTAATATAGTCCCAGATCATATCTAAAAACAATAATCAGAACGACATACATTTATAATTTCATTACGCATACGTGAACTATAGCTTTACGGCTGGTTTAAGATGACTACTCATCATGCGTCATAATCGGAAGCTTGCAGCGCTTCTGAGAGTTCTTGGTCCGTGAAGTCTTCATATGCCACAAAATCTGTGATCTTGGAAAATGTAAAAGGCTCTTTGTAACAATATCGACGTAGATCGTATCTAAAAACAATAAGCAGAACAATAAACGGTAATTAAGACTGCACACACACACACACACACACACACACGTACAATATATATATATATTATATTATGGAGAGAGAGAGAGAGAGAGAGAGAGAGAGAGAGAGAGAGAGAGAGAGAGAGAGAGAGAGCATTATCGATAGTGATAAAACAGAATCCTGAGTGGCCATTTTCCAAAGTATGATGCCTGAATGACTTATAAACTTTAGTAAATAAATTAGTAATAAATTTTAATATGCTGCACATTTCATTGACAGTTTTCGCAACACTCTAGTGTGTATATATATATTAGGGTTATAACCTTTTTACAACCTAATGTTCCTGTACTTTAATTCGATGAACGTTTGCCTAAAAACAAAGAAATGAACTTTCATTTTAATATCTTTTTAGAAAAGGTCACCCCGAAATCAAAAAATCGATTATTGCATACGTAACTTTATTGCATATTTCATGTAATATAATAAAAGAACTCACAACATAATCGTTATAATACTTGTACATATATTACTGCTTATTGCTTAGAATAAACCGAAGTTGCAGTTTGTTTTTGTTTCTGCAGGCAGCATACAGTTCCTGCATAACTTTGATTGCACGTTCTGCACACTGATTACTTCTTGGTATCTTGAGTGGGGATGGCTCCTGCTTCCAGTGATTTTCCAATGAGTTCAATGCTTTTTGTAAGGTTTCAATATTTCTGACAAGTTCTTGAAGTCATTTTCATTGTACATCTGATTAGTAAACCAATATTCTGCCCAGTTGTATGAAATGAATCTGCATACCTTCTCCAAAGTCTTCCTTGTTGTAGGTATAAGAATAAATGCAAGGATAGCTAGAATGGCTCTTGAATGCCACCTCGCATTGCTGATGTTTGGAATTTTCTGAAAGTTAATCAAAGGAAAATTCCCTTTTTCTTCAAAGAATCTAAACACCCGTGTTAGATGGTACAAAAACTTAATATCATCTCTCCATCCTGATTTCTCGAGGACCTCTTCTGTTCCATTAACAAACTGTGCCTTTAGTTCCTCATAATTCTTCACCAGTTGGGATACAAATGGATATTCGATGTTTGGAGAACTGGTGTTAGCACCAAGATCTTCGTCCATTACCAAACGGAGAATCCTGTCCAGAATGTGATGCTGACAACTGATAAATTGTGGTTTGCAGATACCCTTCTCTGAGAACATTCGTTGCAATTTGACAACTCCACTCTTTTTCCCAGTGTTAACACTTGTTGTATCAGCAACGATCATCTTTATTGCATTCCATAAGGTGTATTCATCAATAACTTTTGCAATTCCTTCAGCAATAGTTTCAGCCTTGCCATCTTTCAGACGCAATGCATCCAATTTTACTTCGGTTCTTTCATTTTTAAGTACCACTACTTGATACTCATTTTCCTCAATGCGCTTTCCATCAAAATGTAAAGACCACTCTTCCATCTGTAAATTTTCAATCATTTCCTCCTTCAATTTAGCAGCCTCTTTGTATGCTGACTTGTAAATTGCTGCTTGACTTGGTGTTGGAATGTCAATACCATCAAGTGACAACTGTTTGCATATTTTAGCGGCTTTACTTGTTGATACTCCTGTGGATGTCACCAAGTTGGTTGCAACTTTACTTTTGTTATGTCTTCTGGTTGGTGGAGTAATACTCTCATCTTCATCTTCATGCTCGCTCTCTTCAAATTCAGTACCACTACCACCAGATACATGATTGTAAGATGTTGATGCTGATTCAGCAGGCACTTTTCGTCTCTTTGAAGGGTGAATCGTTTCTTCACTTGCAACTTGACCTGTAGAGTACCCCACTTCTCCTTTGCTTTCCACTTGAAGGTGGCACAGTCGTTTGTCTTCCGAGGATAACCATTGGCCATTTACTTTAGTGATATCAAAAAGTTCATTCAGGGCATCATATTTTCCCCTCCTGACACATTCATCATAAGTCTTCATCACCTTGTCAAGCTTTGCTCGTATTACTTGATCTGACACATGCGGAAAATTCAATTTATTCTTCCATAATTTTGTAACTTCTTTGGAAATTTCCACTATTCGCTCCTTTCTTCCTTTGATTTCTGTTCCAAGAAACTGGTACCGTCCAATGATTTGGATTTGGAGTGGCATTCTGCATTTTTCTTCTAGTGAAGATTCTTCTAAAGGCACACTTCCTCTTCTTCTATGTGACTGCTGGAATCTCACCAGATTATCGGTCCAGATATCCTTGTTCTTCTGTATGGTAGTATCACTTTTCTTGTGTGACATTATATTGCTTCTGAAACAGATATAAAAAGGTATTAAGTTGATTTGTTTGTTTGTTTATATATATATATTATATATATAACTTATAATATTAATATAATAAGCACACCGGACAAAAAATTAGTCACCCCTAATAGCACCAATAGTAGGAAGTTCAAGGTCACACAGAGGGCGCTGATGTAGCATTGGTAAGTGACAAGTAGCGGTGACGTAGCACACAGGATCAGATCTGTTTCGTGAGGTGGTGAAGAACATAGTGTGTGTTGGATATAGTCTGCAAAATGGGTCGTGAGGCAGACGTTACTCAGTGGCAAAAAGGAGATCGTGTTTGGCAGAGCCCACGGACACAAAATGTCTGAAGTAGCCCAATTTGTTGGTGTGTCAACGCGTACTGTCCAGCGAGTTTACAAAGAGTGGTGTAGTTCGCAATCAACTGACAATCGACGGCGTAACTGTGGCCGGAAAACAATTCTCGACAATAGGGGCCGCCGCCATGTTTCTCGTCTAGTAACTGCAAATCGTTTTCAAACCAGAGAACAATTGCCCCAAGAAACCAATGAGGTTCTCCAGCGACCAATTTCCGAACGGACATTGCGACGAGAATTGCATGCGATGGACATCTGGAGCAGGGTACCACGGAAGAGGCCGCTGTTAACAGCAAGTCACAAATTGGCACGTTATAAATGGGCTGAGAGGCACAAAAACTGGACTGCGGCAGATTGGAAACGTGTAATTTGGTCCGATGAGTCCCGTTTTTGTTTGTTCTCCAATGATGGGAGGCGACGAGTACATCGCAGGTCCAATGAAGCCTTTAATCCTGAATGCGTCGAAGGTGTTGTTCAGGCTGGAAACAGAAAGTGAAGCGCAGGAATAGACACCCACGGACTCTGGCGGAACTTCGGGACCGGCTAATGAACGAGTGGCAGCAAATCGACGTTCAGTACATGCACAACCTTGTAGAGTCTCTGCCTCGCCGGATTCGTGCGGTTATCAAGGCCAGAGGCGCCGTCACACGTTATTAGGTACATTCTGAGAGGGGTGACTAATTTTTTGTCCGGTGTGCTTATATAGAAATAATATAATAATTAGAGGGCGGATTTTTAGGTGAAAAAATATGACCAAATATTTATTTTTTAGGTGATAAAATTTTGGAAAATATTTTTAGAACATCCATAGAACGTCTCACGAAAATATTTATCACCAAATATTTTGGGCTCTATATATTTTTTGAGTTTGACTCCCCTCTACAAAACATTCTGGATACGCTTTTGTTTACGTGTTAAAATGGAAGAAAAATTCAACAAATTATTATGGTTAATAAATTTAAAAAATGTTCTGGAATGTTCAAGAGTGCAGAAGCGAATTCCACATTTCGCTACGTTTTTTAATTAAGCGAACATATTACAAATAATAAAAGCTTAACTGAAGTTGAGTTGAACTGAACAGTTGAGTAACTATTGCGCAATACTGGACACAAGTGATTCGGTTGATTTCATTTCGTGCTTTTATACAATTTGCGAGTGCATGAAGAACAATGTCGTGTGTTCTAGAATTTTCTTGTATGGGTGGATTGATATTAGTCATCGAATTTGAGCACCGGAAGTGATTTTTCGGGCGATCTCACGATATATTAGCATACTGAAAAATTCGAAAATATTTTTTAGGTTAAAACCTAAAAGTCCGCCCTCTAATAATAATATATTTATATACTTATGAGTAGTAACGTAAATATATGGTTATGGTGATTCAAACTTTTGATTTGGGGGTGACCTTTTTTAAAAACTGAGAGGAATTAGGGTCTTTTTCATTGTTTTGAAGCAAAAGTTCATCGATTTATGATACAGGAGATCTTTTATTTGAAAAAAGTCTAAAAGTTATAACCCTAATATATATATATATATATATATATATATATATATATATATATATATATATATATATGCTGCAAACCCACAAGGAAAAAGAAAAACGATTCCAAGGCCTTTCGTGTATTCAAAGCTACACCTCGTCAGGGAATGAAGATAAAAGGCGAGATGCCCATAAATATATACAACGTACAGGAAAAACAAAACAATTAGCACATACTTAACAAGGGTTAATGAGAGGCAAAAGAAATTTTAACATGATATCGTCAATTTTATACGTCCCCGCACTGTTATTGAAATTGTTTTTAAAATTAATAAATGCACATTCTAGAATATTTCTTTCTATTATATCTCTGTTTTTAACAAGCGCTTTAGAACTATCCCACTTGATGCTATGGTTGCTTTTTCTTATATATATTAACGATTTAGATGTCGGCCTAGTCAGTATAGGTTAAAAGTTTGCGGATGACACGAAACTGGGTGGTAGGGCGATTAATGACGAAGATAGAGGTAAAATCCAGGAAGATCTGAATAAAATCGTTGATTGGTCAGTCACATGGCAAATGAGATTTAACGTCGATAAGTGCAAAATTTTGCATATAGGTTCGCGTAACGGTAATTTTGCGTATAGTATGTCAGGGAAAGAGTTAACAAGCGTAGAGCAGGAAAAAGATTTAGAGTTATAGTCACTGGTGATTTAAAAGTAGCGAAACAAAGTACAGCAGCGGTCAATAAGGCGAACAAAGTGTTAGGTTTTATAGCTCGGAATTTTGAGTACAAATCGCGCGATATTATAGTTTCTCTTTATAAATCATTAGTTAGACCCCATTTGGAGTACGCGATCCAATTTTGGAATCCGCATATGCGCAAAGATATAGACAAACTCGAAAGAGTTCAAAGACGAGCAACTAAGATGATTCCGTCGCTTAGGTCAAAGTCGTACGAGGATAGGCTTAAGGAGTTAAAATTGACTACACTCGAGACCAGGAGGCTAAGGGGTGATCTAATCCAGGTTTTCAAAATTATGAATGGGTTCGATAACGTAGATAGAGATAGCTTTTTCGAAATATCTCAATATAATAGGACTAGAAATAACGGGTGTAAGTTGACAAGTAGAAGGTTCGAGACAACAGTTGCCAAAAACTTTTTTTCGCACAGAATAGTAAATAGCTGGAATAGTTTGCCGGTAGAAGTAATTAGTAGCACGTCTATAAACATGTTTAAAAATCGATTAGACGCATATGTTGATAGATTGGGTATAGTTTAAGGTAGTAAAATTAAGGCTTTGTGTTGATAGATCCCACAGCTCAACACAAGTGTTGTGGGATATAGGGAGGCAGCATCTTGGGTTAGGGGATACTCTGTTCTTACACACCCCATTTAAAGAGATTCCTCTGCCGAGCGGTGCCCCCCATAGTACTGTGAGGTATTGAAAAACTCATGATCTTCACTTGCCCCACAAACACCTTGAAATGGGAGACCCAAAATGGGTGCACACACATTTCTACATTACTGTAGTCTTTACAGCCACACCTACACTTTTCCTCCTAAGTATATATATTGTAATGTATATGGTGGTAAATTTTGACTTGGTCCGCAATCGATATGGATCGTGACTTATTTTTGGTTGGATGGATACCGTAATGAAATTGAACGGATCCTTTGGATCTGATATATTTGCATGTCGGTTATAAATAGCAAAGGTGGGCACCCGGGCCTCAAAAAGGACCGACGGTCCCGGTCCCGGTCCTTGCCTCAAACTGGACCGACGGTCCCGGTCACGGTCCTTTCTGAAGATAGGACCTAGGAACGACTCGGTCCTCGGTCCTTATATATAAGTGAAAAATTTGATTAAAATGAAAAATGAAATTAAAGACACCGGAAATCTTTAATTTTATTAACGTAAATTATAATTAATACAATACATAAATGATGAAAAAAAGTTATTAAGTTAAATGCTTGAGTTTCCCTTCAAGAAGACTAGCATTTCAAAACGATCCATCTTCTTTAGAACTTCAAATAATCACTAAACACACTAAAAAAGACCGTCCGGAATTGCTTAAAAATGGACCGTCGCTCCTCATTTCGGTCCTCACTGAGAAAAGGACCGACTTTCCCGCTCACGGTCCTTAAAAAGGACCGAGTTCCTGGAGTTCGGTCCTTTTGGAACTCGGTCCTGCCCACCTTTGATAAACAGATATAGAGTGTAACATATTTGTGGATAGTAGTCTATTATGACTTGATCCTCTGGATCGAGAGATTCTATCTTTAGTTTTAAATCGATAATTAATTAGTTTTAAATTGATAATTATTTAGTTTCGTAAAAATTGGTCGTTGCCAATGTACAGGCAGTTTTTACATAAATTTCTTATGTTTTTGTGGTTCGGACCCCACCTAAAATTGTAGGTCCCCTCCGCCACCACGGAGGACATACACAATACACAATTACGAACACAGTTAGGTAGACCAGCCATGAGTGGATCCTCGGGTCTTTGTTGGTCTGAAACATTATAACATTATAACATCTATACATATGGTTAAATAAAGCATTGGAAGTATTAGCTGTTCTACAAGCATATTTATGCTGTTTTACCCTAATATCTAACGTTTTACCGGTTTGGCCTATATATACTGAGTTACACTGTGTACATCCGATCAAATACACACAACCAACAACATTATCATGGCTATTCTTTATTAGGCGTGATTTAACAGTATTATTATACTTAAAGATTACATTAATGCCAATTGCTTTAAGTACAGTTGGAAGGTATTGAAAATTAACATGGTAAGGTAGGCTAAGGATATTTTTATGCTGAAATTCCTTTACAATTACATTATTATAATACCTATT
Organism: Bathynomus jamesi; assembly: GCA_023014485.1. Classification (NCBI taxonomy): domain Eukaryota; kingdom Metazoa; phylum Arthropoda; class Malacostraca; order Isopoda; family Cirolanidae; genus Bathynomus; species Bathynomus jamesi. Next base: position 844,425 of record JAJOZX010000484.1, read on the forward strand.
CTTGGCTTTCCTAAGACAGTTATCTAAAAATGAAATAGGATAACATAATTTAGTACCAATATTCATGATATTACATAACTCGGAATCTAAAAATTCAGGACTGACAACTCTCAATGCTCGAAGAAACATAGCAGAGAAAATAGAGGATTTAATCGAAGGATGATGGTCAGAATAAAAATACACATAAGAGTTATTATTAGTAGGCTTACGGTAGACTTCATATTTGAACTGATTAGAGCATCTCCAAATTTTTAGATCAAGAAAAGATAGGCTGCCATCATTTTCTTTTTCAACTGTAAACTTAATAGATGGGACTAAATTGTTGAGCCTACCAAGAAATAAGTCCACATCCAAATTATTAGGCCAAAGGCATAAAATATCATCTATATACCTGTACCAAACCAGGTTAAAATTAACAATCGTAGGCAAAATTATACTTTAAAAAAATTCTATATATAAATTAGCTAGTACAGGTGAAAGGGGATTTCCCATAGCCAATCCAAACGACATAGCATAAAACTTATTTTTAAACTGAAATTTACAATCTTTGACACAAAGCTTAATTAACTCAATAAGAGTGTTGTGTTGAACAGGGAAAGAATATTCAGAGATCTTATCTTTTAAAAAATCAAGTAGGTCATCAACAGGGACTTTTGTGAATAGCGAGCATACATCGAAGCTTACCAATTTGAAATTATGGTCATTAGGGAACTTCAGTTTGTCAATAAGATCCATGCTATTTACAATATGTGACTCAGAAATAGAGCCAACTAACGGCGTTAATAAACTAACTAACCATTTTGATAGCTTATAGGTTACGGAGCCCACTGAGCTAACAATAGGTCTCATGGGATAGAGACCCATTGGAGGATGTTAATAAAATGTTCAACAGAAAATTAAGAGAAATATCAAAAAATAACTATAATGGGCTTTCACAGCAGTTTCTTAGTATCAATCCGTCACTACCATATCTGTACGGCTTAGTAAAAACACACAAAGTAAATAATCCCATGAGGCCTATTGTTAGCTCAGTGGGCTCCGTAACCTATAAGCTATCAAAATGGTTAGTTAGTTTATTAAAGCCGTTAGTTGGCTCTATTTCTGAGTCACATATTGTAAATAGCATGGATCTTATTGACAAACTGAAGTTCCCTAATGACCATAATTTCAAATTACTCGCTGAAAATATAAAATCTATTGAAATTGCGAAGCAGTTTGGCAGAGCTTATCGAACTGTAAACAAGTTTGTAGGGGAGGGTACCAAACTGAGGCAGCGAAGTGATAAAGGAGCTATAAGAAAAGTGACAAGGCGGCAGATATCTGTAATCAAGCGCAAATTGCAAAGCATCCATTGTCCTCAAGTAAAGAGGTTTTTGAGCAGGCTGGCATACATAATGTACCAAGAACATCTCGATGTGGAATCCTCCAAACAATTGACAAGACGTGTAAACCTACGATTCAGTCACCATTAACACCCAAGTACAAGAAGCAGCGTGTTGAATGGGCGCGTCAGTACGTGAAAACAGATTTTAATACTGTATTGTTCACCGATGAATGAAAAGCAACCCTTGAGGGGACGTTAAAAGTGTGTTTTTATATCCGAACTATAAACAATATTATCGTCAAGATAGACCAGAGCTTCTACACCTAATAGGTCGGAAAGGACTATATTCATCAACCTAGGGAAATTAACAGGCCCATTTCGGACTCCGAAACGTAAAACCTGGAATTCGTAATGGCCTCGATTAGTGGAGAAAGCAGTCAATGCCCGAGATTCGGGACTGATCTCCATTTGCCAATAACCGGATGCTAAATCGAGGTATGAAAAGAAATTAGCTCTCGCTACGTTCAGAATTGTTTCCTGCATGTTTGGAATAGGGAAACGGTCTGGGATGGTAATGTGGTTTAGGCGTCTAAAATCTATACAAGGGCGAGATGTTCCGTCCTTTTAGGAAACAAGAATCATAGGAGCGTACCAGGGACTAGCTGAAGGTTGAATGACATCCTGCTCCAACATGTCCTTGATGTGTTCCTCAATAGTTACTAATTGGGAATGTGGAACCCTATAAGGAGGAATGAAGATGGGTTTGTAATTGGGTTCCAACTTCATTTCGAAAGGGACCAAATTATTTCGGCCCAGAGGATCTCCTTTTAGGGCAATCACATCTCTATTTCTTATCAGGAAATCGAGAAGTGATTCCAATAGTTGGGGATCCTGTAAGGCTGGTAACTCCTGAAGGGAGTGCTTCAGATATTTCTTATATTCTTCTTTTAATGCTGAAGGGTTTAACTCTAAGGAATTGGAAACACGATTTATAGTACTGGTGGGGAAATCTGAATTTATTTTTACTGTGGAAACAGTTCTTATTCTCTGATTTGAAGTTAATTCAATAGGGCTTTTTCCTTTGTTTAAACAAACGACAGAGATAGCTGAATTCTGACTATGACTAAGAACTTGGGCAATAAGAACATCTCTCTTGAAATTACTTTTCTTTGTAATAGGAGTGCGATCTGACTATAATAGTTTTCCTTGACCGTTTACTCCTCTTGCTAGGAAACAAATCTTCTCATAAGGTGCTACTGTTATATGCTCTGTATGGCATATGAAAAATTGTGAATCTGACTCTGGTTCGGCGATTAAAATTTGCCTTATTGGCTGAATAATCGTTTCAGTTGGATTTCGAATCTCAACTGCTGAGTTAACTGAAACTGGCTGACTGGAAACTGACTGAATAGAAGCTGACTGTCTGGAAACTGATTGATTGATTGGAAACTGACTGTGTTGATCCTGCTGGATTCAACAACTGGAACTGATTACTCTGGGGGCTGATTTCTGGTGCGGTTGTCACTCTGGATGCAACCGACTGACTTGAACTGCTATAAACTGGAGTGGGTTTCCTCTTTCTTTCGGAAATCCGAACTAAACTAATTCTGTTAGCATTAGGCTGAACGTGCGGCACCTGTCTATTATTCTCATGGAGAGGGTGTGTCCTATTTCTATATTTAACTAATTTTCCGGCTGGGTAAATTTCCCATTGATTCCGGTTGAAGAAATCCATACCAAGTAAGATATCTGTCTGAAAGGTGGCGACTGCGTCCACAATACAACATTTTGCGGGATATACCGCGTTACCAACTTGTAAATATAATCCGATTTCTCCATATGTAGGTATGGGTGTGCCTACAACTTGTCTGAGTTGGCAGGAACGTGCCTTAATTTCATATTTACGAGGGCCACTCATTATATTTTGCCCCACCTTTTTTTTTCTTTTCAAGTTTCCTTGTAAGTTCCAGAAATTTTTTACACATACCTTTTTTACAAGTTTTTATTTTTCCACATAGTCTCCATCCTTTTCTACGGCTTTCCTCCACCTCGAAACAAGGGCCTTTATTCCTTGCTGGTAAAAGTGCGCTCGGTTCCGCAAGAGCCACCTCTTAACCTCCTCAACAACCTCATCGTCACTCTGAAACCTTCTTCCACGAATAGCATCTCTCATTGGTGCCAAATCCGGGCTGTATGGAGGGTAGCTGTAGGGTAGCAATATATGCCTCTGAGTTGATTGTTTGTCCTTTCTTCATAATGTCCACCAGAATCACCCCTTTTATGTCCCAGAAGATGGAGGTCATAACCTTTCCTGCAGAGGGAGCCATTTTGAACTTTTTCTTGCGTGGGGAGTCTGCGTGATGCCACTCCATGGATTGGCGTTTCGTTTCGGGTTCAAAGTGTTGTACCCAAGTCTCATCCCCAGTCACAATTCGTGAAAGGAAGTCATCCCCTTCTGTCTCGTATCGAACCAACGACTCAGAAGCAATTTCTTTTCTTTGGGCTTTGTGCTCTTCAGTCAGTTCGCGAGGAACAAACCGTGAACACACTTTTGAGTATCCCAGTTGCTGAATTATCGTATTCACACTTCCTTCACTAATTCCTAGCTCCAGTGATAGCTCTTCGTATGTGACGCGCCGATTTGATCGAGTGACGCTGTTAGCACGTTGCACAGTGTGAGATGTCACAGCCGATACCGGGCGACTGCTGCGTGGCTCATTATCGAGGATGGGTCTTCCTCTCTCCGATGATCTCACACGTTTAGACCAGCGTCCAATTGTGCTTCGATCAACAACAGCATCTCCGTAAACGTTTTGTAGACGTTTTTAAGTATTTCCAACTGTTTCCTTCTCTGTAGTTAAGAACTCGACAACAGCTCTCTGTTTAACGCATATCACTGTCAGACGCCATTTTCCAAACTGTGTTAACCATCGGTTTTGTACAAGGGCGTTTAAAAGCGGTTTTATACAAGGAGGGGAGATTCAAACTGGAAAAATCCGGTTATGTGAAGCGCAGAAAGTTCAAACTTACGACCCAAAAGACATTTCAGCCCATGGCCTATTATTTAGCTAAGAAAAAATGGTGGAGCAAAATATATTGAGTGCCCCTAGTATAATCTGTACTCTCTAGTAATTCATCTGCACAGTGCTTCTTAATTAATGTCGCATGTGCTCCTGTATCTAGGAGAGTGGTTAAATCTCGGTTATCTGTGCTGCAATTTATTATTAAATCTAGTAGGATCGCACCTATAATCCTGATGGGTAGTTTATGTGTATATTTGGGTTTATTACTGCTGTTTAGGAGGGAGGAGTCTGAACTGCTGCCTCCAAAGTGGGATCTAAAAAAGAACTTGAATTGATTTCTCTGGGAGGACCTGAGTCATATTCTACGGGATCACCATACACTGGAGGGTCTTCTTGAAAAGTGTACTCTGGGGAAACTGATTCTTCAACGGGTACGTCTACGTACCGGACCATCCGACCTTGCTGATTATATTGGGGTATGTACATTGGGTAATAATGTGGTTGATCTTGTGGTCGTGATCTATTTGGTTGGTGGTTCTGTTGAGGCTGGGAACTACCTGGTTTCTGAGAATTAGAGGGCTTTTGGGGACGTTGGTGATTTGATCTCTAGAAGTGGGGCCTGTACCCTGCAGGGGCTTTGTCAGCACAATTTTGTCGGTCGCCACGGCGATGACCATGTTCCCAAAACTATCGCAATTAAAACAGTGAGGAGGAGGGTGTGCATTCTGGGCTTATGGGGCTGTTTTTGAGGTGGTGTTCCCTGCATCGGGCCTCGATTTATAGGGTTGTTGTTGTTGTTGCTGCTGCTGCTGCTGCTGAATGTAGTGTATGGGGGTCTCTCTACCCTTCCGGTAGTTCTGGCTCGCTAAGTCTGGGTAATGCAAACTAATGCGCACATAAAGGCAATTTTTTCCTATATTGCGCATATTTCTCCAGGAAAATAATGTCATTTTCGTCATTAGAATATAAAACTTTATTAATATATACATTTTCAGCTAAATCCCGTGGGGTCGTCCATTTCGAAAAGATCCGATAGTTTTTTACTGGTTTTTATTGTTCATGCGCTCAGCATTTTTTTTTCGCCCTTATCCTTGCATTTTAAAGTAACATATTTTTTTTATTTTTTAAGGGTTCAGAATGAGCAAACGAAAGAATAATTTGTTAAACTATATTAAAAAATTACCCAGAAAAGACTGCATGAAGATGAATGATTGTGAAAACCTCTCGCTTTCAAGAGAATGCACCCTGAGCTCAGATGGCAGAGATGGGAGTGTATCAGAAGAAAACTCAATTTCTAAACTCAGTGCTTCTGATTCATTGGAATCACAAAATGATGATATTGGTTTTTATTCTGACAAAGTTACTGTAATGACGTCTCATGAAAAATTGAAAGCAATCAGAATGTTAAAAATTCCACATACAACTTATACATTTCCCACAAAGGGGGCAAAAAATTTGAAATTTCAAAAAAGTTGGTGTGATCGATTTCACTGGTTGTTATATTCGAAAAGTCTTGATGGTGCTTTTTGTAAGTACTGTTTCTTTTTTTCAACAAATGCTCAAACGAGAAGTTACCAAGAATTAGGACAGTTAGTTAAGTGTAAATTTGATACATGAAAGCATGCACTTGAACGTTTTCGTTCACATAACGATGCCTCTTACCACAAATCTAGCATCGTAACAACAACAACTCTATAAAAAATTGAAAGTGGTGAAATCATTCCAGTAAATTTACAAATAGATCATGAGCGCCGTAGACAAGTAGAGAATAACAGGAACTTGTTAATTCCAATAATTGAGACAATCATATTATGTGGAAGACAGGGAATCTCATTGAGAGGAAACCACATGAGAATGATGGTAATTTTCGATCACTTATTAGATTTTGTGGTAGAGACAATAAAAATTTTCAATCTAGATTAAGAACAGCCCCAAAAAATGCTTCCTATATTAGTCCTCGATCTCAGAACGATATTATGGAGACATTGGGAAATTTTATAATGACGAAAATAGTTAAAGAAGTTAATAAAGTACCCTGCTTTACATTGCTTGCAGATAAAACAGCTGATATTGCAGGCATTGAGCAGCTCTCAATGTGTATTCGATATTTGATGTTCGAAAATAACGAACCAAAATTGTGTGAAAAGTTTTTAAAATTTCCACCAGCTCCAGATGTTACTGCAGATGGGCTAGCAAATATGTTAAGAACTTTATTATCACTTGGAATTAACCTGAAGAAACTTCGTGGTCAAGGATATGATGGCGCGCCAGTTATGAGCGGTATTGTCAATGGTGTTCAAGCAGAAATTAAAGAAAAAATAATTCCAAATGCATAGCCTCATTTAGCCATAGCCTCAATTTGGCAACTAGTAGCGTTTGTGATGTACGTCAGATTAAGCAGTGTATGACTCTCTTAGGGGAGATTTACCTTTTTTTAACGTACCAAAAAAACAACAAGCATTAATTAAGTCGATCAAAGAAGTTTTCCCAGAAACAAAAAAGAAAAACTTAGAAATTTGTGTGCAACGAGATGGATTGAACGTCATAATTCAGTTTCGACTTTTTAGAATTGCGAAATGCAGTAGTTGATGCATTGGAAACAATAGTTAATTGGACGGATAGTATTGCCTCATCAAAAGCACAACAATTTTTATGTCATTAAAAATTTTCAAACTACCTTCAGTATGCTTTGTTTAAATCATATTTTCTCCTATAGTCTTATTCTCTGCCGATATTTGCAATCGAGAAATATAGCCTTAAACCTACAGATCTACAGATCTACAGAAGCTAAGGCCAACAAAGACCCTAAGAGCCACTCTAAGGTTAGCCCGAGAGAAAGGAGAGAGTAGGGAGTTAAAAGAATAGAATAAGGGGTTAAGTAAGTCACAAAACGTATCATTCGTGAGTTAACATTCATTCAGAAAAAGAGAAAGAAATACTCACTATCATCATCCGCCGGCCACTGCCGACAAGTCGGAAAAATAGTCGAAGAGAAGAGGAAAGGGATGAAAGATGAAATGAAGTAAAATAAGAACGTTTACAAACCATGCAAACACAGTCTTAACTCAAACACTGTCATACCATGCAAACTACAGACATGCAAGTAAAGAGAGGATAAGAAAAGAAAAAAAAGAAGGAAAAGTATAACAAAAAGTGGGTTAGTTTGCGCTACGAGCTACATCTAAGTTCGTGTTAGTCTAATTTTTTTTATTTAATAATTTTATTGCTGGCATACTACACGCTGGCATGTCACAAGCTGGCATTAATCGTCCTAGTTTCGAGTGAATGCAAGTCTAACTCTTTAATCCTATCTTCGTAAGACTTGTTACGCAATGACGGAATTAGTTTCGTGGCGCGACGCTGAACCCTTTCCAACTTATCAATATCCTCACGCAAATACGGGCACCAAAACTGAACGGCATATTCTAAATGAGGCCTGACTAGGGACTTGTAAAGGGGCAATATAATATTCTTCGATTTAAATTCGAAATTACGCGCTATGAAGCCTAACATCCTATTAGCTTTTGCGCAGGATTCCAGGCACTGGTTCCTAACTTTTAAATCCTTAGATACGCGTACGCCTAAATCTACTTCCTCGTCAACGCTTGCTAACTGTCTATTGTCCATCGTGTATGTGTAATTATTGTTACGAGAACCTATATGCAAAACTTTACATTTGTCTACGTTAAATTGCATCTGCCACTTATTCGTCCACTCCATAATCCTATTTACATCGTCTTGGAGCCTATTTCTATCGTCCACGTTAAGAACTTTACCGCCTATTTTCGTATCGTCCGCGAATTTTGACACGTTACTGGTCAAGCCTACATCTATGTCGTTAATGTAGATTACGAATAGCAATGGACCTAATACTGAACCCCGTGGGACACCGCCACCTAAATGCAACCACCCCGATTCACTACCATTAACAACGATCCTCTGTTTCCTAGCACGAAGCCATTCCTCTAACCAGTTAGCTACCTGAGCGCGTATACCGTGCGCTTTAACCTTCGCAATTAATCTTCTATGCGGAACTGTATCGAGCGCTTTTTTAAAGTCTAAATAAATAACGTCAGCCTCTCTATGCCTATCGTATTCGCTCGCACACTATTTCATTAGGCAGCTCGCGACTTTCTAAGTGATCGACGATATGATTCCTAACTACGAATTCCAAAAGTTTACCGACAATTGACGTTAAGCTAATAGGCCTATAATTGCTAGCTACTGTGCGGTCGCCTTTTTTAAAAATGGGCGTAACGTCAGCTAATTTGAAGTCTTCGGAAATAATCCCCGCTTCCAGTGACTTATTAAAAATTTTTGTTAAGGGGACTACGATAGCGTCTTTCAAATCTTTCAAATGTCTAGGATAAGGCGCGTCAGGGCCTGGAGCCTTGCTCACTTTTAGCTTATCGATTTAATGCGCAATCTCACCCTCGTAAACAGTTATTTCATTCAAAATAGTCTCACTACTAAATGGAACGATATCGTCCACGTCGGGGACATTATTTACGTCTTCCACGATAAAACTGTCGCAAAAAAAGTTGTTAAAAATACCCGCTATCGCCTGAGCGTCGGAAACCAAAGCGCCATTAACGTCCACTAGAGGGCCTATGTTATCTTTTATGGCTTACGATTACACTGGGTAACGAAATTTGAAAAATTTTCTGTTTATTGTGATTTTTCTGTCGTTTCTTAATGATTTCGGGGCGCTGATTCCAAAAATGATATTGGTTTTGCTCTATCATCAACCGTTTCAAAAATATAGGTTATCACACTTTAAATATGGCAAAGTATATAAAGGCTAACATAAATATTTTCTGAAAATAAAAATAGTATGGGAAATTAATGTTTATTGAGCCAAAATTGTTTGACAAACCCAAAATGGTGCAAAGGATATAATATATATCATGAGGAGAACCGATAAGAGAATAACAAGCCTCGTTATGCAGTGTGAGTTCCTTAAAAATGCACTGAAGAACGCGACTTCCACGTATGAACATTCTTATCCTTTCTGATCAGCGACCATACGTAGTCTCCCATCATGGAAGCATCCCAATGGCCCTGTTACCTTTTCTCCATCGTTTGAATATCTTGATGGAATCTTTCGCCATGTTCTTCACTCACATCGCCCAGGTTATCACGAAAAAAGTCTAGATGTGAATGCAGATAGTGTAATTTTAAAGACATACGGCACCCCATTTTGCCATAGCACTTAATCAAGTTTGACACTAACCCCTTATAGTTTGGTGCTTTATGGTTGCCTAAAAACCCACGAACCACATCACGGAAAGCACACCAAGCCTCTTTTCGATCGGAGTCATCTTGGCTTCAAGATTCTTTGAATTCAACAGCGCCTTGACTTGTGGTCCTACAAAGATGCCAGCCTTGACTTGTGGTCCTACAAAGATGCCAGCCTTGACTTTGGCCTCAGAGAGTTTAGGGAACATGACCCGAATCTGTTGGAAAACAACTTCTCCAAAATCTAACGCAGTTACAAACTGCTTAATTAGACCCGACTTAATATGGAGAGGTGGTAGCACAACTATGTCAGGCTTCACAAGAGGTTCTCTGAGTGCATTGTACTTTCCTGGTTGCAGTCCTTCACGTGGAGGCCACTGAACTGTTTTATAATGCTCAGTTGAAGCCCTGCTATCCCACAGGCAAAGAAAATATGAATATTTAGTAAACCCTCCTTGTAAACCTAACAGGAAACCAATCATTTTAAAATCATCACACACGTCCCAGTTATATTGTTCATACCTGATTTGAATGAGCAGTTGTTTGACATTTTCATAGTCCTCTTTCATTTGAACAGAATGTGCAACTGGTATAGATGGATATTTGTTCCCATTGTGGAGTAGAACAGCTTTTAAACTCCGAGTTGAACTGGCAATAAACAGGCGCCACTCTGAGGTTATATGTGTTAACCCAATAGCTGTGAATAGACCATTAACTTCGCTGCAATAACAGAGAGAGCCATTGACATCGTAGAACCTTGCAAACTCTTCATGTCGCTTTCGGTATACAGTGCTCTTGCAGCCTTCTCCAAGCAAATTCCACTCTTTGAGTCTGGAGGTCAGAATCTCAGACCCTGATTTCGTCAGACCCAAATCTCTAATTAAGTCGTCCAATTCCCTCTGATTTGGAAAGTGAGGGTTTGTACTGAAAGTTACTGTATATTCTTCATCATGACTGTCCTCACCAGCCGACATCTCAGATGAGCTAGCTGCATCCTCATTTTCAACCTGCAAAGCAAAGAAACAAAATATAGGCATAACTATATATGTAGAAGAGCATCAGCACTAAGAAAAATCGACACATAATGACCCACAGTCTGTAAATACAGAAGGTAAAGTAATGGATAGATACCTGTTCTGGTGGACGTGGTATTGGAAGACCTTTGCCATGTGGTACAGGAGCTATGGACTACGCTATGCTTGGATACTGAAGAGTCAGCCGCCCTTTAACTTTCCTATACTTAGAAACATCTACCATGCAGTAGTAACAATCGTCGTGGTGGCTCTTTGGCTCGCTCCACATTCTGGGTACCGCAAAGGGCATTGCCTTGCGTACTCCCCGCAGCCACCCTTCAAGTGTGGAGCGGCAGCTTCCACAGATCACATGGGGTGCCCAGGGCTTATCTTGGTCACCCATAGGCATACCAAAATAGAGCCGATACGCGATCCAGAACTTGGTGTCTTTCACAATCTTGTGCGATACTTGCTTTGGACCTATGTAATACCCACAAACGTAGCAGAATATATCCGGTGAGTGTTTACAAGCTCTAGTTGCCATTCTCTTTACCAAACTGTACTACATTAATCATAACCTGCAGATATAGAGAGAAGAGTTATTAAATCTGCAACAGATTACAGATTACAGAAAAAAGATGTATTCACAACACTGAAATAATGTTCGCAATAAAAAAGGATCGATAACACTCAAATCGTCAGCACAGAGAAGCACAGAAACACAGTACCTCACTGCTGGTAACCATCAGACAAACAACCTGCTTTCTTTGTGTGCTCACACTTACTGACTTCTCAGACTCTGCGCTCTTCTTTATATAGCACAGTGGAAGTTTCGGGCAATTTCTAGAGCAAGAAACTGTCAACGAACATCCGGATTGTTCTCAACAATTCCTGATTATTCTGATATTGCTGCGCCCATAATAACATTATACTGGTAAAACATGAAAAATGGATTATCTATGAAACTACTGATGATACACACAAACCAGGGCCAGATTTGGACTCAGCGCCCACAAATGCATATAAAAACATAAACAATTCTATATAAACAGAATCAGTGTTACACAGTGTTATTCATGTAGTCAAAAAACTTTTTTGGATTATGTTTACTATCCGCAGCTATAAGTATCTCTAAATTACGCTTAGCATTCCTAACAGATCTTTTAACCTGACGTCTAAGCTCGATATATCTATTGAAGTTAGCCACCGTGCCATTGCGTTTATTAAGTCTATACGCTCTGTTACGCTCGTTTATGAACTCATCTATTTCCCTCGTCCACCACTTGGGCCTACTATGATTTCTAGCGCGCTTGGGCCTACGAGGAATAAACTTTCTTTCGATATTCAAAAAAACTTTCTTTAAACGCCTCCCAATGAAAAATTGTGTCATTACCCATAAATAAATTATCCAGTCCACTACTCTCATCCTGTCCGCAAAACTATCAAAATTAGCCCTACGAAAATCAGGGACTTCTATTACGTTACTATCCTTACTGTTTTCTATCAATAGCTTAAACCTAATAATTTGGTAATCACTACATCCCAAACTCTCACCTACTTCTAAACCTTCGACTATGTTTTCGTCGTTCGTCATCACCACGTCTAAGATATTGTCACCGCGCGTTGGTTCGGTAACCATCTGTCGTAAAAATTTATCTTCCATGAACTCAATCAGTCTCAAACCCTCATCATTACCAGTAAAAATCTCGTAATTAACGTTAGGGCAGTTAAAGTTTCCGACAACTATACTATCCCAATTATTACTAAAGTTACCAAGAAGTGAGTAAAATCTAGTATCGGTATCGATGGGTTGAACGGGAGGTCTATAAACAACAACAAAATTAAAGCTAATATTACGCACCCTAACTTCAACGCATATCGCATTAATTGCTGCCGAAAAATCTATCTTAACCTCGATAGCCCTAAGGGAATTACGAATGTACATCAAAACGCCGCCACGAATCCTATGTAACTATCATTAGTAAAAAGTTTAAAACCCACTACATCAAGTTCCCCCAACAAGTCTCGAGTCATGGTATTTAACCACGTTTCGGTTATAGCAACTATATCGTAGCTCCCGGAATAAATTATCGCCTTAAATTTGTTCAATTTATTTCTAATACTACGCGCGTTACAATAAAAGACGTTTAAATTATTTTTTACCACGGATCGGTGCTGCTGATGATCTTATTTCAATATTAAGTAGAATAAAAAATGATTCAACAGAATCTGAAAACATTTTCTCAGTAGCTGTTGGAATTGCACAGCAATATGAATTTCCAGTTGAAAAGCCAAAGCTTCGAGGACGGCCACAAATCGATTCTCCAATTGCATCACCTAAAGAATATTGTAGAAGTAATGTATTTTTACCATTATTAGTAAATATTCTGACTATCCTTCAGCAAAAATTTTCCGATCATAAAATCATAATGGAAAGCTTTCACTACATTTTACCAATACCGAATCGGAATGAGGCTAATACAACAACAATTAACGTTCACAATGTTGAACGTTCATGCAATTTTTACTCAGAGGACATAAAATGTAGTAGACACGAACTTTGTGCAGAAATAATACTTTGGTAGAAACACTTAAAAAAAATTGCCATTCAATGCAAATGATATTTTATTCATAGAAGTTTTAAAATTTTGTAATCAACAAGTTTTCCCGACCGTTTATAACCTTCCATGCATCCATGTTACACTTCCAGGTACTATATGTGATGCAGAAAGATGTTTTTCGACGTTAAAACGATTAAAATGGATTGTCTCTGATGTATATTCATACGGAAATTAACTTGGATGTGGATTTAATAATTAAAGAATTGCCCAAGAAGCCTAGAAGAATTGATTTTATATTCTAAATAAAAATATTAGTAAATTTTCTTTTACTAATTCTTCTTCTTTGTCGGCAGCATTTCCCCACGCCTAAGTGGGGTCGCTGTTCCTAATCCGCTTTCGCCACTCATTTCTGTCCAATGCCGCATCCGCCGCCAGATTTCGTTCCCTCATATCACCCTCCACACACTTTCCATCTCATACCCGGTCTTCCCCTTCTCCTTCTTCCAGGTGGTTCTATCTCCATAACTCGTCGCCCAACATATTCCTCCTCTCTCCGCATGACATGTCCAAGCCATCCAAGCCTTTTCTCTTGAGCTTTCTTTGACACCTCTATTACTTTCGTCGTTCCACGAATAAATTGATTTATAATTTTGTCTCTTCTCGTAACCCCATACATCCATCTCAACATTCTCATTTCTGCTACATCCATCCTTTTCCCCAGATTCTTCCTCATAGGCCACGTTTCCGCACCATACAACATTGCAGGCCTCACTACCGCCTTGAATACCTTCCCTTTCTTTCAGTTTCATTGATATTCTTTTATCACAGTACCCCAGACACCTTCCTCCAATTATTCCATCCTGATTGTACTCTATTATTCACTCTCCTTCCAGCTCTCCACCATCCTCTACCCACAATCCCAAATATTTAAAACTTTCCACCTTCTTCACCACCTCATCTTGGAATCGCACCTCATCTCTCTGCCCCTGTCCCGCATTGTACTTCATGTACTCTGTCTTCGCCCTACTAATCTTCAAACCTCGGTTTTCCGGTGCGGCCTTCCACCTTTCCAACTTCCTCTTCACCTCCTCTCTGCTCTCTGCACACAAAACCATATCGTCGGCAAAGAGCATACACCATGGCGCCTGCTCCCTCACCTCCTCTGTCATTATATCCATAACAATGTTGAAGATGTATGGGCTCAGAGCCGATCCCTGATGGACACCAACTTTCACTTCGAAACCTTCCGTCAATCCTGCGCTACATCGTATTTTAGTACGTGACCCCTCATACATATCCTGCACCAACCTCACATACTTCTCCGGCACTAATTTTTCCCTTAAACACCTCCACACCTCTTGCTTCGGTACTCTGTCATACGCCTTCTCTAGATCTATGAACATTACGTGCAACTCCCTCTGTCTCTCTCTATATCTTTCCATCAACTGTCTAAGTGAAAAAATGGCATCCGTTGTCCCTCTTCCCGGCATGAAGCCAAACTGCTCTTCCGCTATGCTTGTTTCTTCCCTCAACCTGCTCTCCACAATCCATTCCCAGACCTTCATTGTGTGCGACATCAGTTTAATCCCTCGATGATTTGTACATTCATGGACATCTCCCTGCCCTTTAAATATTGGGACCAGTATGCTTTTTCTCCACTCTTCTGGCACTCACTCCTGATCATATATCTTGTCCATCAAATCGCTAAGGATGTCTACTCCTTCCACCCCAAAACTTTTCCAAACTTCCAGTGGTATCTCATCAGGCCCTGTAGCTTTCTCATTTTTCATTGTGTCCAATGCTCTCTCCACCTCTTCTCTTCCCACACACATAACCATTCCTTCGTTTCGTAACCCTTCTTCCCTTATCAATCTAAAATTTTCCTCATTCAACAACCTTTCAAAATAAGCCTTCCCCCGTGCCTTAATATCCTGCATATTAGAGATCACTCCACCATGCTCATCCTTTATTTGCCTTATATATGTAATATCATTAGTTGCCTTATCTCTTGCCTTTGCTATTTTAAATACTTTCTTTTGCCCTTCTCTTGTTTGAAGTTCCTCGTATACATCTCTGTACTAATTATTAATCAAATAATATTATTTCAGCTTTTTTAACTTTGATTTTCAATTTTGTTCATTAAAGACAAAAAAAAAATTTCTTTAAAATAAAAAGAAAATTTAAATCCCCTCTAGGAAAATCCTGTGTACACCACTGATATATATATATATATATATATATATGTAGGGTGTCCATAAATGATTACCCTGATTGAAGCATGCTATAACTTTTAAATAAACACTCGTATTCAAACACAGTTTTAATCATAAGTAGATAAACATACAAAGTTTTGATACATAGTTAATGAACTTAATAAGCTTCCACATGTGCATCCCTAGTGGCACGTAAAATGTCTAAACGGTATTCACACTCACGCCAAACATTTTCCAACATTTGTGGGTTAACTGTTGCAATTGCATCCGTAATGCGTTCTCGCAATGTTCTGATATCTGGAACAACTGTTGCATAAACCAAATCTTTAACATGACCCTAGAGAAAGAAATCCAGCGGGGTAATGTCTGGTGATCTTGGGGGCCATGGGATTGGCCCGTCCCTGCCAATCCATCGATTTGGAAATGTTGCGTCGAGAGTTTCACGAACAACATGCGCCCAATGAGGGGGTGCCCCATCTTGTTGGAAGATGACAGTTGGCTGCCTGTCCTGCAGCTGGGGGATGGCGTAATTCTGAACCTTCGCTGAACACTGACAAGAGATTTTGTTTCTGCAAGCCACACAACACATTGTGCCTTCTCTGTCACAGACGCCATCTTAACTGAACAGCTACTACAGGCTCCTAGCGGCGAATGCAGTAGACGAAACACACCAGCACAGAAACTCTATGCGTGTACGAGATCACCTGTAAAAAGAAAACGGATGTGAGATTCGTCATTAAAACATGAGAGCATACTGTTTTCAGGGTAAACATTTATGGACACCCTGTGTGTGTGTGTGTGTGTGTGTGTGTATATATATATATATATATTTTAAAGAACTCTTAAAGAACTCTAAAGAACTCTTATTCGCGTAGAATAAGTACGTATGAAGAATGATGTGGGAAAATATCCTTTTGTATAGCCTGCACAGATCTGATTGTTCAGCACGCCAATGCTATAAATTTCCTTATCATACAGCAACCCATACATGAATGGTCTTCTATGCCTGTTTTCGTTATTGCTTTATTCAAAATTACGCTATAGTTCGGAGGTTTATCAGTAAAAGAATAAGCTGTTGTTTTAATTGACCCACAATTTTGATCAAGAAGCTAATCTAACTCCGCTACGAACGTTCTCGTTGCAGAGAATTCGATCAACAAAATCGTCTCCGATTGGTGTGTTAATACATTTTTGGTAAATACGTGTCTTATGATCTTTGAATGAAGCTCTTGAGCAAATGTAACGTTTTAAAATATCAAATTCGGTAGATTAGAAACAAATGAGTGTGTGCATACACAATTTCATGAAATAGGCAGAGGAAAAACTGAGAGTTCATCTGTCAGTTGCAAACTATATTTAAAGCAAAATATACAAAAAACCGTCAGTTGCAAACTATATTTAAAGCAAAATATACAGGCAAGTACCTAACCTATTTTGATGCGTTTTTGCACGTATGGCGTGGGTGGCACGAGCTGTTACAAAGGTTCCAGCTTTTAGACAGGAGCATCTTTTGGTCAGACAGCTAGTTCGGCAGTTCGGTGTGGTTAGGTTAGGTTAGATTATGAAATGCTTTATGAGGTTCTACTTTTCTATTAAAGATTCACAACGGTGCGTGTACCCCTAAAAAGTTTGTTAATTCTTATCAGAGACGCCAAAATATTTATCGTTTACATGTTGTCCTGTCCTTGAGAACGTGACCGGACAGCTCATACCAGGACAACACATACCCGGACAACTCAGACCCGGACAACTCAGACCCGGACAACTCATACCTAGGACAACTCATACCTAGGACAACTCATACTCTCTTCAACAATTACCACCCCAATGTTGATCTTTTCATCTATATCCACCCCGAAAGTTTAAACTCTGCAAATTAACCAAAATAAGATAAGAAAACAATAACAACAAATTTATTATTTATTGCAAACATATAATAAATAGAGAACCATTATTTACATAAGATAAAATTTGAATGCCCGGTTAGGTCAACTGTACGCCCTTGACGATTGGTTAGGTTTAGTCGTGATGTTTTCGTTAGTTTTAACGAAAATATCACGACTAAACCTAACCAATCGTCAAGGGCGTACAGTTGACCTAACTGGGCATTCAATGAACCCAATGGTTCCCTGAGTTTTTTATGATACACACAGACCGTGCATGGAACAAGGAACTCTTCTGGGATAATTAAATCCACTATAGTCCGAATAAGTAATGGTAAATGACAAATACCATAGTTTTTCTTTTTCATGATGCAAGCCCGACGTGGGCAACGGGTCTCTCGCAAAGAGGTCCCATAAATATAGCTTCCCTCACCAGTTATCTGCAAAGCAGACAGGATCCAGCTTTGGGACATGGATCTAGGGTTTAAAGCAGCCTAGCCCCACTACATTTAGAACCTCAATATAAGTAAAAGACTCGTTGCCCCTTTTTCTTTGATTTATTCAATCCGACGTGAATGCAACGAGTCTTTTACTTATATTGAGGTTCTAAATGTAGTGGGGCTAGGCTGCTTTAAACCCTAGATCCATGTCCCAAAGCTGGATCCTGTCTGCTTTGCAGATAGCTGGTGAGGGAAGCTATATCTATGGGACCTCTTTGCGAGAGACCCGTTGCCCACGTCGGGCTTGCATCATGAAAAAGAAAAACTATGGTATTTGTCATTTACCATTACTTATTCAGACTATAGTGGATTTAATTATCCCAGAAGAGTTCCTTGTTCCATGCACGGTCTGTGTGTATCATATATATATATATATATATATATATACTGTATATAACTTGCATGAATTTTAAATGTTTAAATTTAATTTTT
This sequence comes from Bathynomus jamesi, assembly GCA_023014485.1. Classification (NCBI taxonomy): domain Eukaryota; kingdom Metazoa; phylum Arthropoda; class Malacostraca; order Isopoda; family Cirolanidae; genus Bathynomus; species Bathynomus jamesi. Next base: position 862,612 of record JAJOZX010000484.1, read on the forward strand.
AATTTTACAAAATAAATGTTTTCATTTCAAAATGTTTTCATTAATAACTTGCATGAATTCTAAATGTTTAAATTTAATTTTTAATTTTACAAAATAAATGTTTTCATTAATTTTTCATTTTTTTTTGGTCCTATGTATGAGTTGTCCTAGGTATGAGTTGTCCTAGGTATGAGTTGTCCTAGGTATGAGTTGTCCGGGTATGAGTTGTCTGGGTATGAGTTGTCCTGGTATGAGCTGTCCTGGTATGAACTGTCCTAGAACCCCTTGAGAAGTCTCAGAATGGAGTTTTTGCCATTAATTAAATTTAAACTAAAATATTATCGCAAAATATCAAGCATTTCATAATCTAACCTAATCTAACCTAACTGCCGAACCAGCTATCTGACCAAATGAGGCTCCTATCTAAAAGCTGGAGACCTTTGTAACAGCTCGTGCCACCCACGCCATACGTGCAAAAACGCATCAAAATAGGTTAGGTACTTGCCTATATATTTTGCTTTAAATATAATTTGCAACTGACAGTTTTTTGTGTATTTTGCTTTAAATATAGTTTGCAACTGACAGTTGAACTCTCAGTTTTTCCTCTGCTTATTTCGTGAAATTGGCAGAGCTAAATTGCGTATTTCATGAAATAAGCAATAACTTTGCTTATTTCATGAATTTGGCAAATGGACTGCCAATTTCATGAAATAAGCAATATTTTGCTTATTTCATGAAATACGCAATTTTGCCAATTACGTATATATATATATATATATATATATATATATATATTATATATATATATATATATATATATATATATTGTTTTTAATGAACGAGGGGGTTTCATTTCAACTCTCGATTCGCATGAATGAAGAGAAATTTATATGAATTTAAAAAATTGATGCAGCTTGCCAGACCTATAATTAGCTGACTAAAAAGACATATAAAAACGTAAAGGGGCCAGGTTAACTAATCGTTATTATCCCTTTGAAGCTTCTTGGTGTTCCGTGTGATGATTCTCCACTTGTTGCATATCTCGGCGGAAAAACAAAGAAAAAGTGAGGGGAAAGACAGAGGAAAAAGAAAGGGTGGAGGGGACAGTCAAAGTGAAAAAAGACCAAGGATGACAAGGACTGCAGGGTCGAGCCCCATCATCCTTGGGTGCTAGGGCCGGGAGGGCGCACGTGAAACCTCCAGGAACAAGCACGTACAAACAAGCACAAAGAGCACTCAAGAGCACGAGCTTAGAACCCCTTGTGAGGATATATATATATATATATATATGGATGAATTTCACAATTAAACACGTGAAATGAATGAATGATGTTAACCCACAAGGAAAAAGAAAAATGATTCCAAGGTCTTTCGCGTAGTCAGAAGTACACCTCGTCAGGGAATGAAGGGAGCAGGCGAGATGCCCAAAATATATACAGCGGGACGGAAGCAAAAAGATTAGCACATAATTGACAAGACTTAATGAGAGGCAGAAGGAATTTAATTGTCAATTTTATACATTCCCGCACTGTTATTGAAATTATTTTGAAAATGGATAAATGCACATTCTAGAATATTTCTTTCAGTTATATCTGTTTTTAACGACCGCTTTAGAACTATCGTACTTGATGCTATGATTACATCTATACATATGGTTATACATATGGTTAAACAATGCATTAGAATTATTTGCTGTTCTACAAGCATATTTATGCTGTTTTACCCTAATATCTATCAAATTCCTTTACAATTACATTATTATAATACCTATTCTTGGCTTTCCTAAGACAGTTATCTAAAAATGAAATAGGATAACATAATTTAGTACCAATATTCATGATATTGCATTACTCGGAATCTAAAATTTCAGGACTGACAACTCTCAATGCTCTAAGAAACATAGCAAAGAAAATAGAAGATTTAATCGAGGGATGATGGTCAGAATAAAAATACACATAAGAGTTACTATTAGTAGGCTTACGATAAACTTCAAATTTGAACTAATTAGAGCATCTCCGAATTTTTAGATCCAGAAAAGATAAGCTTCCATCATTTTCTCTTTCAACTGTGAATTTAATAGATGGGATTAAATTGTTGATCCTACCAAGAAATAAGTCAACATCCAAATTATTAGGCCAAAGGCATAAAATATCATCTATATACCTGTACCAAACAAGGTTAAAATTAACAATAGTAGGCAAAATTCTGCTTTAAAAAAATTCCATATATAAGTTAGGCAATACAGGTGAGAAGGAATTTTCCATCGCCAATCCAAACAACATATGTAGCATAAAACTTATTTTCAAATTGAAATTTACAATGTTTGACACAAAGCTTAATTAACTCAATAAGTGCTGTGTTGAACAGGGAAAGACTATTCAGAGATCTTATCTTTTAAAAAATCAAGGAGGTCATCAACAGGGACTTTTGTGAATAACGAGCATACATCAAAACTTACCAGTTTGAAATTATGGTCATTAGGAAATTTCAGTTTGTCAATAAGATCCATGCTATTTACAATATGTGACTTGGAAATAGAGCCAACTAACGGCGTTAATAAGCTAACTAACCATTTAGATAGCTTATAGTTTAGGGAGCTTATTGGGCTAACAATAGGCCTCATGGGATTATTAACTTTGTGTGTTTTAACTAAACCGTACAACAGAAAGTTGTAATGTTTTTTATTAGTCATTAGTGTTCAGGGAACACATTTTTAAGTGTTGTTCTCAGTTTTTTGATGTGTGGTTGTCATGGAAACGCCAATATAAACAAACACCTAGAAAATACCTGAAACTTTATCCAGATGATAATTTGTTTTAGTTTCGAACTGAAATACTGTTAACTAATCTACCTATACTGTTTATTATAAGTGTTTACTATTTAGATACACAATTGAATCATCACATTATAGTAAAACGTAATACAATCATGTATTGTTATAGGTTAGAGTGACGCCGCCGCCGCCCGTTAGACCCACTTTTAAATTTACTTCGTCCTTTTATTATCACAATATTAGAATAAGACAATTGTGTGTTGTGACAAATATTGTGCAAATGTGTGGTATTGTTGAAACCACATTTTAATTATTATTATTTTTATTTCAGACGATCATCTACTATATCACGCATGGCAGAACCTGACTCAAGTCAGTTAAAATTTGTACAGGCGAAGAAACAGAGGCTGTCAACAAATTGGGAGAAATGCGTTATATGTCAGCAGAGTCGCAAAGAAAAACTGGTTGTACCCACAAAAGTGGGTATTGAAACATTATTGTCAACATCATTGTTACGGCAGGATGACCTTTGACAAAGACTTGAATCTGAATTTGATGACCTTACAAAATTACATAGTATGTCTGTTACATATCATCGTAGCTGTTATCAATCATTTACAAGTAAGAAAAACATTTCTCATGTTAGTACAAAATGTAGCAAGCATGATTCTGCATCACATGGTACTGAAGAACAAAGTGTTCGCACACGAGCTCAAACATCCAAGTTTACAGATTTTTCAATGTGTTTAATATGCAACGCGCGAAAGAGGGACAGTATACATAAGGTACAAACAACTACGTATCAGAGTAATCTCTACCAAGCAGCACAAACTCTGAAGGACATTCCTATGCTTGCCAAAATTGAAGCAGAAGACCTCATTGCAGCTGATGCTGTTTACCACAAATCCTGCATGGCAAGCTATACAAGCAAACATAACATGAGTGCTTCAAGGAAAATGGAAGGAGAGAACATATACGAGAAGGCATTTATGGCACTAGTAGGAGAAACAGATGTTAATCTATAACAAGGAAAAGCTTATAAGTTGAAAACCCTGCTAGACAAATTCCATCAGCTGTTACCTGACCACATTGATACCCAAGCATACCGTGCAGAAAAACTTCAGCGCCGTCTCACGAAGCATTATGGCGATAACATTGTTATTCATGCCCAGCTAGGACAGTCCAAGTCAAGCATTGCTGTCAGTAGCAGTGTCAGCTTAGGAGATACTGTCAGAACCTTTGCTCAACTGAAGGAAGATTTCAACTCTAATGAGATGACACTTGGTTCTGCTGAAGAACAATCAAATGTTCCAGTGAATTCAGAAAGCTTACTTCATTCTGCCATTGGTATGCTTAGACAAGAAATAGCACAAATTGAAAAACCACCTGAGTACTACACAGCTACTGAAATTGGCCTGAAAACATCTGAAGAATTTGTTCCATCACTTTTACAGAAGGCGTTTCTCTGGTTGCTGAGCAAAGAGGCATTTGAATCGCGTGATTCAAATTACCAGCCAGCAGAAAAATTACAACGTAGAGTCTTAGCTCTTGCAGAAAGTGTTATTCATAACAGTGACAGCAATGAATTAAGTCCTGTGGCTCCTAGTCTACTTCCGGCCATGCATGCATGCTTTGACAGGATGTGATAGCGTCTCATCATTCTGTGGCATAGGAATAAAGAAAATGTGGAAAACCATGGAGTCATTGGAGAAGAAAGGTTCGGTTCCACTCCTTGGTAGTTTGGGTACTGACAACACAATTGAGGCCGAACATGCAGCCCGACAGTTTGTTGCTACTCTATACAATCCAAAGGATGCATATAAAGAAGAACATAATGACTTGAATGTTCTGAGAGTCTGCCTTGCTGACAAGAATGTACCATTACACAAACTACCCCGATCAGAACCTAGCTTTCGTCAACACTTTAAGAGAGCATCATTTCAGACCCACATTTGGATGTTGGCTCACGTTGCTAAACCAGATATGTCTTCACCAGATAGAAATGGGTGGCAAAGAGAGGGTGAGGAATTAAAGTTGAGGTTATTTGATGGACCAGCAACTGCAGAAGTATTAGATGAGCTTCTGTGCTCATGCCTTGGACACAGACAATGTAGTAAGAACTGCAGTTGTGCAACGAATGATATGGCATGCACAGAGGAATGCGTCTGCGAGGCAACTGAGGACTGCATGAATGAACAAACCCATCACAAACCACCGCTGGATGAGCTAGATGAATAACCATATTATAGCATTGTGCACTAGTAATTTATTAGTGTGTTTCATATATGCTGTTACAACGTGAGTTATTCCCCAGTATGGGGTAGACTGCGAATAACGCATTGAATTGATATTGCGGGAGTCACCGAACACAGTATGCACTTACATGCAATTTTGTAATTGAAAAACAAGTTGAGACTGTTAGTGGAAAAATTCCAATTTTAAGTAATGATTTTTTTTATTTAGTAGTTTGCTTCATAAAGATAAGAATTGTTAAAATTTAGTTGGTTTAATTGATTTTAGTTGATTTAGTTGATTTTGTGTTATGTACATCGATATACGTATAGTAACTTAATTTTTGTTTTACAAAATTGACGTTCTTCAAATATCACTATCGATCCTTTCACACAGTTAACAATTCAAACTTTATTTTCAAGTGCGACATTATTATATATGTATTGTAATCATGCCAACATTTGCCTGTTTTTCATAACTGAACGCTAAACCTTTCTGCTGGCATGTGAACAGAGGTTTCCATTATTAACCCATGTAGTCACAGTACTTTGTATGGTGATTCAGCATTTTAATATGGCATTCATTTTGTTCAACACAGTGTATTAATGCTTGGAGTATCAAAATACCTGAATTATTGTACTCGAAATTAGTTTTGTGTAACTCATATTAATCAGTTTTGTGAAACACCTGTATTTTAGGTGATATTTTTTTGGGTCTAACAATAACGTTTTTAGGCAAAAAATAAAATATATCATGTAAAGGGATGTTTTTATAGATAAATTGATATAGTGTAGCACTAGAGCTTTCAGAAAATGTATAACTTCATGGGAAAAAACCTTGTCTTCACTGTTTGTTGTGTCTTCAAAGATTTCAGTTGTAATGCGTGAATTGAAAACATGAATACATGAGTACCTGTACATTAGGGCGGAGTGAAACGCAACTTTTTTTAAAATTTATTTTCCTCACTTGTTTTTTGGTGTATTAGAACATAAAAATGATGTATTCAGTCATTTAATGTTTGTAACTCAAACCCTCTCTCGCATTTTTACATAAAAGCAAAATGGCCATCAGCCGGTTGTCCATAAACAAAAACATGCTCATAACATAAAAACTAAGTGTTCTATCAAAAAACATAATTGAAGAAAAACGCTTTATAATGCAAAACTATACTTAAAAAACACCATTGTGCATACATTGTATTGAAATTGTATCTGGTCCCACTTGGTTGGATGCCGTAAACGAATTACAATTGAATGCGATATAAAACCCGCTCATCTCAAATATTATTATTTTTTCCAGGAGAGGCATCAGATCCTTTTTGGTTTCAAGTGAGGGAAGCAGAGAGCGACTTTTTATTCTTGACCTAATAAATCCGTCTCTTGATTCCTGTGGTATTACTGATGCTGATGCATCCGTAACCAACTTCACGGCTCTTTCGACGTTCTGTGTGTGAATGGGGTATTGCTCAACTTTGAAACATTTTGTTTCGTACTCAAGCAATTCTTCATCACACAATTTAGAAGTGAGAGGTGATTCACTGATATCAATCCTATCCCAAAAGAAGATGTCTGTCCAATATGATGCTTTGAAGTTCAATTCTGGTACTCTAAATTCTCTGATTTTCCTTGTATTGGCTTCCTTACACTTTCTTGTCTGTATTATTCGATCGATTGCAACTTTGCGCAGCTTTTGCTCACTATCTGACAGCATTGATAGAAGAATATTTTCTGAGTGAGCAAAATAGACATTCCGTAATATAAGGTTGGACAACTTTTTGTACATCTTGGGGTATCAGGCAGATACGGTTTAAATTTTATATTGAACCAGTTAGGACCATAGTTTGTTACTATGAACAGAACAAGGCTACATAACTCTCTGGAGGGATTCTTTTGGGAGACACAATAACGACATAGTCTGTTAGCTACAGTTAACCATCTAGAATTGCTAAGGGGACCAGGCTTGAGTTTCTCAGGCTTCCGTCAACATATGCTTCTCTTATGGCCCCAATTATTCTGAACATGTATTGTTGATCATTACTTAAATCTTCTATGAGCCCATCTGTGAGAACTGGGATGCTATCGGCCCCATCCGTAATTGGGGAGAACTTTACCACAGGCATCTCATGACAAGTCTTAAGAGTATTACTAATAGATCCACTGAATGATCTTGGCCCAGTTGTTTACCCGTCATATCGCTCAAACAGATGCCTTAAGGGAAGTTCATTCGTATGTAACATACAAATGCTCCATTGCAATAGTCGGTTCAGCTTCTGCTCGATGAAATGGATTATGCCACCTTTAGACCCAGTTTTGACATTCGTACTGTCGCACCCTATCACCTGGAGATTCTGGTCTAGTGTCACTTCATTCAAGTAAGCGAACAACGATTCAGATACATCACTTGCGTTTCCAGATTTAGGGCTCAAGTGGTTAAGGTATTCTCCACCAGGCTCACTCAATAGTACATAATGTTCTTCAACAATTATATCCTGGTACCATTTACCATCTTTATTTGTCTTTACCAACGTCTTGTCTTTTCTCCCATCAAAATATAAAGCTTTAACATCACCATAACTTTGTGCAGCTTCAACTTGTAATGTTTTTCTCAATTTCTGTCTCTCTCTTCTCACCTTACTTCGATCAATAAAAAAGTTACTCTCTACCAATGATTTTTTTTAACAATTCAATAAGCTTCGCACTGCTTTTGGATCGATTGAGTTGCGTAACCTTGTCGGTAAAACGTTTCAGCTTGGTAATTATGGATTTTTTACTCATTGAGGGTATTGATGAACGTTTCCACACTTCAACCAATGCTTCTGCTATCGTTTCGAGAATATTTGTCAATTTTGCAGATGAGCCTTCCTTCAGTAGAAGAAAATATCTCCCAACCTTCATATTAGAGGGTAAGACATTATGTGGCAATTCACTTGGAATTCGAAACAGAAAATGTTGCTTCACCGACTGTCTAGTTAGTAGGGATTTTGCCTTTAGATATGAGGTTAAATTTCTACAGAAATATCACATTATGAAAATCTGAAACAATATAAAACACGGAATTAGTTAAAACAAATTATATATAAGCTCTAAAACTAAAATGTAAACATATTTTACTCAATAGTCTTTGTAGCCACACATGCTACAATATGCAGCATGCGGCTCCTACCCCCATCCCTTATGAGCCATATGCAAGAGGTCATTGACCTCGAGTGAGACTGATGTTCAGATAAGCGTGTGTTCTTAAGTAGTTGGTGATTAGTAAGTATCGCTTGTGTTGTGTGAATATATTTACTCATTATCATAGTTATAACCAAATAACACAAAATATAACGCGACATCTCTCAAAAACCGATAGATATTATACTAAGGGTCTTTCAAAATATGACTTTCCGCCATTTTGTTTTCGACAAAAATGCGGCGGGTGGAAGGTCCTAAAAAGAAAATATTATCTTTTTAGAACTTCTAGAGGGTCAATACACCAAATCATGAGTGAGGCAGGACGGTTTAATATTTTCACGCCACCCTACTGTTCATAGCTGAAGTTAATGGCTGATTTTACTCTCTTAGCACACTCAGAATGGAGGACAACATGCCAAACTTATATATCCAGATAATGCAAATCATTTTAGGACATGTTGTACATTTCTGTACAAGGGGGGTATTAAACTAAAAAAATATGGCCTGTTATCAGGGTTGGACGCTCACCTACTAGTGTAGTTTGCGTTCTCCAACTTTGTCCGCGTTTACCTAATCAAATAAAGCGTTAAAACTAACGAAAATATTACGACTTAACCTAATTAATCGTCAATTTATATTCAAAAGAAGATTAGACGCCTGGCTTAGAACAATCCCCGATGAGCCGGGCGTACCTGGCTATGTGAGGTGAAGAGTACAAGAAACCAACTCACTACTTCACCAGGCCAATTCAAGAGGAGGGGCGACAAGTTTGACCTTCGTGAAATGAGGAATCATCGCACGGAACATTTGAAAAGTGTATATATATATATATATATATAATATATATATATATATATATTATATATATGGGATGAATTTCACAATTAAACACCTGAAATGAATGAATAATGCAAACCCATAAGGAAAAAGAAAAATGATTCCAAGGCCTTTCGTGTATGCAGAAGTACACCTTGTCAGGGAATGAAGGGAGAAGGCGAGATAACAAAAATATATACAACGGGAGAGAAAAACGAAAAGATTATCACATGATTAACAAGAGATGATTAGAGGCAAAAGGTATTTTAACAGGATATTGTCAGTTTTATACATTCCCGCACTGTTACTGAAATAATTTTAAAAATGGATAAATGCACATTCTAGAATATTCCTTTCAGTTATATCTCTGTTTTTAACGACCGCTTTAGAACTGTCTCACTTGATGCTAAGATTACATCTATACATATGGTTAAAAAATGTATTAGAATTATTTGTTGTTCTACACGCATATTTATGCTGTTTTACCCTAATATCTAACGTTTTACCCGTTTGGCCTATATATACTGAGTTACATTTTGTACATCCGATCGAATACACACAACCAACCACATTATCCGGGCTATTCTTTGTTAGGTGTGATTTAACAGTATTATTATACTTAAAGACTACATTAATGCCAATTGCTTTAATAAGTAAAGTAGGAAGATATTGAAAATTAACATGGTAAGGTAGGCTAAGGATATTTTTACGCTCAAATTCCTTTACAATGACATTATTATAATACCTATTCTTGGCTTTCCTAAGGCAGTCATCTACAGTAAAATGAAATATTCTAGAATGCGCATTTATCCATTTTGAAAATAATTTCAATAACAGTGGGGGAATGTCTAAAATTGGCAATATCATGTTAAAATACCTTTTGCCTCTAATCAACTCTTGTTAATCATGTGCTAATCTTTTTGTTTTTCTGTCCCGTTGTACGTATATATTTTTGTAATCTCGCCTTCTTCCTTCATTCCCTGACGAGGTGTATTTCTCAATACACGAAAGGCCTTGGAATCACTTTCTTTTTCCTTGTGTGTTTGCATCATATATATATATATATACACAAATTCAGAATGGTTCCCTGAGAACATTATATGTTAAACACAAACCGTGCATGGAACAAGGAACTCTTCTGGGAAAATTAAATCCACTATAGTCCGAATAAGTAATGGTAAATGACAAATACCATAGTTTTTTCTTTTTCATGATTTTAGCCCGACGTGGGCAACGGGTCTCTCGCAAAGAGATCCCATAAATATAGCTTCCCTCACCAGCTATCTGCAAAGCATACAGGATCCAGCTTTGGGACATGGATCTAGGGTTTAAAGCAAGCCTAGATCCCTACATTCAGAACCTCTATATAAGTAAAAGACTCGTTGCATTCACGTCGTGTTGAATAAATCAAAGAAAAAGGGGTAACTATTGTATTTTTAGCCAAAAAAACCAAACTTAAACCTCAACCGGGACATTGAGCGTCCACTTTTCAAGGCACGAAACACGTCCGTTTAGTATACACAAACTCAGAATGGTTCCCTGAGAACATTATATGTTAAACACAAACCGTGCATGGAACAAGGAACTCTTCTGGAAAATTAAATCCACTATAGTCCGAATAAGTAATGGTAAATGACAAATACCATAGTTTTTTCTTTTTCATGATTTTAGCCCGACGTGGGCAACGGGTCTCTCGCAAAGAGATCCCATAAATATAGCTTCCCTCACCAGCTATCTGCAAAGCAGACAGGATCCAGCTTTGGGACATGGATCTAGGGTTTAAAGCAAGCCTAGATCCCTACATTCAGAACCTCTATATAAGTAAAAGACTCGTTGCATTCACGTCGTGTTGAATAAATCAAAAAAAAGGGGGTAACTATTGTATTTTTAGCCAAAAAAACCAAAACTTAAACCTCAACCGGGACATTGAGCGTCCACTTTTCAAGGCACGAAACACGTCCGTTTAGTATACACAAACTCAGAATGGTTCCCTGAGAACATTATATGTTAAACACAAACCGTGCATGGAACAAGGAACTCTTCTGGGAAAATTAAATCCACTATAGTCCGAATAAGTAATGGTAAATGACAAATACCATAGTTTTTTCTTTTTCATGATTTTAGCCCGACGTGGGCAACGGGTCTCTCGCAAAGAGATCCCATAAATATAGCTTCCCTCACCAGCTATCTGCAAAGCAGACAGGATCCAGCTGTGAAACTTCTTTGAATCCCCTCCAGCTGTCTAATGTCTTCTTTTTTATATGGGGATGTTAGGACCGAGCAGTATTCCAGTTTGGGTATTATCAGGGTTTTCAGTAGAGGGATCATTACATTCCTATCCCTTCGTTTAAAAGTTCTCAATATCTGACCCGTTATTCTCTTTGCTCTGTTTACTCCTATCTTATTTTGTGTTTCAAATTTCGCATCATCTGTCATTACAACCCCTAAATCTTTTGCTCTGGAATTTCTCTGGACTTCCTGTCCATTTGGGGTATAATATTCCATGGACTTTAGGTCTTCTCTTTTTCCGTACCGTAATAGCTGAAATTTCTCGGTGTTAAACTTCATATTGTTGTCTTCCGTCCACTTGTAAATTTTGTTTATGTCGGTTTGTAGAGATCCTATGTCTTCTGGTTTTCGTATTTTTCTACTGATCTTTGTGTCATCTGCAAAGGATGTTACTGTGCTGTCTCTGGTAACGTCCTCATCTATGTCAGTTAGCATGATTATGAAGAGTAGTGAGAAGCTAATACCGTTCCTTGTGGTACTGAGCTGAGGACCTCTGATTCTGATGAAGATACTCCTTGTACTGTAACGACTTGCCTCCGCTCACTAAGGAAATTATATATCCATTTCCTTACTTTTCCTGTTATTCCCATATATTTCAGTTTATGTATTATGATTCCATGGTCACACTTGTCGAACGCTTTAGCAAGTCTGTGTATAGTACATCATAGTTTCATTACTTTCAAGTGAATCAATAATGTTGTTGTAGTGTTCCATTAGTTGTGACAGGCATGATCTGCCTGACCGAAACCCGTGTTGGTTATCATTGAATTTTTTCTGAGTTTCCAAAAAGTCATAGATTTTCTGTCTAACAATTCTTTCAAATATTTTGGTGAGATGAAATGTAAGCGACACTGGCCTATAGTTTTTGGCCTCGGATCGATCTCCTCCTTTATATATTGGACTATGTTCGCGCTCTTCAGGATGTCCGGTATTTCTCCCGTGTTAATGATCGTCTCCATATCCAGTATAGGGCTCTGCGATTGCATTCTTGCAGTTTTTGATCAGGTGGCATTCCATTTATCCGGTCCTGCCGCTGAGTGTGTTTTTAGTTTCCCTATGACTTGTGCAATATCCTCCGTCGTAAAGTCGAAATCCGTTATACTTTCCCCTTGTGGTTCTTCTTCAAAGAACGCGTTTCTATCGCATATCAGTTTGTCAGTTTTGGGATACTGAAAGATGATTCATACTGAGCTTTTAATATTTCAGCTACTTCTGTTAGATCATCAGATAAATCACTGTTCTCATTTTTTAAAGGCCCGATAGTCGCATAGTTTTTCGACTTTCTTTTGCGAAATTATAGAAGTACTTTGAGTTAGCCTTTATCGCTTCTATAGCGTCATCTTCTTCTTTTTCTGTATGCTTCTCGATTAGTTCTTGTATGACGACATCGATACTTTGCAGTTTATCATTTAATATTTTCTGATGTTATCTTTACAATTACTTAATTTTGCAGTCACTCTTTTCTCTTTCGGAACAATGCCCTCTTTGTCTTTCGAACCTGCTTCTCTTTCCTCTTTGTTGTATCTTTGGGACATGTTTTTCCACAATTTCTAACGTCTTCTCCTCTAACGTCATTAGCATCTCTTCCGTTGTCTTGGCCTCGAAAATGGTTTTCCAATCTATTACTTCCATGCTGGATGTCACAACTTCCCAGTTTATATATATATATATATATATATATATATATATATATATATATATATGTTAAACACAGACCGTGCATGGAACAAGGAACTCTTCTTATTCGGACTATAGTGGATTTAATTTTCCCAGAAGAGTTCCTTGTTCCATGCACGGTCTGTGTTTAACATATAATGTTCTCAGGGAACCATTCTGAGTTTGTGTATATATATATATGTTATAATGTTATAATGTTTCAGACCAACAAAGACCCTGGGATCCACTCATGGCTGGTCTACCTAACTGTGTTCGTAATTGTGTATTGTGCATGTCCTCCGTGGCGGCGGAGTGGACCTACAATTTTACGTGGGTTCCGAACCACAAAGCCTTAATTTTACTATCTTAAACTGTACCCAATCTATCAACATATGCGTCTAATCGATTTTTAAACATGTTTATAGACGTGCTACTAATTACTTCTACCGGCAAACTATTCCACCTATTTACTATTCTATGCGTAAAAAAGTTTTGGCAACTGCTGTCTCGAACCTTCTACTTGTCAACTTATACCCGTTATTTCTAGTCCTATTATATTGAGATATTTCGAAAAAGCTATCTCTATCTACGTTATCGAACCCATTCATAATTTTCAAAACCTGGATTAGATCACCTCTTAGCCGCCTAGTCTCGAGTGTAGTCAATTTTAACTCCTTAAGTCTATCCCCGAACGACTTTGACCTAAGCGACGGAATCATCTTAGTTGCTCGTTTTTGAACTCTTTCGAGTTTGTCCATATCTTTTCGCATATGCGGATTCCAAAATTGGATCGCGTACTCCAAATGGGGTCTAACTAATGATTTATAAAGAGGAACTATAATATTGCGCGATTTGTACTCAAAATTCCGAGCTATAAAACCTAATACTTTGTTCCGCCACTTTTAAATCACCAGTGACTATAACTCCTAAATCTTTTTCCTGCTCTACGCTTGCTAACTCCTTCCCTGACATACTATACGCAAAATTACCGTTACGTTCGACTATCCGATCCCTAATTATTGATTCCAGTAGCTTACCTACAACAGTCGTTAAACTGATTTGCCTATAATTTCCCGCCGCACCTTTATCGCCTTTCTTAAAGATAGGTGTTACGTTTGCTAACTTGAAATTATCTGGTACGCATCCCTCAGAAATAGACGCATTAAAAATCTTTGTTAGCGGCACAACAATGCTATCTTTTGAGTCTTTAAGTTGTATGGGATATATGGAATCCGGCCCCGGGGATTTACGCATTTTCATTTTATCAATATAGCGCATTACCTACCCTTCACTAACCACAATATTATCGAACATATTACCATTATCAAAAGGTATTATATCTATGACCGTAGAGATATTCGTTACATCTTCTATAGTAAAAACTGATGTAAAAAAATCGTTTAACAAGGTAGCCATTTCCTTGTTTTCAGGAACTAGATCTCCGTTAACATTTTTCAACGGCCCCAAGACACTTTTTACTGGATTTCTATTGTTGACGTATTGAAAGAATGGCTTGGGGTTTTCTTTACCGTCACGAGCTATGGAGATTTCAAATTCGCGCTTTGACTTTTTTATTACACTTTTCGCCTCACGCCTTAGAGATATGTAGTTGTTTCGTAACCACAAATTGTCTTTATCGAACTTATGTAGCCTATAAGCCCTATCTCTACTCTTTATAATATCTCCTACTCTAGAAGTAAATCACAAGGGCTTGTTGTTTACTTTCGCACGCTTAATTTTGTACGGTACACATTCATCACTTATAGTCCTAAGTACTGTTTCAAACGATTCCCACATTAGTTTTGCGTTGGAGATCCCCATTACTTTTTCCCAATTGACGTGTGACAATTTATTTCGAAATTTACAAAAGCGTGCGTGCTGGAAGTTAGGAATTTTAGTCGAGTTATCTGGTTTCGAGTGACTTACTGAGAGGACAAACTCTACCATATTGTGATCGCTATTGCTTAACGGTTCTATTTCTTGAAGATTAATAATTAGCCTATCATCCGTAGTTATTACTAAATCTAAAATACGGTCCAACCTCGTAGGTTCCCTAACTTTTTGAATAAGAAATCTATCCTCGAGAAAATTAACTAAACGATTACCTTCCGCGTCTCCCTGCATTGTATCGTAATTCACGTTGGCGCAATTAAAGTCACCCATAACTAAGGCCTGCTCACTACCTATTTTTCTCTTTAGTTCACGATATAACGCTTCGTCCGTATCAGCTGTTTGAATAGGGGGCCTATATATAACGGCAAGAAGAAGTTTGAAATCGTTGAATTTAAGTTCTGCTATAGTCGAATCTATCGGTTCTGGAATTGCGTGCTTTACTTCTATAACGTTCGCAATATTATCTTTGATATACAACATAACACCGCCTCCTCGCCTACCTATTCTGTTTTTAAGAAAAAGTCTATAACCTCTAATTTGATACTGCCCTAGAAAGTCACGTGTTTCAGTGCTAAGCCACGATTCATTTATCGCAATTAAATCATAGTCTTTACAAGCAATTAAAGAAAAAAATTATTTTATTTTATTTCGTAGGCTACGAGCATTTAAGGATAGAACCTTAAAATTGTTTGTAATTGCGACACCTTCGCGAGCGCAGGGGAAATTTGTGAAAATTACACTGGGACCGTTCGAGTTATGGGAGCCTGGAAAGAAGAGACAGTATTATGAAATAGTCTTCCTTAGCGCGCAGCTCCAACGTCATTAAGATGAAGTCCATCTCCGAGGAAGAAGTACCTCCTGCCGTAGAAACTGTTCCAAAAATTCGCAAAATGCACTCCTTCCTGTTGGCAAAGAGACTTTAGGTTATTGTTGATATAGGTCGCCTTGCTGTAAAAATCGCTACGTTGGATAATTCGAGGATAATTACTGTGGATATATATATATGTTAACCCCTCCGTCTATGGCCTGGGTTGGTTCGAAGTCGACGGGGGTTGTAGTTAGGTGGCAGCAATGGATGTGTTACTTGCAGTAGTTTCTTTCATATTGTTCTCCAAGTTGTTCTATAGTGGCTCGGAGGATTCAGGGAGGCTTACTAAATTCTCTGAAGATTCCCAGATTCTTCTTATAACGTATCGGGTGAAGTTTAATGATTAAGTTCTCTGAAGAGGGCAAGTCTCGAAGGAGAAGATAAAGACTTATTTCTTACTGTAATTTACTGCTAAAATGTACAGGTAGTGCTCAGCCTCTGAATTGACTTCTGAATGAACATGGAAGAATTTACTGGGGTTTATATACCCCGATTCTACTAACATCATCATTATTATATGTTGAAGAGGCTGCATTATTTTTGCACAATGTTTGAAAATAGAGTAAATATTTTTGTTATGATAATGGGTAACAGATAAACATGATATAGGAAGAGGAAGTCATATTTTTAGCTTAAACCGCATATTTTTAGATCTGTTGTTTTCCCTGATGCGCCGAGTTAATTAGAACGGAAATTGAATCATGCATTCTTATATTAAGATATGCATATGGACAAAAAATAAAAGTTTAAGGCAAGACATAACTTCATCTTTTATAATGAAGAGAGGATGCATTTAATCTAAAAAATGATTGAGAATTTTGAAAAGAGTAAGTCACTAATTATTTGGCAACAGGAAGCAACTGCAAAATTTATTCGGTACTTATTCGTTTTTTGACCCAGTCTCTTTTTATAATGAGAGCAAACTTTTCTGGTCAATTTTGAGGTGTTCTGCACGAATCTGCCATCCGTTTCTTGTGCAAATGCGTAGTTTTCGAGATATCGTCATCTCGAAAACTACGCATTTGCACAGTAAACGGATGGCAGATTCGTGCAAAACACCTCAAAATCGACAAGAAAATTTTGCATTCGTGCTAAACACAACCTAACCTAACCTACCGTAACTTAACTTAACCTAACCTAACAACCTAACCTAACCAGTCACCTTATTTTGGAGGATATAGTTCTGCAAATGCAGTAAGGAAGTGATGCAGAACTGTAGAATCGTCAGGATGTTCTGCCAGGAACAAGTATCGTGCAACATATTTCCGGTAATGAGGGCGTATGTTCGCAGCACGTAAAACCCACGATTTCACATCCTTCCACAAGCGTTCAATCATCTTCGAGTCTTGTCTTAAAATACAGGCAGTATTACATTTAGGGCAAATCACGGATGTCGGAATTATGCCGTGATTGGAAAAAACATCTAAACTTTTATCTTCATCGAGGCCAACAGGGCGGATTAGGTCTTCAAAATCAAGTTCACAAGATTGACACGTCATGGTTCTAGAACGAAAATCACCAAACTAACGAGTAACAGAAAGAAGTAGGCAAAATCAAGAAAAAGTAGCCAAAAATAAACAAAGTAAACTATAGTTGAATGAAAATCTCCAAAAAAGGTAGCCAAAATAAACAAATTAACCGAAATTTATATACATACATATTAGAAAGTAGAAAATATTTTTTTTAGAAAAAATACATTTTATACAAATTTGCACAAGATAATATATATATTTTCTTATTCAGTTTTGATTGGTTATTCAATATATATTGCTGTTAGAGCTGGGTGTGACTGGGTCAAAAAACGAATAATAACCATTTATTCCAACGAACGAAAAAAAATAATAATAAAAAAAATAATAATATCGCTGAGTGTATATTTCTACATGGCGACACTGTCGTGTCGGACATTTAGTATAATCTAAGTACATCACTAAGTACGGTGTAATTTTGGTTTATTACAATTATGATTATAATTACCAATCGAATTCACATTCACTTATTATCGCTAATTACAATTCCATTAAAGTACATTAATTACATTATAAATTATTATCATTAATTACAGTGTAATGTGCAGGAGCGCCGTCTTGCTGGAACCATGTTGGGAAATTTCCTTCTTCGTTCAAGACACTGGGAAATGCTTCTTTCTTGAGCATACGTAGGTAGGTGCCTCCAGTGACATGTTCATCGAAAAAGAGGGGGCCTATGATGGGATCCTTCCAAATGCCACACCATACCATCACCCGAGATGCACCTTGTTCCTTTGAAGAGGTATACCAGTGAGGGTTGTTTTGAGACCAGTGGCGGGTGTTCTGTCGATTTACCTCACCATTTCTATAAAAAACAGCCTCGTCACTGAACAGAATGGTGGACGGGAAATTGGCATCCCGAGCATATTGTTCCGTAGCCCATTCACAAAATTCCATCCGCCGGTCGGGATCATCTTCGCTTAATTTCTGTAGGATCTGAAGTTTATATGGATGCCATTTGTGAGCCTGAAGAATGCGATGGATGCTACTTTTCGACACTCCTGTCTCGGCGGACAATCGCCGAAGAGACTTATTGGGACTTCTGTTAAAATGAGCCAGGATAGCAATCGCTGTATCATCGTCAGTGGACCTCCTTGAAGGTCCACTGCGTGGTTTATCTTCTATGGATCCTGTTTCCTTAAACTTTGCAACAAGTCTGCTAACACAACTCTGTGTTATTGGCTCGCGGTCTGGTCTGTGATGCCGGACCCTCCTGTGATGCCGGACCCTGTGTATATATATATATATATATATATATATATATATATATATATATATATTATATATATTAATGACGAAGATAGCGGTAAAATCCAGGAAGATCTGAATAAAATCGTTGATTGGTCAGTCACCTGGCAAATGAGGTTTAACGTCGATAAGTGCAAAATTTGACATAGGTTCGCATAGTAATTTTGCGCAAAGTATGTCAGGGAAGGAGTTAGCAAAGCGTAGAGCAGGAAAAAGATGGTAACGGCTGTGTCATCGTCGGTGGATATCCTCGGTGGTCCACTACGTGGTTTATCTCCTCTGGATCCCGTTTCCCTGAACTTTGCTACAAGTTTGCCGACACAGCTGGGTGTTATCGGCGCGCGGTCCGGATGCAATCTGTTAAATTCCTCAGCGACCTCCCTCTGACTCCGATTTTGTACGAGCAGAATTACCTGGATGCGTTTTTCCTTACTGAAAGACATCAAGGGCACTTGCATAAACGGAAAAACATGAATTACTCATTTTACCCTATGGTTCCAGACTTATGGGACACCCTATATATATATATATATATATATATATATATATATATATATATTATATATATATATATATATATATATATATATATATATATATATATCGGGTGGCCACAAAAAAACTTTACTTAATTGAAAGTTTAATAACTGCAACAATTCAAAACTTATGCAATTGAGATTTTGCACACATTAACAGATGCATATAATCTATAATTGCTGGAATTTTCAAATATGTAGGTTCTATAGTTTTGTTACAGTGAACAATTTAAAAGCATATGTCTAAAAATAGCATGCCTGGTGTGTATCTGACACGTACGTGCGCTAGCGTAGGCTAAACCTAATGTAGCGTAGTATGACACGCGCGCTGGCGTAGGCTAAACCTAATGTGAATTTGCTTTCTTTTATTTTTCCGCTAAAACCCCGCCAGCATGACGTTAAGTAAAAGTGATAAAGCCATCATAGAAGCATGTGTCAAGGAAAAAGGTTGGAATGGAAATAGGATTGTCCGAGAATTCCCCGCAAAGAACTGGACTCATCAAAGTGTTTATAACTTAATAAGAAAGATAAAGGATACTGGATCAACAGCTAGAAAACCCGGCAGCGGCAGGCCCAAAAGTGTTTCAACAGAAGAAAATAAGGCTGCCGTGGAGGAACTGATTCAATCCCAGGAGAATACACCAGGAACTCATCGCTCCCAGAGACAGATTGCGTACGACCTTGGGATTTCTCGCTCCTCTGTACCAGGGATTGTAAAACGTTTGAAATTGAAGGCCTACAAGAGAATTCGAGTTTCTCGGCGTGATCAGAATGTAAGACAGCGTAGAAAGACCCGCTGTAAATCCCTATATGAACGCTACTCAGCTGAAGACGTGCAAAAAGTTGTGTTTACAGACGAAAAGGATTTCACGTTGGAGGTGGCCAAAAACAGGCAAAATGACAGGGTTTATGGTTCAAGGAAAAAGGACATTCCTCCCTCCAGGCTTTATCATGAAACCTCACGATTCAGCAGAAAAGTAATGGTATCGGCGGGAATTTCATGGAAGGGGAAAACACGATTTAATTTTATTGCCACAAACGAAACTAAAGTTAACTCTGAGCGCTACATCAACCTGTTAGATAATGGGTTACTTCCTGATTGTCGTCAGCTGTATCCTGATGAGGCCTACATTTTCCAGCAAGATGGGGCACCCGCCCATACAAGCCGAGCGACCCAAAATCATCTAGAGCAAGAGACCCCTAATTTCATCAAAAAGGATGAATGGCCGCCTCAGTCTCCCGACTGTAATCCGATGGACTATTCAGTATGGGATTCCCTCATGGTGAAGGTTTACGGCAGCCAGAAAGACAAATTCACCGAAGATGAACTTAAGGAGAAAATCAGTAGAGCATGGGAGGATATCACCTTAGATGAGTTTCGAAAGTGCATCTCCTCGTGGAAGAAGCGATTGAGGGCAGTTTACCAACAGGGAGGTGGTCACATTGACCATTTGTTTAAGTAAATTTTGTTAAGTTCAAATTCATTTTCTTCGGCATGCTATTTTTAGACATATGCTTTTAAATTGTTCACTGTAACAAAACTATAGAACCTACATATTTGAAAATTCCAGCAATTATAGATTATAACCATCTGTTAATGTGTGCCAAAGCTCAATCGCATACGTTTTGAATTGTTGCAGTTATTAAACTTTGAATTGAGTAAAGTTTTTTTGTGGCCACCCGATATATATATATATATATATATATAATGTTAATCCCTCAGTCTATGGCCTTGGGTTGGTTCGAAGTCGACGGGGGATCTGGTTAGGAGGCAGCAACGGATTTTTTTACTCACAATAGTTTCTTCTATAATACTCTCCGAGTTCTTCTGTAGTGGTTCGGAGGATTCCGTGAAAACTCTTTTACTGTAATTTACTTCTAAAAATGTACAAGTAGTGCTCTGAATTTACAGGGGTAGAGGTTCGACCTCTTTCGACCATGGCTCAGGCCGGAATCTAAAAAAAATTAAGGAGGTAAGGGGCCTCTGCCCCCTCCTCTGGGAGTGGTCTAAGAAGAAGAAGAAGAAGAAGTCGTAATCGAAGAAGAAGTAATCGAAGTCGCAGTAATCATTATTTCACAATTACATGCTTTATATATAATCTAAATTTTCGGGAAGTGCAGTTTGAAGGTTAAGTTTTCCCCTTTAAACACATGATCAAAATTTTTAAAGATTCCAAATAAAAATTTAAAAAATAATAATTAAAAAATAATCGTATTTTCGCCGAGTATACATCTCTAAAGGGCGACATAATTTCGTAGTACATTGAGTATAATCTAAGCACATCACTGAGTACACTGTAATTTTGGTCTACAATAACTATGATTACAATTACGGGTTAATTCAAATTCACTTATTATCGTCAATTATAGTTTTATTAAAGTACATTAATTACATTATATTAAATTATTATCGTTAATTAAAGTATGATACATTAATTACATTATAAATTATTATCATTAATTACAGTTTCATTAAAGTACATTAATTACATTATATTAAAGTATTACAGTTAATTACAATTAAACAGTTAACTATAGCTTTGTTTTGTTTTCACAGTGTTTCATATTTATAGACAATTAAGATGTTAAGAATATAACACAAAGTACATGGGCACATACGGTATATATATATATATATATATATATATATATATATATATATATAACATAACACATAATAATGTTTTATAACTTCGAATCAGAGTGAGAGGAGATGTTACGTTTTCAGATGTCAATTTATGCTGTGATCATCGAATTGCGTACACTTGCATAAGCATTTTCGAGTTTATTGCGAGAGGCGAAATAATTAAAAATAAAAAATAAAAAAACAATACATGCGAACGTATTTGCACGACTTTCAACGAACAGATACGGATGCATAAAGTTTTGTACACATTTCATAGACTGACACGAGTAAAAATGAATATTTAATAAAATTGATATAGGATAATGGTCAAGATATGGACATATGGATGAATATGGTCGAATAATAGTTATATTGCATCATACCAGACAGGACACAACATATAAATAATGACTTATAGAGAGTGAAGTTTTTATTATTATTAAAGAATTTACCATACATTGAATACGGAAGATGTCCACATACTAAACACTGATTCAGTGTTCAAGATATGGAAACGTGAAGGAAATTAAGTTACTTTTATGACGTCATAATTATTTACTTTGTACGTACCGTATAAGTCATTATTGGGAGAAATTAAAGGAGAAATTAAAGAGAAAGAGTGGATATTAAGGACTAAGAAGTACAACTACGGGTTCCAATCCTGTTATATGCAATGTGTATGCATAATCTAATAAAATTTAGGGACGAGGGTTAGATGCAAGACAACCATAATAGAATAGCACAATAGAAAGCACAAATCGAAATTCTATCCAAACTCGCTCAGGCGATTTTGGTTTCTCATGTAAAAATGAACATCCAAACATAAAAACCATACAACATAAGTACTGCATGAAGACAATGAATATAAGGATCCATATAAGAATTATACCTATAATGATTAAATAGGAATTATTCATTGTTCATTTTTCCACACACACACACACACACACACACACACACACATATATAATATATATAATATATATATATATATATATATATATATAAGGTGTTGACCGCGCCTCGGTGGTGTAGTGGTTAGCGTCGCTGACTACGAATCCATCGGCCCCGGGTTCGAGACCCGACGGCAGCCGGCGCGCAGCAAAACCCAGCTGTTCATCCTTTCACACAATAAAGAAAGTGGTTGGTAGATAAATGGGTACCCTAGGTGGCCTAGTGGTTAAGACGCTGGGCTGCTGATGGGGCGTGGTTCGGATTCCACGTTAAACTGTAGGTCTAAGGTGGAGTGAAAAGCTTGCCCTTCGTCAGAATGAACAATTCGGGCGGAAGCTAACCAAAGGTGTGTATATATAAATATATATAATATATATAAAACCTTTGGTTAGCTTCCGCCCGAACTGTTCATTCTGACTAAGGTCAAGCTTTTCACTCCACCTTAGACCTACAGTTTAACGTGGAATCCGAACCACGCCCCATCAGCAGCCCAGCGTCTTAACCACTAGGCCACCTTGGGTACCCATTTATCTACCAACCACTTTCTTTATTGTGCGGAAGGATGAACAGCTGGGTTTTGCTGCGCGCCGGCTGCCGTCGGGTCTCGAACCCTGGGTCGATGGATTCGTAGTCAGCGACGTTAACCACTACACCACCGAAGCGCATATATATATATATATATTGTGTATATATATATTTACTTTTGTTACTTTTGTTGAGTTTGAACGAAAGTTCAGGATCGACCTGCGGTCGACCCCTCTGCAGCATCCCGCCTCATTTGCGGGATTTGGTGAAGAAGGGAATTGTTGTCTGATCTCCTCCTGCAATCGTAGCCAGCCACGCATGGCTGGTCAGGGACTTTGCACAAGAATCTGTCCAGCTGGTTCTTGAAGTTATGCAGGTCGGTGTGCTGAAGATTCCAAAGCTTTGGGCCCCGTATTCTGAGGGTATTTTCCATCCTCGTTTTCATGGCCCCTTGTCCCACCGCAACTGGGACCGTACAAAATCTGCCTCTTCTGTCATTCCAGTTTGTTTCTATTTTATTTCTGAGGTTAGGGACCGAGCCCTCAAGTATTTCCATATGTATATTATTGTGTACCGCTCGCGACTTCTTTCAAGAGAGTAGAGTTCCAGGGATTGTAGTCGAGACCAGTAGTCTTCACCTTCCGTTTCCTCTATCTTAGACGTAAAAGTCCTTTGTATGGCTTCATTGTTCGCAATGTCTCTTTTTCTGTGTGGGCTTGCGAGAACTGAGCAATACTCAGTTATATATATATATATATATATATATATATATATATATATATATATATATATATTGCTTTTTTTGTAAAAAAAAAAGGTGCCGGTACTCATTGGGATATATATATATATATATATATATCTTTGGTTAGCTTCCGCCCGAATTGTTCATTCTGACGAAGGTCAAGCTTTTCATTCCAACTTAGACCTACAGTTTAACGTGGAATCCAAACCACGCCCCATCAGCAGCCCAGCGTCTCAACCACTAGGCCACCTAGGGTACCCATTTATCTACCAACCACTTTCTTTATTGTGTGAAAGGATGAACAGCTGGGTTTTGCTGCGCGCCGGCTGCCGTCGGGTCTCGAACCCTGGGCCGATGGATTCGTAGTCAGCGACGCTAACCACTGCACCACCGAGGCGCATATATATATATATATATATATATATATACACCATAACATTAACTTACCGTTTTATAGAAAATTCCAAATTTTCGTCAAGTTCTCATCTGCTTCAATATGTCGACTTCGTTCCTTGCTGTTAGTGTCAACTGCTGAGTGGCGCATAATAAATTCTACTGTGTACTAGCTCGTAGATGTTTATTTTTAGATGCCTTGCATTTGTTGTGTACGTAAAGTTTATCTACAATTGATTTCAATGCTTACCACATAACAGCTATACTTGTCATGAAATAAAATAGGTATACAGAATAATTTTATACTGCAGAATATTATAATGTAATATCGCTTAAGTTTTAAAAAACTTAAAAATTTAATAAGAAAGATTCTAGATAATCTAAGAATTAATTATTCAAAAAAAGGTGCCGGTACGCCGTACCAGTGCGTACCGTCACAAAAAAAGCCCTGTATATATATATATATATATACACACACACACTGTATATATATATATATATATATATAGTGTATAGAAGTAAAGCACACAATTCCAGAACCGATAGATTCGACTATAGCAGAACTTAAATTCAACGATTTCAAACTTCTTGCCGTTATATATAGGCTCCCTATTCAAACAGCTGATACGGACGAAGCGTTATATCGTGAACTAAAGAGAATAGTAGGTAGTGAGCAGGCCTTAGTTATGGGTGACTTTAATTGCGCCAATGTGAATTACGATACAATGCAGGGAGACGCGGAAGGTAATCGTTTAGTTAATTTTCTCGAGGATAGCTTTCTTATTCAAACGGATGGGGAACCTACGAGGTTGGACCGTATTTTAGATTTAGTAATAACTACGGATGATAGGCTAATCACGGATCTTCAAGTAATAGAACTGTTAAGCAATAGCGATCACAATAAGGTAGAGTTTGTCCTTTCAGTAAGTCATTCGAAACCAGCTAACTCGACTAAAATTCCTAACTTCCAGCACGCAGACTTTTATAAATTTCGAAATGAATTGTCACACGTCAATTGGGAAAAACATAATGGGGATCTCCAACGCAAAACTAATGTGGGAATCGTTTGAATGTACAAAATTAAGCGTGCGAAAGTAAACAACAAGCAAGCCCTTGTGGTTTACTTCTAGAGTAGGGGACATTATAAAGAGTAGAGATAGGGCTTATAGGCTACATAAGTTCGATAAAGACAATTTGTGGTTAGGAAACAACTACATATCTCTAATGCGTGAAGCGAAAAGTGTAATAAAAAAGTCCAAGCGCGAATTGAAATCTCCTTAGCTCGTGACGGTAAAGAAAACCCCAAGCGATTCTTTCGATACGTCAACAATAGAAATCCAGTAAAAAGTGTCTTGGGGCTGTTGAAAAATGTTAACGGAGAGCTAGTTTCTGAAAATAAACAAATGGTACCTTGCTAAACGAATTTTTTACGTCAGTTTTTACTATAGAAGATGTAACGAATATCCCTACGGTCATAGATATAATACCTTTTGATAATGGTAATATTTTGGATAATATTGTGGTTAGTGAAGGGGAGGTAATGCACTATATTGATAAAATGAAAATGCGTAAATCCCCGGGGCCGGATTCCATATATCCCATACAACTTAAAGAATCAAAAGATAGCATTGTTTTGCCGCTAACAAATATTTTTAATGCGTCTATTTCTGAGGGGTGCGTACCAGATAATTTCAAGTTAGCAAACGTAACACCTATCTTTAAGAAAGGCGATAAAGGTGCGGCAGGAAATTATAGGCCAATCAGTTTAACGACTGTTGTAGGTAAGCTATTGGAATCAATAATTAATTAGGGATCGTATAGTCGAACACTTAGAATTGTATAACTTAGTTAGAAATACCCAGCACTGTTTTAGGCGAAACAAATCTTGTTTAACTAATCTTTTGGAATTTTTTCAAAGCGTGGTTTACGTTTACGATACTCATCGGGCGGTTGATGTAGTGTATTTAGATTTTCAAAAAGCGTTTAACACCGTACTGCACAAAAGACTCATTGAAAAAAACTAAGTCTTATGGAATCAGGGGTGTAGTAATAAATTGGATAGAAGAGTGGTTGCGAGGTAGGAAACAGAGGGTGGTCGTTGATGGAGCGGAGTCGTATTGGACTAATGTAGCGAGTGGCGTTCCTCAGGGTTCTGTATTGGGCCCCTTGCTTTTTCTTATATACTGTATATTAACGATTTAGATGTCGGTCTAGTCAGTACAGTTTCAAAGTTTGCGGATGACATGAAGTTGGGTGGTAGGGCGATTAATGATGAAGATAGAGGTAAAATTCAGGAAGGTCTAAATAAAATCGATGATTGATCAGTCACATGGCAAATGAGATTTAACGTTGATAAGTGCAAAATTTTACATATAGGTTCGCGCAACGGTAATTTTTCGTATAGTATGTCAGGGAAGGAGTTACCAAGCGTAGAGCAGGAAAAAGATTTAGGAGTTATAGTCACTGGTGATTTAAAAGTAGCGAAACAAAGTACAGCAGCGGTCAATAAAGCGAACAAAGTGTTACGTTTTATAGCTCGGAATTTCGAGTACAAACACGCGATATTGTAGTTCCTCTTTATAAATCATTAGTTAGACCCCATTAGGAGTATGCGATCCAACTTTGGAATCCGCATATGCGAAAAGATATAGACAAACTCGAAAGAGTTCAAAGACGAGCAACTAAGATGATTCCGTCGCTTAGGTCAAAGTCGTACGAGGATAGGCTTAAGGAGTTAAAATTGACTACACTCGAGACTAGGAGGCTAAGGGCTGATCTAATCCAGGTTTTCAAAATTATGAATGGGTTCGATAACGTAGATAGAGATAGCTTTTTCGAAATATCTCAATACAATAGGACTAGAAATAACGGGTGTAAGTTGACAAGTAGAAGTAGAAGGTTCGAGACAGCATTTGCCAAAAACTTTTTTACGCATAGAATAGTAAATAGGTGGAATAGTTTGTCGGTAGAAGTAATTAATAGCACGTCTATAAACATGTTTAAAAATCGATTAGACGCATATGTTGATAGATTGGGTACAGTTTAAGGTAGTAAAATTAAGGCTTTGTGGTTAGGAACCCACGTAAAATTGTAGGTTCCCTCCGTCGCCACGGAGGACATGCACAATACACAGTTACGAACACAGTTAGGTAGACCAGCCATGAGTGGATCCTAGGGTCTTTGTGGTTTGAAACATTATAACATTATAACATATATATATATATATATATATGATGAATAAAACCACGAAGGAAAGGAAACACAAAAAGGTGCTCAAGCGCTTCCGTCTAATGACATCCTCAGGAACACTGAAGTACATAAAAGGTTACGGCCTATATATAGGTTACAGAAAGAAAAAAAAAAATAAATAAATAAATAACATACACACACAAACATATATATATATATATATATATATATATACATACATATCTACACACAAACATATATATATATATATATATATTATATACATACATATCTACACACAAACACATATATATATATATATATATATACATACATATCTACACACAAACATATATATATATATATATATATATATGCAATAAACGGAGAAGTAAAAATAAAAATTAAAAATTAAAGATTAGAGGATTAACAAAGAGGCATACAGATTTGTAAGGAAAAATATCGATTTTTAGCACAAGATCAAATGAATTAAAAATACAAATTTATACTGGAAATCTACCCGGGTTTTAACACTTTGCCTTTTAGAGTCAAGTTTCGCTATATATAAAAATAAAATGAAGATTAAAAGTTAATAAAGTAGCGTACAAGTTTACCAAAGATTTAGCGTCCTACCCTTTTTATCTAAATTTGTTTTGAAGGAATTCAAAACAACAGGATCGAGTTGAAAAAGACCTTTGCTTATGTTGAAGTTATTTGAAAGTTGGATTATGGCAGACTCAAGAATATTTCTATTAACAATGTTGCTAGAATGGAATAAAACTGAAGCATTATTCCAATCAATACAGTGGGATAACTCTGACAAATGGACAAAAAGAGCACTGGACAACTGTCCTGTTCTAACGGAATATTGATGCTGTTTTATACGTGTGTGCAAATCCTTTCCCGTCTGACCTATGTAAAAGGAATCACATTGTTTACACCCAATTTTATAGATAATGCCTGAATTATTGGTAGGGCTATTTTTTACTATATTTTTCACAATATTGTTATATGAAAATACTGCATTAATATCCAAAAGTTTAAGTACATTAGCAATGCCTAAAAAGCCCGGGAAAAATGGAAGTACTAAAATATTTTTTGACAAAGTACGAATATTATTATTAACACGATAGAAAGTTCGTTTTGCCTTGTTGAGACAAGATTCCATAAACGCAGATGGGTAACACAGATCACTTCCAATACCGTTGATTTTTTCCAATTCGGCATCGATGTATTCCGGACTGGCGATCCTAAGGGCGCGGAGAAACATTGATGAAAAAATAGCCTTCTTAGTGGGGGTGTCATGTCCCGAGTAAAAGTGTACGTAGGACAAATTGTTTGTTGTTTTCCGATAGATACTAAACTTAAAACCTGGGCTTTCCCTATGTACCCGCACATCCAAAAATGGGATTGAATTGTCTTGTTCCACTTCTAAAGTAAACTTAATGGAGGGGACTTGATCATTTAACTGAAGGAGGAAGTTATCCAGGTCACGATTCATGGGCCAGATACACAAAATATCGTCGACGTACCGCAACCAAGGGATGCCAACCCCCAGGATTCTCGGAATGTAAGTAATTTCGAAAAACTCCATATAAATATTGGAGAGGAGGGGCGATAAGGGGTTGCCCATGGCCATCCCAAACACTTGTTGATAATACTCGTTATTGAAAGTGAATTTACAGTCTTTGATGCAAAGCTTAATAAGTTCCCAAACAATGTGTGAAGGTAGTGGCAGGTCATACTTATGTAATTCTTGGGAGAGAAAGTCAAGCATATCATCAATCGGCACTTTTGTAAACAATGAACAAACGTCAAAACTGATCAATCTATCGTTAGTTTCAGTACGTGCATTATTCAATTTTTCAGTAAGATCCATGGAATTTTTTACATGTGAATCAGAGATAGTTCCGAGAATGGGGGACAAGACTTTGACAAGCCATTTGGAGAGTTTATTAGTAATAGAGCCCACCGAGCTAATAATAGGGCGCATAGGGTTGCCAGGTTTGTGGGTTTTAATAAGACCGTAAAGGTAGGGCAGAGAAGGTGAAGTGGACATGAAAAGCGGAATTAAGTCCTTATGATCTTTGAGAATGCGTTTCAAGCCACTATTAAATGATTTGATGACGTCATCCTGCGGGTTCTTCCTAAGTTTGCTGTATGTGGCGGGGTCCTGGAGAAGCTCGTTCATCTTTCCGATGTAGTCCACTTTGTCCATAATAACTATGGTGTTAGCCTTGTCTGCTTTAGTAATATGGAGCTCCCCATCTTTTTTAATTGTGAGAGGCTATTGCGAAAACGTTTAGGAAAGTTATCTTCGTAATTACTATTCGCCGCACTATAAACGAGGCCTTTAACTATGTTAAACAAATACTGAGGGAGATTACACGGTTTTTCAAAACACGCGAGACTGTAACAAATTTGTAAAGCCGAAGGTTTTTTAACAATAAAAAAGGACATACCATATCCAAGGGCACTTTTTGCATCGTCACTAATGTTTTTCGAAGAAAGGTTCAAAACACACTTCGAGCTTGCTTTTTTACTCCACTGACTATTTCATCAATGTTTCTCCGCGCCCTTAGGATCGCCAGTCCGGAATACATCGATGCCGAATTGGAAAAAATCAACGGTATTGGAAGTGATCTGTGTTATCCATCTGAGTTTATGGAATCTTGTCTCAACAAGGCAAAACGAACTTTCTATCGTGTCAATAATAACACTCGTACTTCGTCAAAAAATATTTTAGTACTTCCATTTTTCACGGGCTTTTTAGGCATTGCTAATGTACTTAAACTTTTGGATATTAATGTAGTATTTTCATATAACAATATTGTGAAAAATATCATAGTAAAAAATAACCCTACCAATAATTCAGGCATTAACTATAAAATTGGGTGTAAATAATGTGATTCCTTTTACATAGGTCAGACGGGAAAGGATTTGCACACACGTATAAAACAGCATCAATATTCCGTTAGAACAGGACAGTTGTCCAGTGCCCTTTTTGTCCATTTGTCAGAGTTATCCAACTGTATTGATTGGAATAATGCTTCAATTTTATTCCACTCTAGCAACATTGTTAATAGAAATATTCTTGAGTCTGCCATTATCCAACTTTCAAATAACTTCAACATAAGCAAAGGTCTTTTTCAACTCGATCCTGTTGTTTTGAATTCCTTCAAAACAGTTTTAGATAAGAAGGGTAGATCGCTAAATCTTTGGTAAACTTGTATGCTACTTTATTAACTTTTAATTTTAATTTTATTTTTATATACATCGAAACTTAACCAAAAAAGGCAGAGTGTTAAAACCCGGGCAGATTTCCAGTATAAATTTGTATTTTTATAATTCATTTGATCTTGTGCTAAAAATCGATATTTTATCCTTACAAATCTGTATGCCTCTCTGATAATCCTTTAATTTTCAATTTTTATTTTTACTTCTCCGTTTATTGCATATATATATATATATATATATATATATATATATATATATATTATTTATTTTTCTTTTTTTTTCTTTCTGTAACCTATATATAGGCTGTCACCCTTTTATGTACTTCAGTGTTCCTGAGGATGTCATTAGACGAAAGCGCTTGAGCACCATTTTGTGTTTCCTTTCCTTCGTGGTTTTATTCATCATATATATATATATATATATATATATATATATATATATATATATATATATATATACCTTACCTTATGAACCTTATGTTGTTTCGTGTGTTGGTCTCTCTTCACACGGAGGTCAAGCTGGTGGCCCCGCCTCTAGGTCTGGCCTGGTGGAGGAGCGAGTTACTTTCTTGCGCTCTCACCGTACATAGCCAGGCACGCCCGGCTCATCTGGTACTGTCCTGAGCCAGGCATCCAGTCTTTTCTTGAAGACTTCAACTTTGACCCCCGTTACGTTTCTGAGGTCCTTAGGAAGCTGGTTGAAAAGTCTTGGCCCCCTGACAACCAAGCTATTTTCCTTCAGGGTTGAGGAGGTCCCTTGTCGTGCTTTTAATTTGGGAACACTACACATTCTGCCTTTCTTATTTTCCAGTGTTGTTTGAATGGTAATTGGGTTTAGTTTTAGGTTTGGTACCAGTTTTTCAATCATTTTACATATGTAGATTATGATGTACCTCTCTCTTCTTCTTTCCAGTGAGTACAGATTTAGTTTACGTAGTCTTTCCCAGTAGTTGAGTTCTTTGCAGCCATCAATCTTGGCTGTGAAATGCCTTTGCGTTTCTTCTAGTTTATTAGTTTCTTCCTTTTTATATGGGGACGTCAAAACTGAGCAGTATTCAAGTTTTGGTATAATCAGTGTTTTTAGCAGGGGAATCATTACTGTCCTGTCCCTTCTCTTGAACGTTCTTAGAACCTGTCCGGCGACTCTTTTTGCTTTATTTATCGCTATCTGATTTTGTGTTTCGAATTTCGCATCATCTGTCATTATTATCCCGAGATCAATCGCTTTCATGCTTCTCTGAATTTCCTGTCTATCTGGAGCATAATATGCTCTCTGTTTAAGTTCTTCTTTTCTACCATATCTCAAGAGTTGAAATTTCTCGGCGTTGAATGACATGTTGTTGTCTTCTGACCATTTGTATATTTTGTTCGTGTCCCTCTGCAAGGCCTCCACGTCATGTACATCGCTGATTTTTCTGCTGATCTTTGTATCGTCTGCAAAGGATGTTACTATACTATTGCTGTTTACTCCGCTGTCTATGTCTGTTAGCATGATAATGAACAGGAGTGGGGCCAGTACTGTCCCTTGTGGTACTGAGCTGCGTACTTCCGATTCTGATGATGATATACCTTGAATTTTGACGACCTGCAGGCGATCACTAAGGAAGTTGTAGATCCATTTTCCCACTTTGCCTGTTATTCCCATGTCTTTAATTTTATGTCCTATTATACCATGGTCACATTTATCGAAAGCTTTAGCAAAATAGTTTTATTTTAAAAACAACCAGTTCATTATTTATCTGCCATTTTAAGAGTTAGACAAACTAAGCATTTATGGGGATTAACTTTCAACGAAACAACTGTTTATTATAGAATGGTGAAATTTGAATGTATATATATATATATATATATATATATATATATATATACACACAGGGTGTATGATAAGTCACTACCTATCTTTAAATGGTTGTAGTAATTTTATTTTTGAACTGATTTTAGTGAAATAAAAGTGATTTTAGTGATTTTGAAGTGATTTTAGTGATTTAGTGATTTAGTGATTTTGATGTGATTTTGTATATATATATACAGGGCGTCCCAAAAAAATGTATACACACTTTAAATAATTATAAAGGCAGTGTTTATTAAAATACATTTCATTTTCAAAATGTAATAGAATCTACAGACATTATTTAATTGTTTTGTCAACGCCTGTTTTCAAACTGACGTCCGTTCTGGTCCAGGCACTGCTGATAACGCGAAGCAATGGAATCGCAAACATCACGAAACATTTCGTTTGGTATTTGTGTGCATTCTCGTTCAATGGCTGCTCTCAATTCAGCGACTGTTGCAGGTTTTATAGCGTAGACTTTGTCTTTTAAGTATCCCCATAAAAAAAGGTCTAGTGGTGTGAGGTCTGGTGAACGCGGAGGGTATTCTACGAAACCCTTTCGTCCAATCCACATCCACATCGTGCCAAGTACCACTCGCAATACTCCACTCTTCGGTCCGGATCATCTTCATTAATAGCATGGACTAATCTTGGAATGTAACTTTTCCATTGACAGCGCTTCAAAATGCGTTGGACAGACGATTCTGAAATTCCTACCTCACGACTCGCTTGCCGCACATATTTTCTTGGACTTTGGTGATACGTTTCCAGTACTCTTTCTTGCTTTGTGGGGCTTGTCGATGTCCGTGGTCTTCCGGAACGCTTCTTGTGGACATTCTGAACAGTTCCATCGGCTTCAAACTTATCTCTAATTCGAGTGATGGTAAGTCGCGTTGGTGGATCTGTTTGAAACTCCCTCCTAAACTGTCTTTGTACTTCAACTGCGTTTTCACACTTCCAGTAGCATTTTAGAATGAATTTCCTTTGTTCAAAGCTTAGTCTGACTGCCATTATTAATTCTAATGGGTTTAACTTGGAAAGAAAGAAACATCAATTCAGCTATCAGCTGTTAAAGTGTGTATACATTTTTTTGGGACGCCCTGTATATATATATAATTATATATATATAT
The DNA here is from genome assembly GCA_023014485.1 of Bathynomus jamesi. Taxonomy (NCBI): domain Eukaryota; kingdom Metazoa; phylum Arthropoda; class Malacostraca; order Isopoda; family Cirolanidae; genus Bathynomus; species Bathynomus jamesi. The sequence continues at coordinate 896,230 of JAJOZX010000484.1, forward strand.
AAGTTTATATATATATATATATATATATATATATATATATATATATATATATATATATATATATATATATATACATACATTCAAATTTCACCATTCTATAATAAACAGTTGTTTCGTTGAAAGTTAATCCCCATAAATGCTTAGTTTGTCTAAGTCTTAAAATGGCAGATAAATAATGAACTGGTTGTTTTTAAAATAAAAATATGTAAAAAATAAAATTAATAATTTTCCTGAACAAATATGGACCGAAATTGTTTCTCAGCATCATTATTATTCTAGTTTTTATAAACAAATTATGCACAAGTTAATTTATTTTAAGTCCAACTTTTTTAACTACGGGCTGTGATACACATAATAAGTGTGTGTTTGTGTGTTTTAATTTTCATGTCTAACCTTGAGCCGATGATGAAGGATGATTCACTTTTCTTTTTCTTTCTTGTTTTATTTGAAAATGAATTTTTATTATAACTAAATTTAAAAAAAAATGAGGACAGAAAAAGGTCTTTTTGTTTTGCGTGAACCCGCTCATTAAGAAACACTTCGTAGAAAAATGTAAGACTCGCTCTTCAAAATATGCTCGAACCATCCTTTGTAATTTCTCATTCGGAGTGTCTTGTCTCGTATGCGGGTATTGCATCATTATATAAATGAATGAAGGTTTTACGGAGAGTTTAAAATAATCTTTATTTCATTACTAAATGAACGTTAACAAAAGAAATTGAATTCAGAATAAAACCTTTTATTCACGCACGGTCAATGTCATCTTTAGCCTTAAAGCAATAGCTTCAGCCGTTTTGAAATGCGAACAGTTCTGGCTGACCGTATTTTGGGACAAAATTCTCTACTTTTGGTATGTGAACAAAATACTCTAGTCGTTTGAAATGATTATTATTATTTCAAAAATGAAATTTTATTATAAAAATAAATGAAATATTAAATCGAAATATCATCAAAGGGCTAATCTTTATCAAATGAAAGGTGAACAAGTACAGTCCCCAGCAATAATTCCGCTCCACTCTCTTCGAGATATGGAAACAACGCAGTCCCTCTTAATCCCCAGTCCGCCACCCTCACTCCCTTCCTCTCCTCCTCTCCCTCTCAGGTGTTGTCATAGTAATATTTTTAATTTTTGAAAACCAATGACACAATAAATATATTGTTCAGTGTACTTTTGGTGGTAATGCTAAGACGACTATGTATTTTATTCATGCATTACTCCTAAATTTAGGGAATAGAGTAGTTTGGCAACTTCACAAACGTGGGATACTTTAAAAGCTTTCAATCATAGGATTTTGATTTGGCCATCTTATACAGGGTGTTCAAAAAGTAGCACTACACTTCGACTCGCACTTCTACACTTCTACTGTTGTTTTCTACATCAACTGTAGTGCGACTTTTTCAACACCCTGTAGTTAAAGTGTAAGTTGTACTATCGACTTTTCCTCCAGGCAATAACATTTTTGTTGTCCACGCATTATCAACAAATGATTATCCAGAAAAAGGTCTATCCATGGAGAGATAATGATAACATAGTTCAATTTTTTATTACAAAAATAGCATGAATCAAGTAAATTTAGGGATTTACTGAAGAACATACAAAACATAATGTTCAGATTATAAGAAACTGACAATTGGTCAAGTAAATAAATATATATTTACTATATCACAACCATAACATTATTATACACAATTACTCAATACTTGGTCCATCCTCCGTTATTATTAATGACCGCTCGTAGCCTATTTCGAACAGATGCCAAGTGATTGTAGATGACTTGTGGGTTCCTGCGAAAAAGTTCCCACTCTGCCATAGTGTGTTCCAGCAGGTGTCGAAATATCCGCTCCTGCCCAGGCTCCCAAGCATTAACTACATTTGCCCACATATTTTCAATGGGGTTTTTAGGTCACATTCTTTGGTGGGCTAGTTCAACAGCTCGACATTTCGTTGTTCCTGAAACCACCGTCTGATGATCCTGGCAGTATGAACGGGGCAGTTATCCTGTAATATATATGTTAACCCTCCGTCTATGGCCTTGGGTGGTTCGAGGTTGACGGGGGTTTTGGTTAGGTGGCAGTAACGGATTTTCTCCCTCTGGGGTAGCTAGCTGGTACCGTGTAGGGAATTGCAGTAGTTTCTTTTATACTACACTCCGATTTCTTTTTGTAGTGGATCGGAGAATTCTGTGAAAACTTACTAAATTTTCTGACGGTTCGCCGATTCTTCTTGTAGCGTATCGGAAAATGATTTATTCTATTTTAAAACTAAGTTCTCTGGAGAAAGCAGGGATCAAACGAGAAGACAAAGAGATCCTCTGATTAAATTTTAATGCTTCTGAAATAAGAATGATAATTGGAAAATTACAAGAGTCTATATACTAATAATTTGGTGACATCATTACTATTTAAGGTTGACCTTTTTTGTTTCTTATTCTCAATAGGCTAAATTTTTTTGCAAAATATTTGAAGATAAAGGTAAATTTTGGTCGTAACAGCATACTACAGTAGAAGATAAGCAAGATATTTGAAGATAAAGTCGTATTTTTCTTTTAAACAGCATATTGACAGATCTGATGTTAAGTGTTGTATTCCTCTACATTATGATGATTAATTTCAGCTATTGTGCGATTCCATATAGAAGGTTTGATCTCGTAATATTGTCGTTTATGATGTAGCGAAAGGAGAGGAGGAGGAGGAGGAGGAGGAGGAGGATGAAAGTGGGGATAGCGAGGGGGAGGAGGAGAGTGAGGGAGTGGGGTGGGGGACTTGGGTTTAAGAGGGATTGTGTTGTCACCACATCTCGGAGAGGGTGGAGTAAAACTATTGCAGGGGATTGTACATAAATTTAATTATCTGATCTCTTGTGGCCCCTCCATCCTATATAAAAAAGTTAAGCTGTTCGTTGTGTATATATATATATATACATACACAATAATGTGTGATGCTTTATGTTAATGATGTGACGTTGTTGTTGTTGTTGTTGTTGTCGTACTAACAGACAGAGTGAGGACGTGCGGTTTAAATCTGAACCACGGGTCACTTCATCATCAGGATGATCTTTTCCAAATTTTAGACGCTTCCAATTTCGTTTAATGAAATTAAAAATAATAGAGTAAAGAAGTACCCGAAAGAATTTGATACGCTCTATTATTTATATTTTGGTTTATTATTTTTAGTTTATATAACACTGCAAGATGAAAATTAATTACTGTATATGGGATATTACATTTCTCTCTCTCTCTCTCTCTCCTCTCTCTCTCTCTCTCTCTAATGGAAGGTTCTATACATAAATTATGGAACTATGTCCCATTCACTCACGTGTCTTTTTTGGTAAACTCCATCAGTACGTACGTGTATTTTATTTCCCGAAATGTCTCGGTTGCGAGAGTCCCGAAATGTCCCATTGCAAAAGATTGGAACAAATAAAAATATAACACGGAATGAAGACATAAAAGAAAGAAAAGAGATAAGTAAAATTTGCGATGTAGTAAAACTGCCCAACGAGGAAAATGATATAAGCTAAAAACTAAATACGTAGGAAATGAACAACCGACAAAAACTGAAAACGTAAGAAATGACAATGATAACAGGAAAAACAACGATAATGAAAATAAGGATAAAACCAAAATTAAAAACAGAAAATAATGAGATGACAAGAAATAGAAGCGTAGAAAATACCGTCTGTAAATACTACGCAATAGGCCACTGCAGATATCGGGATGGGCAATGCATCTATGCACATCCCACATTATATACTCACATTACACAAGATGATATTGCAAATTTGAAAAAAGATGCAAGTTCCACCATCTTACTGGCCGCTAACAAAGATTTTTAATGCGTCTATTTCTGAGGGGTCCGTACCAGATAATTTCAAGTTAGCAAACGTAACACCTATCTTTAAGAAAGGCGATAAAGGTGCGGCGGGAAATTATAGGCCAATCAGTTTAACATCTGTTGTAGGTAAGCTACTGAAATCAATAATTAGGGATCGTATAGTCGAACACTTAGAATTGCATAAACTTGTTAGAAATACGCAGCACGGTTTCAGGCGAAACAAATCTTGCTTAACTAATCTTTTAGAATTTTTTCAAAGCGTGGTTGACGTCAGGCCCGTGCACAGGGGGGGGGGGTTGGGGTGCTTGAGCCCCTGCCCTTTTTCTTCTTCATATCAAAAGTGCCCTTTTAGTCAAAAATCATAAATATATTGATTCGACATAAATTTGAATTAATTAGTTATATTTTTATTTAGTTACTGCTACTTCAACAGATTTTCAAAACTGGAATTACTTTGATCTATGATTTTTTTATTAGAATAATAAACTTAACATACCGTTACTATTATTTTGTCAATCAGGGAGGGCGTCTCCCGTAACACTGACTGCAGCTGTTCACTGTTGATTGCGTCTCTCGGGTATGTTGGTGTATTGTTTACTGTTTGTTTATTTTACGTTAACCTAAGCTAACTAGTGATTTCTCACTGATAATTATGGTAAGTTGGAATCCAAAGCAGTGTGACATTACTCCAAAAAATATTGTATGACATTCATTACTCGTAAAGTTGGTAAAAACGTCCACGTCCCCTACTAGGCTAGGCCCATCAGTACACCAATGTGTCAAACGATGGATTTTGGGTTTTAGTACTGGCATGAATTTCATTAAATTAATAAATGATTTATTAAACAACATATCATAACCTTTTCATTTTTAATATGAAATTGATTTTTAAAAACAATACAATTTTCATTAAAAGTGAATAAAAATACCTAGATTATTTATTATAAAACGATGCAATTTTTCCGCAAGGACGACAATTACGATAGATCCTTCTGCCCTTTATCCTGCTGATTGATACTTATAAAAGTTATAAGTAAGTAACTATTTAGAAATTGCATGCTATTAAATATTGTGAATTTGGTTAACAAAAGCTTAATTAGGATTTAGGTCTACTGCCTAGATTAGATTAGATTAGGCCTAAGATAATAAAAGTGAAGGGAAATATATTTTTGAAGCAATCTTGCAATAAAAACGCCTTTTTACAACAAATTTTCATTTATTTTCTTTAATCAGCTTTATATACAAAAATAATGCATTGAATTTAATGGAATTTAAGAATATTTACCACATACAATTTTAAAATTTTTCTTTGTGTGTGTATACATATATATAGCGTATATGGCATTGCGGATTTCATTTTTAAAAATGTTAGGGGAGTGCCCTTTTTTCAACTGAGCCCCTGCCCTTCTGAAAGTCTGTGCACGTCACTGGTTGACGTTTACGATAGACATCGGGCGGTTGATGTAGTGTATTTAGATTTTCAAAAAGCGTTTGACACCGTGCCGTACAAAAGACTCATTGAAAAAAACCAAGGCTCATGGAATCAGGGGTGTAGTAATAAATTGGATAGAAGAGTGGTTGCGAGGTAGGAAACAGAGGGTAGTCGTTGATGGAGCGGAGTCGTGTTGGGCTAATGTAGCGAGTGGCGTTCTTCAGGGGTCTGTATTGGGCCCCTTGCTTTTTCTTATATATATTAACGATTTAGATGTCGGCCTAGTCAGTACAGTTTCAAAGTTTGCGGATGACACGAAGCTGGGTGGTAGGGCGATTAATGACGAAGATAGAGGTAAAATCCAGGAAGATCTGAATAAAATCGTTGATTGGTCAGTCACATGGCAAATGAGATTTAACGTTGAAAAGTGCAAAATTTTGCATATAGGTTCGCGTAACGGTAATTTTGCGTATAGTATGTCAGGGAAAGATTAACAAGCGTAGAGCAGGAAAAAGATTTAGGAGTTATAGTCACTGGTGATTTAAAAGTAGCGAAACAAAGTACAGCAGCGGTCAAAAAGGCGACCAAAGTGTTAAGTTTTATAGCTCGAAATTTTGAGTACAAATCGCGCGATATTATACTTCCTCTTTATAAATCATTAGTTAGACCCCATTTGGAGTACGCGATCCAATTTTGGAATCCGCATATGCGCAAAGATATAGACAAAATCGAAAGAGTTCAAAGACGAGCAACTGAGATGATTCCGTCGCTTAGGTCAAAGTCGTACGAGGATAGGCTTAAGGAGTTAAAATTGACAACACTCGAGACTAGGAGGCTAAGGGGTGATCTAATCCAGGTTTTCAAAATTATGAATGGGTTCGATAACATAGATAGCGATAGCTTTTTCGAAATATCTCAATATAATAGGACTAGAAACAACGGGTGTAAGTTGACAAGTAGAAGGTTCGAGACAGCAGTTGCCAAAAACTTTTTTACGCATAGAATAGTAAATAGCTGGAATAGTTTGCCGGTAGAAGTAATTAGTAGCATGTCTATAAACATGTTTAAAAATCGATTAGACGCATATGTTCATAGATTGGGTATAGTTTAAGGTAGTAAAATTAAGGCTTTGTGGTGATAGATCCCACAGCTCAACACAAGTGTTGTGGGATATAGGGAGGCAGCATCTTGGGTTAGGGGATACTCTCTGTCCTTACACACCCCATTTAAAGAGATTCCTCTGCCGAGCGGTGCCCCCAATAGTACTGTGAGGTATTGAAAAACTTATGATCTTCACTTGCCCCACAAGCACCTTTAAATGGGAGACCCAAAATGGGTGCACACACATTTCTTCATTACTGTACAGTCTTTCCAGCCACACCTACACTTTTCCTCCTAAGTATATATATTGTAGTGTATATGGTTGTAAATTTTGACTTGTTCCGCAATCGATATGGACCGTGACTTATTTTTCGTTGGGCAAGGTACTAGTATTGATGGATACCGTAATGAAATTGACTGGATTCTTTGGATCGGATACATTTGCATGTCGGTTATAAATAGATATACTGTAGAGTGTAACATATTTGTGGATACTAGTCTATTATGACTTGATCCTCTGGATCTAGAGATTCTATTTTTAGTTTTAAATCGATAATTAATTAGTTTTTAATTGATAATTATTTAGTTTTGCAAAAATTGGTCGTTGCGAATGTACAGGCAGTTGTTACATAAATTTCTTATGTTCTTGTGGTTCGGAACCCACGTAAAATTGTAGGTCCCCTCCGCCACCACGGAGGACATACACAATTACGAACACAGTTAGGTAGACCAGCCATGAGTGGATCCTAGGGTCTTTGTTGGTCTGAAACATTATAACATTATAACATTATAACACCTATGCAAGATATGAAAGGTGCAAATACGGACAAAAATGCCGTTACCACCACCCTCAAAGGAACGCAACAAGTCAACAGGAAAAACGAGCATCAAAAAGGGCTACCAATTTTTTGGACGTAGCCAACACAATTCAGCTGCTAAATACCATCCAGCAAATATAAAGTCAACTGACAAATATAGGAATCAGAGAGCCGGACAGAAGGCACGCACAAAGACACTTCATGCATTATCGGGACAACAGGTACCGACAAAGATAAAGAGAAGCAAATTCTCGGAGGATCACAAGACAACGAAACAGGCACTGCCATTGGAAAACGAATCGGAACTACATGTATGTAAAAACAACAGAGAAAAAATAAAAATAATTCTAGCCAACATTCAGGTCCTTAAATCAAACCATTCCCCGGACAAAGTTTTATACCTGAAAGGACTCATGCAAGAAACCGGAGCAGGCTTTGTATGCCTCACGGAAACTCATCTAAGGACTGCCACGCAAACTGTGAAAACTGTGAGTATTGTGTTGACAAAAAAAGAAATCCAAATTGACAACTGTAACATAGTCCGAGCCGACAGAACAGTGAAACGTAAAGAAGGATGTGTTATTTACACACGCGAAAGACATATAGCAGAAATGACTATAAATACTTCAAACAGCTACCTAGAATGTGTAGCAGTAAAAGTTGAAAAATTAAATATGGTACTAATTGTAATGTACAAACCCCAGATTCCATTACAGAGGTCAGAAAATGGATACAAAATTTACATTATCCAACCCCAAATATTTTTGTGGTGATTTTAATTTTCCATTCATTCATGGAATATAAAAGGATAGCAAAATGCAAAAAACTTCACTTTTTTCTACGTGAAGGTCAAAATATGAAAATATTGAAACCCGTATTAAAGAACACAAATATGCCTTCAGAAGTTGTAATACTAATAATGCCATTTTTTATCACGCCAGCCAAAATAATCATGCTATAGATTGGGAATCAAGTAAGGTACTTTATAAATGTAATAATTATGTCAAAAGAAAAATAATAGATTCTGTGTGTATAGAAAAAGTAGATAATTTTAATTTGTGCGAAGGTACTTATAAGTTAGACCCTTTAATGAGATTCTTGGTCAAAAAATCCCTTACGGAGTCGGGGGAATGTGTTCTAACCTAAGTGTGAATTTCTTAAAGGTCTCTGGATTGTTTCCTTACTCGCTTTTAGTAAATGTAATAATGGAAGTAATAAATGTGGAAATAAATATAAATGCAACAGATGAAATAATAAAGGTAATATTATAAATTTAATAATTAGGGTAAAGGTAATAATAATAAATGTTAAAAAAATGTAAATGTAATAATAAATGCAGTAATTATGTCAAAATATTAGAATCTGTATGTATAGAACAAGAAGATAGTTTTAATTTGTGGGAATGTACTTATAAGCGGACCCTGTAATAAAATGCCCTTCCAGTGTCGGGAGAACGGTATCTAACCTAGGTGCGAATTTCTCTGGATTGTTTCCTAATCGGCTTTTTTCATTCGTTTTTCGGTTTATAAGTTCTGTATAATAAACAATAATGTAATAACCAATGTAATAATAAATTTATAATTTCTGTAATAAATAATTATGCAATATTAAATGTAATAAAATTAATAATAAATTCAATAATTATGTAAAAAAAAATATAATAGAATCTGTATGTTTAGAACAGGAAGATAGTTTTAAATTTGCGCGAATGTACTTAATGAAAATGCCCTTCCGGTGTCGGGAGAATGGGATCTAACCTAGGTGCGAATTTCTTAACGGTCGGTCCCTGGACTGTTTTTCCCTCTTGTTTTGGTTCATTCGTGTTTCTGTATCCACCCGAGGAGGATGCCAGTGGGCGTCGAAACTGTCGTGGAAATAAACTCTGTCTATTAGAGTGGGTTTTTATTTTCAGGATAGCAAAAAATATATGTATACACCAGGACAAAGGGGACACACGGGAAGACCAGGAGCACGTAAAAATGCTACTAGCTCTAGCCGATGAATTTATGTTAACGCAAGAAATAACAGAAAAAACAAAAAAAACAACTGCCAAGATTTGGTATTCACACAAAACAATGACCTAATTGATAACGTAGAAATATCCCCAACTATAATATCGGATCACAACATTATTGAAATAATAACCAATATAAAACCAACAGGAAAAGAAAGAACACGAACAATAGAAAGAAGCAAATTCGAAATTTTTAATTTTCACTCCAAAGCTATAAACTGGAAAGATGTTGCATCCACCATGGAAGTAATAGATTGGAAATCCATCTTCGAGGCCAAGACAACGGAAGAGATGCTAACGACCGTAGAGGAGAAGACACTGGAAATTGTGGAAAGACATGTCCCAAAAATGCAACAAAGAGGAAAGAGTAGCAAGTTCGAGAGACAAAAGAGGTCATCGTTCCGAAAGAGAAAAAGAGTGACTGCAAAATTAAGTAAATAAAGATAACATCAGAAAAATATTAAATGATAAACTGCAAAGTATATTTTGCGTCATACAGGAACTAATTGACAAGCATACAGAAAAAGAAGACGAAGCTATAGAAGCGATAAAGATTAACTCAAAGTACTTCTATAATTTTGCAAAAATGAAGTCGAAAAATCGCACGACTATCGGACTTTTGAAAACTGAAGACAATGCTTTATCTAATGATCTGACAGAAATATCTTTCAGTATCCCCAAAACTGACAAACTGATATGCGATAGAAACGCGTTCATTGAAGAAGACCTACAAGGGGAAAGTATAATGGACTTCGACTTTACGACAGATGATATTACAGAAGCTATAGGGAAACTAAAAGCACACTCAGCGGCAGGACCGAACAAATGGAGTGCCACACTGATCAAAAACTGCAAGAATGCAATCGCTGAGCCCCTATATTGGATATGGAGAGGATCACTAGACACGGGAGAAATACCGGCATCCTGACGAGAGCGAGCATAGTCCCAATATATAAAGGAGAAGATCGATCCGAGGCCAAAAACTATAGGCCAGTGTCGCTTATATCTCATCTCACTAAAATATTTGAAAGAACAGTTAGACAGAAAATCTATGAGTTTTTGTAAACTCAGAAAAAATTAAATGATAACCAACATGGATTTCGGTCAGGCAGACCATGCCTATCACAACTAATGGAACACTACAACAACATTATTGATGCACTTGAAAGAAATGAAAACTATGATGTAATATAGACAGACTTTGTCAAAGCGTTCGACAAGTGGGATCACTTTAACATATTGCTTCCCATTGTATATCACTCTACATATTGCTTCCCAGTGTTAATCACTTTAACATATTGCTTCCCAAAAATAGACATTACACAACCAATTACAGTTACATTACAATAGTTTATAATATTTAGAGATTAGCTAGTCGAGAAAATGTAAATTTATGGACATTTTTGTGAATGTAAAATATTTGGATCACCTGAAGATCAGGGCCCCCAGCCTTCTTTAGTTAGCCTTATAAGGCTAACTAACGAAAATATCACGACCTAACCTAACCAATAGTTAGGGTCAACTGTACGCCCTTGACGATTGGTTAGGTTAGGTCGTGATATTTTCGTTAGTGAGCCTAGATTACCAACCTCTTTCTAACCAACCAACGTTTCTCTTTTTAACATATTGCTTTCTAGTGTTAATCACTTTAACATATTGCTTTCCAGGAGGGATCACTTTAACATATTGCTTCCCGAATGCTTTGGGAAGCAATATGTTAAAGTGATCCGACAAGTGTGACCATGGAATCATAATACTTAAACTGAAATATATGGGATTAACAGGAAAAGTAGGGAAATGGATATATAATTTCCTTAGTGAGCGGTGGCAAGTCGTTACAGTTCAAGGAATATCTTCATCAGAATCAGAGGTCCTCAGCGCAGTACCACAAGGAACAGTACTGGCTCCACTACTCTTCATAATCATGCTAACTGACATAGATGGGGACGTTACCAGAGACAGCACAGTAACGTCATTTGCGGATGACACAAAGCTCAGTAGAAAAATAAGAAACCCAGAAGATATAGGATCTCTACAAACAGATATGAACAGAATCTACAAGTGGACGGAAGACAACAATATGAAGTTTAATACTGAGAAATTTCAACTGTTATGGTACGGATAAAGGGAGGACCTAAAATCCATGGAATACTATACCCCAAATAGACAAGAAATTCAGAGAAATTCTAAAGCCTTTTGGCCTCGAATCGATCTTCTTTATATATTGGGACTATGCTCGCTCTCTTCAGGATGCCCGGTATTTCTCCCGTGTCTAGTGATCCTTTCCATATCCGATATAGGGGCTCAGCGATTGCATTCTTGCAGTTTTTGATCTGTGTGGCATTCCATTTTTCCAGTCCTGCAGCTTTTAGTTTCCCAAGAGCTTGTGTAATATCATCTGTCGTAAAGTCGAAGTTCGTTATACTTTTCTTTTGTAGTTGTTCTTCAAAGAACGCGTTTCTAACGCATGTCAGTTTGTCAGTTTTTGGGATACTGAAAGATGATTCGTATTGAGCTCTTAATATTTCAGATACTTCTGTTAGATCATCAGATAAAGCACTGTCTTCATTTTTCAAATATCCGATAGTCGTGTGATTTTTCGACTTCATTTTTGCAAAATTATAGAAGTACTTTGAGTTAACCTTTATCGCTTCTATAGTTTCGTCTTCTTCTTTTTCTGTATGCTTGTCAATTAGTTCCTGTATGACGCAATCTATACTCTGCAGTTTATCATTTAATATTTTTCTGATATTGTTATCTTTACAGTTACTTAATTTTACAGTCACTCTCTCTCTTTCGGAACAATGACTTCTTTTGTCTCTCGAACCTGCTTCTCTTTCCTCTTTGTTGCATTTTTGGGACATGTCTTTCCACAATTTCCAGCGTCTTCTCCTCTAAGGTCATTAGCATCTCTTCCGTTGTCTTCGCTTGAAGATGGTTTTCCAATCCGGGATGGGACGATCCATCGCCGCCAACTCATCGCCGCAAACTCAACTCCGCCGACTCAACTCCAGCCAACTCATCGCCGCCAACTCAACTCCATTTTTTCAAAAAATAAATTAAATTTATTTTTGAAGGTTAGAGCTTTAAAAAATTAAAAATCGTTAGAAACTCTTTATTCTACTACGTTAAAAAAAGATTAAAAGGTTCAGATTTTAATTAGTGGTAATTGTAGGCAATCCCACGTAAATATTCTAATGGTGATCGTTGCCCAAAGCTTAAAACTAGTTTTAATATACGGTCATCAGCATCACGATATTTTTTTAACTTTGAAGGTGGAGCATGACCTCCTACAAGTTGTTCGAGATACATATCTCGACTCTTCTGTATTTTGTATAAGGCATCTATAATGTTAATTGGTGAAGGTTAGGTTAGGTTAGGTTGGGTTAGGTTAGGTTAGGTTAGGTTATGTCCCGTAGTGTAAACCCTTACGGTACAAACGAGTTCGTCTCCGACGAATTGCGTTCTAACATTGAACCCAAAATTCCTTCGTTCTGACATCACAGAGTGTGCATTCTTTCATACGCGGAGTAACCTCATGTAATCCGCAGTAACCCCATGTAATCCGTAGTAACCCCATGTAATCCGCAGTAACCCCATGGAATCCCATTAATCCCAACCTAAATCATTAGATGCGAGGTGCATATGAAAATATGCTCATCGCATGAATTCTTCGATCCCTCCACGTCTCCATTATTGTCAGCATCACGCGATGCAAGGCAAGCGTCTATAAACCCATCAGTCTTTTAACTTTTTATTATTAAATTTTCATAAAATCTTGACCTATTCCCATAGATAAAGCATAATTGTGTCAACCTATAGACCACCTGACTTTCCCTGACTCAACCTACTCGCATACCAAATTTCAGCTGTCTCTAACGTCTATTTCTCTTTTCCGAAAAAATCACGCAAATTGGTTATCTCGAACATGAGATTCATTTGCGCTCTATAACTTCCTTCCCAATCGATTCCCTTTTGTACGGGTTCGACCTTCCTTTCACGCCGCCCCCCTGGCGCCTCTTGATCCTACAATTATGCTTTATTATCAAAAGAAAAATGTAAACTCCACGAAACCTATTTCGATCATGATTGGTTCACCCCCGGAACTCTCCCGAAGTACAATCTTCCAATCGTAGCTGTCAATTAAATTCACCTCCGCCTAAATTTGAATATCGAAAACTATTATAGGCGCTTGCTGTTAGACTCCGCCCATAAGAGGGTGACCCTTAGTTTACCTCGTCTCCGCCTACCCCGAGGTTTTAAAAACCCCGAGAGCGTCGGTAACGAGGTTCTTTGCTTTCTGACCATCTTCATACCACGCAGACTCTGTGAATTAATCCTGTAATTAATCGTGCAGTGGCACTACCCCTCCGGATCAAATTAGCTTCCATTTGATAATTGAACTTAACTTCAATATATAAACTTTGCTGCCGATTGCTTTTAAGAAAGAATCAGCAGCCTAAATTGTACATTGTGCTTTAGTTAACTTGTTCCCGATTTATCTGTGTATTAAATCTCACCTTAAGAGCTATATAATCTTCATTTTTTTCGTAGCCAAATTTAATTTAATTTAATTTAATTTAATTTTATTTTATTTTATTTTTTACTACCAAGAGAATTTTGTACTCAAAGTGAATTTAATAAAAAGACTCTGTTAAATTAAGTTTAGTCGTTTCCATTCACCGCATAAACTCGGTACAACCCCCGTACGACGGAAGCACTCGAAGGTAATCTTCCGAAACCTTACAACAAATTGAGGTAAGATTGGTCAGTGACATCCACACACATTTTTTTGACAAGGCGCGAGCGCCTAGTGCATCCACTGGTGTCGACGTGAGACGCGACAACTCCAAGGAGTTTTTTTGGAGTTCTCATAACCCGAGAGTGACGTTGTCCATCATCCTTCGGAAACAATTCCGACTCAAACCAAGGGGACCGCCTCCGGAATTCATAATCCATCGTCGTCTTCTACATTCGAGCGGCCCATTTTGGGACACGGGTCGACAGTTAGGTTAGGTTGGGTTAGGTTAGGTTGGGTTAGGTTAGGTTAGGTTAGGTTGGGTTAGGTTAGGTTGGGTTAGGTTAGGTTAGGTTGGGTTAGGTTAGGTTAGGTTGGGTTAGGTTAGGTTAGGTTAGGTTGGGTTAGGTTAGGTTAGGTTACATTATATAAATAAAATATTATATAAATATAATTAGTTATGTTTTCAATGGTTCTTCCAAGTGTTTTTAATTTCCTTCAGTACCTATCATCGCACTAAAGAAAGATTAATAAATTATACAAAACATTATTTGGCAACGGTGCATTCGGAGTTGAGTTGGCGGCGATGAGTTGGCGGCGATGAGTTGGCGGCGATGAATCGGCGGCGATGAGTCGGCGGCGATGAGTCGTACTAGACGCTTCCAATCTATTACTTCCATGGTGGATGCAACATCTTCCCAGTTTATAGCTTTGGAGTGAAAATTAAAACATTCGAATTTGCTTCTTTCTATTGTTCGTGTTCTTTCCTTTCCTGTTGCTTTTATATTAGCTGTTATTTCAAAAATGTTGTGATCCGATATTATAGTTGGAGATATTTCTACGTTATCAATTAGGTTGCTGTTGTTTGTGAATACCAAATCTAGGAAGTTGTTTTTTCTTGTTTTTTCTGTTATTTCTTGCGTTAACATAAATTCATCGGCTAGAGCTAGTAGCATTTTTACGTGCTCCTGGTCTTCCCGTGTGCCCCCCTTGTCCTGGTGTATACATATATTTTTGCTATCCTTTTATATTTCATGAATGGAAAATTAAAATCACCACAGAGAAAAATATTTGAGGTTGGAGATGTAGATCTTTTACCCAGTTTCTTACTTCTGTAAAGGATCTGAGAATTTTGAGGTTGGCGTGTTCGGGGGTGTGTACTTTACAATTAGTATCATATTTAATTTTTCACCTTTTGCTGATACACATTCTACGTAGCTGTTTGAAGTACTTATAGTCATTTCTGCCATATGCCTTTCACGTGTGTAAATAACACATCCTCCTTTATGTCTCACTGTTCTGTCGGCTCGGAGGATGTTGTGGTTGTAAATTTAGATTTCTTTTTTGTCAATACAGAACTCACAGTTTTCACAGTTCGCGTGGCAGTCCTTTAGATGGGTTTCCGTGAGGCATGCAAAAGATGCTCCAGTTTCTTGCACGAGTCTTTTCAGGTATATACACCTTACCTTACCTTACAACCTTACAAAGGTTTTGCACTATAACATCAAAATTACAACGGCTAGAAAAATAATAGGGCTCATCTGGAGGAGATTCCGCATCAGAAAAGCAAACATTATGTTCAAATTATGGAAGAGTCTAGTCCTACCAATAATTAAGTATTGCTCAGTACTCACAAGCTCATACAGAAAACGAGACATTGCGAACATTGAAGCCATACAAAGGACTTTTACGTCTAAGATAGAGGAAACGGAAGGTGAAGACTACTGGTCTCGACAACAATCCTTGAACCTCTACTCTCTCGAAAGAAGACGCGAGCGGTACACAATAATATACATGTGGAAAATACTTGAGGGCTCTGTTCCTAACCTTAGAAATGAAATAGAAACAAACTGGAATGAAAGAAGAAGCAGATTTTGTAATGTCCCAGCTGCGGTGGGACAAGAGGCTCTGAAAACGAGGATGGAAAATACCCTCAGAATACGAGGCCCTAAGCTTTTCACTGTCCTGCCAAAAGAAGTGAGAAATCTCCAGCACATCAACCTGAATAACTTCAAGAACCAGCTGGACAAATTCCTGTGCAAAATCCCTGACTAGCCATTCGTGGCTGGCTACGAGGGCAGGAGGAGGTCAGACAGCAATTCCCTCCTTTAGAAAATCTCACAAATGAGGCGGGATGCTGCAGAGGGGTCGACCGTAGGTCGATCCTGAACCGTCGTTCAAACTCGCATAAAGTAACATATATTACCGATAAACAATTAATAAACGTAAAATATAATGTAAATAACTAAACTAACCAAGTGAATTACTTGTCGCTACATAATCTGGACGTAGAGGACGGTGCCCCATCCAACTACTTTCCAGACCTACTGTCGCTTAACTTTGCTAATCGACGAAACTCAGTGTTATAACATTTTGAAGCCCGACTCTCACTAAACTGACCACGACTCACAAAGGGATGAAATTTTTTATTTTGTTTGAAAAATTAGAAGTAGTGTCTGTGTGAGTGGGAAGAGAGAGAGAGAGAGAGAGAGAGAGAGAGAGAGAGAGAGAGAGAGAGAGAGAGAGAGAGAGAGAGAGAGAGGCGTCATTGACTTAAAAGGTACCCATGATAACAAATGTGCGCATAAAATGGTCCCCATGGCAACCATCATAAAAAGAGGCGTATAAGAAAAAAGGGAATGGGTTGCAAAATTTCAATGATGCAAAGTGGGGGAAGGAAGGAAGGAGCCATCTGCGAGCGTGTAACCAAGTTATCTGACAAAATTATAAGCCGAAAATTTCCGTCTGGATTTGTTCTTGATTTTCTCAAAATTTATTAAATATAGAATTAAGAAAATGTCTCCTCGTATGTATTGTGAGGAAAAGAGTTATTTTGTTCATAGTTAAAAGTTGTTCATGAGAAACTTGAAAATAACATCTATTTCCTTGATTTTCAGGTTCAGCGATTGAAAAATTATGCGAGACAGCCGAATCCTCTTGTGAACGTCCTTCGCCCGTGGGCGTCGTGGGCGTGGGTGGAAGTGTGTCGCAGGAGTACAGAGCGACGATGATCAGGGCGGCGAGGTGTCTGCTCTCCTCCGTCACGAGGGTCCTTCTCCTGGCAGACACTGTCGTCGTCAAACAACTCTTATTAACCAAAGATAAGGTATGTTCAAGGGAAATCATTGGGCACAGGGGTATAGAGTGATGGGTATCATGCAGTTCATACAGAAAATCAAAAGGAGAAAGAAATCTTGTAAACTATGAAATAGAAAGATGAAAAGTTCAGTCTGAGAATTTTCTCAAACGTCGCCAAGATTATTATTATTATTATTATTATTATTATTATTATTATTATTATTATTATTATTATTATTATTATTAAACGCAACCAATGTTCACTATGTAAATGACAGGACACGTCTCTCATTTGATAACGACCTAGGTACTTTGCAAGAAAAACAAACATGGAGCTCACCACGATTTATAACTGGCTGAATGCAAATAAATTATTCTTAAATCTATCGAATACTTCATTTACAGTTTGATTATGATAGAAAACAGAGTATAAATTTAACTTAAAGTCTGGATCCATAGGAAAATATTTATTTTAATACATAAATTACAACAAATGGTAAATACTTAAAATGAATATCAACTTTAACTCGTAAATGCGTATCCGTGATACTGTACAGTAGTTCGTACTCCAGTATAAATTCTCAAATACTTTTTTTATTTCAGCCCAGAAATGGCTTCGAATCTAACAACAGAAGACCGGGTAGAACTTGTGCTCATGTACGCGAGACAGGGCGCTACACACAGAGAAGTTGCTACCGAATTCAATAGAAATCATCCTGATAAGCATCCAGTAACACATGCGACTGTTGGCAAGTTGTTTAAACGTTTCAAAGAAACAGGAAGTGTACATGATCGACGGCGTTCTGGTCGTCCAAAAACTGCAACTGATGAAAATACCTCTGCAATGGTATGTGAAACTTTAACGAATAGTCCAGTAAAGTCAACAAGAAGATTATCAAATGAAACACGCATCTCGAGAACGTCAATTCGAAGAATTATTAAAAATCATAAATTCCATCCCTAAGTGTCTCGATGTCAGAGGCCGCCAATTTGAGCATTTGTTATAATTTGTTGTTTATACTGGAGTACGAACCACTGTACAGTATCACGGATACGCATTTACGAGTTAAAGTTGATATTCATTTTAAGTATTTACCATTTGTTGTAATTTATGTATTAAAATAAATATTTTCCTATGGATCCAGACTTTCGGCCCACCCTGTATATATATATATATATATATATATATATATATATATATATATATATATATATATATATATGGGATGAATTTCACAATTAAACACGTGAAATGAATGAATGATGTAAACCCACAAGAAAAAAGAAAAATGATTCCAAAGCCTTTCGTGTATTCAGAAGTACAGTACACCTCTTCAGGGAATTCCCTGACGAGGTGTACTTCTGTATACACGAAAGGCTTGGAATAATTTTTTTCCTTGTGGGTTTACATCATATATATATAATATATATATATATATATATATGAAAATTATTTCACGAAAGTAACACGTGAAAAATATTTATGATGAATAAAGCTACGAAGGAAAGGAAACACAGAATGGTGCTCAAGCGCTTTCGTCAGTGTTCCTGAAGATGTCATTAGACGAAAGCGCTTGAGCACCATTCTGTGTTTCCTTTCCTTCGTGGTTTTATTCATTATATATATATATATATATATATATATATATAATATATTATATTTTTTGTCAATGATTCATTCTTCGGAAACCGAATTCTTAGAAAAACCAGTAATAAAATTGCAGGAACCAACATTGTCACTATTTTTTTAAACAATTAAGTGTTTCGGAAGTTTAACCTCCATCTTCAGTACCTACAAAAGACATTATAAAGACATTTAAATAAATAAAACTAAATATTTCTAACAATACGTATAAAATTACAAAACTTATTCGATATAGACATACAACAGTATGGAAAGTGTGGCATAATGATACACACACACACACACACACACACACACACACACACACACACACACCTGAAAACAGGAGTGAAGAGACTCTAGAATATCATTAAAGTATCTCTAAATACCCTATTATTGAAAAAAAATAATGTGATACAAATTCACTGCCGGTAAAATTCCAGAATCCAAACACAGTTCAGAGATACATAGAGTTCATAATAGCTTAGTAATATATTCACTTAGGTTAGATTAGAATAAGTTAAGTTAGGTTAGATTAGACAGGGCCGTTTCTAGCCATTAGTGCCCTAATAGTCCAGGCAATTTGTAATTAGACCTGGGCAAAATTGCTTCAGAAGCTTTCTAAACTGTTTCCAGCTCAGGAACCATTGCCGAATAACATATCCAAAATCCGACAAAATTGGACCCCAGGAACACCCCTAAAAGTGAAATTCAAAATGGCGGACTGGATGTTTCCTACGAAAAAAAAAATATATATAATTTACGCTTTTATTTATAGAGATACATTTGATGCTTTTTCTTTCAGTTGTAATGTTTTAAATAATTCAACAATATACAACACAACCAGTTATTACGCAAATATAATGTTATATAGCTTTTTACAGATTTTTATAATCAATAATACAACAATTATTTTTTTCCCAGTTTCAAGTTATGTTCATTACAGAAGAAGTGATACCTGGTCACAAACATACAGAAATTAATCCTCTTCATCACTATCATCGGATAGATTACTGGTACTTGGGTTGTTATCGCAACCACTGATTTGGCACTCGCCACAAGCGGCTGAACAGGGCATTCCATTACGCTTGCATCCACATCTTGAAGTAGCACATTTCGTCTTGCAGGAGCAGCGGATCATGTTGAGTAGATAATTTGGAGCTGGTGGCTTGTCGCAGGCTGTAGGGTAGTAGGAATTATTCTTTACATACCAACCCCACTGTTCTGCATCGATCTTCTCTTCTGTAGACTTCCAGATTAGTATTTGAAAGTATGTGCGAAAGCTGTGGTACTTTGTGGACGCATCGGTAGGTGGCAAACGTTCGGGTGTAACAAAAGATTTAGCTGTAGCTACCTTTTCAACTAACATTCGATGACGTAGTGCGTTAGTGGATTCAAGTGTTTTGCAGCCATACAACAGAAGCATTACCTTTCTTCCAGCGGCTTCAATGTCAGAGTGTTGGCAACAATCAGAACAGAATGTATTTGCAACTGAACGGAGTTCAGCCACCTTCATCAGTGTGTCGAATGCTTTGGCTTTACCGATCGAAAAAATTCTGGATGTGCTATCACAGCCCGTGAAAGCATGCACAAACAGGAGATACTTGCAGATGTCATTGCCTAACAATGATTGAATGCTGAGAATATCATACACAGGATTAGGAGATGGTCCCCGTCTTATATCGCTGCGATAGTACAACTTGAAACCACTGTCCTTGGCATGGTACAGAAGGAGAATCAGCAAGTCGGTGTCTTCCCCTATTACTGTTGTAGTTGCATTTTCTGATGAGGAAACTGCTGCACGAACGATGTCCACATCAGCATCCCCATCTGCGTTGTGAACAGTACACCCGTGCTTCTTCAACATCTCACCTACGAGGGAAATAAATGCTTGCTTGCTTGTTTTCATTAGCCAAGAAGTGTTCCTTCTGGCCAACAAACTTCATGCTTGGACTGAGATTCACATTTCTGCTTGTCTTGGTGCTGCGTCTTCTGTGGGTCATGTCCTTGATCGTAGGAGAGCTGCTGTAGCCATCAAAAACAATGATTGCTTTTCCATATGTTTTCAGAGTGAAATCGGCATATGAGTTGGCGATGCTGTCATATGTTTCATCTTGACGCCAGGAAACACGATGTAGTAGAGATCCACCATCCAATACGTACTGGTCTGTGCACTGAATTTCTTGAACTTCTTCCATGCGTAAAGTGTCAGTGTATTTGATTATTGCATGAGCTAGCTGAGACTTATCGGGTTTCCTCAAGATACTTCGTGATTCGAACAATGCAGGAGGATATGCACACAGTTCGTAACACATGACATCTTCAAGATTCATGTCTCCGCCAGTGGCAACAGTCATCATTCTCTGAAACAGTAGTGCAGGATCTACTTCTATATCTGAAGCATCAGTGATCACAACGGCAGAAGCAGATCCTAGTGTTTTCACTTTGTCAGATCTTTTGGCAAAATATGTAAAGGCTTGTTTCCCAATCATTTTTACGACAATGTTCGTACCGATTGAATGCAATTGATGAACGTTAACTCCAGAATCAGCAGTTAGCCCTGTTACAATATTGCAGAGACCCGAGGTAGAATGGAATGGGGATAAGGATTCCAGACGTTCAAGTACTTTCTTCATGTCATTACTGTCCCTGATTTGTCTACTTCCCCTCATTTCCTTGTGCTGTTCACTACTTTCCAACAAAACTCTGGTGTATTCCTGCATTGCTAAGTTATAAGTGGAGCACAGAGGCATAGAAAAGAACCACGTTGTCCTTTGGATGTCTGTAAATCCACTTCCGCTTGTCAGTCCGCCTCTGCTTTTCAGGGAACGCATTAGTAATTGTTCTATCACCAGGTCTATGTCGAGTCCGGCCCATAATCTGTCGCTTCTTCTTACCACAAACTTACCTTCCTGGAACATTTTGTTAACGGCTGGATTTTCAGAAGGCAAACTTAACATTTTCTGCAGGTACAGGTATATCGATTTCAGGTAATTGTGATGTCCGGCTGCTGCAATTATGGGAATGGTCTCCAGCATAGCTTGCAAGTGCAAATCCCACGAGCCGGTTCTGTCTGCTGTTATCAAGGAACGTGCAATGTTGATCATTCGCTGATATTCCAACCAGAGTTGACTTGTTTGCGAAGTAGATTGTAGGTCAGGTTTCTTCGCATCCAAAGTGGTAGCAATCTGAGACAATGCATTCGAAGATTCCACATCCTCAACTGATTGTTTGGCGGTCATAACATCGTCGAGCAGGTCACAAGCTTCCTTATGGAGGTCATGAGGAGTTCCATCTTCATTACGAGGGAAAACGTCTGCGACTAGTAAGGTACTAGGAGCTGCATCTACTATCATATGACCACGTATCGCTCTTGAAACAGCTTTTCCAGACATCATGTGTTGCACGGCATTTGGTCCGTATATTTCTTGAAGTACTTCAGACAATCCTGAACCATTCATAAGAGTACCGACTGCTCCCAAAAGATTCATCAGAGTGTGAAATGATCCCAGCATTAAAACAATGTCCTGCAGGTCTCTCTGTTCATTGATGATTTGGGAAGCTTTCCAGAACAAAGGCTGATCAAAGGTAATAATGCATGGGACTTTTTGATCGCGTGCTATCTTGCTCAAATATAGTAATGTCGAAAATATGCAGGTCATGTCAGTTGGCGACATATCTATGATGGGAAGGAACGTGATCGACGCCACACCTGGATGTGATACACTTGATCCACCGTGAATTGCCTGCATTGTTCCGGACCAACTTGGACCTGATCTTTCTGCTGAAGATATCTGCCAGAGAAGACTAAGTCGACTTATGGTGGCAGTGGGTACTGGAAGTTCGCGGAATGAGATGTCCCTCAACATGCTTCTCGCGTGTCTATATTCCCTAATGTCAACGGTTGCAATCTTCTTAATGTCATTGTCACCAACATTACGCCTGTGAATAGAAGGGTGGATCTTGATCTTCGGAGTTATTGCGGCAATCATACCCATTCCATGAAAGGTATTCTTCCCATCCAAAGTGCAGACATCATGATCGACGTTATCTGCTGCTAGAAGGACTGCAGTGTTTTCATCAACAGTAAAAGAGCCAGACCCACTTGCCAGCGCCGCGTTTCTTTCGAATCTTGTTACTTCTGCATACGACGAACAGTAACCCAGCTGATGGAGAACGTCAATAAGGTACCTTGACCTAAAGTTATGGTGTAGCTGAACCGACAAACCGATCTGTAGTGGACATAGTAATCCTCTAGGACGGGTTGCTTGCATAATGCTCTGCCCAATTGCACCTATTTTTCTTGAAGCATCCTGTCCCGCAAATGCTTTTGATAATAGCAATTTCAGACTGTTGGGAATGTAATCAAGAGCACTTTCTGCAGTGATGTCATTTGGAGATGGATACACATCTTTTCTAGGCGAGTCGACAGACTTGATATCACTTCTGATTATTTTTGCAGCAGCTTCTACTAGGTAAATCTTCTGTAGCTCTATATCTATAGAGCTTCCTTTCGACTTTTTGTGATAATCTATAAGAATTTCATTAGCTGTCTCTCGTAGTGTTACTACATCTGCCTTCCCACTTTCACCTGATATTATGATCTTGTCTCCGTAACGTTCTAAAAGCTTTCTCTTCATGTGCCTGCGTTCGTAGACAGCTCTGACTTCCTTGAAGATATTCCTCCATTTTGGAAATTAGGTCTCCAATCAACAGTTGTTCATCATCATTCTCTTCCAGGTAAGCACAGGTCTGAAGGAATGCTTGGTGTTGCTCTTCATTAGTTGGTATCCCTTTCTTCGAATCATGATCGTCGGAGGAGTATGCGCGAGGAATGTTTTTTCCACTTCGAAAATTTACGCTGCAGGTGTGATGGTAGACAATCTGCAGCAGGAAGATCACGAAGATAATACTCCAGACGGCCTTTTACATTAAACGACCATTCATCGCAGCGGCTTTCACAGCACCTTTTTATGGTTTCGGAGAACTCTGTAGTTTTTATTTTGACATGCTCTGATTTTGGTTTGTGTTTGGAAAAAAAGTCCACAAAGGTATCACAAAACAAACAGTGAGTAGCACTGGAAAATGCGTATTCATGAAAACGAGCACTTTTCCTTGGTATTGCCTCGGCTGCGGTCTGTCGCTTCTTTATTTCAATGGTCTTTTTATCCGTAAACCTTTTCCTACATACAACGTGAACACTTATTCCAGCTGTTGCAACAACATCGCTTCCACAGCTGCGGCTGGATGCATTTATACCATCTGCTCCTTTTTGCGAGATGTGAACCACTTCCTGTCCGCTGTCCAATTTCTCCTTACAAATCACGCACAATTCTTCAGGGGTCTGCATTCTTGAAGGCGGACGCACACCGAGTCAGCCGTACACCGAGTCAGTCTGAAACAGAAAACACAAATTAATAAACTGTGTTGCAGTATTTAAAAGGAGTACATAATAACAGTTTTAAAGAAAATGACAAGCACAAATACGCAGATTTGATAGTGGGTAGTAGGAATTAAAGAGTTTTATATAATATAAGTTTATAAAGATGTAGCAATGTCCATTCTCACATACACTCCATACAGTATATTTTATTTACATTACGTGACGTCATAGTTTAATACTAGCCGCCTAATACAATTTTTAGTGTCATATAGGTTAATTTAGAAACGAAAATGTGTTTTAAAACATTTTACTGATAAAGAAAAACGTCATAACTCTCTACAAAGCGAAATTAAAATTTATTGTATTTCGTAGGAAACTGCCAGTCCGCCATTTTGAATTTCATTTTTGGGGGTGTTCCCGGGGTCCAATTTTGTCGGATTTTGGATATGTTATTCTGCAATGGTTCCTGAGCTGGAAACAGTTTAGAAAGCTTCTGAAGCAATTTTGCCCAGGTTGAAGCTATTTTTGCTCTAGATTGCCTGGACTATAAGCAGTATACCCATTTGAGGCCCCGCCCCTCCATCCATCAACTCACGCCTTACTGCATCACCTCAGCACACATACAAAAAATGGCTGTTAATAAAAAACAATTGTGAAACAATTTTAATGAAACATTTATGTCCAAAATAACAAATATGTACTTTCAGAAGACAAACAGAAAAAATACTCTTCATGAAATTCCTGAAAATTAGCTTATACATTATTTAGAATAAATGACATAGAACTATGTATAAAAAAAATAATGCAATTATCAACTACCAAACAATTACTAACTCTACGATACAATCGTGTAATAGCTAACAGTTATACAGAACAGTTTGTATCTTCAAAATTTTTGCCTCCTAGATTTTTTCTGGGCGAAATCATCAATAACATCATCATATGAAATCTCCCTGCCAACGTCCTGGTTGATGCTTATGATGCCAAGGCCACTGAGGCGATCCTGCCCCATTGATGATCTGAGGTAGTTCTTGATTAGCTTCATCTTAGAGAAGCTCCTCTCGGTTGACGCTACTGTCACAGGTAGAGTGCAGGCAATTCTTAGTGCAACCCACAGATTGGGGTATAGTTCCTCCAGTTGCTTCTGATGAATGAAGGAGAGAAGCTCCACTGCAGTCATGTTGTGTGAAGGTAAAGTCGGCAAGTTCTTAATTTCGAGGACCAGTTCTCTTCCATCAATGTCAGAGTCAGCTCCAGAGCTCAGTATCTTAGAGAGCTTTTCACACTTGCAGGACAAGTCTTCCTTGTTCATTGTGGTGAAGTTTAGGAGAACCCCAAATATGTCCCTCGCATCATCTAATGTTTTGAATCTCTCATTTATTAACCCGATGGTACAATCCACCACCACATTGAAAAATTTTACTTCCAGCGTCTTTAAGGCTTCTGTAAATGGTTCGTCATGAGCTTCGTAAGCAAAGTGCTTTTTTGTGGATCTGAGCCTTTTCTCCTTCAGCACAGCCTCCACATTCATTTCCTCACATATATCCCTAGCTACGACTTGTGCTGCAACCAAACCTGTGTTTCTGTAGCTGGTGAGTGAGTCTTTTGTTTTTGTGAGGAGGTTGACTGCCACATCAAACTGCATTGTAGGAGACTGCAGAAGTTTTCTCACATGGTTAACTGCATGAAGAATGTCATACCATACTACTGTGCAAATCTGAAAGCGATAAGACCCTATCTCCTCTGCAAGTGCTTGTGCTTCAGTCCTGGCTATGGCATCTGTGGCGTTGTTTCTGACTTCCAACAGGGCCTCTCTGATGTTGTGGCTCTGGTATCGCACAACCTCAATGCTCTTAAGCAGGCTCTCCCACCTGGTTTCACTCCAAGACTTGAGTGTTATGTTCACGTGCTTCTTTAGGATTGTCCATCTCCGTGTAGCTGCTGCCAAAAGGTTGTACAATTTTTGTACGTTGCCAAAGAATCTGATGGCATCTGTGGAAGCTTTAGCTGCATCAGCCACTACAAGATTCAGAGTGTGAGCCCCACATGGAACATAGAGTGCATGACAGTTCTTCTCTAATAACCTTGCCTGAACACCTTTGTTCTTGCCCTTCATGTTCGCTCCGTTGTCATATGACTGTCCTCTGCAGTCATCAAAGTGAATATTCAGTTCATCTAGCCTCTTCAGAATCAGTACTGATAAACCCAGGCCTGTACTTTCTGAAGCCTCAAGAAAGCCCAAGAAGTATTCTTTTATTTCTGGTACTTCACCGATTTTAACAGTTCTGATAATAATCGACATCTGTTCTTGGTGGCTTATGTCTGGAGTGCAGTCTAAAATGAGTGAGTAATATTTAGCTTGTTTTATTTCTGCAACAATGGCATCCAAGATCTTCCCACTAATGGACCCAATGAGCTCATTTTGAATGATGTTTCCTAGGTAACTTGAATGACTATATTGGCCACTTTCGACTCTGCTGATGTGTTGTTTCATCACTGGATCAAATTTGGCAAGCAGCTCAACCTCCTTCAAGAAGATGCCATTGTCTCGAATGTACAATGTAGAAGAAGACTCCCTGAAAGCAAGGTTTCTCTCTGCCAGTGATTGGATTATACTTACAAGACGTGTGAGAACATCTCGCCAGCGTCTTCGCTCTACCTCCATTAATGACATTTCAGTTTGGTCAGTGGTCCTCCCAGTTTTTATCCGCAGTTCCAGATCCTTCCATGTTGCCATGTTATCTGTATGTTCTGAACTATTTTCATGGCCTTTCAGAAGCGAACCAACGTTTATCCAGTCTGAAAGTCCATCCGTAATTAGTTTGTACGACTTCCTTGAAAACAACTTGCAGCAGAAGCAATAAAGAGCATCATTCCTTCTAGAGTACATCACATTCTTTTAGGTAATGTGAAATCTGGACTGATTTGAAATGGTCCTCGAGACACCAAATCTGTCTTCAAGGCATCTGACAGGACAACTGGCCAGTCATACGGATCAAGCGGTGAAGCAGATCTTGGTTCTTGTTGCTCAGTAGAAATGCCTGTGTGTGGTGTTTGAAGCTGAACAGAAGATGGGGCACTTGTTGGTTCATCAGGCTCTACTTCTACTGGTGTTTGAGGTTGCATAGAGGATGGTCCTGCTGTTGGCTCATGATGCTCATCAGGCTTTGCTGAGGATGGCTTTTCCAAATATTTCAGTAGTGCTCCTGAGAAGAACATAACATTACATATTCTGTTAATTTTTGCTAAAATACTCTTTCTTATCTTGTTTGATAATTGATCTGTGTGAACAGAATTTGAGGTGATGTGATCCATTAAATTTCACATTTCGAAATATAAATATTACAGAGATTAGCTTACTCTACACGATTCCTGAGCACTTACCTAGCTTGATGGTCTACCTAACCTAGTTGCCTGAACTGTAATCATAAGAATATACAAGTAGCACATCTCACCTGTGCTACTGGAAAGCTTCTCCTCCTCTATTTTCTTCTTTTTCCATTTTTCAGCTCCTGATGGATAATGTCGTTTCATTTTCCAAGATGCACGAAGTCACATCTAGTTAACCACAACTAATCTGCTAAATAATAATAATCATGATAATAATGATGATGATAATAATAATAATAATAATAATAATAATAATAATAATAATAATAATTGTTATAATTGTAATGTTAATCAAATACATTCAAATGATCAGACCATTTAGGTTTTAACCAACAAAATTCACATTATCTGAAAAAGATGAGAAAAGAATTAATAAACTTGAAAACATAACGAAAATAATCCTAAGTTTTAAAGTGTTACAAAATATCTTAATAATTAGTAAATTAGTGAAATAATGTTTTACAATACTAGAAAAATTAAGCATTTAGGAAAGTATAAGCATATAATAAGAACAAAGTTAAATAATATAGAAATAAGATCTCACAATAGTTATTTACACATAACGACCAAAACGTTTTGTTTGTCTCCGTTTTATCACATTTGTCTCATACAAAAACTTTAATTAATACGACAATAATAATAATAATAATAATAATAATAATAATAATAATAATATTAATAATAACTTCAGCTATATTCCTATTCTTGCCCACTGAGCTATGACCTGGGAGCCTGTCTAGGGGCCCCCTAGTAGCAGCGGGGCCATAAGCGGCCGCTTAGTCTGCTTATGCCAGGAAACGGCCCTGAGATTAGACGAGATAAGGTTTTGTTAGGACCAAAATTAAGTTAAGATAGGTCAGTAATTATGGAATCTATCTCTGAACTGCGTCTGAATTCTGGAATTTTACCTTTATATCTAATAATACGATAAATCTGAAACGTCTTTCCATTCATCAGCGAAGTTAAGCGTCATTGGGTGAGATAGTAGTTGGATGAGAGACCATCCTCCGCATCCACACTATGTAGCAACCCGTGGTTCAGATCCCACGTAAAGCTGTAGGTCTCCTCCGTCATATGACTTTAGATCTAAAAGGTGGCTCCTTCAGATCTCAAACTAATGTTTTGACTAGAAAGAAAGAAATGTGAAGCTACCAGTTCTGGTAAATATTTTGCCAAACTTCTCAACTTGGCTCACATTTAGGTTCTGAAGACATTCCTGTTGGATGCTGTGCTAAGGAAATTCCTAAATATGGACCACAGTTAGGCCTATTAACAATTTGTGACTGCCCTTTGGCGGTTTCACGATCATCACCAGAATAAGACTAGCCAGTTTTTAACACACGAAGCCTTATATTAAAGTAATCTCTACATTATCCTAGAATTTCGTGCTGCAGCATTGTGATAGTTATCTTAATCCAATTTAAATACCTTTAGAATATATTTAGAAACCTAAATAATTTAATTTCTTTATGAGAAGTCTTATTACCGTGAATATTTTCAGTTTTTTCAATTTTAATTCTTCTAATAAATATAATTACAGTCTTATCGGCTTATCCATTTCAGTACTTATCGACTTCCCATTCCTGATATATATATATATATATATATATATATATATATATATATATATATATATATATATACAGGGTGTCCCATAAGTCAGGCATCATAGGAAAAATAATAAAAAAAGGCAAAACAAAAGCTTTTATTTACAGAACGTGCTCAATATGTCCACCATTGTTTTCAATACACAAATTCAGACGTGATACCCAGTCAGCAAGCACACGGTGAATGATGTCAGGAGTAATGGTGTTACATGCCCCAATAATGCGCTGCCGCAACTGTTGAACACTCCTAATTTTCTCTGCGTATACCAGCGCTTTCATGTGGCCCCAGAGATAAAAATCTAGTGGCGTGAGATCCGGGCTTCTAGCTGGCCATTCCACAGGCCCTCGACGCCCTATCCAATGACCAGGGAATTGTTGGTACAGGTATTCCCTTACTTGGGTGCTGTAATGTGCAGGAGCGCCGTCTTGCTGGAACCATGTTGGGAAATTTCCTTCTACGTTCAAGACACTGGGAAATGCTTCTTCCTTGAGCATACTTAGGTAGGTGCCTCCAGTGACATGTTCATCGGAAAAGAGGGGGCCTATGATGCGATCCTTCCAAATGCCACACCATACCATCACCCGAGATGCACCGTGTTCCTTTGAAGAGGTATACCAGTGAGGGTTGTTTTGAGACCAGTAGCGGGTGTTCTGTCGATTTACCTCACCATTTCCATAAAAAACAGCCTCGTCACTGAACAGAATGGTAGGATCTGAAGTTTATATGTAGGATCTGAAGTTTATATGGATGCCATTTGTGAGCCTGAAGAATGCGATGGATGCTACTTTTCGACACTCCTGTCTCGGCGGACAATCGCCGAAGAGACTTATTGGGACTTCTGTTAAAATGAGCCAGGATAGCAGTCGCTGTATCATCGTCAGTGGACCTCCTTGAAGGTCCACTGCGTGGTTTATCTTCTATGGATCCTGTTTCCTTAAACTTTGCAACAAGTCTGCTAACACAACTCTGTGTTATTGGCTCGCGGTCTGGATGCAGTCTGTTAAATTCAGCAGCGGCCTCACTTTGACTCCGATTTCCTATGAGTAGAATTATCTGGATTCGTTCTTCCTTGCTCACAGACATTATGGCCTGTAGAAAGAGAAAAATATGAATTATGGTTTGTAGAAATAGAAAAATATGAATTTCTCCTATGATGCCGGACTTATGGGACACCCTGTATATATATATATATATATATATATATATATATATATGCATTGTCTGTGTGTATCATAAAAAACTCAGGGGACCATTCTGAGTTCATTCCCATCTTGAAACGGACATGTTATGTGCCTTGAAAAGTGTACGCTCAATTCTGCCACTTGAGGTTTAAGTTTTGGTTTTTGGCTAAAAATATAATAGTTACCCCTTTTTCTTTGATGTATTCAATCTGACGTGAAGGCAGCGAGTCTTTTGCTTATATTGAGGTTCTAAATGTAGCAGGGCTAGGCTGCTTCAAACCCTAGATCCATGTCCCAAAGCTGGATCCTGTCTGCTTTGCAGATAGCTGGTGAGGGAAGCTATATTTATGGGACCTCTTTGCGAGTGACCCGTTGCCCACGTCGGGCTAGCTAGTCCATGCAATCTAGAGCAAAAATAGCTTCAACCTGGGCAAAATTGCTTCAGAAGCTTTCTAAACTGTTTCCAGCTCAGGAACCATTGCAGAATAACATATCCAAAATCCGACAAAATTGGACCCCGGGAACACCCCCAAAAATGAAATTCAAAATGGCGGACTGGCAGTTTCCTACGAAATACAATAAATTTTAATTTCGCTTTGTAGAGAGAGTTATGACGTTTTTCTTGATCAGTAAAATGTTTTAAAACATTTTCGTTTCTAAATTAACCTATATGACACTAAAATTGTATTAGGCGGCTAGTATTAAACTATGACGTCACGTAATGTAAATAAAATATACTGTATGGAGTGTATGTGAGAATGGACATTGCTACATCTTTATAAACTTATATTATATACAACTCTTTAATTCCTACTACCCACTATCAAATCTGCGTATTTGTGCTTGTCATTTTCTTTAAAACTGTTATATGTACTCCTTTTAAATACTGCAACACAGTTTATTAATTTGTGTTTTCTGTTTCAGACTGACTCGGTGCACGGCTGACTCGGTGTGCGTCCGCCTTCAAGAATGCAGACCCCTGAAGAATTGTGCGTGATTTGTAAGGAGAAATTGGACAGCGGACAGAAGTGGTTCACATCTCGCAAAAAGGAGCAGATGGTATAAATGCATCCAGCCGCAGCCGTGGAAGCGATGTTGTTGCAACAGCTGGAATAAGTGTTCACGTTTGTATGTAGGAAAAGGTTTACGGATAAAAAGACCATTGAAATAAAGAAGCGACAGACCGCAGCCGAGGCAATACCAAGTAAAAGTGCTCGTTTTCATGAATACGCATTTTCCAGTGCTACTCACTGTTTGTTTTGTGATACCTTTGTGGACTTTTTTTCCAAACACAAACCAAATCAGAGCATGTCAAAATAAGAACTACAGAGTTCTCCGAAACCATAAAAAGGTGCTGTGAAAGCCGCTGCGATGAATGGTCGTTTAATGTAAAGGCCGTCTTGAGTATTATCTTCGTGATCTTCCTGCTGCAGATTGTGTCTACCATCACACCTGCAGCGTAAATTTTCGAAGTGGAAAAAACATTCCTCGCGCATACTCCTCCGACGATCATGATTCGAAGAAAGGGAGCCAACTAATGAAGAGCAACACCGCATTCCTTCAGACCTGTGCTTACCTGGAAGAGAATGATGATGAACAACTGTGATTGGAGACCTAATTTCCAAAATGGAGGAATATCTTCAAGGAAGTCAGAGCTCTGTCTACGAACGCAGGCACATGAGAGATAGCTTTTAGAACGTTACGGAGACAAGATCATAATATCAGGTGAAAGTGGGAAGGCAGATGTAGTAACACTACGAGAGACAGCTAATGAAATTCTTATAGATTATCACAAAAAGTCGAAAGAATGTGATATAGATATAGAGCTACAGAAGATTTACCTAGTAGAAGCTGCTGCAAAAATAATCAGAAGTGATATCAAGTCTGTCGACTCGCCTAGAAAAGATGTGTATCCATCTCCAAATGACATCACTGCAGAAAGTGCTCTTGATTACATTCCCAACAGTCTGAAATTGCTATTATCAAAAGCATTTGCGGGACAGGATGCTTCAAGAAAAATAGGTGCAATTGGGCAGAGCATTATGCAAGCAACCCGTCCTAGAGGATTACTATGTCCACTACAGATCGGTTTGTCGGTTCAGCTACACCACAACTTTAGGTCAAGGTACCTTATTGACGTTCTCCATCAGCTGGGTTACTGTTCCTCGTATGCAGAAGTAACAAGATTCGAAAGAAACGCGGCGCTGGCAAGTGGGTCTGGCTCTTTTACTGTTGATGAAAACACTGCAGTCCTTCTAGCAGCAGATAAGCAGATAACGTCGATCATGATGTCTGCACTTTGGATGGGAAGAATACCTTTCATGGAATGGGTATGATTGCCGCAATAACTCCGAAGATCAAGATCCACCCTTCTATTCACAGGCGTAATGTTGGTGACAATGACATTAAGAAGATTGCAACCGTTGACATTAGGGAATATAGACACGCGAGAAGCATGTTGAGGGACATCTCATTCCGCGAACTTCCAGTACCCACTGCCACCATAAGTCGACTTAGTCTTCTCTGGCAGATATCTTCAGCAGAAAGATCAGGTCCAAGTTGGTCCGGAACAATGCAGGCAATTCACGGTGGATCAAGTGTCTCACATCCAGGTGTGGCGTCGATCACATTCCTTCCCATCATAGATATGTCGCCAACTGACATGACCTACATATTTTCGACATTACTATATTTGAGCAAGATAGCACGCGATCAAAAAGTCCCATGCATCATTACCTTTGATCAGCCTTTGTTCTGGAAAGCTTCCCAAATCATCAATGAACAGAGAGACCTGCAGGACATTGTTTTAATGCTGGGATCATTTCACACTCTGATGAATATTTTGGGAGCAGTCGGTACTCTTATGAATGGTTCAGGATTGTCTGAAGTACTTCAAGAAATATACGGACCAAATGCCGTGCAACACATGATGTCTGGAAAAGCTGTTTCAAGAGCGATACGTGGTCATATAATAGTAGATGCAGCTCTTAGTACCTTACTAGTCGCAGACGTTTTCCCTCGTAATGAAGATGGAACTCCTCATGACCTCCATAAGGAAGCTTGTGACCTTCTCGACGATGTTATGACCGCCAAACAATCAGTTGAGGATGTGGAATCTTCGAATGCATTGTCTCAGATTGCTACCACTTTGGATGCGAAGAAAACTGACCTACAATCTACTTCGCAAACAAGTCAACTCTGGTTGGAATATCAGCGAATGATCAACATTGCACGTTCCTTGATAACAGCAGACAGAACCGGCTCGTGGGATTTGCACTTGCAAGCTATGCTGGAGACCATCCCCATAATTGCAGCAGCCGGACATCACAATTACCTGAAATCGATATACCTGTACCTGCAGAAAATGTTAAGTTTGCCTTCTGAAAATCCAGCCGTTAACAAAATGTTCCAGGAAGGTAAGTTTGTGGTAAGAAGAAGCGACAGATTATGGGCCGGACTCGGCACAGACCTGGCGATAGAACAAGTACTAATGCGTTCCCTGAAAAGCAGAGGCGGACTGACACGCGGAAGTGGATTTACAGACATCCAAAGGACAACGTGGCTCTTCTCTATGCCTCTGTGTTCCACTTATAACTTAGCAATGCAGGAATACACCAGAGTTTTGTTGGAAAGTAGTGAACAGCACAAGGAAATGAGGGGAAGTAGACAAATCAGGGACAGTAATGACATGAAGAAAGTACTTGAAGGTCTGGAATCCTTATCCCCATTCCATTCTACCTCGGGTCTCTGCAACATTGTAACAGGGCTAACTGCTGATCCTGGAGTTAACGTTCATCAATTGCATTCAATCGGTACGAACATTGTCGTAAAAATGATTGGGAAACAAGCCTTTACATATTCTGCCAAAAGATCTGACAAAGTGAAACACTAGGATCTGCTTCTGCCGTTGTGATCACTGATGCTTCAGATATAGAAGTAGATCCTGCACTACTGTTTCAGAGAATGATGACTGTTGCCACTGGCGGAGACATGAATCTTGAAGATGTCATGTGTTACGAACTGTGTGCATATCCTCCTGCATTGTTCGAATCACGAAGTATCTTGAGGAAACCCGATAAGTCTCAGCTAGCTCATGCAATAATCAAATACACTGACACTTTACGCATGGAAGAAGTTCAAGAAATTCAGTGCACAGACCAGTACGTATTGGATGGTGGATCTCTACTACATCGTGTTTCCTGGCGTCAAGATGAAACATATGACAGCATCGCCAACTCATATGCCGATTTCACTCTGAAAACATATGGAAAAGCAATCATTGTTTTTGATGGCTACAGCAGCTCTCCTACGATCAAGGACATGACCCACAGAAGACGCAGCACCAAGACAAGCAGAAATGTGAATCTCAGTCCAAGCATGAAGTTTGTTGGCCAGAAGGAACACTTCTTGGCTAATGAAAACAACAAGCAAGCATTTATTTCCCTCGTAGGTGAGATGTTGAAGAAGCACGGGTGTACTGTTCACAACGCAGATGGGGATGCTGATGTGGACATCGTTCGTGCAGCAGTTTCCTCCTCATCAGAAAATGCAACTACAACAGTAATAGGGGAAGACACCGACTTGCTGATTCTCCTTCTGTACCATGCCAAGGACAGTGGTTTCAAGTTGTACTATCGCAGCGATATAAGACGGGGACCATCTCCTAATCCTGTGTATGATATTCTCAGCATTCAATCATTGTTAGGCAATGACATCTGCAAGTATCTCCTGTTTGTGCATGCTTTCACGGGCTGTGATAGCACATCCAGAATTTTTTCGATCGGTAAAGCCAAAGCATTCGACACACTGATGAAGGTGGCTGAACTCCGTTCAGTTGCAAATACATTCTGTTCTGATTGTTGCCAACACTCTGACATTGAAGCCGCTGGAAGAAAGGCAATGCTTCTGTTGTATGGCTGCAAAACACTTGAATCCACTAACGCACTACGTCATCGAATGTTAGTTGAAAAGGTAGCTACAGCTAAATCTTTTGTTAAACCCGAACGTTTGCCACCTACCGATGCGTCCACAAAGTACCAAAGCTTTCGCACATACTTTCAAATACTAATCTGGAAGTCTACAGAAGAGAA
Organism: Bathynomus jamesi; assembly: GCA_023014485.1. NCBI lineage: Eukaryota > Metazoa > Arthropoda > Malacostraca > Isopoda > Cirolanidae > Bathynomus > Bathynomus jamesi. The sequence continues at coordinate 931,521 of JAJOZX010000484.1, forward strand.
GATCGATGCAGAACAGTGGGGTTGGTATGTAAAAAATAATTCCTACTACCCTACAGCCTGCGACAAGCACCAGCTCCAAATTATCTACTCAACATGATCCGCTGCTCCTGCAAGACGAAATGTGCTACTTCAAGATGTGGATGCAAGCGTAATGGAATGCCCTGTTCAGCCGCTTGTGGCGAGTGCCAAATCAGTGGTTGCGATAACAACCCAAGTACCGGTAATCTCTCCGATGATAGTGATGAAGAGGATTAATTTCTGTATGTTTGTGACCAGGTATCACTTCTTCTGTAATGAACATAACTTGAAACTGGGAAAAAAATAATTGTTGTATTATTGATTATAAAAATCTGTAAAAAGCTATATAACATTATATTTGCGTAATAACTGGTTGTGTTGTATATTGTTGAATTATTTAAAACATTACAACTGAAAGAAAAAGCATCAAATGTATCTCTATAAATAAAAGCGTAAATTATATATATTTTTTTTCATAGGAAACATCCAGTCCGCCATTTTGAATTTCATTTTTGGGGGTGTTCCTGGGGTCCAATTTTGTCGGATTTTGGATATGTTATTCGGCAATGGTTCCTGAGCTGGAAACAGTTTAGAAAGCTTCTGAAGCAATTTTGCCCAGGTCTAACTACAAATTGCCTGGACTAAGCATCATGAAAAAGAAAAACTATGGTATTTGTCATTTACCATTACTTATTCGGACTATAGTGGATTTAATTATCCCAGAAGAGTTCCTTGTTCCATGCATTGTCTGTGTGTATCATAAAAAACTCAGGGGACCATTCTGAGTTCATTCCCATATATATATATACAGGGCGTCCCAAAAAAATGTATACACACTTTAACAGCTGATAGCTCAATTGATGTTTCTTTCTTTCCAAGTTAAACCCATTAGAATTAATAATGGCAGTCAGACTAAGCTTTGAACAAAGGAAATTCATTCTAAAATGCTACTGGAAGTGTGAAAACGCAGTTGAAGTGCAAAGACAGTTTAGGAGGGAGTTTCAAACAGATCCACCAACGCGACTTACCATCACTCGAATTAGAGATAAGTTTGAAGCCGATGGAACTGTTCAGAATGTCCACAAGAAGCGTTCCGGAAGACCACGGACATCGACAAGCCCCACAAAGCAAGAAAGAGTACTGGAAACGTATCACCAAAGTCCAAGAAAATCTGTGCGGCAAGCGAGTCGAGAGGTAGGAATTTCAGAATCGTCTGTCCAACGCATTTTGAAGCGCTGTCAATGGAAAAGTTACATTCCAAGATTAGTCCATGCTATTAATGAAGATGATCCGGACCGAAGAGTGGAGTATTGCGAGTGGTACTTGGCACGATGTGGATGTGGATTGGACGAAGGGGTTTCGTAGAATACCCTCCGCGTTCACCAGACCTCACACCACTAGACTTTTTTTTATGGGGATACTTAAAAGACAAAGTCTACGCTATAAAACCTGCAACAGTCGCTGAATTGAGAGCAGCCATTGAACGAGAATGCACACAAATACCAACGAAATGTTTCGTGATGTTTGCGATTCCATTGCTTCGCGTTATCAGCAGTGCCTGGACCAGAACGGACGTCAGTTTGAAAACAGGCGTTGACAAAACAATTAAATAATGTCTGTAGATTCTATTACATTTTGAAAATGAAATGTATTTTAATAAACACTGCCTTTATAATTATTTAAAGTGTGTATACATTTTTTTGGGACGCCCTGTATATAAATATATATATATATATACAGTGGAACCTTGCTTAACGAGCATAATTCGTTCCCGAACTGTGCTCGTTATGCAAAATGCTCGTTAAGCAAGGCAATTTTTTCCATAGGAATCAATGTAAAATATGATAATGCGTTCCATGCTTAAAAAATACTTAAAATAATATTTATAATGATATTTAAAGGCGTTTTTTAAATTATTATTGCATGAAATGAAAAGATTATTAATAAAAATTAACCCAAAAGAGAATGTAAATAATATAATTAGTAAACGGTGAAATTTATAAATAACTTACGAAGAGAGAAGGTGCTCCTGACGCACGCAAAGGAAATGAAGAGACAGGGGAGGAGGAGAGGGTTATTGAGGGGAAGGAGGAGAATCGTCTTCGTTCAATGTAATAACATTCTCGACGAGCTCACAGTCACTAGCTTTAAATTTTTTAGAGGCACTTTCACTTTCTTTTGGATCCTTTTTCACGAGGAAACTGTCTAGAGACATTTGTTTTTGTCTACGCTTTAAATTTTGACGAAATATTTTGCTCGTTAAGCAAAGTGTCGCTCGTTATGCAAGGTAATTTTCCCCCATTCTTTTGGCTCGTTATACGAATTTCTCGTTATACGAGGCACTCGTTAAGCAAGGTTCCTCTGTATATATATATATATATATATATATATATATAACAACTGGATACTTTTACATGACAGGATTAACCAGGATTAGCCTAGGATTAACCTTACTTATGGAGCCTACGACTGTAAATAAATAACATTCGGCTGAAACTTACTTATGGAGCCTACGACTGTAAATAAATACCTTCGGCTGAAATTTGAAATAACAGTGTGTATATATATTACGGTCAAAGTATGTAACCAGCCATTTCGCGTAATGGCTGAAACTATTAGTCATTTCGCGAAATGGCTGTTTCACTTGGTCATTTCGTCAAATGACTAAAATCTTCAGCCATTACGCGAAATGGCTGAAATTCCACCTTGGTCATTTCGTACAAGATCATTTGCCCGGTTAGGTCAACTGTGTGCCTGGTTAGGTCAACTGTATGCCCTTGACAATTGGTTAGGTTAAGTTGTGTTATTTTCGTTAGTTTTAACGAAAATAACACGACTTAATCTAACCAATTGTTAAAGGCATACAGTTGCCCTAACCGAGCCTTCGATGGCGGACATCGGAATAACATTGAAGGCCCGGTTAGTATTTGAAAACCTCTGTATTGAAAATTCAAATTCAAATGTGTTCAAATGTTCAAATGTGTTCAAATGTGTATTTGAAGTGTTTCTCACTTATTTGAACAGACCTGTGGATGTATATATGTTTTAGCAGATTTAGTTAGTTAAATAAAGGTTTCCAATTTTAGTGTGATGTTTGTTATTTCTATGAATTTATGACAAAAGTCATTTTAGTCATTTCACGAAATGACTAAAAGTTCCAGCCATTACACGAAATGGCTGGTTACATACTTTGACTGTAACATATATATATATATATATATATATATATATATATATATATCAGGAATGGGAAGTCGATAAGTACTGAAATGGATTAGCCGATAAGACTGTAATTATATTTATTAGAAGAATTGAAATTGAAAAAACTGAAATCGAAAAAATATGAAAAATTAAATTTAAAACTGAAGTTGAAATAAAATTACATAAAAACTGAAAACCTTTATAGAAATGAAAATAAATATAAGTTTTTATTTAAGTTTTATTTACGGCCTACTCATTTTATTTACAATAGCACAACATATAAAATAGAAGGGCGAGTTAGAGAATAAGCAAAGAAAAACAAAAAATATTTAAAAATATTTTCTAATATAAGATTTTTGAATTAGCCTAATTCCAATTGACGAGAAATCGCTCCCTGTACAAGCTTTAAGTGATAACTCGCTAATGAAAGATATAGAATCACCTGGTAAAATAACAAAGATTAATGCAGACCCTTATGCATTAAAAGATTATTTTTATGACTGGTAGGCGGCAGGGCATTTTTATCATTATAACAACTGGATACTTTTACATGAGAGGATTAACCAGGATTAGCCTAGGATTAACCTTACCTATCGAGCTTACGACTGTAAATAAATACCTTCGGCTGAAATTTGAAATAACAGTTCAATTGAAACTTTCATAGACAAAGGACATTATTGAAGATGAAGAAGCTTCGTATGTTTATATTTCTTTAACCGATTATTTTTTTCAATAAGTTCGGAATCCCAGCCTAAAACGGCTACGCTCTGAAGGAGCAAACTTAACTTATAGCTTAAATTAAACTCAAACAAATCTAGGGACCTGGGGTCCTACTCAATCTTACCTCAGGGTAGCCAATGGAAGCAGGCAGGCGTACCTTAGTTAGCAAAAATAAAAGCTATTTGTGGTCTTCTTTCTAAGCAGCTCAAATCTTGCTCAAACGGAATTGCTACATTAATCACCCTATGCATCATATCACTTCCGGATAACAATGGCTCTTCTTTTAGATTTTCCAACACTCCCCACCGAGGAGGCATTCTCGTCACTACTTTCTGCGAGGTTAGCCAAGCATTCTCCTGGAGGCTGTAACCCAAATGCCTCCTCTTGATTATCTGTGTTTTTGCTGATTTCTAAAACATAGAGCTTCTGTATAAGTCTCTTTATTTTTTCCCCTGAAATCTTTACCGATATAGATCTAACCAGATTATCTTTACCAACAAACACCTCTTCAACTATGCCGAGCTTTCAGCTACCCTATATTGTAATGCAATATAATAAATGTGGATGGATAAAGGAATAATATAGGGTAAGGAGTGCGTTTTAAGGAATGGTCTTTTTAGCTTAAATAATATGAATAGAAATCTTGATATTTTGGATGTGATATGTTGTACATGACTTTTGAAATTTAGTTTTACATTTAAATTCATGCCAAGTTCACACTTCCAAGAGTAGTATTCTCAATTTTTATTTGGCCACAGTTTACATGCCAATCTCAAACTAAATACATCTGCGCTGTTTACTTTTCTCCTAATTCTACTGACTATCCAAAATTCTTTGACTACTTCACTTCCAAAGTAAGTGGAATACATTCTATTCCGCTCTCCCTTTGCTGAAATATCTATTTAAGGAAATTTCAATGTTCACCACCACCTTTGGCTTTCCTCCCATTTCACTAACATCCCTGGTGAACTAGCTTACGACTTTTCTATCCTAAATGACCTAGAACAGATTGTACAGCACCCTACTCGTATCCCCGATCGCCTTGGAGATAGGCCCAACATTCTGGATTTATTTCTTACCTCTCAACCTTCTTCTTACTTTGTGAAACTTTTCTTCATTGGGCTCCTCCGATCACAATCTTACATCTGTTTCCTGTCCTATCGTTCAAATTCGGCCTTCGGATCCTCCCAAGAGGAGGCGCCGCACTTTTGCGCCGTTGATTGGGAGGCCCTTAAGCAGTACTTCTGTGATTTCTCAATGGAATGATTACTACTTCCGTGGCCGAGGCCCTTCCGAGTGTGCTGAGCGCATCACGGAGGTGATTCTCTCGGACATGGAGGCGTACATTCCATATTCCATTCCTACAACTAATGCAAAAAACTTTACTTGTTCTAATGTTATCCGCGACAGAGAGGAGTCTTTCAGAAGGTACCATCACCATCCAACTCCTGACTCTCACTCCGCTTATATTTCTGACCGGAATCGTGCAAAATCTGTTCTTCGACTCGCCAAAAATTCCTTCATCCGACAAAAAATGTGAAAACCTATCAAATTCTAATTCTTCTCGCTCTTTTTGGTATCTAGCTAAGAATCTCTTCAACAACTTTACCTCCTTTTCTTTCCCTCCTCTTTTCCATTCCGACGGCTTAGTTGCCGTCTCTTCTCCTGACAAAGCAGAACTCTTCGCTCAAACTTTCGCTTCCAACTCCACCATAGACGATTCCGGAGGAGCTGTTCCTCCAGCTTTTCCTTCCTCTAACTTTATTATGTGTGAAATTAGAATCTCTTCTAAAGATGTTCTTTCTGCCCGCTCCTGGCTGAACTCTAGAAAAGCGTACGGTCCTGATGTCTAGCACAAATTTTTAATTTCGAAACTGCCCTCCTTCGATTTCTATCCTTCTATCTGTGCCTTTATCCCTAATTTTTTTTCTGGCTAATCTATATCTGCGGTTCCGTTTTCTTATTGTATCAGTTGTTCGGAGACAGTAGCACCGGACCTGTAGCTAGCCACTGTTCTTTTCCTAAAGCTATCAACAGTTGTGTTCCTCAGGGTTCTGTCCTGTCACCCGCTCTTTTTCTTTTATTTATTAATGGTGTTTTAATTAATTCGGACTTCCTGTCCTGTCACTCCTATGCCGATGATTCCACTCTTCACTTCTCCACCTGCTTCACAAAGCGTCCATCTCAACAGTCACTCCATGATTCACGTGGGACGGCTATGGAGCACCTGACCTTTGATCTTTCTGCTATCTCTGATTGGGGCAGAGAAAACGTTGTGGCTTTCAATGCCTCAAAAACTCAGTTCCTCCATCTGTCTATTCATCACAATCTTCCACACGACTATCCCTTAACCTTCAACAATACACAACTCAATCCTTCCTCTTCTCTTAACATTCTTGACGTTTCCTTTTCTCGTGATCTTTCCTGGAAAGATCACATATACTCTCTTTCCAAAACAACTTCTAAGAGCTTGGGTTTGTTGTACTACCTCCACAATTTCTTCACCCCCGCTCAGTTGCTCTCTCTGTACAAGGGTCTTGTCCTTCCCTGTATGGAGTATGTTTCTCATGTATGGGGTGGCTCAACCCACACAGCCGTACTTGACCGGATAGAATCAAAGGTTTTTCGGCTTATCAATTCCCCGCCTCTTACTGACTGTCTTCATTCCCTCTCTCTTCGCCGAAACGTTGCCTCACTCCCTCTTTACTCTCGCTATTATAATAGACACTACTCTTCCGAACTCTCTAACTGCATGCCTCCTCCTTTAAGGAGCGCACACAGTGCCAAACTTTCAACACGTTCTCATTCCTTTTCTATCCAACTCTGTTTGGCAAGGGTTAATCGGTATTTTCAATCTTTCATCTACTCAACCGGTCAATTCTGGAACAATCTCGAAAACTCTGGACCTTGATTTTGGCTCTCTTCTTCTATTCGCCGTTGGCCCCTCCTTCCTGCATAAAAAAATTGTTTTGTGGTAATATCAGGTTCAGTAAAAGTTTATTGGCACACATCCATTCATACACAATTTAGGGTGGATCACTTTTCATTTTTTTTAAAAAATTATAGCTGGTCAAAGTTTTTCCCATGATTTGGTTCAGTGGAAGTACACTGACACCATTTTTACCAAAATCGATCAATATTTAGGGGTCGCGCATCGACCTTGAAAATTTCAATTTTGGAAATTTGGCCAAATTGACAATATTTTACTGAATAAAGATAAATCATCAAATGACCATATTTTCTGAATCCTCTCAGTGAACGAAATCCTCTCAGATACTTACCAAGTTGATAGGACAAGTGGTTTAGAAGTTATACTCACCTTGAGATAGCATTAAAATTTAAAATACCGTATTTGTCCCCGTACCTCCATATGCTGTCTGCCATTGTCTGCTTTTTAGGATAAGATAAAACGAATAAGGAAAGATCAAATGTATTTTGTATTAAAACGGTTTACCGATATCACTAAAGGCACTTACTCCGGTGCCCCTAACTAGGTTCAAAAACTGTATGAATCGTGGTTAGAACACACGTCATCTTAAGGCGTGCGCCATGTACTCTCTCTGCTAACTCCCTTTCCCTCTGCGCTACGTCATCTTGGCAAGTGACGACTTCTTGAAGTCACCGAGTTCTTTCCGGCTCTTTTCCACGAGCTGAAGAAGACCCTGCAGCTGTGACTCGTCTTTTGTGACAGTGTTCGCGTAATCTTCTATCAGTTTTATCCCTCTCTCTGCCACGTCGTTGGTAACTTTCAGATGCGAGATGACATTCTTCAGATCACAGTAGTTCTTATCTTGATCCCACTTATTCACCGGCAGAGTGAGCCACGTAGACGCGCACACCTGCAGGCCTGTGAACACGAACCACGATGACTCATCGATCAGGTCCGGAAGGCGCGTCGTGTCATCAACCGAGACGTTGTCATACGTGAAGTCCTCGGGCACAGCGAGGCGGCACAGCTTCTTTGCCATCTCGTGCTTCACAGTGTCTTCCACTTTGTCACTGCAGAGGGCGAAAACGACGGTCTGAGGCCTCAGATACCACAAGTGCCGCCTGATCACTGCCAGTGAAGCCTCTGCAATCTCGCGATCCACAGCCCTGTACTGCAGAAGACGCTGGTACAACACAAGGTCATTCAGCGGGGCATCAGCTGCGACAGGAGCCGCCAGCCAGGCAGGTGCGTAGAGGAGTGCAGTAAATAGTACCACTCTCTGAAGTTTCTGTACCAGCTCGTCGTCGAACTCCAGCTGACCGCTGAACATCAGGAGCTTCGTGTAGTAGATGATCTGAAACGAATACGCACTGTGATGTATAAATACCGATACCACTCCATATAAGTTTGTTTAATGGTAAATTATTTATCTTATTTTTTTCTGGTAGGGACTTCAAATGGCTGTTTGCAGAAGGCAATACAATATTTAACTTCTAATTCAAAATACCAACCTTGGCCATCCACCTCGCATGATGGTAGGCTCCTGGGCGCATGAAGTGTGTGCCACGACGTGGCTGGGCCCCGAGTACCAGGAGTGTAATCTCCGCCACTTCTCGGTAGTCTTCTCTGACAAGACCAGAAGCGGTGCCGAGGAACTTGACTGCCTCATCTCGGAGCTCCATCAGCCACGTCACCTCCGCCAAATGCTCGATCTCCAGCTCGCGATAAGTCGAGAGGTCGAGCTTGTCCCACCTGAAAGGGGAGTTATGAAAATATTGCATGAAAACGACTGAAGTTTCCCTTTTCGACTGCTATTAACATCATTAGTAGAAGGACGCTGATATCTCAATTGCTCTGAAGGCAAAAAATCATTGGAGAAAACAAATGCGCCTTAGACTTGAAATTCACCTTCTCCTCAGATACTGGAACAAAGGTTCAGTTGGTGCTGTGGTTCTTCCAAACGCGGTGATGACCACTGCCCCCACGATGAGCTCCATAACGTGATGGCGACAGCCCAGCTGGAAGAGCGGTTTACCAAGCATGTTCTCCAGCCGGACCACCGCACCCTGCACCCTCCCCGTATTGGAGGAAGTTGTGTCGAAGCACAGTCCAATCACGTTGTTCTCGCATCCCCAGTCTTTGAGAGCACGAAAGGTCGCCTGGGCCTGGGACAGACCGGTGCCGTCAGCAACAGTCGGAACGGCCAGCAACTTTCCTTCTGTGCATTGGGGAGCTCCGGGATGAGAATCGCCTGGCGGTGCTCCAATGATCCAAGAGAGTCCTGAAACGTATGTCATACATGCCAATCCATTATCGTCCACTGGAATATGTCAATCCACTGTCGTCACTGGAACATGTTAATTCACTGTCGTCCACGGTGAGGGCAAAACTGACCTTGATTACTTTACCGTCCCAGTGGACGACAGCATGCCTCGGAGATACGAAGGATTTCTGCACAGCTGTCGACACTTCACAACGATGTGCCACTCTTCCACGGCGAGACGTGTCCTTCGAGATACTGAATTTGTCCAGGTCTGCGGGCGGATCTGCCGAACGTAGGACTGCCGCCACGACACTTGCCACCTATGTGCGAAATTGAAAGGAAATTGACAAGGATGCGTATGGTTTTTATGTGACAAAATAATCACTAAATTTTCCGTCGTTACGTCTATTATATCTTTGTCAAGGAAAGATCATTACTGATATATACACACCTGATTATTGGACATCCGGAAGCGATCAGCCACTTCAATAACAGCCGGTGCATTGAGGATGCGGTGAGGAAGGCTGATTGATACAGTTGATTCTCTCGGCTGTCGGTATGGTGGTTCTAGCTGTGATTCGGAGTTGCTCGATGATCTGCTTTCTATAGATTCATCGTCGCTCTCAGCTTCGGTTCCTAATTTCGTTTTTGAGGTGCCTGGCTCATCACGAGATTGTTGTCTTGAGAGTTGCCGTTTTCTCTTGACAACGAACACTTTATCATTCCCACTCATTGTTGCCTGGCGCAGGCCCCGTTGATCCTCATAAAATTTAATATCTTCTTGTTTGTTGTTGTCTGAGAGCAGTCGACTTTTCTGTATCTCTTCAATAGCATCGGGAGCTCCGATGTCCCAGAGCTTGTTCAGATTTTCTGAAAACTTCTCCCTGCCTTTTCCCGCGTCACTGTCTCTCATCTTGCTCTTCTGCAGCGAGCGCCACTCTTCCCACAGTAACTCCAGTTTTCTTTCGCAGTTACGCCTCGTGATCGTCTTTATACGTGCCATGTTCCAAAATGCCAGAACATTGGCCACCGTGTCTTTTACGGCGGCCTTCCTGTCAGTAGTTTCCTGCTTGGCATAGAAGAAGTACTGGAGAACTTGATGGGTGGTTGGCAATTTGGCACCACCGATCGAGGAAGATGGCTGACCAATTAAGAAGACGTCCGTGGCTGACCTTAGAGAAGGTGGTGCTGTTGTTGCTGCTTTCTCTTTTCCAGAATAAGTAACTTTCAGAGTCTTCCCACTCCTGGTTGTTAACAGTTTATCCATTGTACTAAAGTCTAGACTTATCAAACAAGAATCAATTGACACAGTTGATCTGTAAAAAGCAAACTGTGATTAGTAAAAATATTGGTCATAGACATAGCGTGTGTGTGTAATTGGGATTTTAGGATGCGCCAGCTACTGATGCTATGATTACGTCCATAACGGGGGACAAATACGGTATTTTAAATTTTAATGTTATTTCTAGGTGAGTGTAACTTCTAAACCACTTGTCCGATCAACTTGGTAAGTATCTGAGAGGATTTCTTTCACTGAGAGGATTCAGAAAATATGGTCATTTGATGATTTATCTTTATTCAGTAAAAAATTGTCAATTTGGCCAAATTTCCAAAATTGAAATTTTCAAGGTCGATGCGCGACCCCTAAATATTGATCGATTTTGGTAAAAATGGTGTCAGTGTACTTCCACTGAACCAAATCATGGGAAAAACTTTGACCAGCTATAATTAAAAAAAAAAATGAAAAGTGATCCACCCTAAATTATTACACATTTTCTAATTTTCTCTTCGTTTCATTAATCAGAAATTCTGCGTTATGATGGGAAGAAGTAAGTGTGGTATCATCTGCGTATTGTACGCAATTTAATGTGGTAGAGAGATGAAAATCGTTGGCATGAATTAGAAATAGTAATGGTCCAAGAATAGATCCTTGTGGCACTCCACTACTTCGTATCGCTTTGTTGGAAAAATTATCTTTAAAGTGATGTACTGATGATGATTCGACAGATATGATTTAAACCAATCGAGGATATTTCCTCTTATTCCATACATGTGACATTTATTCAATAAGATTTAATGCAAAAATGTATCAAGTGCTTTTGACAAGTGAAGGAAGATCAAGGCAGTATGTATTTTGCTGTTTATGTTCTGATACACATTTTCTAATATTATATTTATGGCATCTTCCGTTGTATTTTCACCTCTAAACTGAAATTGTGCTATAATTAAAATAGCGTATTTGATTAAGACTTTAATCGGTTTATTGTACACGATTTTTTCAAATACTTTACTTAAAGTTGGCAATATGAAAATGGGGCAATAATTAAATAGAGTGTTTGAGTTTATTTAAATAAAGGACGTAATCTGGCTTCCTTTGGACCAGCGGTTCTTAACCTTTGTGGAGCTGCGCCCTTCAACGGTCAACCTTCAACCTGTGGCGTCCCCTTGAACCCCAAAGAATAACAGTTTTTCAACGATTCCAGTTTCATTGCTTTTAATGGCCTTTCTAGACTGGATAAATAGACAAACAAAAACTATAAAAACCCTGTATTTGTAAGAGAATGCAATATTTTCACAAGATCGATCGTATTTCATCCATAATCGTAATCAATGGGAAGGTTGGCATTCCTTCTTCCCCACAAACATTTGTATCCTTGGTGCGGTCAAAGAAAGAGCACACCGCATGTCGGTTTCAATATTCAGCCTGTTTCGACACTTGGTCTTCAGAGCAATAAGCGTTAAAAAGCCTGCCTCAAAAAGTATGTGGAAGAAAAAGGAACGATCACTCGCAATGCTTACTGACTAAGTTTAGGATAAATAGACAAATATTTCACCCAAAACTTCTCCAAAGTTCATCTTGGGCGGACGAATTGAATTTCATCTCCAGGAACTTCTCTTAATATTTAATTGAGTCAGAGCTATACTGACCACTTTCGCCGAGCTTTCGCACCCCCAAGGTTGAGAACCGCTGCTTTAGACTGTCAGGGCATTTGCTTTTCGCTGTAGCTTTGTTAGTTTTTTTCATAATATATGTTTAAAATCGGGAAGATCATTTGTAATCACCCGGTATTATACCGTCTCGTACAGTCCCCTGCAATAGTTCCGCTCCACCCTCGCCGAGATGTGGAAGCAATGCAGTCCCTCTTTCTTCCCCACTCTCACTCCCTCCCTCTCGTCCTCCCCCTCTCCTTTCGCTATCTCCAACTCCTCTCTCTCTCTCTCTCTCTCTATTCCCTCCTCCTGCCTTCTTGTTATTTTCTTTCGATTTACCTTCATTCTTATTTTCCTTTTTCCTACCCTTCACCTCATACTAATACATGACCCTTCTCTTCCCCCCCTCACTGCTCCCCGATTATTACCTCCTCCCATGTCTCTCATTCCTCCCACCCTATCAACTACTTTTGTCATTTGCGTGTTTGCTTCTTTCCTTTTTACCTTCCCCTCCTTATCCATTCCTTTTTACATAATAACTGACTCACTCATACACTCACGCATTTCATTTTTAATAAAACTTCCTCTATTAATACTGAAAAATATATTAACAGCTTCCAAAAATGTTACTGTATATCAATAATCTTGTTTCTCTTTTAAATAATACACCAAAAACGACGATATTATGGGCTCAAACCGTCTACATGGAATCGCACAATAGCTGAAAATAATCATCATAATGTAGAGGAATACAACACTTATTTTTAAGTGTTAATATCGAATCACGATATGATAAACTATTGCATCAGGAATGATCCCAAAATTTGGCGTGTCAGATTACGATTCGAATAGCATCTAATTTTAAACTGTGATTTGAACACAGCTACGAGATAATTATTAAATAATATATACAGTATTAATATACTGTATATGCAAAAATGAAGAATTCTAACACTTATTTTTGCATATAAAGTCAAAACTCGCATGACACTCTAACTGTATATAAAATGCAAGTTTGGAAAAATTTTAATTTTCTTTCTATTTTATTTTTGCTAAGTAATTGATAAATTATTTCTTTTTTAAATTACCTAATGATTTTTTAGATTAAGCTTAATCATATAATCGTGTTAAATTCTGCAATGATAATTTTTTTACACATTCTTTCTCAGTTGTAAAAGATGAAATCATAACTTGCCTAACTCTAAATTAACACTTAATTTTAAATTTCAAGCATTTAATTTTGGCTCAGTGATACTTCAGTGAGATCTCAGAAATTCCGGAGGTAACGACCATATGTCCGTTTTTATAAATGATGCGGTTTTCGCCTAGAACACATTTCTCGGGTCGCTTAGGGTTATGTTAGGTTAGGGTTAGGTTAGGTTAAATTAGGTTAGGTTAGGTTAAATTAGGTTATTTGAGAAGATTCTGGTAAATCTAATTTAACCTAACCAAACTAACCTAACCTAACCCTAACCTAATTTAATATAACTTATCCTAATCTAGCCTAATTTATCCTAACCTAACGTAACCAAAATTTGGTGAGATCGCTTAAGTCGGTAGTGACCTCTTAAAAGGTGAGCTGTGAGCGATATAGCACGCTACTGCTCAGAAATTGACCTATGAGAAAAAAATTGGGTTGTGAGCTCGAAACCTGTAAGTTGTTACCTGTGTGTGAGTTATGTAATTACCTAAGAGGAAGTATGAATATAGTCCGTAATAAAATGCATATTTCAATTTCCATTTTTAGTTAACTCGGCAAATCATGATAACATTAGATCTGTCAATAAGCTGTTTAAAACAAAAATATGACTTCATCTTCAGATATCTTGCTTATCTGCCAGTATACCGTTACAGCCAAAATTTACCTTTACCTTCAAATATTTTGCTAAAAAACATTCAGCCTATTGAGAATGAGAAACAAAACAGGTCAACATTAAATAATAATGATATCACTAAATTATTAGTGAATAAATTCTTGTAATTTTTCAAATTATCATTCTTATTTTAGAAGCATTAAAATGTAATCATAGGATCTCTTTGTCTTCTCCTTTGATCCCTGCTTTCTCCAGAGAACTTAGTTTTAAAATAGAATAACTCATTTTCCGATATGCTACAACCACGCTTCTCAAACTAGGGGTCGCGTAAATATTATTGGGGGTCGCAGAAACATTTGAAAATATTATTTTTTCATAAATATACAGTGTTAGTAGCTATTGCTTTTATGACATTGAGTGAAGGGTCGCGAAAATTTTTGTCTGATCCAAAGGGGTCGCAAGTGAAAAAAGTTTGAGAAGCCCTGTGCTACAAGAAGAATTGGGGAATCGTCAGATAATTTAGTAAGTTTTCACAGAATTCTCCAATCCACAACAAGAAGAAATCGGAATGTAGTATAAAAGAAACTACTGCGATTCCCTACGCGGTACCAGCTGCCCCAGAGTGAGAAAATCCGTTACTGCCACCTAACCAAAACCCCCGTCAACCTCGAACCACCCAAGGCCATAGACGGAGGGTTAACATATATATTACAGGATAACTGCCCCGTTCATACTGCCAGGATCATCAGACGGTGGTTTCAGGAACAACGAGATGTCGAGCTGTTGAACTGGCCCACCAAAGAGTGTGACCTAAACCCCATTGAAAATGTGTGGGCAAATGTGGTTAACGCTCGGGAGCCTGGGCAGGAGCAGATATCTCGACACCTGCTGGAACATACTATGGTAGAGTGGGAACTTTTCTGCAGGAACCCACAAGTCATCTACATTCACTTGGCACTGTTCTAAATAAGCTACGAGAGGTTATTAATAATAATGGAGGATGGACCAAGTATTGAGTAATTGTGTATAATAATGTTATGGTTGTGATGTAGTAAATATATATTTATTTACTTGGACATTTGTCAGTTCCTTATAATCTGAACATTATGTTTTGTATGTTCTTAAGTAAATCCCTAAATTTACTTGATTCATGTTTATTTTTCTAATAAAAAATTTAACTATGTTATTATCTCTCCATGGATAGACCTTTTTCTGGATAATCATTTGTTGATGATGCGTGGACTTTAAACAGAAATGTTATTGCCTGGAGGAAAAGTCAATACTACAACTTTTCTTACACTTTAACTATAACATGGCCACATCAAAATCCTATAACTGAAAGTTTTTAAAGTATCCCACGTTTGTGAAATAATGTAACTACTCTATTCCCTAAATTTAGGAATAATGCATGAATAAAATACATAGTCGTCCTAGCATTACCACCAAAACTACAGGGAACAATATATTTATTGTGTTATTGGTTTTCAAAAAATAAAAGTATTACTGTGACAACACCTGAGAGGGGGAGGAGGAGAGGGAGGGAGTGAGGGTGGGGGCTGGGGTTTAAGAGGAACTGCTACATCTCGGAGGGTGGAGCGGAACTATTGTAGGGGACTGTACATAAATTTACCTTAAAGCGCTTCTGCCTCAAGGGTGCGCTGCTCCCACGAAGTCCGCTCAGCGCCTCCTGAGGCGGGGCCACGACGGGGTCGCCACCCTTCTTTTCTCTTGCTCCTGCCATACGATTTGGTCCCCTATTGAATTTATGGGGGCTGGTCTGGCAGAGGAACACCCTGGCACTGTGGGTTGGTCGGGTATGTTGGCTAAAAACATATGCAAGTGTTTTTTAAAAGTATCTACTGGGACTGCACTTATATCTCTAAAGTACTGAGGCAAGGAGTTAAACAGGCGAGAACCCTGCCTAGAGATACTATTATAGTGAAGGGTTTGAATCCTTCTCAGACTGTTTGGTGGGAGGTGATATTTTTTACACATTCTGCCAGTTCTTGTTGAGGTGGGCATAATTGGTTCAGTATTGGGGGTAACTAAAAGCCCTTCTATAATTTTCTAGGTGTAGATTAGGATGTATCTCTCAAACCTTCTCTCTATGGAATAAAGGTTGAGGCGTCTGAGCCTATCCCAGTAGTTTAATTTGTTTTTACTCACCTCTTGCCCATCAGGTTGTTTAATATACGAGGTAAAGGTTCTTTGTAGGCCCTCAATTTTTTGCAATTCATTCTGCTTGTGGGGAAACCATAATTGAGAGCAGTAGTCAATGCGTGGAAGGACAAGTGATTTCCATAGGGTAAGCATGGTCATACTGTCCCTAGTTCTGAATGTATATATCCTAATAGTTGTTTGCATGATGAGGTTACTTTGTCAATGTGCCTGTTGAATGTTGCATCTTCAGATAATATAATCCCTAGATCCCTGACATGATCAGTTTGTACAATATCTTTTCCTGTGGGTCCAGTGTAGTTGAATTGTTCTTTCAGGTATTTATTTGGTCCATACTTAATTAGTTCAAATTTGTCTTCATTGAATGCCATATTGTTTGCATCTGCCCATGCATATATAGTTTGTAGGTCTTTTTGTAGCTCTACACAGTCTTCTTTTTCTGTAATTGGTCTTAGTATTCTGGTATCATCTGCGAATGACAGGAGAGAGCTTCCTAGGTTACAGTTTATATTGTTTAGCATTATAATGAATAGAATTGGTCCCAGTACTGTACCTTGCGGCACTCCACTAATCACTTCTTTTTCTATAGATCTTGTTCCATTTACAGTTGTTATTTGTTTTCTGTCAGAGAGAAAGGCATGGATCCATTTTCCTATTTTTCCACAAATACCAAGTTCTTTTAGTTTATCAAATAATATACCATGGTCAACCTTGTCAAAAGCTTTTGCAAAGTCTGGATAGATGACATCAACATTGTGGTTTTCTCCCAAATATTATAGGATTCAACTTGCAGTGGCGTGCGGTGACCTTCGAGGTTGGGCATGCAATAGTTACTCACAGGGGCGTCCGCAGGAATTTTTCCAAGAGGGGGCTCAGCTACAAAAATGATAACACAAAGTGCTCGCTTCGCTCGCACTGAGCATGCAGCTAGGGGGTCTGGGGGAGCGCTGTAAGCTCCCCCAGCGGGGTCCGGGCCAGAGCCCCATAAGCCAAACGAATTTTAACTAATGATACATTTTCATGGAAAAGAATGGTGTCAAAATATCTCTGTGATGCATTTGCATCAACCACAGACGATGGGTTATCAAGAGCATGTTTCGAAGAAGTGCATGAGCATGCAGCTAGGGGGTCTGGGGGAGCGTTGTAAGCTTCCCCAGCGGGGTCGGGGACCCGGAAGCTAAACGAATTTTAACTATTTCAGCCATTAAATTGGAAACTAAACACTGACTAAGCTGCAATAGAATTCTAGAAGCCGTTGCGTGGGCGAACCTAAATTTCCAGGGGGGGGCAACTGCCCCCCCTTGCCGCCGCCCCTTGCGGACGCCCATGGTTACTCATGCATTCTACTGAATTATTTCTTAAATTAATTCAATAAGAGGAACCATTTAGTTTCGTAACATAGTAATGGGATCACTGATAAGTACATCTAAATTTAAAAAAGACCTATAAAAAATAAGAATTATTATTTACTTACCTCATTTATAAATTAATTCAATTCTTCGATCCTTCAGGACAAATATGTTTATTATCTTTTCATAGAAATCTTCTGATTTAATTAAATGTTGGAGCAAATCTTTTTCAATAGACATAAGGGCTAACCCTGAAATCCTTTGCTCTCCTGTTGTATTTCTTTGGTAAGTTTTAATTCTCTTCAATGCAAAAAAGGATCGCTCTACAGAGGCAGTCGTAGAAGGAATTGTCAAAACCAAATTGCAAAGCTTGAAGAGTTCTGGCATAGCATCAATAAGATCCTTGGTATAAATATAATGCATTAAATTGCATACACTTTGCTTTATAAAGTCCTCCATTGAATACAAAACACATAGTTCACTCTGAAGACGAATTATATCAAAAAAATCACCATAAGTGGCCTTTAACGAATTTAAAGCATCCACTGGAAATTTTTTGCAATATTCTTCAGCTTTGCTAAAATTGAGAAGCTCCAGGAATTTAAGCTCTTCTAATGATGAATATCTTACTTTTAATTGGTCAACTATTGTGCCAATAATTTTGTTATAGAGGATTCTGTAATGCTGTTGTGGGTCAACAGATTGGTCAGATTTATTCCTGCATCTCTTAGTTTGGTTTGCTGCATCTATGCCATATTTTTCCTCCAAAGTTTCATAAAACATGAAAAAGTCGTCCAGTTTATTTTCGAGCATTGTTCTAGTTTTATCTATATGCTCTTTGCAATACACAATGTCAAGATTTTTGGTCTGAAGGATGTTAAATAAAACATCAGTGAAGGAAAATATATCACTAAATACTTCTAATAAAAACAGGAAATCAGGATCTTTTAAATTGTGTCGGAATCCAATTGCAGAATTTATAGTGACTTCATCCCATGATTCAGGATTCTCAATGATGTTTTCAAAAAGGCTGTTTAAGAAATCTAGATTTTCTTTTGCGGTATTAACTAGACGCGAGGAGTAATTCCACCTAGTTGCTGCAGCTTTGGGAAATCTTTTTTTAACAATATTATCCAACGCATTGGTTCTTTTGGGTGATTTAGTAAAAAACGTACCCAGTCCATTTATTGTAGAAAAAAATATTTTGCATTCTTTCATAGCAGAGCATGCTTGTGAAAGAACTAAATTTAGCACATGGGCACAACAATGAATAAAGATTGTAGATTCATATTTCTGCCTTACCTTTGACTGCAACCCATTTAATTGTCCTGCCATTGTAGCAGCACCATCGTAGGTTTGTGCAACTAATTTATTTTCACACTTCCAAGTTTCAATGCATTTAAATACGTGTTCAGATAAAGCATTTGCTGAACGGTCTGCACTCACATCGTTAAACCCGATAAATCGTTCTTTAGCAACACAATCTTTTGTAACATATCGCAAAACAGTTGAAAGTTGTGAATAGTTTGATACATCGGACGTTTCATCTAGAAGAATAGCAACAAATTTTGCCTGATTAAGTTCATTTTCTATTTCATTCAACATTGCCTTTTGAACCGCATCGATCAAGTCATTTTGTATTCTGTTTGAGAGACCCGAGAAAATAGAAGCTGTATCTAGATGGTTTGCCAATTTTTCATCATACTTACTGAATAAATATAAAAGTTCTTTATAATTCCCGCGATTATTGGATGCATCAGATTCAAAATGACCACGAAATGATAACTCTTGTCGACCTAAAAAAATAACTGCATCAATCAATCTTCGCATAATAGCTCTGTTTTGTTTAACCTTTTCATTATGCTGCTGTATGCTTTGTCTTTTATGAATATCTAATTGTAAGTCTATGCGAACATTTCCGAATGTTTTAAGATCGATCAGAGATTTTATGTGTCTTTGAGAACGTTCATGTTTTAGCATAGCCATATGTAGATTATTTAAATCATCGTATCCCTTCTCATTCCAAACAGTTTTTTCTAAATTAAATAACAAGCATGGCCAGCAAAATAACTTATTTAACTCAGCACATCCTGTTAACCAGTTTTTTCTTTCGTATAAATTAGTTTGAAAATGCCTCACACATTTCTTGTTGGAACTCCGTAAATTAGGTAATTTCGGCATAGGCCTTCCATGATTTATAATTAATTGTCTCGCTTCAAAGTCTCTTTTTGAAAAACCATTCTTCAAAAGTTCTATAACACACATTTCACCCATTAGGGCTGATATTTTGAAAGATATTTAAGAAATGAATAAATTAAGTGGCAATAAAAGTTAAAACACAGAACGCGCACATCCTCACCGAACACTGGTACGGGTAGCACTAAATGCGGGATGCATTTTCGGAATTGCATGTGAGTCGACGATATTTAACGAAAAAGAATTTGAGTCACTACTGACTCGCGGAGGATTTTTCAATGGCCGCACTAATGCAATTCGTTTGTTGCATCTGGAATGCAAGAAAAACGGTTTTATTATGGCTTAAGAAAAAAATATTTTCCTTTAGTTCTCTCAAACAAATTAATTCAATTTTTAAGTAATTTTTTACTGCTTTTAAATGTTGTTAGATAAATTACTTTTTAAAATTTATTTTTGTATTTACGAAAAATCAATGGTCATGCAGTGCATGACCTGCATGCCCTAAATGCACGCCACTGTAGGATTGTATTGTAATGGTCTATAAGTTCAGTAAGGCAGGATCTCTTGTGTCTGAAGCCATGTTGAAAGTCTTCTAAGAGGTGTTCATTTTCTATAAAACTGACAATGTGCCTTTCAGGACTTTCTCAAATATTTTAATAATATGGGAAGTCAAGGATATGGGTCTATAGTTTTTGGCTTCCTTTCTTTTGCCTCCTTTGTAGATTGGGGTAATATTTGCTTGTTTCATGATTGGTGGTATTCTACTGGTGTCTAGTGAGGATCTCCACAAGATTTTCAAAGGCAGAGATAAAGTATGTTTGCATTCCTTAAGAATCTTGGCTCCAATTCCATCTGGACCAGGGGCTGAACTCCCTGGTAGCTCTGTTATTGCCTATTGTATATCTCTAGTGGTTATTTGTATATCTTTCAATAATGGTCTGCCTTGGTCATTTTCTTCTCTATCAAAAAATGCTGTAGTTTTTATTTTCTTTGCTACTACAGGGGTACTGCAGCTTAAAGCATATTGAGATTGTAGAATGTTTGCCATTTCCTGTGTATTAGATGTGAGAGTTAGTCCATCTTTAGCAAGCAATGGGCCAATGCTCGTTTTGATAACTGCTTTGCGTTTAGCATAGCTAAAGAAGAATTTGCTATTTTCCTTTATAGTGCCAATAGCTTTGTGTTCATTATCAATATTCTCTCTTATGGTTGACTCCTTTATTTTAAGTTCTAACATCAGTATCTGATTCCGGATGTTACTATGTCTTGTATCACTTAATTGCTTTGTCAGTTGTTTAGATAGCTTTGTTCTCTTTCTCATAAATGTCCTTCTGTATCTGTGTTCTTTTGTCCGGTGCTTCTTTGCACTATCGTTTTTCTTTGGTGTGTGCTTGTATAATGCTGATGATAGCAGGTATTGTATTCTACTCCAGCATTCTTCTGGTTCTAGGTTTTCTAATTCATCTTCCCAGTTTATTTCTCCCAGAGAGTTATTTATTGATGTCCAGTCTGACTTGTGCAGGTTTAGGTCAGAGTATGGCAAGTTCGTTTGGCATGGGTCTTGCTTACATTTGTGGAGAGACAAGTTTGTGAATATGTGCATGACATTGTGGTCGGAGTGTATAGTTGGTATTATAACAATGTGGTCAATTGTAGTTGCATTATTTGTCAGCACTAAATCTAGAATATTATTTTTTCTAGTTGGGCAGTGGACATGTTGTACTAGGAGGAGTTTTTCCATAAACTCATTCAGGTGTTTTGATTTGGACCTTTTTGTCCCTGATTTCATACCACCATATTGGTTCCAGGTGCAATTTTGGAGATTAAAGTCTCTGTAATGATTAAGTCTCTTGTTGAGTCTACAATAGCTGGGCATTGCCTGATTTTTTCCAGGACTTCAGTGAGCTCTAGATGGGAGCTATCTGGGGGGGGCTATAGATATTCACTAGTATTATGTCTTCTTTATTTATACTGAGCATGATGATTAGGAGTTCACAGGCTCCATTTGAGTATGCCATGAGCAGTTCACTTTGAATGTTTTCAGGGATGTACATCAGGACACCACCATTTAGACGGTCTTCTCTGTCACATCTATGGGTGGTGTACCCTTTGATTGCAATTTCACTACTCATGATCATGGGGTTCAGGTGTGTTTCGGTGAGGGCTATAACTGTGCTAGTAGTGTTTTCCACTAGGCTCTTTAGGTAAGGTACTTTGGTATGGTTTGAGTTTGGGTAAAGGCCCTGGATGTTTAAGTAATTTATTGATACATTTGTGGTCATTTGTTTCATCTCTCACATATAGGGCATTTGTAGGGTTCCTGCTGGGGTTCTCGTTTGCTTTTGTATGAGGAGCCCAAGTGAGCTTTGAATGTCTTGTATTTGTTTCATGAGGTGGTAAAACCACAATGGGGTTTCATGGTTGCTTGGTGTACTATTTTCACCAGTGGGCTTACCTGGACCCGCTACATCAGCATAAGATCTGGGTGCAGGAATGGTATTTGGTCTTGGGTTTTCTTGCATCCCTTGGGCCAAATAGTGCTGATGGATAGCAGGCTCACTATCCTGGTATTCTCTCCGTTGAGTTTGATGTGGTTGCAGTTGGATTGTTCCCTTCAGGTGGGCCAGATTGCAGTTCTCTTTAAAACAACTTCTTTCCCACCATGAGCTCTGGCAAATTTGAGGATGAAAATAGGGACATCTTGCATTGGAT
Organism: Bathynomus jamesi; assembly: GCA_023014485.1. Taxonomy (NCBI): domain Eukaryota; kingdom Metazoa; phylum Arthropoda; class Malacostraca; order Isopoda; family Cirolanidae; genus Bathynomus; species Bathynomus jamesi. Next base: position 953,832 of record JAJOZX010000484.1, read on the forward strand.
CTACATCCAGAAATGCCATTCCCATCGTGCATAAATTTTTTGCAGAGTGGTGGGTGAGCAAATGGGCATTCTCTTCCCTTAAGTCCATATTTACACAAGCCCCTCCTGTAATACTTGCATACTGGCCTCTTGGTTTCACTTTTGGCTTTTTGGTGAATGTGTACAGTGGGGTTGTTCACTTTGTTGAAGGTCTTAGTGTCTATTTCCTGTTCTTGTTTTCTCTCTTTTGGTGCCCTTTTTGCTTGCAGTTTCCCTCTCTCTAGGGTCTCATCCTGAGGGTTTCTCACTTTTTCAGCAAGCTCTGCATTTGCAACGATAATTTCCTCCTCCTGTAACTCACCTGCCAGTTCTACTTCAAGCTCTTCAAATTGCCTGTCATAATCATCGCAAATTTGACGAGCACATCTAAAACATGAGAATTTTCTTTTTTAATTTTTAAGGATGAGTAGGAAATAAATAGGTAGTTCACTACAACTGTAGTGTATCCATAGTCTGCATTCATCACATTTTAATGCATGTAGGCTGCAGTCTAATGCACATTTTATACATGGGTTTCTGTTTTTGTGTTCTTCCTCTGCCATGTTGACTTGCATACTGGTTTTAGTGTGGAGAACAGTCACCAGTGAGTCCATTTCTTTTTTTTGTAGATATTCGTAGATATTAAAATATTTTGCAAAGGTTTAAGTTTATTGTTTATTATTTATTATTTACTTTTATTAATTATTATTTATTTATTATTATTTATTATTTACTTTTATTATTTATTTATTATTTATTATTTACTTGTATAATGTTTGTACTTGTATTTGTTAAAATATTTTAACTAAGAAATACTCATCCCAGATCAGTTGGATTTTATGAGTATATTTGTAATTTTTTTTTGTAAATATACTTTGTAATTTTTTGTAATTTCTTTGTAATTTCCTATTTTAAGTTTTAATAGTTTATAATTTTTTTCCGTATTCACAGAGTGATTCATTAATATATATACACCGTGTATATATATATATATATATATATATATATATATATATATATATAATAAAATAATAATTATATATATATATATATATATATATATATATATATACATATATATACTGTGTATATATATTACGTTTGATATTTATAACTGCACTTCTTATTTCCGATTTGCACAGCTGGTCACTCAGTTTGAATTTTATGATTCTTTTGTCTGTCCTTATTATTTTTCCCGACTTTATGTACCTTCGTAATGGCATTTTCAGGAATGTTTATACGGAGTTTTTCTTTGATGCCGTTTCTCACAATTTCAGTGGAGTTTTTACTTGGTAATCCTTGACTCCAGGTCAAGGTGGACCTGGAATCTTTATCGGTAGACTCCAGATCCACCGATAAAGTAGTTTTCTGTGAGGTTCCTGTTTGAGGTCGCTCTTTAATCTCTCATTTTATATTGATTGGTTTTGTAGTTGATCTTCTGCCGTGGATAGTCCTTCATTAAGAGCGTTTATACACTGCTTAGTTTTTTGTTTTCTTCCTCTAATTTGTTTATTCTTTCATCCTTTTCTGTCAAGCAGTTTAAGATAAAAGATAGGTAGGATTTCATATATAAAGCTAATTGTTTATGGTCACCGGTAAGCGCTTGGCATTCCTACCTTTTATTCGTATTGAATTTCTCGATCCGTTGACGGAGGAGATCTCTCCGGAGGCGGGGAAAGCGGCGCTTGATGCGGAGGGAGAAAGCATGCCTCTCCTGTTCCCTCCTGGAGACTCCTGGAGATGAGGGAATAAGGGATGCCTGTTGTTGTTTTTGTTGTTGTTGTTGATTTTTGTTTCCTCTTTTTGCTATTTTTGTAAAGTTTATTTACTTGAAATTTAGATATTTGTTGATAGTTTTTGGAAGTCTTAATGCGAGAAATTTGACTCGATTTTTAGATAACGTTCTTGCTTTACATTATTTTTTTATTTACAAAATGTAATTAAAATTTGGCCTTTCGTTCTTATGTCTATAGGATGTTCATTATTATGTTTATTTCAGGGTCACGGGTACAGCTTGTGGTCCTGTCGGACTAAGAAGGTAGTACCGAATGTCACTAGAAAAATTGGAGGATATTTTTTATGTAATATTATTAGTTAAGTAATGTAGATTATAATATGAAATTGTAACTGTGTAAGTTTGACACGTTTACAGTTTTGTTGGAGCAGTAACACAATGGTTAACAGATTTTAAACACTGTTAATTTTGATAGGAAGAAACTGACAAGCGTCATCGGCACTGGAAAGTTGTAAAATTTTATATATACACACACAGTATATATATATATATATATATATATATATATATATATATATCACTGTGTATATATATATATATATATAAAAATTTTACAACGTGCCAGTGCCGATGACGCTTGTCAGTTTCTTCCTATCAAAATTAACAGTGTTTAAAATCTGTTAATCATTGTGTTACTGCTCCAACAAAACTGTAAACTGTAAATATGGTCCAACTCAGAATGGTCCCCTGAGATAACTTTTATGGAATACACAGACCTAATGTGCATGGAACAAGGGACTCTCCTGGGATATTAAATTCACTGTAGTCCAAATAACTAATGGTAAACGACAAATACTAAAGTGTTTTCTTTTCTTTTTCATGAATTCAATTCGACGCGAATGCAACGAGTGTTTTGCGTATATTGAAGTTCTGAATGTAGTTGTCTAGGTTAGCTTTAAACACTAAACCCTGTCCCAAAGCTGGGTCCTATCTGCTTAGCCGGTGAGGGAAGCTGTGTTCTGGGGCTTTTTTGCTAATGACGTTGCCTGCGTTGCACTTCCATCATATAAAAAAAAAATTACTATTTGTCATTTACCATTAATTATATTTATTGGGACTACAGTGAATTTAATATCCGGATCACTTTAACATATTGCTTCCCAGGAACCTCTCTTTAACATATTACTTCTCATTGTTAATCACTTTAACATATTGCTTCCCAAAAATAGACATTACACAACCAATTACAGTTACATTACAACAGTTTATAATATTTAGAGATTAGCTAGTCGAGAAAATGTAAATTTATGGACAACTTAACTTATTATGCTTTGCCATTTTTTGTGAATGTAAAATATTTGGATCACCTGAAGATCAGGGCCCCCAGCCTTCTTTAGTTAGCCTTATAAGGCTAACTAACGAAAATATCATGACCTACCCTAACCAATCGTTAGGGTCAACTGTACGCCCTTGACGATTGGTTAGGTTAGGTCGTGATATTTTCGTTAGTTAGCCTAGATTACGAACCTCTTTTTAACATATTGCTTTCCAGTGTTAATCACTTTAACATATTGCTTCCCAGGAGGGGTCACTTTAACATATTGCTTCCCAGGAGGGGTCACTTTAACATATTGCTTCCCGAATGCTTTGGGAAGCAATATGTTAAAGTGATCCTAATATCCCAGAAGAGTCCCTTGTTCTATGCACATTAGGTCTGTGTATTCCATATATATATATATATATATATATATATATATATACAGGGCGTCCCAAAAAAATGTATACACACTTTAAATAATTATAAAGGCAGTGTTTATTAAAATACATTTCATTTTCAAAATGTAATAGAATCTACAGACATTATTTAATTGTTTTGTCAACGCCTGTTTTCAAACTGACGTCCGTTCTGGTCCAGGCACTGCTGATAACGCGAAGCAATGGAATCGCAAACATCACGAAACATTTCGTTTGGTATTTGTGTGCATTCTCGTTCAATGGCTGCTCTCAATTCAGCGACTGTTGCAGGTTTTATAGCGTAGACTTTGTCTTTTAAGTATCCCCATAAAAAAAAGTCTAGTGGTGTGAGGTCTGGTGAACGCGGAGGGTATTCTACGAAACCCCTTCGTCCAATCCACATCCACATCGTGCCAAGTACCACTCGCAATACTCCACTCTTCGGTCGGGATCATCTTCATTAATAGCATGGACTAATCTTGGAATGTAACTTTTCCATTGACAGCGCTTCAAAATGCGTTGGACAGACGATTCTGAAATTCCTACCTCACGACTCGCTTGCCGCACAGATTTTCTTGGACTTTGGTGATACGTTTCCAGTACTCTTTCTTGCTTTGTGGGGCTTGTCGATGTCCGTGGTCTTCCGGAACGCTTCTTGTGGACATTCTGAACAGTTCCATCGGCTTCAAACTTATCTCTAATTCGAGTGATGGTAAGTCGCGTTGGTGGATCTGTTTGAAACTCCCTCCTAAACTGTCTTTGCACTTCAACTGCGTTTTCACACTTCCAGTAGCATTTTAGAATTAATTTCCTTTGTTCAAAGCTTAGTCTGACTGCCATTATTAATTCTAATGGGTTTAACTTGGAAAGAAAGAAACATCAATTGAGCTATCAGCTGTTAAAGTGTGTATACATTTTTTTGGGACGCCCTGTATATATATATACACTGGGTATCAAATTATTAGCCACTTTGCAAATTTTGAAATTTCTGAGAAACCGCGCAATCAAACCTTGTACGATCCTGAATATATATTGCTCATGTGTATCAAGGTTGTCTGTGTAAATTTTATGGAGTTATGTTCATAAGTATGGATATGGCAACAATTTAAATAATTTAAGCTGAAATACAGTGTCTCACATTAATAGCCAGGTATAATGAAAACACATTTAAACAAACATTAAAGTGTTTTTTAATTGGATATTCGATGTACAAAGAAAGAAATCATCATAAATATGGAAATAATGAACATAATAATATCAAAATGACCTCATAAGGTTGTTAATAATGGATGTACGATCCTCCACTTGAAAGAACTTTCCTGAGGCGCTCATCCATTGAATTCGTCAAGGTGAGGATCTCATCTGATGAAATGGTACGAGCAGCATCCACAACAGCCTCCCAGAGTGCATCCTTACTCGAAAACTGCCGTCCATCTCGATAAACTCGCCTCTTCAGGAGACTCCACAAGTTTTCAATCGGGTTGAGATCGGGGGAACACGCTGGCCACTTCATTAATCGAGAGCCAGAGAAGCCTAATTGCTGCAGATATTCCGTAGTTTTCTTAGCCAAGTGTGAGGGTGCATTGTCCTGCATAAACACCAGCGTTCTCTTGAATGTGACCCTCTGCTTCTTGAACCACGGTAGAAGGTTTTCCTTTAAGAAGGCAACGTAGGCATTGGCAGTCATCTTAACGCCGTCTGGAACTCTCCATTGCCCAACCATCATACCTCTAACAATGCCTGCCCAAAACATGATGCCACCTCCCCCTTGCTGGCATCTCAAACGATGAGGACGGTTCCCTCCAATTGTTACCCAACCCTTGCTCCATCCATCTGGTCCGTCGATGGTAGCACGGCATTCGTCAGTGAAGAGGACTTTTGAAAAATCAATTTTCGTGTAGTCCTCTGCCCATTTCAGTCGATTCTGCTTATGAACTACCTTCAGAGGAGGCCTTGTAACAGGCTTGACGTGCTTGGCTACCTTCTTCAGGATGCGACATCTGGTAGCTTTCGACACTTTTTCCTCGCCACAACGTTTGAAAAGTACATCACTGGTCAGGCAACGGTTTATCACAGCTTCACGCTTGATACGAGACAAGGTACATCGAGAAACTGTCCTCGACACACCTTTGTCAGCCCTCGAACGGACAGCACCAGGAGCCTCGATGAATCTCTTCACTGTGCGGTGATATCTTCCCAGGATTTTTGATTTTCCAGGGTTGTCTTCCCCTTTGCCAGCTCAGAGACGATGGTGGACTTCTCATCAGAGGTTAAATCACCTTTGCGACCCATAATCACACACTTATTTGGCACCTGGCTAATAATTAGAGACACCAAAGTCATTGCTAATTCATGCAAATGGCCGCCGTTTGTTTACGTTTGCGCAGAACGAAATGATTTTAATACTGTATGCGCAGATAGGTGTCGCCATCATTCAGTGTCGTGACATTCAGTGACTGTGAGTGACCTTGACGAATTCAATGGATGAGCGCAAAGTGGCTAATAATTTGATACCCAGTGTATATATATATATATATATATATATATATATATATATATATATATATATATGTGTGTGTGTGTGTGTTTAAATACATTGCAGAACCATGACATTTTCAATCTGTTTCGTATGGGTACATTTATACTCTCCTGACGTGTCGTAGCAAAAAAATTCTTCTCTCTCTCTCTCTCTCTCTCTCTCTCTCTCTCTCTCTCTCTCTCTCTCTGTAGGGTAGACTACAGAAAATTTTTCTAATTTAATACCAATCCGACAAGAAATAATGGTTTTAAATTGGAACTTAAAACATTTAGTACTTGTGGTAATTTCTTCTCGTATAAAATAATTAATATCTGGAACCAAATTTCCTCGAAGGTTGTTTCAAGTCAAAGTGTAAACATGTTTAAAAATAAAATGGACAAAATTCTGAACGGAAAAAATTCTGAATACACTCAGGATTTAAGACTATCCTTACATATAATATAATTTAAGAAATTAGTATTATCACCTAACCGTGGGGAGTTCGTTTAAACACTTCCTCCTACACATAATTCTCCCACAACTTTAGAGAGATGTCTGGGGTTGATTGTGCCCCACATAGCATGTTAGTAGTATAGCCGCAAAAGGGGAGAGTGCAAGAATGTTGCAGGTTATTATGTAATGCTGCAAAGGGGGGTGGGGGTTGTTGCAAAGTGGGGAGGGGGATTGTTGCGAAGGGGAGGGGGATTGTTGCAAAGGGGGGTGGGGTTGTTGCAAAGGGGTGGGGGTGGGGGGGGAAACTTGGAGGCGGCGTTATCCCCCAAGAGAAAGGAGAGAAAGGAGGAGGAGAGGTGTTCACCTGGCAGGAGCCAAGTGCACACTAAGACTTCAGCCGAGTTGGCGTTGTTTTATAGGCTCCTAATCAGCCAGAATCAGCCAGTTGGCTGAGCCAAGGTGAGAGAGACGCCTGAAGGAGAGAGAGACAGCTGAAGGAGAGAGAGACCTGAAGAAGAGAGAGACGCCTGTAGGAGGGAGAGACGCCTGAAGGAGAGAGGAGAGGTACACATGCAGGAGGTACACATGCAGGAGGTACACACACATACGCACACATGCAGGAGGTACACATGCAGTAGTTACACATGCAGGAGAGAGAGAGAGAGAGCTGAAGGAGGGAGAGAGACGCCTGTAGGAGAGAGAGAGAGAGCTGAAGGAGGGAGAGAGACGCCTGTAGGAGAGAGAGAGAGCTGAAGGAGGGAGAGAGACGCCTGTAGGGAGAGAGAGAGAGAGAGAGAGAGAGAGAGAGAGAGTAGTTGCCTTTAAGGCATATTATTTTCGTTTTCCTAACCTAAGAGGCCACTAAGGAGTTTACCAAAGGGCCAAAAAGAGAAGGACCAGAGGTCCTTGCTCGGCTGGAGCCGAGCTGGGAATGAGTCTTCACCAGCTTCTCGATCTTTTATAAGCCTCTATTCTGGCTGAGTTGCCAGATAGCGCAATGTGTTCAGTTGCCAGATAGCGCCATGTGTCCCATTAATCATCCATTGTGCAACACAATATGACGATAGTTATTCCAATTAAATTCTGTTTAAATACACCTTTATTAATTGCATACCTTTCCAGTTTTTTTTTGCAATGATCGGATTGCTAGATATATATATTATGCTATATATATATATATATACACATTCTTTTCTTATGTTAGGTAAATATATATATATATATATATATATATATATATATATATATTATTTATTTTATAACATTTAATTTTAGTTTAGAAGCAAATTTAACATTAACTTCATTGAACTTAAAGCAAATAACATAGTTTACCTTCGAAAACGCCATAATAGAAAATAATTAATTTTACGGTTAACTAGCTTATTTCGTTACTATAATTATATTCTTTTAAACAGCTTATGATACATATATATATATATATATATATATATATAGTGTAGATGAAGCCAATTAAATTCTACTTATTAATAAATAACTTTTTACACACAAACTACATCTTAACTGCAAACACCTTGCACATCAATTCTTATTATATTATTATTATTATTATTTATTATTATTTCTACAATGAAACGGGGTCGAAGAACTGGGTGAGAGATCTTCCCCCCAATATATATATATATATATATATATATATATATAAAATAAACGAGTAACAACTCATGCACACACACACACACACACACACACACACACACACACACACACGATGAAAGGCAGAAGCTAAATCAGTTCGAATCGTGTCCCTAGAGACCTTTTTCGGGTCGAGGGATTATCCTTCTACAAGCTATTCGAGCAGAAATCACCACTGACTTCAGATATTAATATTGTCATTGTTATTACTTCTACAATGAAAATATTTACGCGTAATTTGTATGGTGTCATATAGAAATATAATGATATATATATATATATATATATATATATATATATATATATATATATATATATAGTGTAGATGAATCCAATTAAATTCTACTTATGGCAGAGTTTGTTTCTAGTGAGAAAGGAAAGCCAATGTTCTTAGTGAATGGGTTTTATATGTAAGAGATCAGCAAAGCCCAGCTGTTCATCATTCCACATAATAAAAGAAAGTGGTTGGCAGATAAACGGGTACCCTACGTGTCCTAGTGGTTAAGACGCTGGGGCTGTTGATGGTTCCACGTTAAACTGTAGGTCTAAGGTGGTCATTCCACATAATAAAAGAAAGTGGTTGGCAGATAAATGGGTACCCTATGTGTCCTAGTGGTTAAGACGCTGGGGCTGTTGATGGTTCCACGTTAAACTGTAGGTCTAAGGTGGTCATTCCACATAATAAAAGAAAGTGGTTGGCAGATAAATGGGTACCCTACGTGTCCTAGTGGTTAAGACGCTGGGCTGTTGATGGTTCCACGTTAAACTGTAGGTCTAAGGTGGTCATTCCACATAATAAAAGAAAGTGGTTGGCAGATAAATGGGTACCCTATGTGTCCTAGTGGTTAAGACGCTGGGCTGTTGATGGTATTCAAATAACGGGGTATGCTTGTATGAGTTTACAATTACATCATTATTGCTCTGCATTACGCAGTATATGCGGCTTAATAATATTTCACCGCTTAAAGTATAAGGTAACCTGTACTCGATATGAAGGGCATTCATATCGTTCAGTACTATTTTTGTTCCCACTTTACAAAAATGAAACACCAAATAATTGTCCCCCGAGCCCCATCTATATATATAATAAACGAATAAACAACTCGCGCACACACACACACACACACCTGTATATATATATATCATGAAAATCAGGAAAATAACAAACGTGTATTAATTTAAATGAAACTAACATACGAGCCTCATTCCCCAACCCGGCTATATATATATATATATATATATATATATATATATATATATATAATAATAATAAACGAATAAACAACTCGCACACACACACACACACACACACACACACACACACACTTCCCGGAATTTATCAACCGGATTGAATAAAAGTAAAGGCAACTTTCAATATATTTTAGTAATATAACAGAATTAACAAAGTTACCCAATAAATATTTCGTTAGACAGAAAATGAATTTTTATAAGGGAAGCCCAACTAGCTATGAATATATCACCAAATCAAAAATAATAACAAACGCTTTATTTACGTTTGTTAAAAAAAAAAAAATATTCGTTTTATTCTTTCCTTATTGATAACTTATTTAAACTAACACATTTATTATCATTCCACTTGACAACCAGAACTTCTCCCCGTGTGTCAAATGAATAATTATAGTAACCTCTGTCTTGTTTTTTCTGGTCTACATTCTTCAAGGGACAATCTTGCAACCTATTTTCTCTGACAGTACCTGTGGCTCTTATTCCTTGCATTTGTAAATGCACAAGTAAGTCTCTGGAGGTGAACAAATTATCGAAATATACACATGATGAATATTGCATTACTAGTCCTTCAGTCATGCTGAGAACTACCTTTGTTCCTAGATTCAATTCGTCATTTGGCTGCCCTGAAGATTTTCCACAATACAAATCAAATTTGTAACAGTATCCTGAAGCTCCACATAGAGCCCAAAGTTTATATCCAAATCTTATTGGCTTTCCTCTAATAAATTATTTCAAGGAATGATGACCATAATAGCCAACCATCATTTCATCTACTGATACATTTTTTTTTTTCCATGACTCCAAATTGCTGAAACGAATTGTTAATTTTATTGAATAAAACTCTTACTTTGAAGCCCCGATCTCCTTTGCATTTTTCAGCTTCAGAACTATCTGTGAAGTGTAAAAGGCTCTTTATTTCAAGAAATCGATTCGGGTCAATGCTCTTTTTACAATATCAATGCCCAAGTCTTCTTCATTTGACCAATAATGTCCTTCAGAGGGCAATCGATGGTATCCTGTGAATAACAGTATTCCAAAAAATTGCTTTCATTTCATCCATGGACACAGTAAATACTCCTTTATTCTTCTGTTCAATGGCATAACGAACTGTTTCTTTCACTATATGATCAAGCACTTCATTTGAAAAAGACTTCAAATAGTTGTACAGGTGACATCAATAAACATTTTTCCTTCATTCGTTCGAAGCATTGTAAATGATCGTTTTTTTTTTTTTTTTTGTGTAATAAGATTCTTATAAATAGACATTTTCTTTCGCCATGAAGGTTTTATATTTGTCAGAATTTTGTTTTTTGTTGATAAAAGCGATTCGTTTATGGATGAGTTATCAACATTGTACTGAAGTTCTAAAGTTCCTGGAACATCATTCACTGTAGCTTCTCCAAGGTCATCTTCATCGGCCTCATCTTCATCAGATAAACGATCAACATCAGGTGGAATGATTGCAACTTCAAAATCATCTGCACCTTGTTCATCGGCTTCTTCAATAGCTTCCATAATTCTTTCAAAATTACAAAGTTTTCTTCGCCGATCCATGTTGATGGGTGATGAATAAGAGTAAAATAAAATTTAATTCATGGAGAGCATCCTTTTATACCAAATCATTGCGGAATGTTATGACTCAAATGATTGTGCAATGTATGACTCAAGTGATTGCGTAATGTATGACTCAAGTGATTGCGTAATGTATGACTCAAGTGATTGCGTAATGTTATGACTCATTATCATATCCTCCCAATGATCTATTTAGAGATCACCAAAATTGTTTCTATTTTGCTTCTTATTCTACCTAAATAAACTGTCAGTTATAATAATAATACTAATGATTTACATCTTATAAATCATATCTATTCAAAAATAATTATTTGTTATATATTACAATATTATATTTAATGTTTTGCATTGCACATTTTTCTCTGCAAATTTAGGACAAATAAAATTCTTCATAAGTTTCTTAAACCTTGATATTCATTGATGACAATAAAATTTTAGATAAAAGCAGATGTTTACTTTAATATTTAGCCATAACAAATCATTTAAAGTAATAACAACTAATTAATTAAGTTATTTTTTTTAACTGATCTCTAAATAGATCAGTGGGCGTTAATGGGTTAAAGTGAATTAAAACAATTTTACGAAAAAGGAAAGGAATTTCAGAATTAAGTTTATTTAGTCTCCTTGTAAAATATACAGAATTCATTATTGTAACGAAGTGGTTGGCCACCAATAAAACTCTTCCTAAATACCAGTAAAACCAATTTCATGATTTTTACTAATAAAAGAAATGTAAGCCTTGATGAATTTAATGTTAATGAAATCGCCATAAAGGAGTGTACTGTACAGCGTAGTCAAGCTAGGCTACGTTTTGGCAATTTCCAGTTCCGAGAAAAAGACTCTCAAAGCCATTTCTCTGTTTGTGCATATATATTATTAAAAATGTTATTTGTTCTAAGACTATTTATAAAAGAAAATGGGGTTTTGGCACAACTTGCATAATTATGTATTCTACAACTTGCTTATTGTAATTTTAAATATGTTATGAACGTTATACGCGTCACTATTAAATGTCATTTATATTTTTTTTTACTTTCGATTTGATTTTGGATTATGTGTTTCAGCTTTGTAATTTTAATTTTTATTATTGAACAGTTTTAATTTTGTACTTTAGATCTAGCTATCCACGTTTATATATTTTTGTCACGACAACTGCGCGTTATATAAAGAAATAGTTCTTCAGGTTAATTTTCACGAACTAGGCACATTTTATAATGTTTTACTAAACATCTTCACACACCGGCGCACTATTTGAGAGGAACATATGCTCATATTTTTCCTTTCTGCCCATCAAACGATACTCATCTCTAAAGTCTGTTAAAAACTCACGCAGGGCACTAGCCACAACCTCACTACGAACCTCGTCATGATATACATTAATATAGTGATAAAAATACTTAAGATTGTCCATGATCACGAGATTCACATTTTCAGTCGTAGGGTATGAGTAATCGACATGGTGTAGCATGACGTAATGCCGCTTGTCACACCACCCATCCGCAAGACTCATTATCCATACCTGCTGCTTCTCTTCTGCACGCGTTGTTTCTTTTACTTTACGGTATATGTGAGACTTTATAAAGTTTAGCTCTGCAGCATACTTCAGCACATCGTCAGTGCAACGAAAGCCTTCAATGGTCTCACCAGAACATCCGTAGAGTATTTGTACATCTTGGAACTTCACACAATCCAATGTGGTTTTAAAAGAGGCATAGGAGGGGGGAATAGGAAGTTTTTCGGTATCCACCACATCCTGGCACTTTGCTGAATACCATTTCATAAACGTTGTACAAGCAATATTAAAGGTAGCCATTTGAATACACGTCTGATTTTTCTTCTGAATACACGTCTAATCTCTCGGTCTTACTGCAGTCGACTGACCACGCAGGGAATCACAGATAGTAGCATGACTCACGGTCTTACAGTGGGCGGAGCTTAGAATTTTCGCCTGTGCACACACAAAGGAGAAAGTGAAACGCTAATTGAAACATGAGTTATTTAATAAACGAGATATTCAGTTAACACAAGAAATAACAGAAAACACAAGAAAAAACAAATGCTTAGATTTGGTGATCACAAACAACAGAAACCTAAAGAAACCTGTACTCGATATGAAGGGCTTTCATATCGTTCAGTACTATTTTTGTTCCCACTTTACAACCGGATGGTAAGTCATCTTTAAATACGTCTAGAATACAATCAAAAGCACGCACAAAGAGTTCATCGTTAGTTACATTATTAAACACAAGTTTATAAACACGCTTTTCCAATCGAGGGTTTATTTCTACCGACCCGAGCTTTTCAATCGTGAACACGTCTTCACTCAACATAACGGCAATTGAAATAATCTTCTAAATCGTTACGACAACTGCGCGTTATATAAAGAAATAGTTCTTCAGGATAATTTTCACGAACTAGGCACATTTTATAATGTTTTACTAAACATCTTCACACACCGGCGCACTATTTGAGAGGAACATATGCTCATATTTTTCCTTTCTGCCCATCAAACGATACTCATCTCTAAAGTCTGTTAAAAACTCACGCAGGGCACTAGCCACAACCTCACTACGAACCTCGTCATGATATACATTAATATAGTGATAAAAATACTTAAGATTGTCCATGATCACGAGATTCACATTTTCAGTCGTAGGGTATGAGTAATCGACATGGTGTAGCATGACGTAATGCCGCTTGTCACACCACCCATCCGCAAGAATCATTATCCATACCTGCTGCTTCTCTTCTGCACGCGTTGTTTCTTTTACTTTACGGTATATGTGAGACTTTATAAAGTTTAGCTCTGCAGCATACTTCAGCACATCGTCAGTGCAACGAAAGCCTTCAATGGTCTCACCAGAACATCCGTAGAGTATTTGTACATCTTGGAACTTCACACAATCCAATGTGGTTTTAAAAGAGGCATAGGAGGGGGGAATAGGAAGTTTTCCGGTATCCACCACATCCTGGCACTTTGCTGAATACCATTTCATAAACGTTGTACAAGCAATATTAAAGGTAGCCATTTGAATACACGTCTGATTTTTCTTCTGAATACACGTCTGATCTCTCGGTCTTACTGCAGTCGACTGATCACGCAGGGAATCACAGATAGTAACATGACTCACGGTCTTACAGTGGGCGGAGCTTAGAATTTTCGCCTGTGCACACACACACACACACACACACAAAGGAGAAAGTGAAACGCTAATTGAAACATGAGTTATTTAATAAACGAGATATTCAGTTAACACAAGAAATAACAGAAAACACAAGAAAAAACATATGCTTAGATTTGGTGATCACAAACAACAGAAACCTAATACTTTAAAGAAAGCATTCTATTAAATACTTTTAGCCTATGTTCACGAATTAATACCGGTTTTAAAATAGATTCGACAAGAAGACCGGCTGGACTGATTTTATAGAAATTCAAGGATTCCAAGTTGATCACGAGAGAAGTTATGTAGTCATCTTCCATGCTGCAAAATCTCGTCGTTAGCCTGTCTGCTCAGAGCACTGACAAGAGGTAAAATCGAATCCACATCAACACAAAATTTTAGTCGCTAAAATAACAGCCTGAGTATTGTTCATGTTCTAAATTATCTTTGATTCGTTTTGATAAAATTGAGTAAACTGCAGCCTTTGTTTCCTGATCAGAAACTCTCCGTCTTTTTCTGGTATGGTGCAAGGCTTCGTTGCAACCATATTCACTGCACGAGTCTACTTCACAGTCGTTGCCTTCTAATCTAGATTTACACTCTTCACTAATGCATTCAATGGGTGAATAATCATCTTGGTTGATATTATTGACACCACATTCGAGAGGACTCACTGGGGTAACGGACACTTCAGGTAATGGTGCGGACGCTTGAGGTGGGTCGGGGACAATCTCCTCAGGTTGCCCTTGTGGCGGGGCAAATATTGTGTGGGGGTGATTATGTGTTGCTTCTAAGTAAACAAAACGGGCTTTATGTAACACAGTGGCAATTAATAATGATTTATGCAAAGATGCACCAGCTCTTCTGGAACGTCTGGATGCAATTTTACCGAGCGATATATTTATCAACTTGCGTGCTTCAAACCCGTTTGGAACGTCAGATATCATGTTCACCACCTAGGAATTGGTCAAGGCACAGAGAGCTAACTAACACGACTCAATCCTCTATTTCCAATCTTGTATTGAGTTAAAGTGAAAGTTTCGCCTGCCTTTATACAATGTCGTTCTGACGTCGTTATCAAGCTCCACACAGGGAATTTCCAGGAAGTAACATGAATCACGTTGCTGTTCTTTCACCTGTACAAAAGCGCGCGCACACACACACACACACACACACACACACACACACACACAAAGGAGAAAGTGAACGTTGGTTGAAACATGATTTATTTAATAAAAGAAATATTCAAGCTATATATATATATATTTACAAACACGTGTAATAAATAAGTTAACAACAGACACATCAATGATTATATTCAAGACATATATATTTAAAACTGTGTAATAAACAAGTTAACAATGAATTTGTAACCCGAGAGACGACGGACGGAGTCATTACAAGCTCGGCTTGTAATGACTCCGTCCGTCGTCTCTCGGGTTACATAATTCATTTGTTAACTTATTACACACGTTTTAAATATATGTCTTGAATATAATCATTGATGTCTGTTGTTAACTTATTTATTACACGTGTTTGTAAATATATATATATAGCTTGAATATTTCTTTTATTAAATAAATCATGTTTCAACCAACGTTCACTTTCTCCTTTGTGTGTGTGTGTGTGTTGTGTGTGTGTGTGTGTGTGGTGTGTGTACAGGTGAAAGAACAGCAACGTGATTCATGTTACTTCCTGGAAATTCCCTGTGTGGAGCTTGATAACGACGTCAGAACGACATTGTATAAAGGCAGGCGAAACTTTCACTTTAACTCATTACAAGATTGGAATAGAGGATAGAGTCGTGTTAGTTAGCTCTCTGTGCCTTGACCAATTCCTAGGTGGTGAACATGATATCTGACGTTCCAAACGGGTTTGAAGCATACAAGTTGATAAATATATCGCTCGGTAAAATTGCATCCAGACGTTCCAGAAGAGCTGGTGCATCTTTGCATAAATCATTATTAATTGCCACTGTGTTACATAAGGCCCGTTTTGTTTACTTAGAAGCAACACATAATTACCCCCACACAATATTTGCCCCGCCACAAGGGCAACCTGAGGAGATTGTCCCCGACCCACCTCAAGCGTCCGCGCCATTACCTGAAGTGTCCGTTACCCCAGTGAGCCCTCTCGAATGTGGTGTCAATAATATCAACCAAGATGATTATTCACCCATCGAATGCATTAGTGAAGAGTGTAAATCTAGATTAGAAGGCAACGACTGTGAAGTAGACTCGTGCAGTGAATATGGTTGCAACGAAGCCTTGCACCATACCAGAAAAAGACGGAGAGTTTCTGATCAGGAAACAAAGGCTGCAGTTTACTCAATTTTATCAAAACGAATCAAAGATAATTTAGAACATGAACAATACTCAGGCTGTTATTTTAGCGACTAAAATTTTGTGTTGATGTGGATTCGATTTTACCTCTTGTCGGTGCTCTGAGCAGGCAGGCTAACGACGAGATTTTGCAGCATGGAAGATGACTACATAACTTCTCTCGTGATCAACTTGGAATCCTTGAATTTCTATAAAATCAGTCCAGCCGGTCTTCTTGTCGAATCTATTTTAAAACCGGTATTAATTCGTGAACATAGGCTAAAAGTATTTAATAGAATGCTTTCTTTAAAGTATTAGGTTTCTGTTGTTTGTGATCACCAAATCTAAGCATTTTTTTTTCTTGTGTTTTCTGTTATTTCTTGTGTTAACTGAATATCACGTTTATTAAATAACTCATGTTTCAATTAGCGTTTCACTTTCTCCTTTGTGTGTGCACAGGCGAAAATTCTAAGCTCCGCCCACTGTAAGACCGTGAGTCATGTTGCTATCTGTGATTCCCTGCGTGATCAGTCGACTGCAGTAAGACCGAGAGATCAGACGTGTATTCAGAAGAAAAATCAGACGTGTATTCAAATGGCTACCTTTAATATTGTTTGTACAACGTTTATGAAATGGTATTCAGCAAAGTGCCAGGATGTGGTGGATACCGAAAAACTTCCTATTCCCCCCTCCTATGCCTCTTTTAAAACCACATTGGATTGTGTGAAGTTCCAAGATGTACAAATACTCTACGGATGTTCTGGTGAGACCATTGAAGGCTTTCGTTGCACTGACGATGTGCTGAAGTATGCTGCAGATCTAAACTTTATAAAGTCTAAAGTAAAAGAAACAACGCGTGCAGAAGAGAAGCAGCAGGTATGGATAATGAGTCTTGCGGATGGGTGGTGTGACAAGCGGCATTACGTCATGCTACACCATGTCGATTACTCATACCCTACGACTGAAAATGTGAATCTCGTGATCATGGACAATCTTAAGTATTTTTATCACTATATTAATGTATATCATGACGAGGTTCGTAGTGAGGTTGTGGCTAGTGTCCTGCGTGAGTTTTTAACAGACTTTAGAGATGAGTATCGTTTGACGGGCAGAAAGGAAAAATATGAGCATATGTTCCTCTCAAATAGTGCGCCGGTGTGTGAAGATGTTTAGTAAAACATTATAAAATATGCCTAGTTCGTGAAAATTATCCTGAAGAACTATTTCTTTATATAACGCGCAGTTGTCGTAACGATTTGAAGATTATTTCAATTGCCGCTATGTTGAGTGAAGACGTGTTCACGATTGAAAAGCTCGGGTCGGTAGAAATAAACCCTCGATTGGAAAAGCGTGTTTATAAACTTGTGTTTAATAATGTAACTAACGATGAACTCTTTGTGCGTGCTTTTGATTGTATTCTAGACGTATTTAAAGATGACTTACCATCCGGTTGTAAAGTGGGAACAAAAATAGTACTGAACGATATGAAAGCCCTTCATATCGAGTACAGGTTTCTTTAGGTTTCTGTTGTTTGTGATCACCAAATCTAAGCATTTGTTTTTTCTTGTGTTTTCTGTTATTTCTTGTGTTAACTGAATATCTCGTTTATTAAATAACTCATGTTTCAATTAGCGTTTCACTTTCTCCTTTGTGTGTGCACAGGCGAAAATTCTAAGCTCCGCCCACTGTAAGACCGTGAGTCATGCTACTATCTGTGATTCCCTGCGTGGTCAGTCGACTGCAGTAAGACCGAGAGATCAGACGTGTATTCAGAAGAAAAATCAGACGTGTATTCAAATGGCTACCTTTAATATTGCTTGTACAACGTTTATGAAATGGTATTCAGCAAAGTGCCAGGATGTGGTGGATACCGAAAAACTTCCTATTCCCCCTCCTATGCCTCTTTTAAAACCACATTGGATTGTGTGAAGTTCCAAGATGTACAAATACTCTACGGATGTTCTGGTGAGACCATTGAAGGCTTTCGTTGCACTGACGATGTGCTGAAGTATGCTGCAGAGCTAAACTTTATAAAGTCTCACATATACCGTAAAGTAAAAGAAACAACGCGTGCAGAAGAGAAGCAGCAGGTATGGATAATGAGTCTTGCGGATGGGTGGTGTGACAAGCGGCATTACGTCATGCTACACCATGTCGATTACTCATACCCTACGACTGAAAATGTGAATCTCGTGATCATGGACAATCTTAAGTATTTTTATCACTATATTAATGTATATCATGACGAGGTTCGTAGTGAGGTTGTGGCTAGTGCCCTGCGTGAGTTTTTAACAGACTTTAGAGATGAGTATCGTTTGATGGGCAGAAAGGAAAAATATGAGCATATGTTCCTCTCAAATAGTGCGCCGGTGTGTGAAGATGTTTAGTAAAACATTATAAAATGTGCCTAGTTCGTGAAAATTAACCTGAAGAACTATTTCTTTATATAACGCGCAGTTGTCGTGACAAAAATATAACGTGGATAGCTTGATCTAAAGTACAAAATTAAAACTGTTCAATAATAAAAATTAAAATTACAAAGCTGAAACACATAATCCAAAATCAAATTGAAAGTAAAAAAAAATATAAATGACATTTAATAGTGACGCGTATAACGTTCATAACATATTTAAAATTACAATAAGCAAGTTGTAGAATACATAATTATGCAAGTTGTGCCAAAACCCCATTTTCTTTTATAAATAGTCTTAGAACAAATAACATTTTTAATAATATATATGCACAAACAGAGAAATGGCTTTGAGAGTCTTTTTCTCGGAACTGGAAATTGCCAAAACGTAGCCTAGCTTGACTACGCTGTACAGTACACTCCTTTATGGCGATTTCATTAACATTAAATTCATCAAGGCTTACATTTCTTTTATTAGTAAAAATCATGAAATTGGTTTTACTGGTATTTAGGAAGAGTTTTATTGGTGGCCAACCACTTCTTACAATAATGAATTCTGTATATTTTACAAGGAGACTAAATAACTTAATTCTGAAATTCCTTTCCTTTTTCGTAAAATTGTTTTAATTCACTTTAACCCATTAACGCCACATGATCTATTTAGAGATCAGTAAAAAAAATAACTTAATTAATTATTTGTTATTACTTTAAATAATTTGTTATGGCTAAATATTAAAGTATACATCTGCTTTTATCTAAAATTTTATTGTCATCAATGAATATCAAGGTTTAAGAAACTTATGAAGAATTTTATTTGTCCTAAATTTGCAGAGAAAAATGTGCAATGCAAAACATTAAATATAATATTGTAATATATAACAAATAATTATTTTTGAATAGATATGATTTATAAGATGTAAATCATTAGTATTATTATTATAACTGACAGTTTATTTAGGTAGAATAAGAAGCAAAATAGAAACAATTTTGGTGATCTCTAAATAGATCATTGGGAGGATATGATAATGAGTCATAACATTACGCAATCACTTGAGTCATACATTACGCAATCACTTGAGTCATACATTACGCAATCACTTGAGTCATACATTGCACAATCATTTGAGTCATAACATTCCGCAATGATTTGGTATAAAAGGATGCTCTCCATGAATTAAATTTTATTTTACTCTTATTCATCACCCATCAACATGGATCGGCGAAGAAAACTTTGTAATTTTGAAAGAATTATGGAAGCTATTGAAGAAGCCGATGAACAAGGTGCAGATGATTTTGAAGTTGCAATCATTCCACCTGATGTTGATCGTTTATCTGATGAAGATGAGGCCGATGAAGATGACCTTGGAGAAGCTACAGTGAATGATGTTCCAGGAACTTTAGAACTTCAGTACAATGTTGATAACTCATCCATAAACGAATCGCTTTTATCAACAAAAAACAAAATTCTGACAAATATAAAACCTTCATGGCGAAAGAAAATGTCTATTTATAAGAATCTTATTACACAAAAAAAAAAAAAACGATCATTTACAATGCTTCGAACGAATGAAGGAAAAATGTTTATTGATGTCACCTGTACAACTATTTGAAGTCTTTTTCAAATGAAGTGCTTGATCATATAGTGAAAGAAACAGTTCGTTATGCCATTGAACAGAAGAATAAAGGAGTATTTACTGTGTCCATGGATGAAATGAAAGCAATTTTTTGGAATACTGTTATTCACAGGATACCATCGATTGCCCTCTGAAGGACATTATTGGTCAAATGAAGAAGACTTGGGCATTGATATTGTAAAAAGAGCATTGACCCGAATCGATTTCTTGAAATAAAGAGCCTTTTACACTTCACAGATAGTTCTGAAGCTGAAAAATGCAAAGGAGATCGGGGCTTCAAAGTAAGAGTTTTATTCAATAAAATTAACAATTCGTTTCAGCAATTTGGAGTCATGGAAAAAAAAAAATGTATCAGTAGATGAAATGATGGTTGGCTATTATGGTCATCATTCCTTGAAATAATTTATTAGAGGAAAGCCAATAAGATTTGGATATAAACTTTGGGCTCTATGTGGAGCTTCAGGATACTGTTACAAATTTGATTTGTATTGTGGAAAATCTTCAGGGCAGCCAAATGACGAATTGAATCTAGGAACAAAGGTAGTTCTCAGCATGACTGAAGGACTAGTAATGCAATATTCATCATGTGTATATTTCGATAATTTGTTCACCTCCAGAGACTTACTTGTGCATTTACAAATGCAAGGAATAAGAGCCACAGGTACTGTCAGAGAAAATAGGTTGCAAGATTGTCCCTTGAAGAATGTAGACCAGAAAAAACAAGACAGAGGTTACTATAATTATTCATTTGACACACGGGGAGAAGTTCTGGTTGTCAAGTGGAATGATAATAAATGTGTTAGTTTAAATAAGTTATCAATAAGGAAAGAATAAAACGAATATTTTTTTTTTTTTAACAAACGTAAATAAAGCGTTTGTTATTATTTTTGATTTGGTGATATATTCATAGCTAGTTGGGCTTCCCTTATAAAAATTCATTTTCTGTCTAACGAAATATTTATTGGGTAACTTTGTTAATTCTGTTATATTACTAAAATATATTGAAAGTTGCCTTTACTTTTATTCAATCCGGTTGATAAATTCCGGGAAGTGTGTGTGTGTGTGTGTGTGTGTGTGTGTGTGTGTGTGCGAGTTGTTTATTCGTTTATATTATTATATATATATATATATATATATATATATATATATATATAGCCGGGTTGGGGAATGAGGCTCGTATGTTAGTTTCATTTAAATTAATACACGTTTGTTATTTTCCTGATTTTCATGATATATATATATACAGGTGTGTGTGTGTGTGTGTGCGCGAGTTGTTTATTCGTTTATTATATATATAGATGGGGCTCGGGGGACAATTATTTGGTGTTTCATTTTTGTAAAGTGGGAACAAAAATAGTACTGAACGATATGAATGCCCTTCATATCGAGTACAGGTTACCTTATACTTTAAGCGGTGAAATATTATTAAGCCGCATATACTGCGTAATGCAGAGCAATAATGATGTAATTGTAAACTCATACAAGCATACCCCGTTATTTGAATACCATCAACAGCCCAGCGTCTTAACCACTAGGACACATAGGGTACCCATTTATCTGCCAACCACTTTCTTTTATTATGTGGAATGACCACCTTAGACCTACAGTTTAACGTGGAACCATCAACAGCCCAGCGTCTTAACCACTAGGACACGTAGGGTACCCATTTATCTGCCAACCACTTTCTTTTATTATGTGGAATGACCACCTTAGACCTACAGTTTAACGTGGAACCATCAACAGCCCCAGCGTCTTAACCACTAGGACACATAGGGTACCCATTTATCTGCCAACCACTTTCTTTTATTATGTGGAATGACCACCTTAGACCTACAGTTTAACGTGGAACCATCAACAGCCCCAGCGTCTTAACCACTAGGACACGTAGGGTACCCGTTTATCTGCCAACCACTTTCTTTATTATGTGGAATGATGAACAGCTGGGCTTTGCTGATCTCTTACATATAAAACCCATTCACTAAGAACATTGGCTTTCCTTTCTCACTAGAAACAAACTCTGCCATAAGTAGAATTTAATTGGATTCATCTACACTATATATATATATATATATATATATATATATATATATATATATATATATATATATCATTATATTTCTATATGACACCATACAAATTACGCGTAAATATTTTCATTGTAGAAGTAATAACAATGACAATATTAATATCTGAAGTCAGTGGTGATTTCTGCTCGAATAGCTTGTAGAAGGATAATCCCTCGACCCGAAAAAGGTCTCTAGGGACACGATTCGAACTGATTTAGCTTCTGCCTTTCATCGTGTGTGTGTGTGTGTGTGTGTGTGTGTGTGTGTGTGTGTGTGTGTCATGAGTTGTTACTCGTTTATTTTATATATATATATATATATATATATTGGGGGGAAGATCTCTCACCCGTTCTTCGACCCGTTTCATTGTAGAATAATAATAATAATAATAATAATAATAATAATAAGAATTGATGTGCAAGGTGTTTGCAGTTAAGATGTAGTCTGTGTGTAAAAAGTTATTTATTAATAAGTAGAATTTAATTGGCTTCATCTACACTATATATATATATATATATATATATATATATATATCATAAGCTGTTTAAAAGACTGATATAATTATAGTGAACGAAATAAGCTAGTTAACCGTAAAATTAATTATTTTCTATTATGGCGTTTTCGAAGGTAAACTATGTTATTTGTTTCTTTAAGTTCAATGAAGTTAATGTTAAATTTGCTTCTAAACTAAAATTAAATGTTATAAAATAAATAATATATATATATATATATATATATATATATATATATATATACCTAACATAAGAAAAGAATGTGTATATATATATATATATAGCATAATAATATATATCTAGCAATCCGATCATTGCAAAAAAAAACTGGAAAGGTATGCAATTAATAAAGGTGTATTTAAACAGAATTTAATTGGAATAACTATCGTCATATTGTGTTGCACAATGGATGATTAATGGGACACATGGCGCTATCTGGAACAACATTGCGCTATCTGGCAACTCAGCCAGAATAGAGGCTTATAAAAGATCGAGAAGCTGGTGAAGACTCATTCCCAGCTCGGCTCCAGCCGAGCAAGGACCTCTGGTCCTTCTCTTTTTGGCCCTTTGGTAAACCCCTTAGTGGCCTCTTAGGTTAGGAAAACGAAAATAATATGCCTTAAAGGCAACTACTCTCTCTCTCTCTCTCTCTCTCTCTCTCTCTCCTACAGGCGTCTCTCTCCCTCCTTCAGCTCTCTCTCTCTCTCCTACAGGCGTCTCTCTCCCTCCTTCAGCTCTCTCTCTCTCTCCTACAGGCGTCTCTCTCCCTCCTTCAGCTCTCTCTCTCCTGCATGTAACTACTGCATGTGTACCTCCTGCATGTGTGCGTATGTGTGTGTACCTCCTGCATGTGTACCTCCTGCATGTGTACCTCTCCTCTCTCCTTCAGGCGTCTCTCCCTCCTACAGGCGTCTCTCTCTTCTTCAGGTCTCTCTCTCCTTCAGCTGTCTCTCTCTCCTTCAGGCGTCTCTCTCACCTTGGCTCAGCCAACTGGCTGATTCTGGCTGATTAGGAGCCTATAAAACAACGCCAACTCGGCTGAAGTCTTAGTGTGCACTTGGCTCCTGCCAGGTGAACACCTCTCCTCCTCCTTTCTCTCCTTTCTCTTGTGGGATAACGCCGCCTCCAAGTTTCATGACCCCCCTTGTTGCACCTGCAGCATCCCCCCTTTGGGGGAATTTTTTTCTTTTTTCTTTATTTTTTCTTCTTTTCTCTTTTTTTTTTTTTTTTTTTATTATTTTTTCCTTTTTTTTGCAACCCCCACCCCCCTACCCCCTTTGCAACAACTCACCCCCCTTTGCAACATTACATAATAACCTGCAACATTCTTGCACTCTCCCCTTTTGCGGCTATACTACTGAGGTAACATCCGCAGTTAGAAGTGCGGATGCGGATATCCGGTCCACCACTAATATATACAGGGCGTCCCAAAAACATGTATACACACTTTAACAGCTGATAGCTCAATTGATGTTTCTTTCTTTCCAAGTTAAACCCATTAGAATTAATAATGGCAGTCAGACTAAGCTTTGAACAAAGGAAATTCATTCTAAAATGCTACTGGAAGTGTGAAAACGCAGTTGAAGTGCAAAGACAGTTTAGGGGGAGTTTCAAACAGATCCACCAACGCGACTTACCATCACTCGAATTAGAGATAAGTTTGAAGCCGATGGAACTGTTCAGAATGTCCACAAGAAGCGTTCCGGAAGACCACGGACATCGACAAGCCCCACAAAGCAAGAAAGAGTACTGGAAACGTATCACCAAAGTCCAAGAAAATCTGTGCGGCAAGCGAGTCGTGAGGTAGGAATTTCAGAATCGTCTGTCCAACGCATTTTGAAGAGCTGTCAATGGAAAAGTTACATTCCAAGATTAGTCCATGCTATTAATGAAGATGATCCGGACCGAAGAGTGGAGTATTGCGAGTGGTACTTGGCACGATGTGGATGTGGATTGGACGAAGGGGTTTCGTAGAATACCCTCCGCGTTCACCAGACCTCACACCACTAGACTTTTTTTTATGGGGATACTTAAAAGACAAAGTCTACGCTATAAAACCTGCAACAGTCGCTGAATTGAGAGCAGCCATTGAACGAGAATGCACACACATACCAAACGAAATGTTTCGTGATGTTTGCGATTCCATTGCTTCGCGTTATCAGCAGTGCCTGGACCAGAACGGACGTCAGTTTGAAAACAGGCGTTGACAAAACAATTAAATAATGTCTGTAGATTCTATTACATTTTGAAAATGAAATGTATTTTAATAAACACTGCCTTTATAATTATTTAAAGTGTGTATACATTTTTTGGGGACGCCCTGTATATATATATATATATATAATCATGCGGGTTGCTTCTACAGAGCTTCAATTTAATATTTAGGAGAAATCCAATGACAAGGAGAAATGTAAATGCCATGAAAAGTCTTCTTTAATGCGCAACGTTTCGAGCAATACGCTCATCTTCAGGCTGTTTAATAACAATGTGAAATTAAAATCAATATTGAATGAAAAACAAAACAGAAAATTTCTATAACCTATTCGTAAAGACAAATTTTAAAAGACTGAGAAAAGAGGGTTAAATTCTAAGTTATACAGATTTACATATAAAAATTAAGAAGCTATTTTTAAATACATATAGTAAATGTGAAATTAATACACTGGAAAAATTAACAATAGTACACTGGAATAATGGAACTAGCTACCTTACACTGCAGTTTCCGAGGCTGACTAATTTGAGCAGAGACAAGAACGGGAAACACAAGAGATGGCGAGGGCGATTGGGGAAGGAGGGATTATAAGGAATTGGGGAAGGAGGAGGGATCATAGCAAATTGAGGGACGGCAGATGAGTCAACATTCAGACTAGGGGACAATGCTTTAATGAAAAGCGATTCTAAAATTCTTAGTGAGTTGGGACAAGTATTACAACCAAGAATTTTAAAATTGTCTAAAGTGACATCAATTTTACATTTATGCTGTGTTCCGAATACTCGAGGCTTCTTTAGTTTTTAAAATTTTACCTGTTCGGCCACTTATTCCCATATGCGAATAAAATCTAGCCCTGAGAGAGCGAACAGTGCTGCCAATGTAATTCCCAAGGAGACACCTAGGGCAGGTAAATAAATATACAACACCGCTACGCAACGAGTCAGGGGTTCGATCCTTCGCTGAGAAAAAGCTACCTAAAGACGTTTTTAATAAAT
Source organism: Bathynomus jamesi (assembly GCA_023014485.1). Taxonomy (NCBI): domain Eukaryota; kingdom Metazoa; phylum Arthropoda; class Malacostraca; order Isopoda; family Cirolanidae; genus Bathynomus; species Bathynomus jamesi. Next base: position 980,077 of record JAJOZX010000484.1, read on the forward strand.
ATGATGCGGAAATCAGTATGATAAAAAAATTTCCTTAACAATTTGTAAATTTAAGCTTAAATTCCTTATTCAAAGGACCCATTTCAGGTACCAAGAAATATTTTATATCCTTCGGCACTGTAATACATGGAAGTTGAGGGCTATAAACATTATTTAAGAAGGATCTAATTAGTTTGTCTACATATTGAACAGGAAAACTATTATTAGTAAAGTATGATCTTAGATTATTAAATTCATCATTAAGTAAGTAAAATTAGAGGTCAAATTATATCCTCTGAACAGGAGAGTTTTAATACAAGACATCTTATAGTTGAAATCAGTAAAACTAAAAAAATTCATGCCCAAACCAGTGAAAGTGGGTTTCCTGTAAACTGATGTAGTAATAGAATCACCGTTTTTCGAAATTAAAAGATCTAAGAAGGGGAGGGAGCCATTTTGCTCAGTTTCCATTGTATACGTTATATTGGGGTGCAAAGAATTTAGGAAGTTAAAGAATTGTTGCGCTTGTACCGCATTATCAAAGACTGCTATCGAATCATCAACGAAGCGTCGATAGAAAATTGGCTTGAGATGAGTGGGAGATTGTCTAAAAATTACACTTTCTAAATGAGTCATAAAAAAGTCAGCTGCTAACGGTCCGACTGGTGATCCCATCCCTACCCATCAATTTGTTGGTAAACCTTATTGTTGAAAGTGAAATAGCATTGTTTGAAGACCAATTCTAAAAGTTCCTTAAAATGAGACAATGAAAAACCATGAAAATTATCAACTGAGCTAAAAACCCTATCTAAAATAATGGCAATAGTTTCAGATACAGGTACATTTGTGAAAAGTGACTTTACATCAAAACTGACAAAAAACTTTTTTGAATCGAAGTTTTTACCAAGGAGGTCTTTTTGGAATTCAAACGAGTTATTTATAGTGTAAGCATTTTTCGCAAAGGGGACAGGAGACGAACAACAAATTTTGCCAATTGAAAGGTGGGTAAGTTATACGAAGCTAAAATAGGACGGAGAGGTGTTCCAGCTTTATGGATTTTAGGCAGACAGTATAATTGAGCAAGATTAGCACCAGATGCGAACAACTGAGAGTAAGTATCATTTTTTATTATCTTTAAGGACTTTAGTCGTGACAGAAATCTATTAACCTGGTCTTCTAACCTTACAATGACTTTATTGACAGGTTCTAGAATTTGTTTGAATTTAGTAAGATCACTTAGGATTTCATTAGTTTTGTTTATGTAGTCCGATTTATTCAAAATAACCACTCCGTTACCCTTGTCTGGTCTAGTCACAACAATCTCCTGGTTCTTTGCCAAATTCTTAATACACTGCAAATCACTCTTCCTAAATATGAAAGATTGAAATTTAAGATTTCTAAGTTTAAGAAAAAATTCTTGAGTTAAATTTGAGAACTGACATTTGAAATTATTGAATCCCCCACATGGGGAACATTTTTCAAGCCATTGAAAAATTTTTCAAAGTAAAGAAAAAACGAAGGCTTATATATTTGAAACAACGGAAGCTTAAATTGCAAACCAAGTGACAGTAAAAACTTTTCCCGAGGGGAGAGTGTGTAACTAGAAAGATTCGAAATTACCTTCTCTGAATTGAAAAAATTTGGTGAATTCATTCCCAAAGCCTTTAACTTACGTTCATGTGTTTCCAAGATGGTAGAGTGAAATTTTTCTAGTTCACGTTGTACAAGAGAAATTATTAATAAATAGTCCAACAACGACAAGGTATTTTTAAGAGTAGTTATATAATGCCCAAGAGACTTGTTATGCGAATCTGATATTTTGATTTTATAATTAATTTCATTATTTAATAAATATTCCAGGGACGATTGATAAAATTCAGAGTCATATAGATTATCACGGTAGAGTTTGAAGTAAACAAATTTCGGGAAAATCCTGCAGGTCCGACACATTTCAAGAAAATAACAGTCCAGTTTTGACTTGAGAAACTTTCGTGAAGTCTTCCAAACATGGCGATAAGCCCTGAGGCCATCTTGTCCATACCTTGAATATATATAATCATGCGGGTTGCTTCTACAGAGCTTCAATTTAATATTTAGGAGAAATCCAATGACAAGGAGAAATGTAAATGCCATGAAAAGTCTTCTTTAATGCGCAACGTTTCGAGCAATACGCTCATCTTCAGGCTGTTTAATAACAATGTGAAATTAAAATCAATATTGAATGAAAAACAAAACAGAAAATTTCTATAACCTATTCGTAAAGACAAATTTTAAAAGACTGCTTACACTATAAATAACTCGTTTGAATTCCAAAAAGACCTCCTTGGTAAAAACTTCGATTCAAAAAAGTTTTTTGTCAGTTTTGATGTAAAGTCACTTTTCACAAATGTACCTGTATCTGAAACTGTTGCCATTATTTTAGATAGGGTTTTTAGCTCAGTTGATAATTTTCATGGTTTTTCATTGTCTCATTTTAAGGAACTTTTAGAATTGGTCTTCAAACAATGCTATTTCACTTTCAACAATAAGGTTTACCAACAAATTGATGGGTAGGGATGGGATCACCAGTCGGACCGTTAGCAGCTGACTTTTTTATGACTCATTTAGAAAGTGTAATTTTTAGACAATCTCCCACTCATCTCAAGCCAATTTTCTATCGACGCTTCGTTGATGATTCGATAGCAGTCTTTGATAATGCGGTACAAGCGCAACAATTCTTTAACTTCCTAAATTCTTTGCACCCCAATATAACGTATACAATGGAAACTGAGCAAAATGGCTCCCTCCCCTTCTTAGATCTTTTAATTTCGAAAAACGGTGATTCTATTACTACATCAGTTTACAGGAAACCCACTTTCACTGGTTTGGGCATGAATTTTTTTAGTTTTACTGATTTCAACTATAAGATGTCTTGTATTAAAACTCTCCTGTTCAGAGGATATAATTTGACCTCTAATTTTACCTTACTTAATGATGAATTTAATAATCTAAGATCATACTTTACTAATAATAGTTTTCCTGTTCAATATGTAGACAAACTAATTAGATCCTTCTTAAATAATGTTTATAGCCCTCAACTTCCATGTATTACAGTGCCGAAGGATATAAAATATTTCTTGGTACCTGAAATGGGTCCTTTGAATAAGGAATTTAAGCTTAAATTTACAAAATTGTTAAGGAAATTTTTTTATCATACTGATTTCCGCATCATATTTATTAATAAAACGTCTTTAGGTAGCTTTTTCTCAGCGAAGGATCGAACCCCTGACTCGTTGCGTAGCGGTGTTGTATATTTATTTACCTGCCCTAGGTGTCTCCTTGGGAATTACATTGGCAGCACTGTTCGCTCTCTCAGGGCTAGATTTTATTCGCATATGGGAATAAGTGGCCGAACAGGTAAAATTTTAAAACTAAAGAAGCCTCGAGTATTCGCGAACAGCATAAATGTAAAATTGATGTCACTTTAGACAATTTTAAAATCTTGGTTGTAATACTTGTCCCAACTCACTAAGAATTTTAGAATCGCTTTTCATTAAAGCATTGTCCCCTAGTCTGAATGTTGACTCATCTGCCGTCCCCTCAATTTGCTATGATCCCTCCTCCTTCCCCAATTCCTTATAATCCCTCCTTCCCCAATCGCCCTCGCCATCTCTTGTGTTTCCCGTTCTTGTCTCTGCTCAAATTAGTCAGCCTCGGAAACTGCAGTGTAAGGTAGCTAGTTCCATTATTCCAGTGTACTATTGTTAATTTTTCCAGTGTATTAATTTCACATTTACTATATGTATTTAAAAATAGCTTCTTAATTTTTATATGTAAATCTGTATAACTTAGAATTTAACCCTCTTTTCTCAGTCTTTTAAAATTTGTCTTTACGAATAGGTTATAGAAATTTTCTGTTTGTTTTTCATTCATATTGATTTTAATTTCACATTGTTATTAAACAGCCTGAAGATGAGCGTATTGCTCGAAACGTTGCGCATTAAAGAAGACTTTTCATGGCATTTACATTTCTCCTTGTCATTGGATTTCTCCTAAATATTATATATATATATATATATATATATAATATATATGCATATAACTGCAATGACCGCGCAGTATATAAATGAATAGAAACGACATAAGTGTTAAGGAACGTCTCTGCACACGAGGAGGAGATAACGAATAATGAAAAATGAGGCGAACCGCCCGGGAATCGAACCCAGGGCCTTCCAATTGCCGGTTGGACGCTCTACCATTATGCTACGGACCTCACTCAATCACAATCGAAATTCTCCACATAGGGCAGAAACCAATGCCCTGAGAGGGCACCCTCGCAAATCGTGAATATGCGCATATAACTGCCCTCTCAGGCATTGGTTTCTGCCCTATGTGGGAGAATTTCGATTTGTGATTGAGTGAGGTCCGTAGCATAATGTAGAGCGTCCAACCGGCAATTGGAAGGCCCTGGGTTCGATTCCCGGGCGGTTCGCCTCATTTTTCATTATTCGTTATCTCTCCTCCTCGTGTGCAGAGACGTTCCTTAACACTTATGTCGTTTCTATTCATTTATATACTGCGCGGTCATTGCAGTTATATGCGCATATTCACGATTTGCGAGGGTGCCCTCTCAGGGCATTGGTTTCTGCCCTATGTGGGAGAATTTCGATTTGTGATTGAGTGAGGTCCGTAGCATAATTGGTAGAGCGTCACCAACCGGCAATTGGAAGGCCCTGGGTTCGATTCCGGGCGGTTCGCCTCATTTTTCATTATTCGTTATCTCTCCTCCTCGTGTGCAGAGACGTTCCTTAACACTTATGTCGTTTCTATTCATATATATATATATATAATATTGGGTGTTTGCTTTTATCAACATGATGTCCTCATAGAAAATCAGAAACATATGTGGGGCCCTGGAGGGTGTGTAAGGAATGGGGGCCTCCAACCATCTTGCACAGGGCCCCTCAGAACTAGGGCCGGACCGATCGTCTGAAGTACTTTATCGGCCTCAACAGTATGAGTTCCTCGCAAATGAAATGAGAGAGACGAGGTGTGTCCACTACCTTTGTTGTTGTTGTTGTTTAGCCGATCAGCCACCCTGATCGAGCAAGCCGGCGGCACGCAGGTAACCGATCGCCCTCTCCGGAGTGGACCAGAGGTTCAGCGCACTCGTGATGTTGTGTTGTGTTCGTTGTTGTGCTAGAGCGGTACAGTCCGTCATAATGTGTTCAATTGTTTGTGGTGTGTCTTGGCACAGGTGGCAGGTGTCGTCTATGGAGTTGTCTAGTCTGTGTTTATATGTCCATAAGTTGGGGTGATGTCCACATCGGAATCGTGCTAAGTTAACTCGATCCGATCTGCTCAGGCTGATCTCTGACCTGTTAATGGGCGGCAGCTTCGCACCTAGGACCGCATTCGGACCGAGTCGTGTCAGTGCTTTGTGGGTTAGGTGTGGTGTGTATGTGTTTTCTGTACTGTGTGATGTCTGTGGGGCGTGGTATGGAATGGAGTATTTGGTTATAATGTCTCTCTGGTGTTACCTTAATGGTGCGAGGTGTTGGTGCATGATTGTACATGTAGTGGCAAGGGTGTTGTGGGTTAGTTGTCGCTGCTTGCCATGAATTGTGTTCCCCTCATGTCTAAATGTTCCCTAACTTTTAGTATTTTTGTTTCTGTGTGCAGGTGTTCTATTGGTGTTGTTTGAGTGCATCCTGTAATGATACGAAGTGCGTTGTTTTTTATTGTTTGTAAGGTGTTTATGTGTGTGTTTGAGATAATGGGTGCCCAGCATGGCTAGCATAGTCCATAACTGAGCGAATATATTGTTTGTAGATGAGTGATGTTGTTTCCTGCTGGTGTCCAAAGTTTGTGCCTGTTAGTACCCTAAGCGTGTTAAGTCTTGACGTACATTTGTTTTTTAATGTCCTGAATGTGGTTTGCAAAAGATAATGATGTTATTGTGACACCTAGTATTTTGGTTCTGTGAGTGTGTGGAATGTTGATGTTGTTTAGTGTAAGTTGTGGAATTACCTGGTGTTCTTTTGTGTTGCTTGTAAGCAAAGTGATGGTTGATTTTGTGGGCGCTACTTTTATCTATTGTGTGTGAGCCAGTCTTGTATACTGTTTATGTATGTTTGTGTAGGTTATTTGTAGCGGTGTCGATGTTGTTGTGGGTGGATGTTAGAGTGATATCATCTGCATATGATGATAAGGTAAGCTTGTTATCTATGGGTGTTGGAATGTCATGCATGTATAAGTTGAAAGAGTGTTGGTGAGAGAACAGAGCCTTGAGGGACCCCGTTCGGAAAAGCTTGTTTTTGGATGACTTGCCATTAAATGTGACATGTGAGTATCTTCCTGAGAGATAGTTGCTCAGCCACCTTTTGGTGTTATTGTGCATGTTTGTGTTGAGTATTTTGTTTATGAGAGGGAAGCGTGGGATAGCATCAAATGCTTTACTAATGTCTATTGTTGCTAATAGTGTACGTTGAGCTGGTCTTCTAGAGTTGATGCCATCCATGATGTGCTGCGTCAGGTTAGTGAGTAATGTCGTGGTTTGAGTGGTGAGGTCTGAATCCATGTTGAGTAGGCGATAGTGGTATGTGTGGGTTGGTGATTTGTAAGATTAGTCTTTCTGTTACTTTGGAAGGTGTGCATAGTAAAGTAATGGGTCTATAGGAAGCTGGTTCTGTTGGATTTTTGTTTGGTTTGAGTATGTAATAATTTTACCTTGTTTCCATATGTCAGGAATAATACAGTGTTGGTATGAATATGTGCTGATATTTGTGAGAGCTAGTATTCCTTGTGGGCCCAAGTGTTTAAGGTGTATGTTAGATATGTTGTCTGGTCCAGTAGCCTTCGAATTTTAATGTTTTTGATGATCTTGGTGGTCTGGTCTGTATTGAAGGGTGTAATGGTCGTGTCGAGTCTGTAGGTTTTCTTGTGTCTGGCTGTTTGTTTGTCTGCGTGTTTCTGGTTGTTGTCTCTGTTTAGTGACTTATCTTTGCGTAGTGATTAACTAGAATGTTAGCTTGTTGTGTGTATGTTGGGATATTATTTTGGCTGCGACAGATAGCCGCGTGTGAGGTGTGATGCCGCTGTTAGAGTGGGTAATGCTGTTTATAGTCTTGTATAGCCTGTATGTATCTGTGGAGTGGTTTAGTGTTGTTATGAATTCCCTGAATGTTTCTGTTTGTTTTTCTTTGAGTTTGTTGGCATGTTCGCTTATATGCGCAGCTAGAAAATTGTCATACTTAAAAGTTCCAAAATTCCGTTATAGTTACCGTTGTTTGGTTAACCGAAACGGGAGTCGTGTCCACGAATTGCTAGTCCTCGTGACGTGATATACTTGATAACGTCGACACAGCGCCGCAAAACTTCCTGCCAGTAGTTGCACTCCTTTTCAACTGGTTCACCAGTTTCGAATCAACACGGCCGGAGACAGACTTTCTAACCAACAAATATCTCATCGACTCCATATGTTGCTCACATTTTCCGTTGCTTCGGCGATTGTCTACCATGCTTCCAGTCGTTGAACCCGATTGTGAACTTGCTGTCCGCCCTCGACATTAATTTACAGACAAAACAGTAAACACAGCCTGTGGACTCAGAAGAGCACAGCCATGACACCTCAATCCTCTCATTCGTCAGGCTATGTTTCTTAACAAATAATGTCTTCGTACATCGGCGTGTTGTACCACTTTCAGTAGTTGAAGAGTTACTGAAGTCGCTGTCATAATTTCGGCAATCTGATATTCCCCGCTCTATCCAGAACTCTCTAAAGTCATCGGTCAGGACTTGTGGCCACAAACCAATGTCATTAATTGCATGTCCTGAAGCTGGTGGGCCTGCTGAACGCACTGACGTAGACGGGTCTTCTGAAGACGCAGCTGCTGATGTAGCGGAGGCAACTGGTGGACCTGCTGAAGGGGTTGACGTAGACGAGTCTCCTGAAAATGCAGCTGCTGAAGTAGTGGAGGCAGCTGCTGGGCTTGCTGAACGCACTGACGTAGACGCGTCTTCTGAAACGCAGCTGCTGAAGTAGCGGAGGCAGCTGTTTAATCTAATTAGTCAGTTTCGGCACCGTCGCAAGAAACTCTTCTCTGCGCTTCTTATCCTTACGCTTTTCACTACCGGGTTTATATTTCCTCCTTCGCTCACGGTCACGGCTCGTTTCCATGTTGTACGTATTACAATGCCAACAATAAGAACATAAATCATGAATCTGCAACAGAAACAACAAGACGTAAGTTAGTAACAACATTAGAAATGAGTAACACTAACAAGAACAACAAATTAAACACCATCAAAGCGGATATTAGAATGTCTGATGCCATGCCGCCTGTCGGAAAAAGTAAAACTCGTCGCAGATGGCAAATACGTGACGTTTAATTTTTTCAATTGAAATTTGCGGGGTCCATCGGGCGCGGGGCCTTGGACATTTGCCCGGTGCGCCACCCCCTAAATGCGGCCCTGGCTAGAGCTAATCACTGGATTAAAAGAACTTGGCCAAAACGAACGAATCTCGCACTTGAAAAAAATGTGATCAATGAGCCACTTGTCTCTCCTGACAAAGTGCTTCTGTCACCACTTCATATAAAACTGGAGCTAATGAAACAGTTCGTGAAAGCCCGAGATAAAGATGGAGACTGTTTTCGTTACATCGTTTCCGAATTCCCAGAGAAAAGTGGGGATAAACTCAGACTGGTGTTTTTTGATGGGCCACAGATAAAACAGCTGATGAAAAAAGACCATTTTACAGCGTCTATGACTCAGACAGAAACGGAGGCTTGGATATCATTCAAAAGTGTTGTGAAAAACTTTTTGGGCAACAATAAATCAAAGGACTATGAAAAGATTGTCAACAACATGCTTACCAGTGGTGGGCACCGTTAACCAAAAAGTTAACTTCGATAACGATAATCCGTTAACCCCAATTTTTAACTCCGATAACGATAATCCGATAATTTTACTACAAAGTTAACGGAAGTTAACGATAATCCGTTAACGATAACTATTTCTTTACTAACATTTAAAAAAATCAAGGAAAAAAGCTTTAAAACCCATAGAAAATGTTTATTTATGCAAAATCCAACAATAAATAGGTATTTAACTGTATTTTTATCAAGTTTTGCAACTTTTTTGCTTAATAACTTTTTTTTTATTTTTAATAAAAAATGTACTGATTACATGTTTTGAAACCCTTGTAACCACTAACCATTAACTAAATTTTAATTTACCAGAGAATTATTATGGCGGGAACTGAAAGGTAAAATTAAATTTTAGGCACATTTATTAAAGACTATGGCACAATGTGCTGGTTGCCCTTCAGAAAGACCAACTTCTCAAAGTTAGGCCCAACTGCCAGTCTTGACCTCTTGGGCCTCCCCAACCTCCCCTTGCGAGATCTGGAAGCAGACTGAAGTTAAGGCGGTTTGAATTCATTCGCGGAGCGGTGATCTTCCGTGAATGACTCCTCGCAGTTAACGTGTTAACGGACTTTAACAGACTAAATATCGAGTTATCGGAAGTTAACTGGTCCGATAACGATAAATGGAAATTAACTTCCGTTAATAGTCCGTTAAAAAAAGTTAACTTCGTTAATTAACTGTTATCGGATTAACGCTTTAGTGCCCAATACTGATGCTTACTAGTTTTAAAAATCTAGGTTGCAACATGAGTGTGAAGGTTTACTTTCTACATAGCCCCCTTGACTACTTTCCAGAAAGCCTTGGTGCGGTCAGTGAAGAACAGGGCGAAAGGTTTCACCAAGACATGAAGATCATGGAAAAACGATATTAGGGTAGATGGAATGAAGCAATGATGGCCGACTACTGTTGGTGTTTAAAAAGATTCATCCAATCCGCACAACAGAGTTTCAAGAAAGCGCACACTCATCCAAGTGAAAAATTTACAGTTAGGGTTTCGCTATTGATTAATAAGATTTTAGTTTTGATTCTGTGCTAAAACCTGACGTGATGGAGCAAAATCAATAAAAGTTTTGGAACCAGAACGTTAAAATTGTAGAAATTCACCTATTTTCTAGAAAACAGAGAATTTTTTTTATCAAATGTATATCAGTGTTAATCAAGCATAATAATCATAAACGATCATAATCAAGATTTGTTAAGCCCTGTAATCATAATTATAATCATAAGCAAAGTATTTCAAGGCCCATAATCATGAGTATAATCCTAACCAAAATTTTTCAAGGCCATTATCACCATTATAATCATAGTCAACATTTCTCAAGGCCATAATCATGATTATAATCATAATCAACATCTTTCAAGGTCCATAATCATGATTATAGTCATAATCAACATTTTTCGAGGCCCACAGTCATAATCAAAATCACAATCAAAATTTCTTAAAGACCTGTAATTAATCATAACCATAATCATAATCATATTTTGTAATCAACCTCATGTCTGGCCAAAGGTGGTGGTGAACATTGAAATCTCCTACAATGGAGATTTTAGCAAAAGGAGAGTGGGATAGAATGTATTCCACTTTAGAAGTGAGGTAGTCAAAGAGTTTTGGATAGTCGGTAGAATTAGGAGAAAGGTAGACAGCGCAGATGTATTAGTTTGAGATTGGTATAGAAACCGTAACCAGAGAGTATAGAATTCTGAGTTCAAGTTCGGAAATACGAAAGTAAGTTAGGTCATTGTGTACATATACGCAATATCCACATTTGGAGTGAAATTGAGTACAGAGAAAGTAAGAGGGTACAGAAAAGGGGTTGATGTCAGTCGTCCCAGACACCTGAGTTTCAGTGAGGAATAGAAAGTGAGGTTTAGATGAGGAGAGATGGTGTTCAGCAGGACTGGATTAAGGTTTAATGGGGTCCTAGGCCTGGGTGATATTTGGGGGGGGGCCCCCTCACACTCTACAAAATCAAGAAATCCATAAACAAAATTGTATAATTTTTATTATCATATATTCACAAAGATACTTGATCCAACACAGAAAATAATAATATGTGATGGTACAATATAGTATATTAACTTAAAATGGACAAAAGAAACGTAAAATTAATTATCTCATAGCTCATTAATATCCATACTGCATACCTTCTACGGTCGATAAAAAAATACACCTCAAATAATTTTATTTATTTGAAAGATTTTTTTCTGCATTTTACGTTGGCAACATTATCAATTATACCTTCAATGTCAAGTTGGTTCATAGTTTCACTTTCTATTGCTAACAGACCTAATGAATCAAGTCGTTCCTGAGACATGGAACTTCTTATATAATTCTTCACTCTTTTTGGGACAGAAAAAGATCTGTTCTTTTACTTGGGTGGCCGGCGGGCCCCTGTATGGTCAGGGTCCTAGGCCCGGGCCTAGGTGGCCTATGCGTTAATCCGGTACTGGTGTTCAACAGAATGAACGTTTGAAGAAAGGCCACGAATGTTGCAGAAGTTTATGAAAAGTGAATCAAGCAGAGGCCCAGAACAATTCGAATGAGCAGTAGCAGATCGAGTCCTGTTATCCGAGTCTGTGTTCCTGGTATCGGCAGCGGGGAAGTCAGAGGTGGGGACATTTATGGTCCCTTCCCCGGGGGACTTCGAGGATCTTGCAGTTGTTACCATTTTTTTTTTTAAATTTTGAAAAGATTATGCAGTGTGTACGATGCATGTATGTGTAGTGAAAAATAGGGCCTCTAGAGAAGTGTGTGTTTGAAAACATGTTGGACTGCTCACATGGTAGATGATATATATATATATATATGGTAATTGTATAGTTTACGTTCGTTAAATCATTTCATTTGATTTTCAGATTCATTTGGCTTCGGTTTATCCAGATTTGCTAACTAACTAACTGACTAAGGGTGTCAGTGAATTCGACCTACTTGCAGAGGGATCTCGTCCCTTTTTAGTGATTCTGGACCAGTGATCTCACCCTTTTTAGGTGATTTCAGACAAATTATAATATGGGCCGAGATCACTAACAGTGATATCAGCTGACGTATGTGTTAATAGGTTAGGTTAGGTTAGGTTAGTAAGCCGAGATCATTGGGCCGAAGTTACCAAGGGCCGACTTCACCTGTATCCACTAACTAACGTAACCTAATCTAACCTAGCAAATGTGGGTAAACCGAAACCAAATGAATCTGAAAATCAAATCAAATGATTTAATGAACGGATGTAAAATACAGTATACAATTACTATATCTATATATATGAGAGAGAGAGAGAGAGAGAGAGAGAGAGAGAGAGAGAGAGAGAGAGAGAGAATTACAAGGAGTTACAAGGAGTTACAAGGACAAGAAGTACCAATGGCAAAGGTGCCAGGGAAAAATTCCTACACATTGTTACAGCTAACTTCTCGAACAGCCACCCCAGAAGACAGTAACACACATCTTCAAATAGTGTGCAAGATTCGGTCTAACCTTTTCTTGAACTTTTCCTACACTAGCAACAAATTACAGGCCGGTGTGTTCATTATCTGTGTTCAGCAAAGTTTTTGAAAAAATTGTAAAAAGTAGAATACAGCGATATTTAGAATCCTACAATTTATTATTTCCAAATCAATATGGCTTCCGTTATAATAAAACAACGGAAATGGCTATTTTAAATCTTATGGAAAATGCAAATATAGCTAAAGAGACAAAGAAATATATATCAATATTTTTTTATTTGAGTAAGGCGTTTGATGTAATAGATCATAATATTCAACTTAATAAATTATATTGTTACGGCTTTAGAGGAGCAATCAGTGATTGGTTTAAAAGTTATTTGTCCAATAGATATCATTTTGTATCAGTAAATAAGGTTTGCTCAACTAAAGCGCTTGTCAAACATGGTGTGCCACAGGGCTCAGTTCTGGGTCCATTGTTATTTTTAGTATATATAAATGACCTTCCACGTTCATCTGATATATTGAACTTCATAATGTTTGCACTCACTTTGCAGATGATACAATTGTCTTTTTCTTGCAAAGATGTTAATTCAGCTAAGAATATATTTCATTCAGAATTCATCAGTGTAATGAAATGGTTGACCACCAATAAACTCTTCTTAAATACCAGTAAAACAAATTTCATGATTTTTACTAATAAAAGAAATTAATATCTTGATGAACTTAATGAAATGAAAATGAAAATGAAAAGGTTTATTGGCAGACTGTAGTTCATATGACAAATATTATTAAAACAATGACAGTTCACATACTAAGGATAGAAATATATCCTGTTGATTAGAAGTAATACAGTAATGTCGGAATTAAGTGGAGCTATAGACAAACGTTTTCGTACCATGAATTTCATAGCTTAGAAGACAAACGACAGGACTCATGGATAACTTGGATAATTGGGTTGGTTGATTTTTTAATTCTTTGCATTAGACTGTATTGAACACGTCTTGTTACCTCCAGGAAGCTCGGGACATTGCAGGTAGCAAACATTTGCGAAGCTGAGCATCTCGGGGTAATTTATATAAGAGTCTAAAAGACGTTATACAACAAATTTAGGGTTCTGCCAGAACCTTTTTTATAATTTACTGAGTTGTTGTCTGTATATATTACTGCAGGAAGTACGAAAGAGAGTGTATTTAGCTTCACTTGTACAGAACCGAAAGTTCCTTATAGTCATATTCGCTTTAGCACAAAGGCTTCGAGATTGTTTTCTTATATCTGAGTCATCACTCAAGGAGCTGGTGATAGTTTGACCCAAATACTTAAACTCTTGTACTTCTTCAATTATGATACTTCACCTCTCATTTTAAACCTAATATCAGCTGGTTGATTACAGCTTTTAGGATGGAATTGCATAACCTTAGTTTTTATAACATTAAAAAGAGTATCATGTTTCTGCGAATACACTCGCAGACGTTTAGTAGCCGATCCAGACCTTTAACAGACGGACTTATTAACACCATATCATCGGCATAAACTAAGTTATTTATCCTTGTTATCTATACAACATCCCACTGTTGCTTCATCAAGCGAAGCAATTAATCCGTCAATATACACATTAAACAGCAGAGGAGAGAGCAAGGAGCCTTGCCTCATCCCGCAAGATGAGCCAAAACATTCGGATAGTACATTGCCCCACCTAACGGTAAAAGATTGGTGGGAATACCAAAATTTCAATAAATTTAACATGTACATGGGAACCTTCCTGTCTTCTAATTTTTTAAATCAAATATTGTGGTTCACTCTATCATATGCCTTACTTATATCTAGGAAACAACTATAAATAGTTGAATTACTGTCAGTGTATTTAAATATTATTTCCTTAAATACATGGATGCACAGGTCAGTTGAGTGGGACCTTTTAAAACCAAACTGATTAGGAGATGTCTATAGGTAGTCATTTAATCAGAATAACAAGAGTTTTTCTAGAAGTTTCGAGAAGAGGTCTGTAATTATTGTTGGACAGAATGTCTCCATACTTATTTTTGGTTCGGGGCAAGATATATATCCTCATGAGCTCTGCAGGGATATAGCTATGAGCAAGCATGGTTGATAAGAGCAATGATATATGCAGACATACCATGTCATTGGCATATTTTAAGTGCTCATTCGATAGGTCATCTACCCGTGACGCAGAACCAGTCTTTAACTCTTTAATTAACCTCTTTATTTCAGAAACTGATATCGAGGTATTTTCCCTTGTCTCTCCCACATGCGTTTCGCTGCAATCTATCTTAAGATTATCCCTACTCACACTGTTAAGAATGTTAGAGTAATGGTTTTTCCATAGCTTTGCAATTTCATCCTCCCCCGACACCTCATCGATTGTCGGAGGGAGGACACTTTTGACACCCGTTTGACTCTTAACAAATTTCCTAAATTTGTTATTATCGTTATTTATGTGAGCTTCACAGGTTTTGATACTCGAATAGACTCTTCTTCCTGTTTACATCGCCTAATGACCGCCTTATATTGAACCCATACTTCTATACATATTCATGTATACTGGTCCTAATCTGGGTCTACCATGAAAGCACCACAATTCGTAGGCGTCTTTCGATTCCCTCTTCAGAGAGGCAATAAAATCATTCCATCCAGGAATAATCTTAGTGTGATAGTTGTAAGATTTATTCCGGGGTCTTCCTGCTTCTCTTAACAGGGATACTATCTTCTTATAATACCTATCTCTGAATTTACAGTGAGAATCATTTAAGCAAGGATTACTACAGGCACGGTGCAAAATTTCTAAATTATTAAAGAGGTGACCTGTTCTGTCTTTGTATTCTATTCTCTGTTACATATTAACATTAGACCAATCGACGCGATTATTCTTACCTATTGAGTTCTTGTTATGTCGTGTTGTGCATACGTTGGTAAAATTAATTAATAGTTGTAATGGTCTATAATCAGAAAGAAGGAAATAATGCAGAATATGAACTCAACTCTAGCAATTCGATCCTTCAGATTATTACTAGTGAGACAATGATCAATCCACCTGGTGGTACCACTCATATCACTAACGTATGTAATATTACCACTAGTTACCCTAATACATCTACAGCACTTATACTTAATTTGGCCGACTCGCAAATGTTACCCAATTCTACAAAGAATTCCGAGTTCACATGCCCATTAAAGTCCCCCATTATTGTACAGTGAGAATATTTGGGGTTATCTGATAATGACTTAATTTTGTACAGCAAATCAATGTATTCATCTAGATTACTGCCATTGTTGTATGATAAATAGCAATTTACAATTCATATGCAATCATTGTTCACTTGTATTTTAATGCCAGATCCTTCCTGTTTCATTAACTGTTTCCGATTTTTATGAAAACAACGTGATATGTACAGTTTTTCACGCTGATTTCAAAATTATAAATCATTTCATCGAGAAATATATAACCAAAAAGTTATAATGTGCAGAAACTAGCAAATGTTTGAAACAGCGTAGGCTATAGAAATTTTAAAATAATACGCTGATTCTAAAACTAAGTTTTTTCGAAATGAAAGTAAATTATAGAATACTACAAAAAGTACTAGAACGGTGTAATCACTGCAGCATAGGCTAGGCTATTTTTTAAACGGTGGCGTTGCGCATCTATTTTGTTCTTCTGCTGCAAGCATAGACTATAGTTCAACATCTTTTTACTTTCCAATGACTGACAAATTTAATTTTATAGAATTATATAGGAAGACTGAGACAGAAGACAATGCAGTAAATTTTTTACAAGAATATAACTTAATACCGAAAGAAAAACAGTGTCCTAGAAAACATCAAATGCTAATAAGCCTAACTTAACTTAACTTAACCTAACCTAACCTAAGTATTTCTCGATGAAATGGTTTATAATTTGGAAATCAGCGTGAAAAACTGTACATATCACGTTGTTTTCATAGAAATCGGAAACAGTTAATGAAACAGGAAAGACCCTCAATGCCTAACAACCTTACATTATCCCTTGTTGAAAATTTTATATGGTTTGACAAATTTTTCTTTATTAAGAAAGCAACACCACCAAAAGGCCTACCGTACATTAATTCATCTGACAAGTCTACTGCTGATGACGCATGGTAAATAAAGTCATCATGGATGGTAGGGGGAATTTTAGCTCTTGCTTAGGTAGCCAGTGCTCTTGCAGGAGTATCAAATCTGCACTGTCACAGATTTTATGACCATCTATCATACAATTGAATTCCTTACTGACCTTACGTTATATGAGACTATTTTCAACAAGTTATCCGCCATGACTGATAGAAAATTTATTATGAATATGATTATTATTATACACAGTACAAATTTCAGGCATTACGTTCGTGCGCCTATTATTATTATTATTATTATTATTATTATTATTATTTTGCCTTTTATCAAGTCTCCTGGAAAAGTGAATAAACTCCTTAACAATAATACCGTCTGGCCACTGATTCATATTGTACGGGTTGAATTATTACTTTAAATGAGTCATAATACGGAGATTTTATGTTTAGTTTATTAACTAACAATATACTGTGTTCACTACTGACTTTTCCCATCATGTGTCGAATATCGCTTTCCTCGTTCTACTGTAGAGCTGAATTCGCGACACAAAGAGGGTGAGATTCCTCACCGGTGACCTTGCCGCGAAGACAGGTTGAGGAACCCTCCATGAAGAGCGCCTGTTAACTGTGACCCACCTGTCCTCTTCCATCAACCTCCCTGAGGCAAAGTTCGCCTGAATGGGGGATGGGTGGCACGACCTTGGAGGATAGGAGGCCCCTCCCCTACTCTGTGGCTTGGTGAGGGTCTGTTAGCGGTGTTTATATCCTGACGGACGCGCGTGCCCCTCCTTCTTCGGTGGGAGGAGGAGGATTGCACACCGAGCGAGGCATTTGGGTAATCGAACGCCTCTCCCATGCAATGGAAGGTACGGAAGAGGGCAGTGATGCCTCGTCTCTTGGCATCAGACAGTCCCTGCTCCTCATTGTGAAATCGGGAGCAGGGGTCCTTTCCTGAACAGGAGGGAGGTTGACCGCTTCCCCTGCATGCTGCGTTTCCACCCCACATTCAGGGGGGAGTTGGGGGAGAGGATTTCGTTTCCCTCGCTGCCCGACGCATTTTTTGGGGTGCTGACTTGCTGAACAACTTCCGAGTAACTGGGCTTTAGGAGGAGCGTCTCTTTCAACGCATCTAACTCTGACCGGAATTGTTCTAGCGAAATCGCATTTTTCTGATTTGACACTACGTGTTGGTGTTTCAGTTCAACAGCTCAACTAACGACTTTTGTACCTCATTGTACTATTTGAGGAGCACGAAACGTCTACATCACCCATAGATATTAGTCATATTACCAGTATGCTATGGAAATTAGTAACGTAGAAGCAGTGGTGTAGCGCTGTGGGAACGCGTGGGAACGGCGTTCCCTTACTTTTTTTGGTAGACGGAACGGCGTTCCCTCACTATTTCAAATAAATCCGAACTTACAAATCTCTAACGTCATGAAATTTTAATTCCCACCCCTAGAAGAAATATGAGAAAGAATCATTAACTGTTTCATTTCTTTTAGCTTCGACTGAGGCAATGCTAGCCTATAAAGATCTGGTGAAAGAGTCACCACGGCGTACCAGTTGTTAACTTTTTTTTTAGTTAATCATTCCAGTTGTTAGCTATTTTTATTGATCGTACTGGATGTCATATATCTAATGTCACTGGAAATACTGCATCTTCAACCTTGGAATATATCCTAATATCCAGTGCTGGGCAAGTTCCGCACACCTTTCGCACTTCCGCACATTCGCACTGTGCGGAAGTGCGAAATGGTGTGCGGAGGTGCGGTGTGCGGTCACCTCGGTAAAAAGGTGCGGAGGTGCGGGTGCGGAAGATGTGCGGATTGGTCCGCACACCCGTAAAATTTATTTAAAAATAAAATTAAATGATATTGTATTCTAGTAATTTTCTGACCTCTCATAACAAAAAAATGACTTTATTGTATTAAAACTTTATTTTCACAATTAAATATTAAATAAAAGTTTATAAAAGTATTAATATATTAACGGAAACTTATATATTTCCTTGCGATAAAACTTTATATATGTAAATAGGGTGCGGGTGCGGTTGTGCGGAAGTGCGAAAACTTAGAGGTGTACGAAAGTGCGGGTGCGGTTGTGCGGAAGTGCGAAAACTTAGAGGTGTACGAAAGTGCGGGTGCGGAAGTGCGGGTGCGAACCTCCCATTTGGTGTGCGGTTGCCCAGCATTGCTAATATCCAGTGCATATGACCAAAATATCCCTGAAATTGGTCAGATTTCAAGATTTCCCGGGGGCTTACAGTGTCCCCGGACCCCAGCTGTATGGGCTCGCCGCGCTCGCCATTGTCCCCCGCCCCGCACCCTGAGTAACACTTTCAAAATGCGTTCCCTCACTTCTTTATTTAGCACTACACCACTGCGTAGAAGGTAATATTGTTCTCATTATCGCGGAGGGTCGACACTTTATTTATAATGTCTTTTAGATATTCTCGTTTCTAAAATTACCTCTACGAGTTGGGAGGGTAGCAATGAACAGGGTGTTTAACTGTACCCTCGCATGTTCTAATTCTTCCGAATCATAGAAATCATGACAAACAGATACGAGAAGGTCTGACTTAATATGATCTACTTTGTCAAATATAAAACAACAAAGGATTTTCTACAAGAACACAATTTTCAGCAGACGATCCCATCGTATCTGTATCGATGGAGGAGCAGGCTTGCGGGGGAGCGTAGATGGTGTCGACATTAACAAGCCTTATACTGTTTGTGATTAGCACTGAAAGATTCATACTATAAATTATCTTAGACTAAGTTAGGCCTATCTATGCAAAAGCCAAATTGTAAATTACTCTAGCCTAGCTGAGGCCTACCGTAGCCTTTGTTTTAGATAATTAACCTCAGCCTACTATATTGAAGAGGCATAGGCCTGCCCATTAATTTTCTTAGTATACTTTACTTTATAAGCCTATTATGTTTCATGTTATTTTCTTAGCAGATGGCCTACTAATCAGTTGTGGCCTACATACTTTCTTAGATAGTTTTCCTGTTCAACTTAGCACAATCCCATAATGAGGATTAACTGTAATTTATCATCCACAGGTTACTGGGCCTAATAGCATATATATTTTAATTATCAATTTTTGCCATTTTTATGTATCATTTTTTTTTGTCTGGAATATCACTTACAGTATTCTTGTCTGTCTCTTTGCAGACAAGGTTGTCATTGTGGCTATTAGTTACTTATTAGTTGCATATTTGTATTAGTTACATATTTGTATTAGTTACATATTTGTATTAGTTGTATATTGGTATCTGTTACATATTTGTATTAGTTGTATATTGGTATCTGTTACATATTTGTATTAGTTGCATATTGGTATCTGTTACATATTGGTATCTGTTACATATTAGTATCTGTTACATATTAGTATTGGTTACGTATTATTATTATTAGTTACAGCTATTAGTATCAGTATTAGTTGCAGATTGTTGTATATTAACTAAACGGTGCCATTATTTAATTTTGCAATTATATATCAATCAAAGTTGTTACGGGTAAAAATCCTCTTTGCATTTACAAATAATTGTTGCACATAGTTTATTAATTGTTGTCAATAAAATATAAAATTCATGTTGACAAAATTTTTATAATCAATCCTTCCTTTTTTTATTAAATTATTTTTGCGCTGCAGTGCTGGATGCCAATCTAGTATTTGGGCGCTGGTGACCTTGGCATTTAATTAATTATCTACGTAAAGGTCTATAATAATAAATTAGACCCTTACAATGGTGCAGGTGGTTGAGGTGGAGATGGAGGGAACGCCGATAGGGGTCCCACTTCTCGTCCCATTAAATTATGTTTCAAATACCACCTTTTCGATGCTCAGGCATCTTTTCACATTAATTATGCAACTATTACTAACTATGACACATAAAAGTATATACGCGGAGTCATAAGCGTATGAGGCGGGGGGTTTAGGGGGCGGCAGCCCCCCCCCCCCCCCAGGACTAGGGAATTGAGCACTTTCAGGGCAAATATTGAGCATTTTCAGGGCAAATATTGAAATTTTCAAGGCAGATTTTTCCTGACATTCCTTTGTTTTTTTTTTTACTTCTTGATGTGAATTAATTACTTGCTACTATACTGTACTTGTAGTTAATAATTAAATCGTAAGTTGAGGACTTACTGAATTCTATATCAACTGCAATGTCGTAGTTTTGCTTGTCATTTAGAAATGTTGTAACAAAATTTTGTCTCAATTTTGTAAATTGTAATGTTTTTTATATCAAAAAGGCTTTAATTTATGTTACTCATACTCTAACCTTTGTGATATTTTATGCTACACATAGTGCTTATGCGGAAATCAGGACACCCTGAAAATTTTCAGGGCAAATTTTTTCCGCGCCCCCCAATAAAGTGCCATCCCATACGCCTATGCGTGGAGTCACTGTACAATTATAACATAATGAAACATACATTTCCCACGGTCACCGTCAAAAAACTTGTACTATTGAATGGAAGATTTGCAGTGTATATGGTCGGGGTGGGGCGGGAGGAGGGGAAGGGGAAGGGGATGCTAGTAGGAGTGCCCACTTCTTGTCCCTTTAAAACACGTTCCAGATACCACCAACTCTATGCACAACCATCTTTTCACATTAATTATCACGACACTATTACCCACTATAACATGCTAAGTATATACGGGGGATTACTGTGAGTTTATGAGCATAA
Organism: Bathynomus jamesi; assembly: GCA_023014485.1. Classification (NCBI taxonomy): domain Eukaryota; kingdom Metazoa; phylum Arthropoda; class Malacostraca; order Isopoda; family Cirolanidae; genus Bathynomus; species Bathynomus jamesi. The sequence goes on from JAJOZX010000484.1 coordinate 1,001,201, forward strand.
TATCTAAATTTTCCACGGAAACAGTAAAAAACCTTTACTATTTAACGACATACGAGCAGTCCACCCGTGAGGCATCCTCTCCGCGTGAGGAGTTATATAAGTTAATGTTAATGAAATCGCTATAAAGGAGTGTACTGTAACAAATTTTTGGTGTAATGCTAGATAAGAATTTGCAATAGCGTGATCATGTAAATTATATCGCGAAAAAGATTTCAAGGAGCGTTGCTATATTGCTATAATCAGGGTCGTTTCTAGCCATTAGAGGGCCCTAAGCAGTATACCCATTTGAGGCCCCACCCCTCCATCCACCAACTCACGCCTTACTACATCACCTCAGCACACACATACAAAAAATGGCTGTGTTAATAAAAAACAATTATGAAACAATTTTAATGAAACATTTATGTCCAAAACAACAAATATGTACTTTCAGAAGACAAACAGAAAAAAATACCCTTCATGAAATTCCTGAAAATTAGCTTATACATTATTTAGAATAAATGACAGAACTATGTATAAAAAATAATGCAATTATCAACTACCAAACAATTACTAACTCTACGATACAATCGTGTAATAGCTAACAGTTATACAGAACAGTTTGTATCTTCAAAATTTTTGCCTCCTAGATTTTTTCTGGGCGAAATCATCAATAACATCATCATATGAAATCTCCCTGCCAACGTCCTGGTTGATGCTTATGATGCCAAGGCCACTGAGCGATCCTGCCCCATTGATGATCTGAGGTAGTTCTTGATTAGCTTCATCTTAGAGAAGCTCCTCTCGGCTGACGCTACTGTCACAGGTAGAGTGCAGGCAATTCTTAGTGCAACCCAGAGATTGGGGTATACAGTAGTTCCTCCAGTTGCTTCTGATGAATGAAGGAGAGAAGCTCCAATGCAGTCATGTTGTGTGAAGGTAAAGTCGGCAAGTTCTTAATTTCGAGGGCCAGTTCTCTTCCATCAATGTCAGAGTCAGCTCCAGAGCTCAGTATCTTAGAGAGCTTTTCACACTTGCAGGACAAGTCTTCCTTGTTCATTGTGGTGAAGTTTAGGAGAACCCCAAATATGTCCCTCACATCATCTAATGTTTTGAATCTCTTATTTATTGACCCGATGGCACAATCCACCACCACATTGAAAAATTTGATTTCCAGCCTCTTTAAGGCTTCTGTAAATGGTTCATCAGGAGCTTCGTAAGCAAAGTGCTTTTTTTGGATCTCAGCCTCTTCTCCTTCAGCACAGCCTCCACATTCATTTCCTCACATATGTCCCTAGCTACGACTTGTGCTGCAACAAAACCTGTGTTTCTGTAGCTGGTGAGTAAGTCTTTTGTTTTTGTGAGGAGGTTGACTGCCACATCAAACTGCATTGTAGGAGACTGCAGAAGTTTGCTCACATGGTTAACTGCATGAAGAATGTCATACCATACTACTTTGCAAATCTGAAAGCGATAAGACCCTACCTCCTCTGCAAGTGCTTGTGCTTCAGTCCTGGCTATGGCATCTGTGGCATTGTTTCTGACTTCCAACAGGGCCTCTCTGATGTTGTGGCTCTGGTATCGCACAGCCTCAATGCTCTTAAGCCGGCTCTCCCACCTGGTTTCACTCCAAGACTTGAGTGTTATGTTCACGTGCTTCTTAGAATTGTCCATCTCTGTGTAGTCGCTGCAGAAAGGTTGTACAATTTTTGTACGTTGCCAAAGAAGCTGATGGCATCTGTGGAAGCTTAGCTACATCAGCCACTACAAGATTCAGAGTGTGAGCCCCACATGGAGCATAGAGTACACGACAGTTCTTCTCTAATAACCTTGCCTGAACACCTTTGTTCTTGCCCTTCATGTTCGCTCCGTTGTCATATGACTGTCCTCTGTAGTCATCAAAGTGAATATTCAGTTCATCTAGTCTCTTCAGAATCAGAACTGATAAACCCAGGCTTGTACTTTCTGAAGCCTCAAGAAAGCCGAAGAAGTATTCTTTTATTTCTGGTACTTCACCCATTTTAACAGTTCTGATAATAATCGACATCTGTTCTTGGTGGCTTATGTCTGGAGTACAGTCTAAAATGAGTGAGTAATATTTAGCTTGTTTTATTTCTGCAACAATGGCATCCAAGATCTTCCCACTAATGGACCCAATGAGCTCATTTTGAATGATGTTTCCTAGGTAACTTGAATGACTATATTGGCCACTTTTGATTCTGCTGATGTGTTGTTTCATCGCTGGATCAAATGTGGCAAGCAGCTCAACCTCCTTTAAGAAGTTGCCATTGTCTCGATTGTACAATGTAGAGGAAGACCCCCTGAAAGCAAGGTTTCTCTCTGCCAGTGATTGGATTATACTTACAAGACGTGTGAAAACATCTCGCCAGCGTCTTCGCTCTACCTCCATTAATGACATTTCAGTTTGGTCAATGGTCCTCCCAGTTTTTAGCCGCAGTTCCAGATCCTTCCATGTTGCCATGTTATCTGCATGTTCTGAACTATTTTCATGGCCTTTCAGAAGCGAACCAACGTTTATCCAGTCTGAAAGTCCATCCGTAATTAGTTTGTACGACTTCCTTGAAAACACCTTGCAGCAGAAGCAATAAAGAGCATCATTCCTTCTAGAGTACATCAGCCAGCTTCGCTTTATTTTTTCCCCATGAATTAATGTTCTGTACATGTAATGGTGATTAAAGCTTCTACCGTCCTCTCTTTTAGGGAATGTGAAATCTGGACTGATTTGAAATGGTCCTCGAGACACCAGATCTGTCTTCAAGGCATCTGACAGGACAACTGGCCAGTCATACGGATCAAGCGGTGGAGCAGATCTTTGTTCTTGTTGCTCAGTAGAAATGCCTGTGTGTGGTGTTTGAAGCTGAACAGAAGATGGGCCACTTGTTGGTTCATCAGGCTCTACTTCTACTGGTGTTTGAGGTTGCATAGAGGGTGGCGCTACTGTTGGCTCATGATGCTCATCAGGCTTTGCTGAGGATGGCTTTTCCATTATTTCAGTAGTGCTCCTGAGAAGAAAATAACATTACATATTCTGTTAGATTTTGCTAAAATACTCTTTCTTATCTTGTTTGATAAATAATTGATCTGTGTGAACAGAATTTGAGGTGATGTGATCCATTAAATTTCACATTTCGAAATATTATAAATATTACAGAGACTAGCTTACTCTATACGATTCCTGAGCACTTGCCTAGCTTGATAGTCTACCTAACCTAGTTGCCTGAACTGTAATCATAAGAATATACAAGTGGCACATCTCACCTGTGCTACTGGAAAGCTCCTCCTCCTCTATTTTCTTCTTTTTCCGTTTTACAGCTCCTGATGGATAATGTCGTTTCATTTTCCAAGATGCACGAAGTCACATCTAGTTAACCACAACTAATGTGGTAAATAATAATATCATGATAACAATAATAATAATAATAATAATGTTTTACAATACTAGAAAAATTAAGCATTTAGGAAAGTATAAGCATATAGTAAGAATAAAGTTAAATAATATAGAAATAAGATCTCACAATAGTTATTTACACATAACGACCAAATCGTTTCGTTTGTCTCCGTTTTATCACATTTGTTTCATACAAAAACTTTAATTAATACGACAGTAATAATAATAATAATAATAATAATAATAATAAATAACTTCAGCTATATTCCTATTCTTGCCCACTGAGCTATGACCTGGGAGCCTGTCTAGGGGCCCCCTAGTAGCAGCGGGGCCCAAAGCGGCCGCTTAGTCTGCTTATGCCAGGAAACGGCCCTGGCTATAATGTTTAAATTTAGAAATGTAGTCCCTATACAGGTTTTATTGACTCTTTACCATACTCTTGTTCTTCCTTATATAATGTACTGCACCCTTGTTTGGGGAAACTCTGCTAACAACACATTAAATGTATCTTTGTCATCTAAAAACGAGCAATCTGATGCTGATTTCTTGATCACTCTAGTTAACTTTTGGTTAGCTTCCGCGAATTGTTCATTCTGACCAAGGTCAAGCTTTTAACTCCACCTTAGACCTACAGTTTAATGTGGAATCCGAACCACGCCCCATCAGCAGCCCAGCGTCTTAACCACTAGGCCACCTAGGGTACCCATTTATCTACCAACCACTTTCTTTATTGTGTGGAAGGATGAATAGTTGGGTTTTGCTGCGCGCCGGCTGCCGTCGGGTCTCGAACCCGGGGCCGATGGATTCGCAGTCAGCGACGCTAACCACTACACCACCATTATTTAAAGAGCTAAATCTGCTAAAGCTCAATGATGTAACCAAACTGACACATTTTATTTTTATTTACAAGTGTAAGAACAAAATCATTAATTTACAATGGGTAAATAGATATTTTGTAACTGATCAAGAAGTCCACTCGCATCAGACTAGAAATAGATCAAAGATTGTTATACCTCAATTTAGATTGTCTTCATCTCAAAAACTGCCCATTTTCACTGGATCGAAACTATGGAATGACTTAAATGCCGATATAAAAAATACTATGAATGTAAATTTGTTTAAAACGAAGTTGAAATCCCGATTAATAATGGGATACTAACAAAACTCTAGGATTAATGTCCATTAATATTGTTTACTAATTATTAATTTCTCGTGTGTAATCTAATATTAAAAACACATTTCTTGGGATTGTTCAGTTCTTATCTCTCATGTAGGCTATAATATTGGTTTCTTTGTATGGTATTGGTATAATGCCTTCAATGGTGACCTTGCATTTGTCATGTCAGTAGTGATAATTTAAGATTAATACATGCTTTAACTATTAATAATACTTATTTACTTATTTATTTATTTATTATTAATCAATAACAACTGGCTGTTTTTTTTTAATAAGAGCCCAGTAAAGCCTAAAGCTTAAGGGCCAAATTAAATTAAATAAATAGTCGAGTTTCACAATTATTCATGTCATTGTAAATTGCAAAATGAATGTATTTATTTTATTATTAATAAAGGTTATTCAAAAAAGGAACTGATCCACAGAGGCATAGGCGTACGAGCCGGGGGGCTGGGGGAGCTGAGGAGGGGCTGAATTCGAGTAAACTGGCCTGCATTCGGGCAAAATTAAAAAAAATAATAGCTTGTAAAAGTTGGAGAAATGCTAGCCTTACATCATATTATAAATTCAGGATCAGAAAGTTATAAGATAATTTCATATTTTTATTTATTAGCTGTTATTAAGTACTTATTAAGCTCTTATTAGTGCTTATAGGCTATTTTTTATTCCAGGTTTAATCTAGATTTTACTATGGTATTTAGCCCAAATAGTGGCTAGAAGACTTTGCTTAAAAATTCAAAAGAATATCTAATCCTTGTCGTGAGTTAATTGCTTTCTAAGCTTATCATGAATACTGAATTACTTGGTAAGTTGAAATTTTTATAATTAGGTAAGGTACTAATACCTTATTAGCCCCTAGGTCTATTCCTTTAAACTTGCTAGTATAATTTCATTTTGGCTAGGTCAAACTTTTATCAAACTCAAGTAAATTAAGTCTAACCCTATAAATGACATGCTGTATATTATTATTTAGCTAATTAATGACATGATTAGCTTGATACTAATTACTTGAGATTTCTATTACGGTCTCTTTTTAGGCTCGGTGCTCAATGTTTAATTTTAATATGTTTGCAGACTGCACACCAATTTTAGACGAGCTCAGCAACCTGTATATAGCCTTTGGCTTGAGATGTCTCTTTGTGAGTGAGTCTCTTTTTCTAGTTGTGGTACCGTAGCTGTTAGTGCTTCTAATGGCCTGTTGGAGTGAGGGAGCCTGAGCCTGTGATGAGCCTAATTTCCTATATATATAATATATATATATATATATATATATATATATATTAACTGCAAACAACACACAGTATAATTAATGTAAACGACGCTTGTGTAGAAGAAACGTCCGCACAAGATGTGGAGAGAGAACGAGAAAATGAAAAAATGAGGCACCTCTCAGGAATCGGACCCAGGATCATCCAATTGCCGGTCGGATATGCTAACCATTGCACCAAGGTCCCGATCAGTCACAACTCGTAATTCTCCTACATACGAGCGGAATCAAATGCCCTGAGGGGGCACCTTCTCATGCCGTACATATGTAGAGGACCGACAAGAAATAGACTAACAAGTAGACAAACAAATTCTTTCTTCCATGCCATCATCAAACGTTTTAGAAGACACACGTGGTCAAGGAATCAGAAACACTGTAAACGTCTATTCTTCCCAAAAGGCCCGCGAAAGCAAGCCCTTATCAACTAAAGGACGCGTAGGAGGCGTTTCAAGAAATGCCCGCGAAAGCTCCACGTCACAAGGGTTATATAAGCGAGATTCCACTGATACTCATCCTCACTCACTCCTCACTCGCTCACTCGCGCTCACCACTTCTCGTTTGCATTTCTCGTCACGTGTCACCTCTCCGTCGTCAGTACAACTCGTCACCTCAACCGCCCTCCGGCTTCCCGCTGGAGAAGCGGCCTGCTGTTCCTTCAAGGTTTTCTATCTATCGTCAAGTAAGACCTTCCGCGTCAGCCTGCAGAAGCACTTCTTCGAAGCCCAGCGCCGTTTCGACTTCAGCCGGTTTCAGTCCCTCAAACATCACCTCAATGCTACACGAAGCGAATCAACACTTGAGGCGACCGGCGCCCGTTGAACAAACTACAATGGGACGGTCAGCATCACCTCGGGCCTACGTTCTACAAGGTCAACCTTCAAGCATCTCCTTCATCTCAAGTGGCCTAATCGACACGACCAGCGCTCGTTCAACAAGCCTCAATAGGACGGTGAACGACACCTCGAGCCTACAGTAATAGGTCCACCTTTAACACTTCTTCACCAGAGGTTTTCATCTTGTTGAGTTCAAATGCGATGCCCAAAACTCGTCGCGTAGCTGTTCTCGTTGAGGTCGCTCCTGCCGAAGGGGAAGAAAAAACAAACGTCGTTCAAGTATCCAAGCAGGAGTAATAAGTCCACGGAATGATGCAAAGAGAGAGCTGAAGAAGGCGGGGGATCGCCAACCCTGTGCCTGAAGTGTCTGTTTTGCAGTACGGCCATTTTGTTGCGTGGATGCGTGTGTGTTCGTGCTTGTTTACTTGAAGGAATGTTTTCCTGTTTTTGGCCTTCCCGTAAGAATTGGGAGAGAAACAAACGTCGTGCGTGAGGAAAAATTCGCTGGTGCAATAGGGCGCGTCGTCAGGATTACCGCCAAATGATTTACCGTACAACGGCCAAAAAAGGGACCGTTGAATATTTTTGGATGAGGTGGTGACGAAAGAATACGCCGTTTGAAGCGAATTTGGGACTGACTGCAGCGCCGGGGGTGTGGGGGGGGGTGAGTGTTGTCCTGGGATGCTCGGTGGTGAGTTCCGTGAGTCCCTCTACGATCCGTGGGACGACGGGGCAGGACCCAATGCCAATGGTGGCTTCTCCAAGGGGTCGCCGCGCCCCTGCCGTCGGAGGCAGTGAGACTCGACTCAAAGGGGACGCAATCTTGAATTCGAAAATTGCAGTGATTGTGCCGCGGCACATGACCGCGAGCCAGTAAGACATTAATAACGTACCGCACGAACGAAAGTCGCTGTTTGCAAATAGCCTAGTTAATTTCACTTTGATTTATGAATACCGTATTTACATAGAAGTTATTTGATATGGCTGCAGAAAATGGAATGGTCAGTAATAGCTAGCACAAGGATGAATGGTCAGTAATAGCATAAACCAAGGATCACTGTTAAAATAACGTTCGAGTCACTCCAGGGTTAACCTGTTTATAGTGGGCCTATTGTTAGCAGAAAGAGGTGATGCTGATCATTTATGCTAATGACTAAGTGATGAAATGACTGATTATTTATAATGACAGGCTGGGTTAACAATTTATGAGGTCCTCTACACATATACTGTATACATTTTAACTGCAAACAACACACAGTATAATTAATGTAAAGAACGACGCTTGTGTAGAAGAAAAGTCTGCACAAGATGGGGAGAGAGAACGAGCAAATGAAAAATGAGGCACCTCCCAGGAATCGAACCCGGAATCATCCAATTGCTGGTCGGATATGCTAACCACTGCACCAAAGTCCCCGATCAGTCACAACTCGTAATTCTCCTACATACGAGCGGAATCAAATGCCCTGAGGGGGCACCTTCTCATGCCGTACATATATACATTTTAACTGCAAACATCACACAGTATAATTAATGTAAAGAACGACGCTTGTATAGAAGAAACGTCCGCACAAGATGGGGAGAGAGAACGAACAAATGAAAAATGAGGCACCTCCCAGGAATCGAACCCGGGATCATCCAATTGCCGGTCGGATATGCTAACCACTGCACCAAGGTCACCGATCAGTCACAACTCATATGTAGGAGAATTACGAGTTGTGACTGATCGGGGACCTTGGTGCAATGGTTCGCATATCCGACCGGCAATTGGATGATCCCGGGTTCGATTCCTGGGAGGTGCCTCATTTTTCATTTGCTCGTTCTCTCTCCCCATCTTGTGCGGACGTTTTTCTATACAAGCGTCGTTCTTTACATTAATTATACTGTGTGATGTTTGCAGTTAAAATGTATATATGTACGGCATGAGAAGGTGCCCCCTCAGGGCATTTGATTCCACTCGTATGTAGGAGAATTACGAGTTGTGACTGATCGGGGACTTTGGTGCAGTGGTTAGCATATCCGACCAGCAATTGGATGATTCCGGGTTCGATTCCTGGGAGGTGCCTCATTTTTCATTTGCTCGTTCTCTCCCCCCATCTTGTGCGGACGTTTCTTCTACACAAGCGTCGTTCTTTACATATATATATATATACACACACACACACACAGTTAATTACATTAACTATCTAATTTCGGACATTCTTTGTTGTAACTTAAAAATTCGGGCAAATTTGTATCAGTCCCCCAAAAAGATTAGGTGCCGTACGCCTATGCACAGAGGAACTGTTGACAGCTTCTGAAGGTAGCCTGTTCCACGTGTCACAGATCTTATAGGTAAAGAAATTCCTACACACACTAGTGCTAGACCGTTTCAAATCCAACTTTCAACCATTGTTGCGAGTCGAGTTATCATTTAAACTAAACATGTTCCTAAAATCGACATGATGAGTCGACTGCGCAGCCTCAGAGTTTCCAGCAAAAGCAAATTCAGGGCGTGTAAGCGTCGATTGTAGCCTATATGCCTAACAGAAGGGATTAACTTTGTGGCCCTCGCCTGGACTCGCTCCAGCATGTCAATATCTTTCCTGAGGGTGGGCGACCAGAACTGCACAGCGTACTCCAGGTGCGGCCGAATCAGGGAATTGTACAGAGAGAGCACAATCTCCTTGTTCTGAAATTGAAATTGCCTCCTGATATAACCTAACAGCTTCTGGGTTTTCTTCTCCACCTCTACGCACTGTTTGGTAAACTTAAGGTCGGTGCTAATTTGCATACCCAAGTCCTTTCCCAAATCAGTGACCTCGATGTTACTCCCCAACATGGAGTAGTCCGACTTGGGATTGGCGTAGCCAATGTGCATGACCTTGCATTTATCCAAGTTAAACGACATTTGCCATTTTTCGGACCATTCTCCTATCCTACGTAGGTTCGCATGCAGTTGCTCGATCGCTTCGGACATCCCAACATTGGCTCCAAGCTTGGTGTCATCAGCGGATTTGGCGATCCTACTGATGATGCCAGCGTCAATATCATTTATGTAAATGATAAACAACAGTGGCCCCAAAATGGAACCCTGAGGAACCCCGCCAGTGACTGAGGCCCAACCCGAGCTAGCCCCTTTAATTATAATCCTCTGCCGCCTATTCTTCAGCCAGTTTTCAATCCAGCTACCTACTTCCCTACCGATACCCAGCGCGCGTACTTTGATCATTAGCCGGCGGTGAGGTACCTTATCAAAGGCTTTCTGAAAGTCAAGATAAAGTAAATCAATCGCCCTACTCTTATCGTACTCACTCCAAATGACGTGGAGAACCTCGAGCAGGTTGGTGAGACACGACCTATGCCGCCTAAACCCATGTTGGGAGTCCCCAAGCAGCTTGTAGGAATCCAAATGGTCAACGATCCTATCCACTATTATCCCCTCTAATAATTTACCTACGACCGAAGTGAGACTAATGGGACGATAGTTCCCTGGACTTTCGTGATCCCTTTTCTTAAAGATAGGGATCACGTTGGCTTCTCTCCAGTTACCGGGCACCTGGCCCGTCTCCAACGATTTGTTGAAGACTGTAGCCAGGTGGGGAGCCACCTGGTCGCGCACTTCCCGCAAGACTCTAGGGAGGAACTGGTCTGGCCCTAGAGCCTTAAACGCGTTCAGTTTGTCTATTCTATCGGCAACGTCTGTCGCGGTACACCGAACACCATCCAGGCGAGCACCGTCGTGCCTGACCCCTGTTGAGAGAAAGAGAGAGAGGGAGAGAGGCTTTTACATAGTTTTGCCTTAAAAGATGTTCAATGTACGTTTTCTGTATTTTTAATGTAATTCCGATTCAGTACAAACTTGTGTGAATTGCGTAATTTCAGTTTTTACTGTTTAGCATCTCTTGGGACCAATCAACGTTGACCGGAAAGCAGCAGTGGTTACAAAAACGAAGTGTTTTTGTGTTTTGAATGCAGAACGTTAATATTAATGGATTTAATATTAAAAGCCTATTGCTAAAAATTTTACAGAATTTTTTTTTAATTAAAAAAGTGTCAAATTTTATAAGGTAGTAAGTTTCCGAGTTTGTTAATTTCTTAAGTGTGAAAAAGCGTCTGTTCTTACGTAAATCGCAGGATGTGCCCTTAATATTTTTTTTTTTTTTAATCTCGGATGTAGGCGTATGTGTGGGGTTGGGAGGCATGTGGAGGAAACCACACAAAAACGAATTAAATTTGTGGTTTTATAGCCGGTAGAGTGTGAAGGTGCTGTTCCATTTTAATCAGATTTTAATTCAGTGTTGCTTCACAGTTAATTTACATTGCAATCTCCTTTATTATTATTGTAAGCCAAATAATGGAATTTGAGCCAAACTGAAAAGTTTTGCAGAAATTTACTAGGTATATCTGCTGCATCTAGGGTTGCTAGATTTTTCAAATGCCCATATGGGACAAAAAAATGTTGGTTTTTTTAAGACCAAATTTTGGTAATGATTCGTTTTTACACCCAGCCTGTTTTTATGGTAATTATTCGTTTTTTGACCCAGTCTCTTTTTTATAATGAGAGCAAACGTTTCTGGTCAATTTGGAGGTGCTCTGCACGAATCTGCCATCCGTTTCCTGTGCAAATGCGTAGTTTTCGAGATATCATCATCTCGAAAACTGCATTTGCACAGGAAACGGATGGCAGATTCATGCAAAACACCTCAAAATCGACCAGAAAAGTTTGCATTCGTGCTAAACACAACCTAACTTAACCTAACCTAACTTAACAACCTAACTTAACCTAACTTAACAACCTAACTTAACCTAACTTAACAACCTAATCTAACTTAACCTAACCACTTAACCTAACCAGTCACCTTATTTTGGAGGATATAGTTCTGCAATTGCAGTAAGGAAGTGATGCAGAACTGTAGAATCATCAGGATGTTCTGCCAGGAACAAGTATCGTGCGAAATATTTCCGGTAATGAGGAAGTCTATTCCCAGCACGTAAAACCCATGATTTCACATCCTTCCATTTTTTTTATGGCACCTAAACACCTTCGAGTCTTGTCTTAAAATATAGGTAGTATTACATTTAGGGCAAATCACGGATGTCGGAATTATGCCGTGATTGGAAAAAACCTCTAAACTTTTATTTTCATCGAGGCCAACAAGGTGGATTAGGTCCTCGAAATCAACTTCACAAGATTCACACGTCATACCAGTAGAACGAAAACCACCACACTGACCAGAAACAGAAAGAAGTAGCCAAAGCAAGAAAAAGTAGCCAAAAAAAGCCAAGAAAAATCTCCAAAAAAGGTAGCCCAAATAAACAAACCAACCAAAATTTACATACATACATATTAGAAAGTAGAAGATATTTTTTTTTAAAAAGTACATTTTATACAAATTTGCACAAGATAATATATATATTTTCTTATTCAGCTTTGATTGGTTATTCAATATAATTGCTGTTATAGCTGGGTGTGACTGGGTCAAAAAACGAATATTAACCGTTTTTATGATTGGTAAATATTTACATTAGGGTTTCCACTCAATTTTGATGCCAAAATACATTTTCCTAGTAGTGTATGATGTGCTTTGTTCAAATCTGGTCTTTTTTATGCGAAAATGAACCAATCAAAAGTTATGAGACTTCAAATTCTTAACATATTTTGGTTCATTTCCCCATAAAATGAAGGCCAGATTTTAACATTGCACATCAAATACTACTAGAAAAATGCATTCCAGTGTCCAAATTGCTAGAGAACCGAACCTAACCTAACCTAACCTTACTTATGTAACCCTAATATCAATGGATTCATCGTAGGAACACTCAGATCCACACTCTCTACATTTAAAAGATGACTGTAACACACCATGTTTGACAAAAATCTCTACAGCAGAATAATCAATATTGTTAATATCTATAATCATATCTTCGAAATACATTTCACATCCTTCACACGCCATATTGGAAAACCAACTAATGAAGAAAATGGAAAACACTGTAGCCGCATACCTCATTTTTTGTAGCCAAATGTGATTTTTCCACCCAAGTAGATACACTTATGATGATGTCATTCAAAAAATTATGACCAAAATGGAGTTAAGAAAATAATTTCTTTAAAAGCCTATAACATTATAAATACGCAATTGCGCAAATACAGTAATCCCTTGATTAGTGCGGTTAATTAATCCTCTGATGTCACCGCATATATCAAAACCGCACTAATCAAAGTTAAGAACCAATGGAAATAATTATAATGAATCCTGGAAAATAAAAAACAATTTAGAATAACATTTATTTTAACTTTAAAGCATTTATTCTTTACAGAGAAACTTATCTATAGTCAATTGAACATATATTTAAACTTTAAAGCATTTATTTTATAAAGAAAAACTAATCTAAAGTCGATTGAACATTTATTTTTTACAGAAAAACTTATCTAAAGTCAATTGAACAGTGTTAGCTTTTTTCTTTTCTACAACATTTTGCGATAACAATCAATTTGCTTATCTAAACCACGGCGAACGTTCATGCCTCTGTCTACATTTGGATCCATCTCGAGTAAAAGATGTTTGGCCTTCTCAATTGTCCGAAACAATTCTTCAAGTTCTTTCACCGTGATTTCCTTAGAAATATTTTCCATTTCTTCAGTTTCCTTTCTTCTTCTTCATATGCCTGTTGATGCTCGATTCCAAGAAGATCTTCGTCACTTAGGTCTTTTGAATGTGAAGCCAATAATTCCCGAACATTTCCCGAATTGACATCCTCGAAGCCAAGGTCTCTTCCAATCGTAGCAATATCATTAATGACTTCTTGACAGGATTAATAAAACCACCAAAATCATTTGCGCATTCAGGCAAAAGATTCTGCCAGACCACTCTCATGCAGCTGGCTGTCACTTCTTCCCACGACTCGTGAATGTTTGCAACTGCTTGTTTAATGTTAAATTGCGTGTAAGATGTCTGTGTGCACTTGTGTCTGCCGATAAACTGAAGCGCAGTAGGGAAGGCGGGAGACAGTTTCGGCCCAGCTGGTTATTTGCCCACCATTTTCAAACATTTTTGAACCGCACTATTCAAATTTTATACCGTAAATATCAAGGGATGGTCACAATAAATTTTTGCGCAGTAATCAAAACCGCATTTATCAAAACCGCACTAATCAAGGGATTACTGTAATAACATATACCATTAGAGCAAGGACCCAGGTTAGGAGTAGTGTAGGACTGTAGGTGTAATGGAATGGTTCCCTGTGAGGGTTGGTCTACATCAGGGATCTTCTTTGAGCCCGTACCTTTTTGTTTTGATTATGGATGTGTTGGCCCAGGGGATAAAAGATCAATCCCCTTGGTGTATGCTCTTTGCAGACGATATTGTTCTGTGCAGCAACAGGAGAGAAGTAGTAGAAAGAAAATTGGAGGAATGGAGGAGGGCTTTTGAAGACAGAGGGTTGAAAATCAGCAGAAAGAAAACGGAGTACCTGAGGTTCTACGAAAATCAAGACTCAGAAATTAGTTTAGAGGGAGCGAGGTTAAAGAGAGTAAGTAAGTTTACGTACTTGGGATCGACAGTGGCTGAGGATGGTGAGCTGGACACAGAAATAACACACAGAGTGCAATCTGGTTGGAAAAATTGGAAGAAAGTTTCAGGGGTGTTGTGTGACCGAAGAATAGGCGCAAGAGTTAAGGGAAAGGTGTATAAGACTGTGGTAAGACCGGCTATGATGTACGGGGCTGAGTCGGGCTATAAAGAAAGATCATGAGAAAAGACTAGATGTAACGGAGATGAGAATGCTGAGATGGATGTGCGGAGTGACAAGGTTGGATAGAGTAAGGAATGAAAGGATAAGGGGCACAACAAAGGTTGGAGAAATCTCGAGGAAGATACAAGAAAGTAGACTGAAATGGTATGGACATGTGATGAGAGGGGACGAAGATTATGTAGGTAAGAGAACAATGAATATGGAGGTGCATGGCAGGAGAAAGAGAGGCAGACCGAAGCGAAGGTGGATGGAGAAGGTGAGGGACGATTTGAGGGAGAAGGGTTTGTCGGAGGAAGAAGCCCAGGACCGGGCTGTGTGGAGGAGGCTGGTCAGAAACGCCGACCCCGCATAGAGGCGGGAATGGGCGAAGAGAAAGAAGACCATTAGACTCCTAAAGTTATGCTGAAACGTTTGATAATAGCCAGTATTGTTAACTTGGTGGAGACCTTAATATAAATAATTTCCTTATGATTTAAGCCAAGATGTAGAACAAATTTAAGAAAACATAGTTTTACAAACAGAGTAATTAAGTTTTGGAACAGTCTGACAGAAGAAGTGGTGACTTCAGATACACTTGATTCTTTCAAAAGAAGGTTGGATAGTTTGATGTCTGCAAGGGACATCTGGTGATAGTGTTTAAGCCCATTTTTATTGCATGAATGGTACTAGTTTATGGTAATTGTATACAATATCCCCCCTCATCTCAGTTTCTAATAAAAATTATTGCAATGCGTAGAAAATAATAAATAAAACTTTTCCTTTAAGTAAAAAATTTTTTTGGTCAATCATATTTATGGAGATATTATTTAATTAACGATATCCATTTGATGTGATGTTTTTCTGATTGGGATATTTTTTCGTTACTCTGCGACTTAATTAGTTGGTTGGTTTCTGTTCTGGCTATTTTTTTTTCTAATTGGATTCAGTTTGGGTAATACCTCAGTTTGGTCATGTTTGTGATAGAATTATGATGTGCTGTTTGTGTGGTTTTGACTTTGAGAACTTGATTTGTCATGTGACCTAGATGAAGACTAAAAAGTGCATACCTTAACATGTTATTACATTATCATTTGTATAATTTAGGTCTCAGGGGTATGTGGGTGGAGCCCCTGTAAAGATCATGCATCACAAATTGATCAGTATAGGGTTCACTTTGTGATGTGTGATCTTTACGGGGGCTCTGCCCCCGTACCCCAAAGACCTAAATTATACAAATGATAATGTAATAACATGTTAAGTTATGCACTTTTTTAGTCAAAAATACATTTTTCTAGTATACATTTTTCTAAGTTGTTAGATTAGATTAGGTTAGGTTGGTTTCCGAAAATAAATAAAGTAATTACATGCTATAAATAAAGGTTTTACATCGATTGTGACTTCAGTCAATTTCATAAAATTGAGGTGAGGGGGATGTTGTATACAAATTACCTAGTTTATTTCATATATATTATGTGCATTTAGGTGATAAATCCCACAGCTCAACACAAGTGTTGTGGGATATAGGGAGGCAGCATCTTGGGTTAGGGGATACTCTGTCCTTACACACCCCATTTAAAGAGATTCCTCTGCTGAGTGGTGCCCCCCATAGTACTGTGAGGTACGGTATTGGAAAAACTCATGATCTTCACTTGCCCCATAAACACCTTTAAATGGGAGACCCAAAATGGGTGCGGTGCACACACATTTCTACATTACTGTACAGTCTTTACAGCCACACCTACACTTTTCCTCCTAACTATATATATTGTAATGTATATGGTTGTAAATTGTGACTTGGTCTGCAATTGATATGGACCGTGACTTATTTTTGGTCGGTAAGGTACTGGTATTGATGGGTACTGTAATGAAATTGACTGGATTCTTTGGATCTGATATATTTGCATGTCAGTTATAAATAGATATAGAGTGTAACATATTTGTGGATAGTAGCCTATTATGACTTTGATCCTCTGGATCCAGAGATTCTATCTCTAGTTTTAAATTGATAATTAATTAGTTTTGTAAAAATTGGTTATTGCCAATGTACAGGCAGTTTTTACATAGTGGAGCCACCTCAATGGAATGAAGTGGCCCCTAGTGTGCCCACTATAAAAATTTCTTATGTTCTTATGATGAGAAACTTTTCTGGTCAATTTTGAGGTGTTTTGCACAGGGATGGGGTCAAATACGTATTTGTATTTGTATTTATATTTACAAATACACAAAAATAGATATTTGCATTTGTATTTGTATTTGAGAATTTAAAAAGCTGCATATTTGTATTTGAGCCTTTTATTTGCTGTATTTGCTTCAAATACAGTCAAATACATTAATGTAATATAACTGTGCATACGGTATAACTACAAATTGATATGAATAGTAAAAATCAAACATTGAGAAATATGAATTTATTTTCTTTAATTATGCAAAAGTGCAGAAATATCAAGAAGTGTGAAATAATTTTCTCTAATAAAAATAATAAACAAGAGGAATTTGTTACTTTTCTTGCCTTGGTGTGAAAATGAAGTCTACTTTGATAAGAGCCAAAGTATTGCAATGTTAAGTTTTATACAATAAGTACTATACCAGTATTGTCTTAACTTGAGGGGTAGCCGAAGTCAAGTAAATATTATCCGTTTATATTTAGGATGAAATTGGTACAAAATTTGCAAATACAGTAAAAATTGTATTTGCATTTTATTTGTATAGGGTGTCCGAGAATTATCTGTACAATTTTTGGCTGTTATTAAAAGTCAACCATGAAGTGTAGAAATTCCAGTGTTGTCCCATTTTACAGAGAATCTCATTAAGTTTTTTCTGATACCAAGTTTTGACAAGTTTTTTAGAAATTCCAGTGTGTCCGAACATTATCTGTACAATTTCATCTTTTAATAAAATTCTTGATAACACACGTAAAATTCTTAAACAAGATTATTTAGAATCTGTATTTTCAAAAGTTTCTTTTATTAAAGTAACGTTGTTACAAACATTTGATATGTGCACCATTAGTGATTCGCAAAACATCCAATCGATACTCCAAATGTTGCCATGTACGCTGCAGCATATCCACATCAATTCGCTCAATAGCAGCTGCGATTCTTGCTTTTAAATCATCAATGTCTGTCACCCGCATACATTTCTAAAAAACTTGTCAAAACGTGGTATCAGAAAAAACTTAATGAGATTCTCTGTAAAATGGGACAACACTGGAATTTCTACACTTCATGGTTGACTTTTAATAACAGCCAAAAATTGTACAGATAATTCTCCGACACCCTGTATTTGAAGCTTCATATTTGTATTTATATTTGTATTTGGGGATTTATAAATTCGAATATTTGTATCTATATTTGTATTTGGGCAATTGTATTTGACCCCATCCCTGGTTTTGCATGAATCTGCCATCTGTTTCCTGTGCAAATGTGTATGTAGTTTTCGAGATATCATCATCTTGAAAACTACGCATTTGCACAGAAAATGGATGGCAATTTTGTACAAAGCACCTCAAAATTAATCAGAAAAGTTTGCTCTCATCATTTTCATTTAAACTAACGAAAATATTGCGACAACCTAACCAGTCATCAAGGGTGTACACTGTAGGGTGCATCAGCCTATAAGGGGTGAAATTTCGAACTTTGGATATTGATTCGGCCCTATGATATTATGGTTACAATCCCCAACAAACCTTCAGTGTCCACGTTTCAAGCTGTTCTGACAATATTTAGTGGGTCCACCTCGAAGATGAAAATTTGACAATTGTGGATTTTATGGTTTGACTAGAAAATCTTATGTGTAAGCGTTGTAGATTTTGTTTGAAAAAAAAATTGTAAATATAGTTAGTTTTAGGCAAGTTTTAGCCTCAATTCATGAAATTATCTGTCTTTTTAGACTTTTTTGTATTATTCTGAGAATCATGAAGTGAGTTACCAGGATGCGGGACGAGGACCCAACTTGCCAAGTATCCCACTGACCACCTCCACCTATTAAAAATGGTATTTCATGATAAAATACTTGTAAAACTTGATTTATTGCTTATTGATATATTAATTCTTCTTCTTTGTCCTTTTTTCTTCTAAAACAGATGATAAAGAAGCTTGTCTCTTTCTCAGATTAGGAGTGGCTTTTCTGTCAGCTTCTACAACTTGGAGAACATTTTGAAGATGTTCTTCAGTCCTTGCAGCCTCATAAAAGTCACTGCATAGTTTTACTGCCCTCTCAGAGCCATCATTTATGACATTTATAGGCAAAAGTTTTTCTTTGGAAGATATAAATGATGCTGTTATTTTCCATTCAACAATCTCAACCATTAAAAAATCATAGTCTAACTGTAGTGAAGAGAATATGAACCATGAGTTTTTGTCAACCAAGTCAGCTAGTGTGGTTTCTGATCGTAGATTGGTAGGGAAATTAGGCTTTCCAAAACTAGATCCATGTCTACCTTCTGGAACCACTGTCTCAATCTTGTGTGGTTTATAGGAAAGTAAATGGTTTGTTATAGCACGAAGTTCATTTTTGGAACCAAATCGCTGAATAATACAGAGGAATCATCTCTGATGAAAGGTACCAGAGATGATGTTTCAAAGATGTTAGAGCACTTTTTGCTATTTGCTTGTTTACTTCCTCGTATCTAAGAAGCTTTTTGTAAAGCTGCAAATCGTGCCATGGTGCATCAAAAACTGAAGAGCAGGTCATCCACCATGGGTAGTAAATCAGTGAAATGAAGGTTGCAAAGTCTCTTAGTTTCAGAATTTGTTGCTTGTTTGTGATTGTTACTGAAGGTAGTTTTGAGATATTATCTTCTAGTAAGTAATGCAATTTTTAGAGCATATATTGCTTTACTCATCCATCTGGCTCTATGTATAGCACCAGGTCGCTGAAGGGTTATATCCTTATCACTAGGTCCTGCATTTAAGTATAACACAACTAAGTCAGAAAATTGTTTGTAGTCATATCGTGTATGTTGCTTTTCTATATTACTTATTTGAATTGCATAATCAGTCCATTCCTGAAGAATCTTCTGGACAGCTTTGGAGTACTGATTGAAGTCAATTTTGTTCAATTTTTCATCCTTGGAAATCCACTGAAACTTTTCTCGAAATCTGTTAAAGACATTAATTTCTGGTCCACTCGAAGTTTCTACTTTCATGTCCTGAAACACATGACTCATAATAACTTCACCAACACGATGCCTGCATGCAGACCATGATAAAGGCCGTCCAATCTCTTGTTGGATAGTTATGCATGCAGCACTCACATGTCCCGTGTTGGTTGCTGTAGTGTCAAAAACCAAGTTCACTATTGAATCGAGCAGCAGTTCCACAATTTCAGTAGCTTCATAACTTCTTCAGTCAAGTTTTTCCCAGATTGGCCACTGCCACCAGCACTAGGATGATATGATGGAATACCAAGTAGTTTGAGATCCATTGAATTTCCAACTGATATGGCAATCGTTCTTCTGTAACATATTTATCCTGCAGAGTAGAAATTATTTTCGAATCCCAATGAAGAGAGGCCAATTTAGGAGGATTCCAGGATTTTTGAATGGAACTTGAAATTTTTTGGGCTACTTCACGTCTTGCTCTATCAGCTGTAGCATATGAAGTTGCCACTGCCTTAGTGTTACCACCACATTCTTCAACAAAGCTTTTGTGAATGCAGCCTGTTGTGCCGGAGTCATTTTCATTCTTGATGCCAAAGAAACAAGTTTCGGTCTTTTCAGAATGTCATGAGGAATGATAGCTTGAGTACCTAAACAGACTGTTGACTGTGTGGATTTTCCATCTTTTTCAGCTCCATCATTAGCTTCTGACTCACTCTCAATGGTAGTTGTATCGCTTGTGCTACTGCTTTCTAATTCAACATAACTGCAAGAAGCTTCAGTGTCTCTCAATTCCTTTTCTTTTCTCGCATTTTCTTCACATTTTCGAAAATTAATGCACTTCATTTTGGATGCTAAAGTTTGATCATGAGCTCCAAAAGAAGCAATTCTATCCCCTTGCATAGATTGAAGAAATTGTATATCTTCTGGATTACTCGTAATTTTTTTTGCATTTTTAATCCACAGTGAAAAAGTCATTTTAAGTTGCATTTCCATATCTTCTAGTCTTGTCTTTGTACTTTGTAGCTCTCTTCTTTTCAATGGAATTTCTCTGTTTCGCATTCTTTTCTGACAACAAAATTATTTTCTCACATGCTTTTTTCTCAGTAATCATTGGTATGTTGGCTTTATTGTAGAATGGTTGAATTTCTGTTAAAACAATTTTAGCTATATCTCGCTTAGTTCTCTCTTTTAGACCCTGTTGCTGGTGAAATAGGAAACATCAAGAACTTGTTCACTTGTTGGCAAGCAACATCCTACAATCTTTGCATCATTATTGTGATGCCAGGACCTAATCCAAATATACAGGTTTTTTTTTTGTGTTTTTACATCAACTTTATCTGCACCACTTGAACAAGTTTTTACCACTAGAAGTGGCTTCACTGGCTTTACCACTATTATCCATTATATCATATATCAACTATTATCACCAACATATATCAAAAATTGACCTGTAATAGAAACATAGATTAATATTAAAGTAGTCTACATGCCTGAAAATAAGAAAAAATAGCTATAGGTATTTCATGATGGCAAATGATATTTATTAATAGTAGCTGGGTAATTCCAGGACAAATAGACAAATGAAAGTGCCAAATGTACACTCCACCATCTCCCAAAATTCATGAAACTTGGTGTGAGGGTTGGTTTTGGTCCAAATTACAAAAATCTGAATTTTTTTGAAAATTGGTCAAGTTGGTCAAATTTTATGGCTTGACCAAATTTTGGCCAAATGAAAAAAACAACAATTTTCAAACATAAATATCTCAGCTGCTAATTGTGGTAGCGTAATGTCTTAAATGATAAAATATGTAAAATTAACTAGTTTCTAAATATTATCATTTTTTAGGGTAACAAAAAAAATTGATTTTTTCGAAAAAATGTCAATATTTTTTTTTTTTTTGCGATTTGGCAGCGAAGATAGCATTTTTCGAAAAAAGACCAAGAATAAAAAAATGTTTTTTGATGTATGTACACCATAATAAGTATAAAATGTCAGCTTATAGTTTATTATAAGGCTCAAAACTGAGTTTGAAATTAAGTAATAAATTTTTTTTTCAGACGACGAAGATTTATTACAGACTTGTTGGTCCAAAAAGAGACAATTTTCAATTCATATAAAAAATACATGTAGATAAACCAAAGGAGAAAAAATCTTTTAAAATATATGTACAATGTACATACATAACCTCTCTTATATTTAGGGACAGAATATATTGACAATAATAATGTTTAATTTATAAAGCGCTTATCAGAGTATAAAATACTCTTCCTAATACTACACGTACACAAGTCTTTGAGAATGAATTAAGAGAGAGTATTCTCCAGTGAATCCAAATTTTAGACACTAATAATATAATAATAAGAAAAAAGAATTTGAAAAGATTTTTATAACTATTAAGTAGATACACAAATCTTAGATAAAAATTTTAGAAATATTATATAGACAATCTTAAATAGTATACATTCGATAGAATTTATTTTATCTTCTTTGAAAAGTTATTTAATTCTTGAAGCGGAAAAATGTATTGTATTCTTGTTCCTCCTCGTAAACTTGCTTCAATACTCCCAAATATATTTTCTGTTGGAACGTGATAAACATCATCTTGTGCAGGAGAAACGTATGAGGGACATATGCCCGTAGGATGGAGAAATTTTATCAGAAAATCATCATATTCACAGTCAAAGGACTGGACTAATCCGAGCCATAGTTTATTTTCATACATACAACCCACAAAAGAGCCTGTTTCAATTTCACGTTGAGAGACAGTATTATGTTCTTGAACCGAAGCAGAAACTCTAATGAGCTCTCTTATTTCGACTGACTGTGCACTCTGAGAGAGTGGATAAACCTTCAACGAATTCTTGGAAATTGGGACGAAGCAATGTAATTGTTGAGTACCTTTGATACAAGTAATAGGTTCACTCAGACATTTTTGCAAAGAAAGCTCTACATCTACAACTTCGTTGAAGCCTTTATCTGTTTTTGTCCCGGCTTCAATCCAGCTGTAAAACAAATTCATAAATTTAGGTTGCACGAAATAATCAAATATCAAATATTTTGTATATATGTATTCAAGTGCTGATGCTAATATTTAAAAACAGAAAACTACGAATTTGGCATTAGGGTCATTCTCTGTCAGATCAACCAGTGCCTAACACCCTCATCTCTCAGATTTTGCTGAAATTTGGTTTATAGGGAGTTTGTGGGCCCTGAATCCATTTCTGAAATTATAAGGTCAATCCGACCAACGGTTCAAGAGATATGACCTCGGGAAATTTGAGGTCACTTGCGAGGTCACTAACATTTGGCGACCCATAACTTGGGTAATAATGGTCACAATTATATAAAAGTACATATATTTAGAATCAGAAAACGACAAGGAATCCAAATATGCAAGTTTTAGAACTCTAGGTTGAAAAATAAAAAGTTACACTGTAACCAAAATTTGAGGTCACGATTTGACCTCTGGGGTATCAAATGAGAATTTTTTTTTAAATGTAAAAAATGAAGGCATAGGCATTGGCTATTAGAATCAGCAAAAAAAAGTTTGTTTATGTTAGTATTTTTCATGTAACTAACATATAAGTGAACACCATATTCATAAGTTGTGCGTCAATTCTACCTATTTTTTCACACTTAAGCTCATAATTTGACCTATAGAAATTAAAATTACATTTTTTTATAGATATAAAAACAAAGGCAAAAAATGTAAAATTGTATTTCACTGCTAATCTACACTGGCAATAATAGTTATAATAGTGAAAGGGGAAGACCTACTTAGAGGATTCATGTGCTAGCCTAATACAATTTTTGCATGCTCGATGCTCTCATCAATTTCTTTTTGTGGAAAAATGTATTGAATTCTGCTGCCTCCTCTTAGGGTAGGACAACTCATTACAGTTAATATATGATGTCCTGGCACTGCATATGAATCCTTGTTTGATGGATAATAATATGCACTTGATCCTGATGACTCAGAGGGATGTAGAAAGTTCACAGTGAAATCATCAAACTCTTCACAATATTCCTCCACAATTCCATACCAAACTTGCATGTCATAAATGCAGCCAACATACTCTCCTGGTTTGACACATTTTAGGTTACCAAGCATTGCAGGTTCATTAGTAAAATGACTTTTCCTTATTCTTTTCTTTTCTCCAATGCCACTTGAAATGGGATACACCATCAGTTCTTCCTTGTTTAGGGGAACAAATCTATGATATTTCTGAGTTCCAGGAATAGCCCTACTATCCTTGAATCGATGTTCCAACTGTTCTTCTGCATCTTTCAAATCAGCTGTAGTTACAAAGAAAAAATTTATCTTCTTGCTCCAGTTTTCTTCACAAAACTGAAACATGTTCTGGTGTAAGAATTTGCCTCTCTGTAGTTCTCTGCAAACTGGCACGAGCAGTAGCTCTTTTCACTGTTCCTCCAATCCCATCACATGCATTTTTGCCATGGGATGTAGCAAAGAAGTGCCATTCACAAGACAGACCAAAATCCTCTTCATGGTAACAGAGATTTGTGAAGTTGTATCTGTTCTTATATTGGCCAGCACATCCATCTGAGAAATAGTGCACCTTCTTCAATTGTGGGCATCTGAATTTAACATATGTCATAAGCTTCAATATGAATGAGTAAACCATTATAGTGTTGTGTTTTAGTGATGCAGATAAAAACAGACACTAAAATGGCTAAGTTCCTGGTCTGCAGATGATCTATAATAGATGATAAAAGGGTGAACTGTACACTGTGAATTGTCCCAGTGAAACCCTTGGGCAGCATCCTGGACAATGAAAGAATAATTCTCAGAGAAATCACCTACTATAACTACCTCGCTCTGAGGTGGTAGTGTTTCTTTCAACTGCTTGAAGTACTGTGATTGTTGCTGAGCAACAAAGTGATGATGAACCATGCGGGATATTTTCATGCTTAGGGATGATAAGTATTCATGAAGTGGCTCCACCTTATCAACCATTGTACAACGGTCAACAGTCACCCATTGCTTGTAAGATATTTCATTTGGAGCTGATTTCATACTGTCAAGTAACTCAAGAAAATCCAGGACACCCTCTTCTCTTGGGCAATCATTGCAAAGTTGCATCATGCAAGTCTCTCTTTCTGTACTGCAGACACTGTAATCCATAAGATCCTTGTATGAAAGACCTCTTTCTCCCAATGCAGCCAGCTGCAATTTTGGATTTTGATGGTATGTGCAGACACAGACAGAATGAGTCCCACCACTACCGGCAAGCACACAATATGATGGCTGTAATTTTGCAAATGTGGAAAATCCTATTTTGGGATTCTTTTCATCATTTTTATATAGTCCAAACATCTCTCTTAAATTCCCGAGGACCAATCATTTTTGCACCTTCATTGCACCTTCAGCACTGATAACTTTCACGCAATCCTTTTGGCCAGGACACATACGACTAACCTCTTCTGACTCATAGAATCTTCTAACTATATCTTTGTGTTCTTCAGATATCACTTTTCCTTTGCTCATTAGTGGAATCTTCGGAAGGATTCCATGTTCTGATTTAAGTGAACGGCTTCTTTTCACCATGTATGTTGTAGTTTGAAAGAAACTAGATGTTTTTTCAATTGTGTATGGTGAGAGTGTCAATATTTGTAGTTTGTGATGGTGACATTTGCTCTCCAGGAATGACTGTTTCAATTCATTCATTAATTTGTCTAGATGTTTTTCAGATTTAGTTTCAGGTTTTGAAGTATCACTTACCTCCTCGGTAATTTGAATACCATAACTGAGTTCTAGCCTCTCCTTCAGGTGTTTCTGAGCAGATGATAGCTTACCACGAGCCTTGCGCTTTTTCTGGCTTAATGACAGTGAAAAGAACAGAAAAAAAGGTTTCACACACCTGAATATTAGTAATTAAATATTAATTATAGTACCTTAAATGCTATATAATTGGCTATATAGTAGATCAAACAGACCTTGTAGTAAAGTATAAGTTATTATATTAATTTATTACTTACTTTTTTTAACTGGTGTTTGGTCCAGAAATGCTAGAACTGGTTCAACTGAAGTTGAAGGATTTTCCTTTATCAAGCAATCACTGTCATTGTCCAGATCTTGAATTGAAGAGATGTTACTCAAGCCACTGATAGTAGATGATTCATTTGAATCCTGCTCAGACTCGTTGTTTTCAGTGGTACTAAGTATAGTGGGGTTTTTCATTATCAGTGTCCAGCAGTTCACACACAACAATGAGTCTTTTTTCACTCTTCCAGCACATTTTTCAACAAGTACATCAGTCACTTTTCTAAGATTGATTGTTATGCGTTTCTTGTGTTTTTGAATAGGGTCCTGGCAGTATTTCAAGTGCCGAACCATTGTATTTTGATCTGTAAAGATATAGGATTTACAATTAGGTAATATATATTTTTTAGAAAATATATAGCTATACACACTTAATATTTTAGGCCTTGATAGTCTCTGAGGCTCATTAAAACACCATACCCACCAGCCACCCACAGTGCTGGCTGGAACTGTACTAACCTGTAGACAAGGAATTTTGCAACTATCTGTGTTGATTCTGCACTTAGACAAGTAGCAACATGTTTCAACAGGTTTGTTTAGGCTACATGTGAGCTTAGTCTTCCCCTTTCACTATTATTGCCAGTGTAGATTAGCAGTGAAATACAATTTTTATTAAATTCTTGGAGCTTGAGGTCAAATTGATAGCTAAGATATAAAAATTCCTTGAAATGACAAGCAATTTATAAATATGGTGTTCACTTATAAGTTAGTTACATGAAAAGTACCAACATAAACAAACTTTTTATGATTGTTTCTATTAGTCAAGAACTCTGACTTTGTTTTTTATATCTATAAAAAATGTAATTTTAATTTCTATAGGTCAAATTATGAGCTTAAGTGTGAAAAAATAGGTAGAATTGACGCACAACTTATGAATATGGTGTTCACTTATATGTTAGTTACATGAAAAATACTAACATAAACAAACTTTTTTTTTGCTGATTCTAATAGCCAATGCCTATGCCTTCATTTTTTACATTTAAAAAAAAAATTCTCATTTGATACCCCAGAGGTCAAATCGTGACCTCAAATTTTGGTTACAGTGTAACTTTTTTATTTTTCAACCTAGAGTTCTAAAACTTGCATATTTGGATTCCTTGTCATTTTCTGATTCTAAATATATATACTTTTATATAATTATGACAATTATTACCCAAGTTATGGCTCGCCAAATGTTAGTAACCTCGCGAGTGACCTCAAATTGCCTGAGGTCATATCTCTTGAACCATTGGTCGGATTGACCTTATAATTTCAGAAATGGATTCAGGGCTCACAAACTCCCTATAAACCAAATTTCAGCAAAATATGAGAGATGAGGGTGTTAATTTCAATTTTTTTTGGTTGATCTGACAGAGAATGACCCATTAAGAAACAAATGTCATGAACGGAGTCTCTATTGTTTTATTACCTGTTTTAATAGGGCTTTCATCAAATAAAGGTAAAATATTGTCGCTGAGCAAATCTTTATTGAATTGCCTGTCTTGAACGACAAATTCTTCCAATGGTGGTGGATTCGTGGAATTGCTACTGCTTCGCTCCATAGATTCGTTAAGTATGTCTGGCTCAGGTATTGGTGCAGGTTCCGGCTCTCTGGATGAACGTTGAACATGTTCTAATACAATTGGCTTCTTTTTAATTGTGACATAGCAATTGCTGCATAGTAATTGATTTTCTTCCAAAATTCCATAGCTTGCAGCTGCCATGGCAGAGTTTACTTTTTTGATGTTACAGAAAATTCTTCTCGAGTGTTTTTTCATAGGATCGCAACAAAATTTTGTGTTTTGAGGCATTTTAAGGGTTAGGTAAATTTACGTATACTAGAAAATTAGGTATACAGTATACTGAAAATCTGGAAAGAAAGCAAAAAATTGTTAAAATTTGGAGGATTTTTTTTTTGTCATTTTTTTTCATAATCGTCAATAAGCTGACTTTTTATTACTTATTATGGTGTACATACATCAAATAAACATTTTTTATTCCTGGTCTTTTTTTCGAAAAATGATATCTTTGCTGCCAAATCGCAAAAAAAAACAACATTTTTTCAAAAAAAATCATAATTTTATTTTTGTTACCCTAAGAAAATGATACATATTTAGAAACTACAGTTAATTTTACATATTTTATCGTTTAAGACTTACTACACTACCACAATCAGGAGCTGAGATATTTACATTTGAAAATTATTGGTTTTTCATTTGACCAAAATTTGGTCAAGCCATAAAATTTGACCAACTTGACCAATTTTCAAAAAATTCAGAAATTTGTAATTTGGACCTAAACCAACCCTCACACCAAGTTTCATGAATTTTGAAGAGGTGACTGTGTACTTCATTTGTCTATTTCTCATAGAATTACCCAAATGCAAAACTGACACGTCATACTTCTGGTCACAAAAACACCGAACTAACAGACCAACAATCGCTAATAATGATTTAATTTTAAAACAGGACAAATTGAATTATGCAGAAGTAGCCAGAATCACCAAAAATAGGAAATATTCACCAAATAGTTGATATACTGTATATATTGAAAAAATGAAAAATTGGAAATATATTTTAATAAAAACCACATTTTATACAAATCTGCACAATATAAGATATATATTTTCTTAGTCAGTTTTGAATGGCAATTCAATACTTACGTATTAACGGGGGGCTGCTACATATTGATGATTAGTTAGGTTAAGTTGTAATATTTTTGTTAGTTGAAAATTTCTAATACATCATATTTTTTAAATAGCAATATTTTTTAAAATATTTACAATGATTTATATTTCAAATATTTACAATGATTAATACATGTTACACATTAGGAACAACATTTGTTTCTGGAGGCCAAAATTTTTTAATAGCATTAAGAATGGAATTGAATGGATCATGATCATGTACCAACCGTTGCCACATAAATTTAGCAAGATATGACTAAAAAATATGATGTATTAGAAATTTTCAACTAACAAAAATAAGCACACCGGACAAAAAATTAGTCACCCCTCTCAGAATGTACCTAATAACGTGTGATGGCGCCTCTGGCCTTGATAACCGCACGAATCTGGCGAGGCAGAGACTACGAAGTTGTGCATGTACTGAACATCGATTTGCTGCCACTCGTTCATCAGCTGGTCCCGAAGTTCCGCCAGAGTCCATGGGTGTCTATTCCTGCGCTTCACTTTCTGTTTCCAGCCTGAACAACACCTTCGACGCATTCAGGATTAAAGGCTTCATTGGACCTGCGATGTACTCGTCGCCTCCCATCATTGGAGAACAAACAAAAACGGGACTCATCGGACCAAATTACACGTTTCCAATCTGCCGCAGTCCGGTTTTTGTGCCTCTGAGCCCATTTATAACGTGCCAATTTGTGACTTGCTGTTAACAGCGGCCTCTTCCGTGGTACCCTGCTCCAGATGTCCATCGCATGCAGTTCTCGTCGCAATGTCCGTTTGGAAATTGGTCGCTGGAGAACCTCATTGGTTTCTTGGAGCAATTGTTCTCTGGTTTGAAAATGATTTGCAGTTACTAGACGAGAAACATGGCGGCGGCCCCTATTGTCGAGAATTGTTTTCTGGCCACAGTTACGCCGTCGATTGTCAGTTGATTGCGAACTACACCACTCTTTGTAAACTCGCTGGACAGTACACGTTGACACACACCAACAAATTGGGCTAGTTCAGACATTTTGTGTCCGTGGGCTCTGCCAAACACGATGGCTCCTTTTTGCCACTGAGTAACGTCTGCCTCACGACCCATTTTGCAGACTATATCCAACACACACTTTGTTCTTCACCACCTCACGAAACAGATCTGATCCTGTGTGCTACATCACCGCTACTTGTCACTTACCAATGCTACATCAGCACCCTCTGTGTGACCTTGAACTTCCTACTATCGGTGCTATTAGGGGTAACTAATTTTTTGTCCGGTGTGATTATTACAACTTAACATAACCAATCATCAATATGTGGCAGCCCCCTGTTAATACATAAGTACTGGCAATTCAATATATTGTGCTGTTTTAACAGCGGGTGAGCGGGTTAAAAGACGAATATTAACCCAAATTTTTTTCAAATTAAAACTACATTTCTTCAACCCTTACAACAAACAAAATTAGAAAAATGGTAAAGTACGGTATTACATTCACAGCTCCATCTGTAAAAGTAGCAGAAAAAAATTGAGAATTATCACCAAATAATGCAGGAAAAAAACAATAATTATCACCAGTTAAATAACTAAGGTTAATTGAATGGCCAGTTAGGTCAACTGTATGCCCTTGATGATTGGTTAGATTAAGTCATGATATTTGTGATATTTTCGTTAACTAACGAAAATATCACGACAACCTAACCAATCATCAAGGGCATACAGTTGACTTAACTGAACATTCAATGGACCAGGGGCAACTGACACTGACAAGTAGATAAATCACAGCACTGCATTATTACAGGTTCACACTAGAATAATTATAAAAAATAATGATGAACTTCGATATAATTAAGATTGCAAGTTTCACACACCATGTTGGAATCTAGACTGAGAAAATGCATGGAAGAATAACTAACCTAACAATCTTAATTTAACTTTGTTCTACATACCTTAATTAGAGTAGGATATGCACACTTCACAGCAGAAAGAAAACCAATCTGTAAAGGTTTTCACTGAAATGTTTAATGCAAATCTGACATGTTTCATAGAAAAAGTAGAATAGCAGAAATAATGAGCAAATAGAAGTACTTGTCAGTCAATATGTATTAAATGACATGGGCTGGACCTGTAAATCAAAATAACTTTTTATGAGGTAGTTTTAGTCGCTTTATTCAAATTTGTCACTCATTTTTTGTGCAAAATGCATATTAATGGTGAACATTATGATACTAATAATATATGTATAAATACACTCATTTTGGGTCCGATGAGTATAATCTTGAGCTATTTTTTTTCGCTAAGTACTCTGCGACTTAATTACAGTGGAACCTTGCTTAACGAGCATAATTCGTTCCCGAATTGTGCTCGTTATGCAAAATGCTCGTTAAACAAGGCAATTTTTTCCATAGGAATCAATGTAAAATATGATAATGCGTTCCATGCTTAAAAAATACTTAAAATAATATTTATAATGATATTTAAAGGTGTTTTTTAAATTATTATTGCATGAAATGAAAAGATTATTAATAAAAATTAACCCAAAAGAGAATGTAAATAATTAGTAAACGGTGAAATTTATAAATAACTTACGAAGAGACAAGGTGCTCCTGACGCACGCAAAGGAAATGAAGAGACAGGGGAGGAGGAGAGGGTTATTGAGGGGAAGGAGGAGAATCGTCTTTTCGTTCAATGCAATAACATTCTCGACGAGCTCACAGTCACTAGCTTTAAATTTTTTAGAGGCACTTTCACTTTCTTTTGGATCCTTTTTCACGAGGAAACTGTCTAGAGTCATTTGTTTTTGTCTACGCTTTAAATTTTGATGAAAATGCGTGATAACATTATCATTAATAAATTTGTAGATCGCATAGTCACTGCCTTATTAGGATGATGCTTTTCAACGTATGATACAACAGATTCCAAGATCTCAGCATCTCCCTTATGCACTGGAGGTTGTTGTTCTGCTACAGGCATTTCTTCATCCTCCCCTGACAAATTTCCCCCACAATTTCTTCCTGTTGAGTAGATTGCAGTTCCAAAAGCTCTTCAGTGGTCAGCTCCTGGCTATGCTCTGCCACAAGCTCATCGATGTCATTGTTATCCACCTCCAGCCCGATAGTCTTGGCCAAAGACACGATGTCGTCGACTATAGGCTCTACAGGCACTGACTCAAACTCCTCCAAGTTGCGTTCAACAATGCCGTCTGGCCAAAGCTTCTTCCAAGCTGAAATAAGGGTTCTCTTGGTGACTCCATCCCATGCCTTGTCAATCATCTTGAGGCAGGCAACAATGTGAAAATGATCTTTCCAAAACTCTCTGAGAGTGAGATTGGTTGCTTGGGTCACCTCAAAACAACGCTCGAAGAGTGCTTTAGTGTAGAGCTTCTTAAAATTTGAGATGACCTGCTGGTCCATTGGCTGAATTAAAGGAGTGGTGTTGGGAGGCAGGAACTGAATTTTGATGAATTTAAATTCTTCAAGGAGGTCATCTTCTAGACCTGGAGGATGAGCAGGAGCATTGTCCATAATAAGCAAGACATGGAGTGGCAAATCCATTCTCAAGCAAATATTTTTTCACAGGGGACCAAACACTTCATTCATCCAATCAGTAAAAATGTTACGTGTCACCCAAGCCTTGGCGTTGGACCTCCACATCACATTTAACCTGCTCTTCTGGACATTGCACTTCTGAAGGCCCTTGGATTTTCTGAGTGGTAAACTAGAAGCGGTTTAATTTTCAAACCGCCGCTTGCATTGGCACAAAAAGCAGTGTGAGACGATCTTTCATTGGCTTGTGCCCAGGCAATGCCTTCTCCTCTGCTGTTATATAGGTTCGCCTTGGCATCTTTTTCCAGAATAGGCCCGTCTCATCGCAATTAAAAATCTGCTGCGGCAGAAAAGCCTCAGAACTGACTAGCTCCTTGAAGTCGCTGATGAATTTCTCTGCTGCCTTTGTGTCGGAACTTGCTCCTTCGCCGTGTCTTGCAACACTGTGTACGCTGGTTCTTCTTTTAAAATTATCGAACCACCCACGACTAGCCTTGAATATTTCTTCATTTGTTGATGATCCTGGCGTCTTCTTAATGAGGGCGGCCCAAATTACTTTTGCCTTCTCACAAATGATGACCTCAGTAATAGTGTCGCCTTGCATTTGTTTCTTGTTGATCCATATGAGAAGCAACTTTTCAACATCATCAAGAATTCGTGGCCGTTGTGTAGATATTCTTGTCACTCCTTTTGAAGCATCTATCTCCTTCAACTTGTCCTTGCTTTTGAGGATAGTGCAAATCGTTGATGTAGACCGATTGTAAGTGCGTGCTAAGTCAGACACGCTCACACCTCGTTCCTGCTTCTCAATGATTTCACGTTTTATTTCTATGGTGATTTTTTTTCTCTTACTGTCTTTTTGTGACTTTTTCATTAAGGGCATTTTTTAAAGAGTTAATAAATTTGCACTAAAAAATTCACAAATAATGCTCCGAACACAAATGCGATCGCAAGAGACACTGGTGTTACACGTGCTACACTATTAAACGTGCTAAACAGACTAAGAGCTGCGAGGCAAGAAACGAGGGAAACAGCACTGGGCAGTGAGTCACCCACACGTTGAACTTGGGGGTGACATGCAGGAGGAGACTTGGGGGATAAAGAAAGCGAGTCAACGTAAGTAAGACGCTCGGATGGACTCCGCGACCTTACTGTATTTATTTGCTTTTGCGTTGAAAAGATGTTATTTTATTTTTAAAATATTTGCTCGTTAAGCAAAGTGTCGCTCGTTATGCAAGTAATTTTCCCCCATTCTTTTGGCTCGTTATACGAATTTCTCGTTATACGAGGCACTCGTTAAGCAAGGTTCCACTGTAGTTTGTTTTTCTGTTCTGGCTATTTTTTTCTAATTGGATTCAGTTTCTTGGTGTTTGTGATAGAATTAGATGTGCTGTTCATGTGGTTCGACTTGAGAACTTGATTCGTCATGGCCCTAGATGAAGACAAAGCATGGATGTTTTTATCAATTACAGCGTTATTCTCTCATCCTTAACTTGCCCGAAATGTGACAGTGAGCGCCTAATGCGAAAAGATCAGAAGATATTAGGTGAAATAACCAATATTAACTTGTTAGGTTATGAATGCCTGGTTAGGTTAATTGAATGCCGGTTAGGTAATTGAATGCCCGGTTAGGTAATTGAATGCCCGGCCGGTAGGTTAATGAATGCCGGTTAGGTTAATTGAATGCCCGGTCGGTTAATTGAATGCCGGGGTTAATTGAATGCCCGGTTAGGTTAATTGAATGCCCGGTTAGGTTAATTGAATGCCCAGTGGGTAATTGAATGCCCGGTTAGGTTAATTGAATGCCCTTGATGATTGGTTAGGTTAAGTCATGATATTTTCGTTAGTTTAAATGAAAATGATGGAGAAACTTTTCTGGTTAATTTTGAGGTGTTTTGAACATTTCCTGTGGTAATGCGTCGTTTACGAGATCTCATAATAGGGGCATTCCAGGACAACCCAAACTTAAAAAATTTGTCACCATTCTGACCCGGATTTTAATGAAAATTGACATATGTGGTTCTTCCAGGTGCTGATTTCACTGATTCAAATAAAAAAGTTCTATGACCATAGTTTTGAAATTGGGCCCCCAAAATCTTGGGGGCCCCACTTTACCACCTAACTTTAATGGGCAATAAACTCCCAAACATCTTGTTGTAGACAATAAAACTATACTTTTTTAGAATCAGCATGAAGAAATCTATTAAATAATATATTCAAATGTGTAGAACAATAATGAAAACCCCCCCTTTAAATTTTTTTATTTTTATTTTTGAACCCCACTAGACAGTGAAATCCCCCCAAAAATTTTAATTTATTAAACTCATTAATTGTTAAAAGCAGGGCTTGGAGTTGGTGATAAAATTTGTGACTCCAACTCAGACTCCAAAAATTTTAACACTCGACTCCAGAAATCTGACTGCTAATTACGACTCCGACTCGATGGAATGTTAAGGCCAAATTGATTACGATTAGTTTTATTTAGGCCAATGGAGATTCATAAAACAAGACATTTCATCACCACCAATGACTCATCAGGGGTACTTAGTGGCTATAACTATACCTAATGGCTTTTTTTCTCTTTATTCAAAAATTACAATAAATCCCAGAATACAAACTGATTGAAGCTTAAACAAAATAAGATATTATTGGTTTAGCAAATTAATAAGATGTTTTTGTATTATTATAAACATCCGTAACAAAATGTACTAACCTAAACTGAATTTGTTTTTAAAAAAAGGATCGCTTACATTAAATCTTCTTTCAGTGATGCTTATCAAATTTATCAAATTGAAATCTAAAAATCTGAAAAAGATTTAGGGTTGCTAGTACAAAATTTTTAAATTTCCTTATTATTAATTATGTTAATTAATTAATTATAATCCTTATTAATTATAAGCAACTATATTTATATATTTATATTTATATATGGTATTTATATATTATATATTATTTATATATTATATATATTAAAACATTAGGTTAAATCTATTTTATTCATAAAATTGAGCTAGGCCTAGGCTGCTATGGTTATAATTGAAGGATTTGCACTGACTCCGACTCCATCCAACTATGCACTTCCGACTCCGACTCCACTCAAAATTGACCAACTCTCCGACTCCTGACTCTGACTCCACAGCCCTGGTTAAAAGATACAAACAATAAAAAATGTGGGTATCAAATTGCAAGATATTTTAAAAATTATTGAAAAAATATGTACATTGACATTTGTATATTGTACATTGAAATTTTGACATTTTTACGCAGATTAAAATAGAGAACCACAAATGATATATTTACATCCTATAACTCATATTCATGCAGTCTCTCTCTCAAATGTTTATTAATTATGCTTATTTTTATTACAGAGGTGCTTATTTTGAGTCAAATCATATCTTATTTTTGAGATTTACAATTGTGTATTTTTAGTAATGAAAAATGGTTAGATACTGTGATGCAGAGCTGGGCACTTGCGTTTTTTTGCGCGTTTTTTTGCGGTACTGCGGTACTACTACCGCACTACCAAACCGGTACCGCATAACGCAGTACCGCAAAGGATCGCTGAAAGTACAGCAGTACCGCTACCGCATTCAAATTTCCCGCGGTACTTTCCGCGGTACCGACCAACACGGTAGTACCGCAGTACCACAAAAAAAACCGCAAGTGCCCAGCTCTGCTGTGATGATCCTTTACAAAAACATAAGAAAAAGATACACAAGGATATAAGAACCATCAGCCAATCACTTTATGATCGATGTAAATGGAAACTACAAAAGAATACTGTACTATGTAGCAACTGTAGAAACTTATTGACCTAGAGACCAGAGTTGCTATCAACATCACAAAGTGAAGAGTCTGATCACAATCAGTCTTCTGAGAATGTTATTTCAGAAAGTGATGAATATGATCCAAGTATATCAAGTAATGCCAAAGAAGAGGTTTCTCAAGTTCTAGAGTCTTGCTGTGACTCCAGTAAAGAAGTGTATTTAACCCTTCGGATGCACAATTCCTGACTGTGACTTTCCACCTGTGCACAAAACAATTGGGAAATTTACCCTTTTGTTAAAGTAAAATAAATCAAGTCAAGCACCATTTTGTTAAATTATTTTTGTTTCTCTTAATAAATAAACATTTTCTCTCACAAAATAAGCAGAATTTAGTGGGTAATTTGGGAATATGGTTGAGTAGAATCTTATGAAAATTTACACGTTTTCAAGCATTTATGTTCAGTCTTGCATAAGAAATTGGGGGAATGAAACGTGCGCTATGGCAGCTAAAAAACAAAGACTGGAAAGTTATGAACAAATGAGAGCTGCATTAGATGCAATAAGCTCTGGAAGCAGTGAGTGTGAAAGTGATTATAGTGAAACTGATATAAGTGACAATGGAGATGATACTACAGCAAGTAGTAATAGTTCATTTTCATGGCAAAGTGTGCAACATTGCCAGTCTAACAGATATTGCTTTCAAGAAAATGTAGGACTTCAACAAGGTTGTAATCTAAATGAAGCAAGTTCAGAAATAAATTTTTTTGAGTATTTCTTTGACAATGTTATGATGCAAAATATAGTGGAACAAACAAATGAGTTTTATCAATATGAGAAAAGAAGATTAGGCCCATCTCAATCTTCCAGGATGCAACGATGGCATGATACAAAAAATGATGAACCGTATGTCTTTTGTGCTCTAACAATGCTCATGCCACACATAAATAAACATAGACTGCAGGATTACTGGCATTCAGACTCCTTGACTGAAACACCTTCCTTTCGCAAGTATATGTCAAGAGATCGATATTTATTACTCATGAGATTTCTGCATTTCACAGACAATTCAATTCCTCCAAATCAGCCAAATGATCGTCTTGTAAAAATCAGATACTGTATAACTCATATGAAGTCAAAGTTTTCAAATATTTACAATCCAGGACAAAAATTAGTTATTGATGAATCTCTCGTAATTTTTTGACAATACATACCCTCCAAGTGTCATAGATTTGGAGTGAAATTTTTTATCCTTTGCGATTGTGAAACTGGATTTGTCTTGGATTTCATCATTTACACTGGATCGGACATAGATTATCCTGCAAATGATCCACTAGGACATTCTGGAGTGATTGTAAAGACACTTTTAGCTAAATATTTGAATAAAGGCCACATTCTGTATACCGACAACTGGTATACGAGCCCATCACTATGCAAATAAAACAGGATCATGTGGAACTGTAAAGGTAAATAGAAAAAACATGCCCAAGTTTTGCCCAAGTAGAAAAGGAGAGTGCCATCTGATGGAATCAAAACCTTTATTAGCACTAAAATGGACTGATAAAAGAGATGTGCATATGCTAATAACAATTCACAGTGGAAGAATGATTGACTCAGGAAAGGTCGATCGTCGAATAAATGAAATAAAATTCAAACCAGATGTTGTGGACTATAACAAAAATATGCGTCTGGTGGACAAATCTGATATGCAAATTAGCAGCGTAGAATGTGTTAGGAAAACTGTGAAGTGGTATAAGAAGGTATTCTTTCATCTTTTGGATATTTCTCTCTACAATTCCTTTGTACTCTACAAAAAACTACGAAAAAGCAGATTTCCATGAGAGAATTCAATCTTACATTAGTCTCTCAACTACTCACAAAGTATGCTCAAATAACATCCCCACATCCTGGAAGACAAAGTGTGAGACCAAATGCTCCTGACAGACTTCTCTCAGCTAATTACATTGAAAGGCATCACTTGGAACAAGTTCCGCCAACACCATCTCAACCTGTAGGTCAATGACAATGTCATGTATGCAAACATACAACACAAAGAGAAAAACATGTTAGAAAAGTTTCTACTTGGTGTCCGGAATGCAAAGTTGCATTGTGCCTTGAGTGCTTTGTTCTCTACCACACCCGTGCCAACTACTAAATACTAAATTCAGTAAAAGTGTAAAATGGTGTTGTAAATAAGTATAATGGAAAGTGTAGATTTATCAAAAGAACATTTATTTTATGAACAATTATTTTCCAAAAGGACAATTATTTTATAAGGAGTTATTTTTCAAAAGGAATAAAAAATTATTTTTCAAGAGGACAAATAAAATGTACATTCTTCAAAACTCAAATGTAAGTATAATACTTGCTCATTTATGTGTACATGTGTGCATATGTATACCTGCATGCATGTGTGTGTGTGTATGTTTGTTGCGGATGGTTTATGAATATATCTGAGTCATCAATAGCATTAAAATGCAAAATCATTTATTTTTATTGGGATTTTGTGTGAAAACATAAAAAAAATAACGCGATCATCATATGATGTTGGGAGCATTCTTCCGACAAACTTCCTGAGTATCATATGAAGATGGGAGCAGCGTAAACATTAATGATAGGTACTTTTTATATTTATAATTTTTTTATTTATATTATTTATTTATAATGCATTTACTTTCAAGACAGTTTTTCAGCAGTTGCTGAAAAACTTAATGAAATTAATATGTTGACATATTAATTATTATTGTCCATATATATCAAATGGAGTCAAATATTTATTAATTAAAAAATTTCAGATGGTTTGGGTTCCTCAAGAAAAGAAGCAAAAGCTATTCAAACAATAGAAAAAGTATGTCATTCTTTAAAATGAAAGCTAGAAACAAGTTTAGAAATTGAGATCCCAAGCCCATCAAAAACTACAAAGTTGGATCATGAAACTCAAAGGTATGAATTTTAAAATGATACGCTATTATTAAGTAGGAATATACCTAAACTAAAACTGAAGCATAAAAACAAAATGTAGGTATTCACCTTTGATAGTAGAAACTAGAAGCACAACTCCCTAAAGATTGGAGATCAATGGGCCCATTAAATCATTTGGAATTCATTTGGTCACAAAATAATTTTTGGTTTAATTTGACTCATCTCAAAGAATGCTCATTTTGTTACACTTGAAATCAATATTATAATCCAAAAAATTTAATATGCACATGTAATGTTTTGTTTATTAGCTATTATACATTCATGAATTTGTTTCAGGTCAATGATTCATCTCATGAATGAACTGGTTGAAGCTTTCCATTCTATTGACAGTTATGAGAGGAAACTCAAAATATTGACATTATCTCCATTTACTATATCAAAAACTATAAATCTATTTCAGACAACTGAATATTTAGTTAAGAAAAGCAGAAATATAAAACAAAGACTTGGAATTATTCCTGAAATTGAACCCATGTCAAAAGGAAAAGTAATAACTAAAGGTACTAAAGATTCTGTTCAGAAATTTGTTGAATCAGATGAAATTAGTCGTTTGTGCCCAGGTACAAAAGACTGCCTGAGTGTCAGAAATGAAAGTGGGTATAAAGAATCTGTGCAGAAAAGACTGGTGTTAATGAATCTGAAAGAAGCTTTTAGTCTCTCTAAAAATAATCCAGAAAGGTCCAAATTGGCTTCTCTAGTTTTGCCAGCCTTCGCCCGAGACAGTGTGTTTTAGCTGGAGTTGCTGGTACCCATTCTGTGTGTGTATGACTGTATGTACATACCACCAGAATGCCAAAATACAATTCTCAGCTTTGGGTGTCAAAGGGTTGGAATACACAACTTTCATGGAGAAAGCAGTGTGTGATGTCAACAACAGGCATTGCATGATGCAAATATGTAATCTCTATCCAAAAGAACAAGGTATTAAGATTTTTTTGCTCACTTTTCAAAGTGTTAATGATCCTGAATGTGAGGAAATAAAATATAAACAATGGGTTACTACAGATCGATGCAATATGGTTGAAAAAACAGAATTTGTAGATGATTTTATAAATTCATTAA
The DNA here is from genome assembly GCA_023014485.1 of Bathynomus jamesi. Classification (NCBI taxonomy): domain Eukaryota; kingdom Metazoa; phylum Arthropoda; class Malacostraca; order Isopoda; family Cirolanidae; genus Bathynomus; species Bathynomus jamesi. The sequence continues at coordinate 1,040,737 of JAJOZX010000484.1, forward strand.
GCACAAAAATTGTCAAATTGACACATCATCACTTTATAGCAAAGAATCAGAGTGCATTTCTAAAAAACTTGAAGAATAATTTAAATAGCCATACAGCTGTAGTTCTTGGTGACTTTTCAGAAAACTACTCATTGTAGTACAGGATGCAGCCCAAGGTTTTCATTGGGAAAATACCCAATGCACAGTGCATCCCTTTGTGTTATATTATAAGGAACCAGAAAGTAATGAAACAAAATATTCAAGTTATTGTTTTTTATCTCCAAATACAAAACATAACACTACAATAGTTTACACTTTTTAAAATACACTCGTACCTATTATTAGAAGATCCCACCTTCATATCAAAAAATTACATTATTTTACTGATGGATGTGCAGGACAATATAAAAATCGTTTTAACTTTGTTAACCCTTAATTGTCATAGTGTCCTTTTACGGACACCTACATTAACATATAAACATATCTAAAACCATTTAATTTTCTTTACTTATGCCGAGGTGGCTTTTTTCAGCCAACTCAGTTTTAGTTGCCAGATAACGATTTTCTCGCTGTGATTTGATATTATTAGCATTAGCATTATTAGCATTAGCATTATTAGCATTAGCATTATTAGCATTAGCATTATTAGCAATGTCAATAAAAATATTTTTTTCTTGAAAAAATAATTCAGGTGGTTAAGGGTTAACATTTGTAAATATGAAGAAGATTTTGGGCTGGAATGTGAGTGGCATTTCTTTGCCACAAGCCATGGTAAGAGCGCTTGTGATGGGATTGGGGGTACAGTGAAAAGATCTGTAGCCAGAGTGAGTATGCAGAGAACATTCGCAAATCAAATATTAACACCAGAAGACGGTTGAATTTTGTTCAAACAATATAAGTGACAGCATAAATTATTTTTTAATAAATTCTTAAGAAATTGAAGCTATGAAAAAATTTTGAAGTGACAGATATGAAAAAAGTATGCGGCTAACAGGAACACAAAAATTCCACAGATTTGTACCTATTAATGCAAATAACATAAAAACATTTGAATTATCTTCTGAAGAAGTTGGTGAGGTGAGGATTATAAGCAAAGCTTTTCTGGGTGAAGATAATGTTGAAGTTAATCCGAAAATAGGAGAGAACATAGTTTTTACTTACAATGATCAGAAATGGTTAGGATTTATTAGGGTGGAGTGTATTTTTATGAAATCAATATTTCAAAAATCAGGGGTGCTAGATAGTTGTCAAATGTCTCAAAATGAACATTGGTAGTGGTTTTGGGTGTTTGCAAGTGATACTGGATCAGCAACCACACCCTATATGTACCACATCCATACGCAACTGTAAAAAACCCTGTATTTTGCCTATTTTGGGTTCTATAATAGGTAGAAACACAATCTAAAAACTGTTTTATGATTTTTTTTGATGCTGAGACTGATAAAATTATTTCCAAAAGTGTAAAACAGAGTTTTAACACATTTTTATGAAAAAGTAATGCATATTGACCATATATTACAAAATTACACTATAAATTTCATCAAATAAATGTAGAATCTAAACAAATTCTTGCTTTGTATTGAACTTTTTATCAGTTTACGGGATTTTATACACTGCCGGATCATGCCATCTCTTCTGTTGAACCCAATGACTGCTGCAGATGCCTCAGTCACAAGCTTGATATGGCGTTCTACCACTTGAATGTGGCATGGCTGTTTGAACTTCAAAGGATTTTTTCTAATGTTTGTAAGTTCAGTTGATGTAAGATGATTAACTATTGGAGGCTCTGCTGTCAAGTTATCAAGGTTACTCATCTTGTCATACGATTTAGCATTTTTATTGATTATAGGCACCTTAAATTTCCTGACAGTGTGGTCTCTTGTATAACTCAAGCTGTCATAATCATCATTATTCACATCATCCTCAACTTCCAAATCTCCACTGGTGAAATCCATTTTGACTCTGATGTCCTGGGTTGTTTTCTCTACTTCACCCCTCAGTGCCAGGATCTTATTTACTGCAGTGTTTCTTCTCTCCTTGTCCTCATCACCAAGCATTGATATTATAATGTTTTCGGGGTGAGCAAAAAAAGCATTCCTTCTTAGGGTTTTTAGGGCAATGTCTTTTACTTTCTTATTAGGAAACTTGGAGATTCTGCTCAGCATTGAAAAGAAGTTTCTTGAACTATTGGTCACTGAGTGATTCTTCTTGATTTCAAACCAGCTGGGGAAATACACTTTTAAACAGAACTCAGCAACAGTTATCAATACTGAACTCAGCTTTTTCTGTGAAACATAGAATCTGAGTATTCTACAACCTAATGTCAGCCATCTTGAGTGATTTAATGGCCCAACTTCTAAAAGCTCAAGGTCCTTTTCAATAGTCCCTAGCATGACTGCCATGCATATTCTATAAGCATAGTATTGGTCACGACTGAGATCATCAGTTACATCATTGGGCAATATAGCAAAATTCTGATTTCTGATTGGCTTAAATTTGACATCATCCCATTCAGAAACCATACCACCTAGCTGTTTTCCTATTGGCCCTGAAAAACTATCAGGGCTCTTTGTAGTCCCATCAAGCTCCATGAAAACATGACGAAGAGGTAGCTTGTTACAATGTAAGAGGCATATAATCCTTTGCAGTGGTCTTCCAATAAGCTCTTCAAAGACTCTGATCACCCCTGAATTATGTCCAGTCATCACTACAGTTCCATCTGACCCCATGAATTGCAGGTTGTTTTCCAGATCAGTGTCCTTCACTGCTTCATAGAGACTTAGTGCAATTGATACACCATTCCCATTCTCTGGGGTAACGTGTCAGATAATGTCCTCCTGAAACATTTTAAGCAAAATTTAAGGAAATAATAAATGTATTTGAAATCAGTAGATTACCAGGTATGACCAATGAACATATATAACTATCGCATAGTTCTTACTCCTTAATGTTACTAAGACCAAATTTATGCTATCCACTAAAAATTTAAAATATACCATACAGAAAACAGTGGCTTACCCGGTTCTCCGACTATAACATAGTGCTCTTCTATTTTGGTTTGTTGATAATGTCGCCCCTCTAACTCTGTAATTGTCACAGTACCATCCTGTCAGCCATCAACATAAATGCTGTTCACTAAACCAAAGAATACTTCTTCCTCAGCTCTGATCTGTTCATGGTACTTACACCGTTGCCTTCGTAGTTTACTCCTATATTAATAAAAATTGTTTACAAATTTATAAGGTTGGAGGTAGCACTGATAAACAGGAATATGTACAACATGAAACAATGAACAGTGATGGGCTAAATACACTGACTTTTATGCCTGAGCCCAATATATTTGAAATTTATTTTTCCATGTTACAATGTATAATATGTATAATTAAATAAAATTACTTTACTTCTTATTAGTAGTAGTAGTAATTGTAATTTTGTTAAAAAAGCTTAGGAAATGTGGATGAAAATGTAATCATGATAATTTTGAAATCTTACCTGTCAGTGACGTTAGTGTTGTCTTCATCAGTGATAATGCCAAAATCTTTTAAAACTGCTGATGCCACCGCTGCACCTGCTCTGTCGGAAATTGAATACCTGCAAGATTGTATTTTGAAGTTGAAAAAAATTATATCCATTTTAGGTCTACTAAAATGACATGGCACCTACAACTAAGTACAGTTATTAAAGAACAATCTCAATTCACAAGTGCTAATTTACCTATCAACAGCTCTGCGCAGGTTCTCCAGATCTTGGTAATTACAATGAGAGGAACCAGCAGGCTGTGAATCATCTTGAGTCTTCTGATGGAGTTTCGCTAGAGCTACCACTAGTGTCTGGACTGTCTGGACCTCTTCTTTCCAGTTTCATTCACTGAACAATTAGTATGACTAGATTTACTATGCCAATATATATATTAGGGTGGTTCTTAGCTATGTAAGGGCAAAATTGTTTTTTGAATTGTTTTATTCCTAACCTTTAATTTTTTTGGTATTGAGGTAAAACTTCTGCATGTGAAATATTTTTTGAATAGCACCCTACATCAAGTTTTAGGGGTTGCACAGTGACCTTAAAGTTTTGATAAATATCGCAATTCAGGATACTTTCATAATAATAAACTGGAGAACTTCTGGTGGCCTAAAAACACAAGCACTCAGGTCCCCCTCCCTAAAAAGGGAGTATTAGCCACTCAAAGGCAGGGGTATCATGGTTGCCAGCCACTTATTGTTGCCCGATAAGTGTTGATTTCCTGGAATTGGGAAACCTCTTGCGATGTTCTGTCACAACTTGAAGCAGATACTGGGTTTGCTGTTCATCCTGTGTCAGGAGATGATTGTACTCTTCAATGAGAGCAACTCCACGCTCTGCATGATCATTTGTGACAGTGAGGCTGTTGACAACCTTGAGAGCCTCCCTGTAATCCTCTCCAGCTGGCCAAGTGTCTGGTTCCTGGTCTAGGAAGTCAGTGGACAGATGAAGCTTTTCAAAGAAGGATAGAGACCCTAGTCACAAATCAGAGAGCTGAAGCTGCTCAATAGCTGCTGGATTGACTGTCTGTCGCTTAGGAACATCTTCTGTTCCTTCACAAGGGCCACCAACTCCTCTGACAGGTACCAGAGGTGTGATGAGAACTTGGCTAGAACAGTTTTTGATACAGCAGTGTTGACAGTGGCATAGGCAGGGAGAGCCTTCAGAAGATTCAGGTCATTGTTTGGTGCTGATGCAGACAGAGGAGCTTCAATCCATGCCTTGAGGTAGATCTTAACTGCAAAGACACACATCTGCTGAAGACCATTCTTCTCCCTGTCTGTCAATTTAAACTGATGATGAAAAAGCCAAATCTTGAGTGAGTATATTACCTTGGACATCCACCTAGCACATTGCATGGGACCAGGTGCCATAAAGTGGATGCCCTGTGGAGGAGTGACTCCCATGAAGATCAATGAGAGCTCTATGAATTCCCGGTAATCATCACAAAGGTCCTTTTGCTCTGTCAGTGACTTTTCAGCCCAAGCCACTAGCTCTGGGTCATTGATGAGATCAGCTATCTCATTGTCATCAGCTGCAGTTGCATATGAATTTCTGTCAATAAACTCCCACTGATCTTGAAACCTCTTAAAAATCAAGTGTGTGGTAAAAGCTGTCTCAGTAAGAAGCTCCAAGATATGGTGGTGGCATGCCAGATACAAAAGATCCTTCTGCAGCTCCTGTTCTATGAGAACACATGCACCTAACTTTTGGCCAGTATTAACAGCTGTAGTGTCAAATGACAATCCTATAACCTTCTCCTTCAAACCCCATTCATTAAGAGCTGCTATTACAGCCTTGGCTTGTTCTGATCCTGTCCCAGTTGCTAACTTGGCAACTTCCAACAGCTGGGAGACCCCCTTGCCAGTAACAATAATTGGTAGGCAGTCAATATGTTCCTTGGTTGTCAAGTCCCTGAGAAGTTTTCTATCCCAGTGGACAATCAAAGGCACATCAGCTTGAAACTCAGCCTTCAGGATTTCTGTGAGCAATTTCCGGTGATTCTGATCAGGGATGGGGAGTCAGGAGTCAGGAGTCGGAGCTTTTTTGAAGAGTCGGGAGTCGGTAAAAACGACCGACTCCCGACTCTTTGATTCAATTTCTATATGCCAACAATTTACCAGAATACTACTATGCCCTAAATAAATATCTTCCTGAACTAATTCTAGATTCACATTTCCACATTTGATTTATTGTTCTGGTAAATCTTAGCAAATGAATTTCATATTTCTATTTTCTATTTCAGGATACTAGGTACCATATAAAAATTAGCAATATATTAATTATTAATTTAATTAGCCCCTATTAGTAATGAGTCGTGGGCCTAGTAGAAAATCAGCAGTCTTTCAATATTTTAAGCTAAATGAGGATGAAAGTATTTTTATTTGTCAAGTAGAAAAGGATGGTAAAGAGTGTAATGCAAAAATTAGTGCTTACACTGGGAAACATGCTAATGCTCCAACTAGAGCTTCAAACTTGAAACGCCATCTATGAAACAAACATCCTAATATTTATAAGGTTGTAGATCAGCATGATAAGGAAATCCAGAAACCTACTTCTAGCCAGGCCAGTAGCTCTATTTCACAAAGCAAACAAGTCTCTGTTACAAAATTTTTCCATAGTGAGAGAATTACAATATCAATGACAGGAAAATTTAAAAAAATACCTTATAGATTTAGTTGTAAAGAATGGGGTTGCACTTACATTATTTTCCTCCCCAGCTTTCTGTGGATTAAATGGAGAAATGGCGGCAAAACTAGGAGTGTCATTAGAGAGACATGATATTTGAAACATGATTTTAAAGGAAGCAGGAAGCCAGAAAACTTTATTGAAAACAATCCTGTAAGGAAAATTCTTCCTTCTTAAGATGGATGCCTGCACGAGACAAAGAATTAATTATATGGCAATAAATGTTCAGTTCAATGATGATGAAGGAAAACTAGTTATACCTACTCTGGCAGTGAAGGACACTGAAGCTCAACATTCAAGCGAATACCTGACCAAGCTAATTGAAACCATCTTGACAGAATATGAAATCACTAAAGAGCAAATATTATCAATTGTTACTGATAATGCTTCAAATATGACAAGTACAGTACAGAAACTTAATGATGGTGAAGTAAAAGGAGATCTTTTTGAAGACAGTAGTGAAGATATGGATGAAACTGCTGACAAACTTGACAGTGTTGACACTATAGACAATGATTTTGCTGGATTCTCAAATATCCCCCATATGTGATGTGCAGTCCACACATTGCAACTGGCAATTCGTGATGGGTTAAAAGAAAGGAATGCTGCTAATGTAGTAGGTAGGTTACACAACATAGTAGTGGCTGCAAGAACGCCTAAACTTGATGCAATATTAAAACGTTGATCCGGAAAAGGTGCAGTTATAGATCAAGCTACACGTTGGGGGAGTACCTATGAAATGATTAAGTGCCTTCTTGAATTGAAGCCATACCTTATCAATATGGCAAACCCAGATGTAACAATGACTGATATCCAGTGGCAGCAGGCAAGTCAACTTGAGGCATTACTTAAATACCCATATGTGGTTACAAAGAAGTTTCAAGCAGCTGAATTGACACCTGGCACATTTTACAAGGAATGGAAAAATATTAATTATAAACTATCTCAAATTGGCGGCATTGTTGCAGATGGTATAAGAATGTCTATGCAGCGTAGAGAAGAAAATTTACTGAATAGTGATGTGCTATTGGCTGCAGTTTATGTAGATCCTATGCACAGGGTACTTTTAACTGAAGAACAGATTGCTAGAGGAAAGTCAGCTCTGTGTGATGTAGCTGTGCGAATGAAAATGTTAAATGAAACAGATGCCGCAAGTAATTCAGAATTTGAAAGCTGCTCTAGTCCTGCCATTATGCAAAGCTCCTGCTCAAACTCTGAAGAAGAAATGGATTTTGAAAAATATCTCGATAATGAAGAAAAATAAAAAAAAGTTAAGCGATGCCGTTTGAGTCAAGATGATAAACCTATAAAAATAACCCCATTGACCAAATTCAGAGAAGACTTTAATGCAGCTTTAACAAAAATAGAGAAATTTGATCGTTCATTAAAACTTGATGTGATGAATGCCATACCAAAGTATCCTGAATTAGTGCAAGATGTAGCTAGAACTGTTACTGCTTTGCCACCAACACAAGTCAGCATTGAAAGATTATTTTCAGCTCTTCGGTTAATTAAATCCCACCTATGGGCTAAGTTGAAGGAGGACATAATTGATGCTATACTTTTCTTAAGAACAAATTCTCTTTAGAGAGTTAAATTATTAAGCGTTTTTTTAGCCTTTTTTTAATATATAATGGAAACAAAATATTCTTTACCAACTTTTTTTTATTTAGCTACGGTACCGTATGCAACATTAAAATTTTAAAATTGTTAACCTAATGAGGTTATAAATATTTTATACGAGATCAATTTCTTTTTCTGTTAATTTTTATTTTTGTGTAATACAACATTAAAATTGTATTAAATTACTAAACTGTATTATTAATGTACCTACTTTATTACATTTATTTATACTGATATATTTGAAAGAGTCGGGAGTCGGAGTCAGTTTTTAAAAATACTGACTCAGGAGTCGGTTGTTTTTGGCCGACTCCCCATCCCTGATTCTGACGCAGGCATTGGATGGAGGAGCAGTTGATGTTGAATTCTTCAGGATTTTTACCAATTGAGCGTACTGTTTCTGTTAGAACATAAGTAGCAGCCCTGTCTGACAGCTTTGTCCTGTCAAGAGCCATAGACAGTGATGGAGATATTATGTTCTTTTTGGCTCTGAGACGTTTTGAAAGGCTGGCTCCTTCAACAGCAATAGCAGAACCTTCCTCTTCTTTCCAGATTCATCTGTGCTGCTGGTGGAAGATGACTCCAATTGTACTGTGTTTGAGGATGCTGCATCTTCCTTCTCCCATTCACTTCTCCATTCTTCTTCCATTATCTTCCTCTTCAGAGATCGGTTCTCTTTTGCAGCTTGCTTGGCATCATTTGGTTCCATTGTTCCTCTACAGCCTGGTTCCTGTTGAGCAATTAGGAATTCTCGGTCTTCTTGATTTGTCATTATTGTGAGGGCATCAGAGGTGGCTATGTCAAACAAGTTGGACATTTCTGCCTCAAAGTCGTTCTCCTTCTGTATCTGTGAGGCTGATCTTCTGTTTTTCCCTTTCTTCAAACTCTGATAAAATGTGTACAGCTTCTCTACTTTAGTAATTGCATTATCTTTGTGGATCACTAGAATTCTTGCTTTCTCCTAGAATTCTGTTACACGCATGATCACTGTTGTGGCACTTTCCCTAATTGTCTTCCCCTCCTTAATGTGAAGGTGCAGAAAGAATGAAAGAACTTGTCCTTTAGAAGGAAGTTTTGTTCCTTCAATCCCATCATCTGGTTTGCAAAGGTACTGTAATCCTTAGAGCGAGTTGTCATGATCAATCACTGATAGGTATCAATTATTCTGAAAAAAATACATGAAATTGATTAGAATTTAATAAAGAAAATTACAGTAAATAATAACTAAATGATAATACTAATTAAATAAATAAATATACTGGTCAAAAAAAGAAACGCAATTAGCTTGCATATGGTGTAAAATTTAAGTTGTTAGTGGTATTATCACAGTTTCAAGATTATGGTTAAATGTTTGTTCAAATCTTTTAAAGCCACTTAGTGCATGTTTTTAAACCTGACTAATCCCGGCTAAGACGCCATTTTGTTACAAACAATAAACAGAGATTAAATTGAATGTATTCTTTATGAAGGCATGCATTTTTTCTTTGACTTCACAGAATACACACTGCCCGTTGAGAAAACCAAACTTTTTCCCGCGATTGAGGCATGCCACGACTCTGAGGTCAACAGAGGTTGTGCCTTGGGCATGTTGGATGCAGGCATGTCTGCTGTCCAAGTTGCACAACGAATGCATGTGCATCCCAGCACAATCTCTAGGCCTGTTAGACGGTACAATGCCACAGGAAGTGTTCAGGACCTGCCAAGACGTGGGCGACCTCGTGTGACGACCCAACGCCAGGATCGCCACATTGTACTGCAGCACCTGCGTCATCGGCAGTGGAATGCTCGTCAGACAGCCAGAGAGAGACACCTGGTATCCACAGCAACAGAATTAGTGACCAGACCGTCAGAAACCGACTCCGTAATGCAGGACTCCGATCCCGCAGGCCTTACAGAGGTCCTTTTCTCACTGATGCAAGAAGGCAACGATGCCTGCAATGGGCCTATCAGCACCGTGACTGGACACAAAGAATGTGGAACCAAGTCCTCTTTTCTGACGAGTCTCGCTTCAGACTGTCCAATTCTGATGGCCGTGTCAGGGTATACAGACGACCAGGGGAGCGATACTCAGATGCTGCAGTAGTGGAGCATGATAGATGGGGAGGACCAAGTGTCATGGTTTGGACAGGAATTGCCTTTGCTTCAAGAACTGAGCTGGTGGTTGTTGATGGCGCTCTGACTGCCCAGCGCTACAGGGATGAGATTCTTCACCCACATGTTCTTCCATTCATGAGGCAACATCCAGAATTGGTGCTCCTGCAACAGGACAATGCCAGACCTCATGCAGCCAGGATAGTGCAGGCGTACCTGCAGGGACAACAGGTGCAGACCTTACCATGGCCAGCCTTCAGCCCAGACATGTCACCGATAGAGCATGCATGGGATGAACTTGAATGGCGAGTTCGCAGACATCAGCATCAGCCACAGAACATCAGGGAACTGACCAATGCAATTATTGAAGAGTGGAGGGCCATCCCTGTTGCTTTCCTGCAGAGACTGTTGAGGTTGATGAGGGCCAGACTCCAAGCCTGCATTGTGGCTAGGGGTGGCCATACGCGTTATTGACTGTTTGTTATGTTAAAGAATCATTTACTATATACTGAGTCCTCATGTTTATTAATAAATCTCAAAAATTGCGTTTCTTTTTTTGACCAGTATAGATTAATCAATCAATGTAAGATCTGGAGTATAATTGATTTCTTCTTCCCACTGTTAATATGGTCAGAGTTCAACTGATTGTTGGTTGCTTTATGTGGCAGAGAACAGGTTTGTGTATGACTCATTGTCTCCCACTGGTTTTCATACACCAGAATACAGCTGTACTGTACACAATTAACTTAAAAACAACTTCAAAATGTGCAGTACACAGCAAGGTCAACTGGAATGGTCAAAATCACAAGTATAGCACTGGAGAATAAATAACTCCAAACATTTATGCGAGCCACATATGTGAAATTACAAACTCTGTGTGCAACCCCTAAATTTAGTCCAAATGACTTAAAATTTCACCACAAGGGTTTTTTCATACATACAAAACATTTTAAGGGTTAGGAGCCTGACTTTTGTAACTTTAATTTTGAAGAACCACCCTAATATATATATATTAATAAAACATCAAAGGTTTAATTAAAATGGTTCAAGTCATGATGTACTCTTTGACTAACCATAATTCCGCTCGTTGTTTGTCAATTATTTTTCTCCTGTATCTAACATCTGCCTCTGTGAGCTTTTCCTCAAATCTTAAACAGTATCCTAGCCTCACAGATTTTTGATCCTCATAGAAGGAGAAATCATCCTGAGTCATCCTCAGTTTAAACTCCTCCAATTTTCGTCGTTGAGAAAGATCCTCAGAAAAAATATCAAATAAACAATCAAGCTCTTTGACAAACAATTCTAGTTTTGCCAAATAGGTTGAACCCCTCTCTGTGACAGAGTATCGATGAAACCTGTTGATGCATTTTTGAAGTTGAAATATTAAAAAAATCAATATTATTTTCTTAATTAGAAATTAAAAATTGTCGTCACAAATTGCTTAAATATTTTTTAGTTTAGAAATTTTGGATGAAATAACATAGATAAATTAATTTACAGGTTTACAGAGCACATCACAACAAAATTATATTTAAAATAAAAAATTTACTATTGGCTAAGAAGACATTCTTGTAATTAATTTAGTACTACCCAGGATAGAAAGTTATGATGACTTACCATGAAAAGTGATGTTTTCCCTGGTTTTCCAGTTTGGCTCCTTAAGTAGACGCTGAACAGTGGTGGGCACCGTTAACCAAAAAGTTAACTTCGATAACGATAATAATCCGTTAACCCCAATTTTTAACTCCGATAACGATAATCCGATAATTTTACTACAAAGTTAACGGAAGTTAACGATAATCCATTAACGATAACCCGTTAACGATAACTATTTCTTTACTAACATTTAAAAAAATCAAGGAAAAAAGCTTTAAAACCCATAGAAAATGTTTATTTATGCAAAATCCAACAATAAATAGGTATTTAACTGTATTTTTATCAAGTTTTGCAACTTTTTTGCTTAATAACTTTTTTTTTAATTTTTAATAAAAAATGTACTGATTACATGTTTTGAAATCCTTGTAACCACTAACCATTAACTAAATTTTAATTTACCAGAGAATTATTATGGCGGGAACTGAAAGGTAAAATTAAATTTTAGGCACATTTATTAAAGACTATGACACAATGTGCTGGTTGCCCTTTCAGAAAGACCAACTTCTCAAAGTTAGGCCCAACTGCCAGTCTTGACCTCTTGGGCCTCAGGATGTCCTTGCCGAGAGAGAAGAGCCGTTCCACTGCGGCAGAGGACGGAATTGGCAGACTGAAGTTATGGTGGTTTGAATTCATTCATGGAGCGGTGATCTTCCGTGAATGACTCCTCGCAGTTAACGGACTTTAACGGACTAAATATCGAGTTATCGGAAGTTAACTGGTCCGATAACGATAAATGGAAATTAACTTCCGTTAATAGTCCGTTAAAAAAAGTTAACTTCGTTAATTAACTGTTATCGGATTAACGCTTTAGTGCCCAACACTGACGCTGAACAACTTGTCCAGCAGTAGGTAATTTTCCATTAGGAAAACTGTCAATGGATGGAAAACTATGGCCACTGTGTAAGACTTGTTGTCTAGCTTCTACATTTCATAAGTAACTAAAAATCTTGAAGACGTTAAACTAGTGTTAATTGAATAGGTTATAAAAATTCTGAAAAATAGAAGTAAATATAAAGTAGGTTGGACAAAAACAGCTACTGATTTTAATTTAACTCTCAAAAAATATGTTTATACGTCAATGTACACTTTTGAAAATAATTTTGTTGTTCTCATCATCAAAAAATCATAAGATGCACTTTTTAGATTGTGCTTCTAGCTATTATAGAGCCCCAAATAAGCAAAATAAAGGGATTTTTTGAGTCACATGTGGGCGTGGTACAATAAGTGTGGTTGCTGATGCAATATCACCAGCAACCACCAAAAACCACCGCCAATTCTCATTTTTAGACATTTGACAACTATTTAACACCCCTGATTTTTGAAACTAAACAATCACTCCACCCTATTGCACCCATCAGGATACAGTGTTTACTATTACTTTCAACAAATTAGAGATACATGCCACATATCAAGAGATAAAATTTTAGGTTTATTAAGCACGCCAACTTTAAAGCCAGGAACAATGCGTATTCAATATGTTTTCCCAGAAAATGAGTTGAAAAAACTCGTGTAATTATGAATCAATTTGATGTAATATGTGTGTTCAATTTGTATTTTTGCTGTTTATTTTCATCCATGTGAATATATCATTTGTAGTTCTCTATTTTAGTCTGCAGGCATAAAAATGTCAAAATTTCACAATGTACATATTTTTTTTAATAATTTTTAAAATATCTTGCAACTTGATACCCACATTAGGGTGGATCGATTTTACATTTTTTTCGATTTCCATATTCTAATAGAGACAAAAACTTGCGCATGCATGAGAAAATAGCCTCTGCAAAATCTTAGCTTAATAGGTAATCATCTTCTGCCCCCGGCAGAGCGATGAAAATCATATTTTAGTAGTCAAAAACGTATTTTTCTTATAATTTTTAAAATATTTCAATATGCATCAAAATTATTCCTAATAACTATAAAGTCGATGAAAAAGACCTCATATGATCGTTTTTCCAAGCGCGTTGTCCTACGTTAATATCTTTTGCCCCCGGCAACAACGTCAAATGTTGAAAAAATAGGTAATTTATATACATATTTTCAGATCGGCTCTTTGTCTTAAATAATGCATTTATATATTTCCCATAGCATTTATATCGTTGCTTAGGCATGAAATAACACACACCTGATGCAGGAGTGAAATGCCCCATGTACTGGGATTCTGGTTCTTGAACTAAAACTATATGCTCTTCTACCACAGTCCTTCTATGCTTCACATTGTCTATTTCTTCTTGTGTCATTGTTTTATCTTTACGTCCGTCAAAGAAAATGCCCTGTAATGGTAGCGTGATCTTGTCATCTTGCTGATGCTCAGAACGAACTCTTTTTCTGCTCTTCTTATTTATTTCAATCAATCACTGAACTGACATCATCTTCTCGTATCCAGCCAACATCCTCTAACAACGAAGAAGCAATAAATGAAGCAGCTCTGTCTGAGACGCCCGTACGATCACAAGCTTCAGCAAGTACCTGGAGTTTCATTCGTGTTTTTTCCTTCATGTCATGTTTATCTCTCTGTGTTAGTTCATACGATGACGATGATTCTATAGATGTATCCTCGGTTTCACTAGAGGCTGACGAAGAAGGTTGTTCTTGAGAAGTTTCTTGTCGTTTACTAGTCGACGACTCTTGATGTTCTGCTATTCCTTCTTGTTTCAATATCGCCAATCTTCTTGCAAGAGTCATCTCGTTTTTATTTGTTGTTTCAACATCCAAAGTTCCTATTGCCATTTTGCGATCACTTCTTTGGTCGAGTAAAAACTGTTGCTCTTTCAGTGGTACTCGTCGTTCACGAGGGCAGCTGCATTTTGTCAAATCAGGGCATTTACAAGCCGATATGTCAAATAAGGTGGTCTTAGTTGATTTCTTGAAGGCCTCAAGATTTTTCTGTAACGATTCGTTCTTCTTTTTCGCATTCAGTGATTTGATGATGTTAGCCATTTTATCACGATAACTTTTCAACATTTGATTTATCCGTGCTGTCGAAACTGTTGGAATGGAAGCTAATTTTCACAAGTATTCCAGTCTCTCCGTGACCACAGCGGCGATGTCTTTGAATGGAGGTTCCTTCTTTGATGATCTCAACTCAGTTCTCACATGATGGTAGTATTGCATCACATCTTCACATGTGGGAAAACCGCAAATTCAAATCTTTCCCAGCACCAAATATTGGACACGTAACCGATCTTCTAGTTGTAGCGGTAGCCATCCTGTAAAGATTAAAGAATAATGTATTGTTCTGTTACGCAATAAAAAAAAAAAAAAAGAGTTATGAGAAAAACAAACAAGGATATGAGCAGAGAGATTGAGCACACTGAGGACTCTGAGTGAGGAGCCACACACACACACACACACACACACACACACACACACACACACACACACACACACACACTGAGGACTCGAGGAGCCAGCTGCAAAATACACACCTGCCTTCGACGCTGTCAAAAGGCAACTGAGGGAATTGCGTACTGCGTACTGGCGCGTCAGTGGCAGCTGCTGCTGGCAGCACTCACCAGAGATGACCTTTAAACCCTAGCCTAGAGTCATAAAATTTTGCGTGTGTGTTATTTCATGCCTAAGCAACGATATAAATGCAATGGGAAATATATAAATGCATTATTTAAGACAAAGAGCCGATCTGAAAATATGTATATAAATTACCTATTTTTTCAACATTTGACGTTGTTGCCGGGGGCAAAAGATATTAACGTAGGACAACGCGCTTGGAAAAACGATCATATGAGGTCTTTTTCATCGACTTTATAGTTATTAGGAATAATTTTGATGCATATTGAAATATTTTAAAAATTATAAGAAAAATACGTTTTTGACTACTAAAATATGATTTTCATCGCTCTGCCGGGGGCAGAAGATGATTACCTATTAAGCTAAGATTTTGCAGAGGCTATTTTCTCATGCATGCGCAAGTTTTTGTCTCTATTAGAATATGGAAATCGAAAAAAATGTAAAATCGATCCACCCTAACCCACATTTTTTGTTTGTATCTTTTAACAATTAATGGAAGTTTAATAAATGAAAATTTTTTATTTTTTTTATTTCACTGCTAAGGGGGGTAGGGGTCAAAGATAAAAAAAAAGGGGGGAAAATTTTCATTATTGTTCTACACATTTGAATGTGGTATCATTTAATAGATCTCTTCATGCTGATTCTAAAAATGTATAGTTTTATAGGTCTACGGTAAGATGTTTGGGAGTTATTGCCCATTAAAGTTAGGTGGTAAAGTGGGCCCATATCTCAGAAACTATGGGTCATAAAGCTTTTTTATTTTGACCAGTGAAATCAGCACCTGGAAGAACCCCATATGTCAATTTTCATCAAAATCGAGTCGGAGTGGTGACATGCATTGGGTGATCTCTCCTGGAATGCCCCAATATGAACATGTTAGGTTATGCTTTATTGTATAAAATGTAGTCAAAAATACATTTTTCAAGTGTATTTTGGTGTTTTGTTCAAGTATGACCTTCATTTCTTGTGCAAATGAACAGAAATACAGTTGTCATTGCATGGCCCAAACACGTATTTCTGTTCATTTGCACAAGAAATGAAGGTTATATTTGAACAGAGCACACCAAAATACACTAGAAAAATATATTTTTTAATTTAACTTCAGGTCATGTCATTTTCTGCATAATGACCGTACTTGTCTAATACTGGTACTAAGATGGGATCCTTCAAAAAATGTATTCTTTGTTAGGAGTAATTTAAAGTTGCACTTTTTACCATTTGACTAATGCTTTTGGCAGCGAAAGAACTGGGTATTTTTATCAAAGGAACACACTTTCCCACACTAAGAGCACTTTTTCATAAACAGTAGCAGTTTGTGACTGGCTAAATTTAACACAATCCTTTGTAACTAGTTTAAGCTCATTGATGGAACATCCAGTGCACACATCCATCATCAACAATGTTACACTCCAAACTGACGCATTTCCACCTCATTGCCACATTTTATAAGCAATCATGTGGCAGAATGGCACAAAGTAGTTCTTATTAAAAATATTAATTAAAAATTTTTGGAGAAATTAAAAAAAAATTAGAAATAGCAAGGTTTTTACTTATTCTATATCTATATATAAATACATTACTTTTATAACTAAAAAGTTGATTTTTGTGGAGCTGTGAAAGTAATAATTAACCAGAAAAATTTTATTAAAATAATGCTTAACCCTTTAACACGTTGACTGCCACTTGGAAATTTTATACTTATGTATGGTGCCATTGCATTTTCTTTTTCTTTTTACCCTTCTACACTTCCAAGACTACATATTAGTGCATTGATATGAGATGTGGTAGTTTTTATTAACTTTTAAGGTACGATGCTCATGTGCATCCGCGGCACTGGCTGTCAATTTCTTCTCATAGTGCCGTATGACGCTTATGTGCGTCTTAACATTTTTAATGAAAAACAATGAACAAATAAAGGAAATGAATAGTCATCAATAAGCTTTCAATTTTTTTGGTATGAATGTAGTAATAAGCCTTACAAAAAGAAATAAAATGTTCACAATTTATACATGACATAAAAATACAGTTCTGTATATGAAGAAAAGAAATACTTACTTTATTTATTATTTTAAAATATTATTGTCATTTTCATTGTCATTTTGTTCAGTAGTTACATTATTTGAAGCTTCATTTTCATTGTCATTTTGTTCAATAGTTGCATTAGGCCTATTTGAAACTTCATTGTCACTATCACTGGAGCTGTCACTCTCATTAGGATAATACTCTTTATCACTGTCTGATACTGAGAAATCATCTGATAAATTTGATAAATATGGTATTTCTTCATCATCATTGTGTTTGCTCATATTCAAATGGTTATTTTTTGACATATGGGTTGAAATACTTGGATTTTCATCAACTGCATAAAAATTATCACAGAAAATCAACTCATTATGTTATGTAAAAGCCAAGGTGGAGAACAGCAAAACAACCTCTTTACCCAAGTGCCTCATGCAGAAACTGAGCCAAACCTAGCCCCACAGCTCCTTATAACACATTTCTTTCAATGGTATACTGGACGCACATGTGCATCAAAGGCATAAGATGACATGCTGCTTGACACATGTGTGTCAAGTGGCAGTCAATGTGTTAACTCCGATGTATGATTTCAGTGATATTCCCATGGATGTGCATTAAGCAGGGTTGGTACCCAAAAACCCAACCTAAAAACCCACATCAATTTACTTCTCATAAACTTATTTTTAACTTGGCATTTTTTATAATATGGTTATGCGGTCTTATATATTAACTATAAACTATAATTAATGTGATAAGGCCAATATAAACTAAAATTTCCAGAAACTATTTATTTGACATGTTTCATTACATGAACCTTATATCTAGATAGATAGATAGAATAACCTTTATTAATAATAAAATAAATACAGTAGTCTTTTTACAATTTACAATTTTTACAATGACAAATAATTGTGAAGCTTGACTATTTATTTATTTATTTATTTTTTTTTATTTGGCCCTTAAGCTTTAGGCTTTACTGGGCTCTTATTAAAAATAAGCAGCTAGCCGTTATAAATTAATAATAATAAAATAAATAAATAAGTAAATAAGTATTATTAATAGTTAAAGCCTGTATTTCAATATTAAACAATATTAATGGACAATATTAAACATTATTAGTGGACATTAATCCAAGATTTTTGTTAGTATCCCATTATTAATCGGGATTTTAACTTGGTTTTAAACAAATTTACATTCGCAATATTTTTTATATCGGCATGCAAGTCATTCCATAGTTTCAATCCAATGAAAATGGGTAGTTTTTGAGATGAAGACGATCTAAATTGAGGTATAACAATCTTTGATCTATTTCTGGTCTGATACGGGTGGATTTCTTGATGAGTTACAAAATATCTATTTACCCATTGCAAATTAATGATTTTGCTCTTACACTTGTAAATAAAAATAAAATGTGCCAGTTTGGTTATATCATTGAGCTTTAGTAGGTTTAGCTCTTTAAATAATGCACTAGAGTGATCAAGGAAATCAGCATCAGATAATAACCTTATTGCTCGTTTTTGGATGACAAAGATACCATTTAATGCGTTGTTAGCGGAGTTTCCCCAAACAAGGGTGCAGTATGTTTATAAGGAAGAACAAGAGTATGATAAAGAGTCAATAAAACTTGTTTAGGGACTACATTTCTAAGTTTAAACATTATAGCAACGCTCCTTGAAATCTTTTTCGCGATATAATTTACATGATCACTCCATTGCAAATTCTTATCTAGCATTACACCAAGAAATTTT
Organism: Bathynomus jamesi; assembly: GCA_023014485.1. Lineage (NCBI taxonomy): Eukaryota > Metazoa > Arthropoda > Malacostraca > Isopoda > Cirolanidae > Bathynomus > Bathynomus jamesi. Next base: position 1,059,585 of record JAJOZX010000484.1, read on the forward strand.
GTTACAGTACACTCCTTTATGGTGATTTCATTAACATTGAGTTCATCAGGATATACATTTCTTTTATTAGTAAAAATCATGAAATTTGTTTTACTGGTATTTAGGAAGAGTTTATTGGTGGTCAACCATTTCATTACACTGATGAATCCTGAATGAAATATATTCTTAGCTGTATTAACATCTTTGCAAGAAAAGGAGAGAGTTGTATCATCTGCAAACATTATGAAGTTCAGTATATCAGATGAACGTGGAAGGTCATTTATATATAATAAAAATAACAGTGGACCCAGCCCTGAGCCCTGTGGCACACCATGTTTGACAAGCGCTTTAGTGGAGCAAACCTTATTTACTGATACAAAATTATATCTATCGGACAAATAACTTTTAAACCAATCACTGATTGCCCCTCTAAAGCTGTAACAATACAATTTATTAAGTAGAATATTATGGTCTATTACATCAAACGCCTTACTCAAATCCATAAATATTGACATCATTATTTCTTTGTTCTCCTTAGCTATATTTACATTTTCCATAAGATTTAAAATAGCCATTTCTGTTGTTCTAATACTGTATCTAATTTATCTATCTACTAATTGGCTACCTATATCTAAAAATAAATCAGGTGATCTTCCAATATGTGCTCTACCACGAAACTGTGATCTACCATATTCCAATACGTGCTCTACCGTGAAACTAGCCTTATAAGGCTAACTAACGAAAATATCATGACAACCTAACCAATCGTTAGGTCAACTATACGCCCTTGATGATTGGTTAGGTTAAGTCGTGATATTATATTTTGTTAGTTAGCCTTATAAGGCTAACTAACGTACCTGCTGCTAATCCGAATAATCTAAGGTAGATCACGTATTGGAATGTAAATTTTAAGGTAGAGCACATATTGGAAGAGCACCATAAATCATGTTTCTTTTGAGCTTTATAATTTAAGTGGTACCCAATATTGATTATTGATCAGTATGTTCAGCATCTTTTGACCTTAGGTGGTGATAGATTCGAACCAACATTTCTGCCTTTTCTTCCCCTAACCTATTTCACATTTTACTCCATACCAAGCCAAACATTGAAAAAAATCTTTCCACTGATCCAGAACTGGCTGGACAACTGTGAATAGATCTCATAAATTTAGCAAAACCTAATGGTAACCTGGTCTCTTTTTTTTTTCTTTCATTTCAACAATTTTCCACCAATTACTAGCTGATGTAGAGCTTACTATACTATCTTTGAATAAATAAGGAGGAAAAATTAGTGTGTCTTTTAATCGGAATGCATAATATCCTGCCATGTATTCTGAATTTATTTCAATCAGCCATTCTTCAGCCTCTTCCTCTTGAACTCTATTCAGTTTTTGTCCTGAAAAATAATAGAACTGTGTGGAAACAAAAATAAAGCTAATAATATAGATTATATAATTTATGTTATCTAATTTATGCTAATTGTTATCTAATATGGCACTGCCAGATGATTTGATTCAGATTAGAGAAAACTCTTCTGCTCATACAGTTGAGTTACCTATGTTTTATATATTGATAGTAGTTAAGCATTTAGGTCCTAACCTTCATACTTTGGGTCAGTTATATTTGCCAAAAGATGACATGGCTCCATAGCTTTTTTAAATCTCTTAATAATATCTTCTTTGTATGGAGCTAATTTTTCATTTTGGATTAAATTGAGCCAAATTTCAACTGCATCAGATAATGTATTATCAGCCTGCAACTGTGACAAAAAAAACAAAAAAACTATAATTATACCTATATGGCTGAATGAAAACATCTGTAAACATTTAGAATTATGCATTGTTAGAATTTATTTTTTGGTGTTACAAGTTACAACACATAAAATGAAGTGTATTTTAATTATTTATTAGTAGTGCTTTAGTACGGGATTCTATATAAAATGTGCACTATAAAATATCTTGAAATTAATATTGGTATTTAAAGTTAAGTAATTTTAACTGCATAATATAAATACACCTTATCTAGAGCATTTCTAACAAGTATAGGATTCACACTGGTGACAGTGCTAATGCATAAAAGTAAAGCTGACAGTAGCTAATTTATTGGATTTGTTTTTAGCTCACATGAGGTTGGTGATGGTTTCAGAAATATTTGTTAATTTCTACAACATGCTTGAGAACTGATTTTGGGGAGACATCTTTTTCTACCAAGTTTAGATGGTGTGCTGAACAGCCATAAGTAATAAGACTGTAGTTGTCCTCCTTAAGAATTTCTCTCATTCTTATCATTTTGTTTAAATTGTTATCAGTGCATATAGCAAATACCTGAAAATAAAATGTCATAACTCATAACTCATAAGGAACTGAGCATTTGAGTATACCAAGGCGGAGAATTACATTCAGTTTATAACTAAAATAAAATGTACCTACAAAAAGTTATACTTACATCAATGCCATATATTTCTTTAGTTTTTGTTATTGCTTCTCTAGCTAACTGTGCACAATATTCTGCTGTCTTTTTTGTACTTTCAGCATCTGCTGCTGAAATCAGATATGGCCTTTTTCCATTATGAATACTGTGCGCAATAATAGGATCATTACCTACTGAACTCCAGCCATCTTGTATAAGGGTAATGGTACAATCATCAAGATTAAGGTCATTCTTCATTTCATGGATTACTTTATCATTAACTTTTATTAACAGATCAGATGCCAACCTTTTCCTGTTTGGTGGTTCATATCCTGATCTTAGACCTTTGATTAATTTAATAAATTCTTTATTTTCTAAAATGTTGAAGGGTATGTTAGCTGAAAAAAAGGACCTTGCAACTTGTAAATCTAATTCTTCCTTTTGGTCCACAGTCATTCTTACCACAAATGGTGTAATTGATCTTTGCCTTTTATGCTTTATTGGTGTTGAATGACAGAATGTGGATGATGAAGAACCCACACTGGTGTCACTCATTTCAGGCACATTTTCACTTATAATTTTTGGATCATCTTTGCCAGAAGCCAAAGTTGGAGGAAGTGAATCAGTTTCAACTGATGCTCCAAATTCGAGTCTCGGCATACCTCTTGCCTCATTTTCAAACATTCCACTTTTCTTTTACTACATTTCTCTAGATGTTTCACACACTCAATTTTTCGAGTGATACTTTCTTTGCAATAATTGCATAGTACTCTAGTAGGCTGATCACTTAATAAAGTCACCTCATCCCATTTGCTAGCTTTAGATCTTCCACCTCTATAACTCTTTGAGTTTGGCATCTTAAAAATTTAAATTTGAGTTAGGTCTAAATAAAGCTGAAATCTGCTGTTAAGAAATAAAGGAAAGATCTAAAATTAAAATGGAGAAAATTCTAATATGTCATTATTATTCTCATATCTGAACTTTGTGAAATAAAGATGTCTTTTTAATATATATTGAGATTAGATAAATAAATTAATAAAATAATAGATATATTAGGCACTACATAATTATTGAACCTTTCTAAAAAAAATTTTCAACCCATCAAAAAAACAAAAACCAGCAAAAACCTAGTTGGGTTGTTTTTTTTTGGTGAAAAACCTGAGTTTTTGCCAACCCTGGCATTAAGCCACTAAAAAATGAAAGTACTAATAGGAATTTTTCTATTATTTTTCTAGTATGAAAAGACCATGAGAAATCCATATCTGACAATAAATGCCTCAAAATGTGATTATCTAGGAGAAATTTATGATTTTATATAAAGAAGAAATTTTTTTTTATTTGCTTTTGCCATGATTTGCAGATAAACTTGCCTGAATAACTCAGATAGTGTCAAAATGTATCCCAAAGGCATAAATCTTGCCTGAAAACCTAGTTACATATCACTACTAATCATTTTTACCCATAAAATGCAACCCATATTTGAGGTGAATTCTAGTAAAATACACACACGTCATTTGGATTCATACTGGGTAAAAGAAACAAAATAATGTATTCATTCAGTTATTATTTTGCTGTATAGATATGAAATTTTAATATAAAATATACAAAAAGTATCATATAAAAATAAAAGTTGCAATGCTTCATTCTGAAGGAGAGAAGTACATGTTGAAAAAAAAGGAAAATAGTTATAGTACTGTATGTGCAAATGATAAATATATGGTACACAAATCATGAGTATTATGAAATCTGAACACTTACAATATATAAAATATGTAAAAAACATAAAATTACATACAACTTACAATGTCTCATCCCTTAGGAGAGAAGTACATGTTGAAATAAAAAATAATAATAGCTATGGTCTGACTCAACACCGGGTGCACACATCTGCCTTCTGCCTCCCTTGTTGATTGCTGTTCCTGCCAGCAGCAATTTACACCTGAATGATTTCTTATAAAAAGTAGACATACAGATTTTATTTGAATTACATAATCTCAAGTTGTATGGTCAAGCAATTACAAGATTCAAACTAATTCAAAGCTTACAATATAACTACAGCCGAAAAACTGCCAAGTCGTGGCCAAACACAACATTTTATAAGCGTTATGTAATTTCTAGGATGTTCTAGAACATTCAACATTACTCTACAGAATTCTACAGGATCCTACATAATTCTAGAACATTCTAAATTAATTTAGTGAGAAAAAGTTACGTACATCTAAATTGTCCAAACCTCAAAGCATTTTGAATATCTGTATCATATCTCCCCTCCTACAGTGTCTCTAAAAACAGCAAGTGTAGTTTATGTCCCCCTGTGGTACCTAGTGTAGTTTGTTCCCCTACATTATCCTAGTATAGTTTACGTTCCCCTACATTATCCTAGTATAGTTTGTTGTGGTGGATTTCTGGGCCACCAGGATACCAGTATTTTTTTCTCAGGGCAACCCAAATGACAAGATAGGTCCCAGGCCAGGCCTTCAGGTTCAAATCCTTGCAGGGATGACAGGACATGTCTAGGTCAACCAAACCAGCCATCAATCTCAGGAATATCTGAAAAAAACAAAGGTGTTATAGAAAGGCAACTTGCCAAACTGTCAACTTTCTGGATTTTTAATTATTTTTTATTTTGTTTCTATTATGGTATTTTAATATTTAAAAATTGGGGACATGTCAATCCTCTTCCCAAACTCCCAAACTTTTCCTAGCAACCATGACAAAAAGTAACCTTTTCCTGTCCTCAGCCTATTACTAGAAAACTATAGCTAATAAAAGAAATCTTAAACCTGTTTGTTTATATTCTTTTAACAAACAAGTACAGTACTTTATCAACTTTATTTATTTATTTTTTATTTTTTTTTTTAATAAATAAATGTTTTTTTAATCACTCTTCAAATCCTAAGGTTAGTGGAGTTACAGTCTTAAGGTACCATATTTTTCGGTGTATAAGATGCACCTTTGTATAAGACGCACCCCTATTTTCAAGGCCTTTTTTCAGGAAAAAAATTATGACCAACTGCCTAATTGTCAGAAAATGTCCGTAATTTTCTACCAGTGAGGCTGACTTTTGTTAAAGCCCTCCATCAAAAGTATGGTGATATATTTTCTTTCACCCATACTCGTTATAAGAAAATAGTATTAAGTATACAGGAGACTATACTATATGTTATGAAACATAAAAGTAAATCATTATGCAATACGTACTGTTTTTCTTGTTATCAGTGGGTTGGGAAGAGTAGAAACTTGTGTAAAATTGGCCAAACCAATACACAGTGAGGAGGGACTAAGAGATGATGAATTTTTGTAAAAATCCATCAGTTCTTCTAGCCCATATAAAGTAATATTATGACCTTTGGTGTATAGGATGCAGGGTGATTTTGAGACCCCTTTTTTGGGGGGGAAAAAAAGTGCATCTTGTACACCGAAAAATATGGTATTTATCAAATTAACATAATGGATGTTCTCTTACTTTCAAGGTGGATGGTGCATAACTTACAGTACAATGGGTTTATATTCAGTTTACATTCACTTTAGTTTAGTTGTTTTATCAATATTCTTCTCTCGATGGATAATAGTTAATTGACAATAGACAAATTCAATTTCTTCTTAGGTTTGGTTTTCTCTCTCTTTCTACTTAAAGAACTTTCTTAATCATTGTAACTACTGTTACTGGGTCCAGGAAATAATAATAATTTTGCTGATTAATACACCTTTATTCTTACATTTTCTTCTTTAATTTCTTAAGTTCAGACTTATGAAATCGGAGAGAAAGAGAGAGGGATCATGGCCAAGTAGACATTCTGGCAGATAATGGGGAGAAGGGATCCTGTCCCCAAGATTATTTTCAGCCCAACATAGTCAGGGTATTGAAGCTAAGAATAAATATTGGATCTTTCTGTAATATATAGCTTTACTTTGGCCTCTGAAAAATCTTTCCTTCCCACTACTACTCGTTGGTCTATCGATCCTTCTTTATCATAAATTAACTATTTGGCCAATACACAGAAACCTTTGAAACCTGCTGAAATCCCAAAATACAAAATACTTAGTAATTACCTCTCTAACCCTACATCTTTTGCCTAATCTAATACATACTGCTATTTAAATAAAGACAATTAATAATAATAACAACAACAATTACCTTACCATACCTAATTATCATTTGACAAGAATGTCCCTAAAATGAAAGTATCTGGTTGAGATGAAAGGCCAATCCAGAAAACATATGGAGACTTTACAAATCCCCCACAACGTTCCCCTACATTATCCTAGTATAGTTTACATTCCCCAACTTTGTCCGTGTATACCTAATCAAATAAAATGTTAAAACTAATGAAAATAATATGACAACCTAACCAATCATATCTCTCTCTCTATCTCTCATATATATATATATATATATATATATTTTTTTTTTTTTTTTTTTAAGTTCGGGAAGAACCGATTCGCCTCTATTTAAAAGGGCATATCTCAGCGGAAAAAACAAAGAAAAAGTGAGAGGAAAGACAGAGGAAAAAGAAAGGGTGGAGGGGACAGTCGAAGTGGAAAAAGACCAAGGACTGCAGGGTCGAGCCCCATCATCCTTGGGTGCTAGGGCCGGGAGGGCGCACGTGAAACCTCCAGGAACAAGCACGTACAAATGAGCACAAAGAGCACTCAAGAGCACGAGCTTAGAACCCCCTTGCGGGGGTATATATATATATATATATATATATATATATATATATATATATATATATATAAATAAATAAATAATATAAATTGATGATTGGTTAGGTTGTCATAATATTTTTGTTAGTTTTAATGTTTTATTTGATGGATTCATTTAAAAAATGTCTCCTAAAGATCCTAGTGTAGTTTACATTCCCAACTTTGATCTTGTGTAGTTTGTGACTCCTTTTGTGTCAGGGTGACATAAACTACACTTGCTCCCTCAAAATTAAACATACCTAGTTCCTTTAATCTTTCGCTGTATTCCAATCTTCTTAGGTTAGAGATAAACTTGGTTGCCCTACATTGCATACCTTTAAGGGTACAACTTACCTTTCCAGGTCCTGATGTATATTCCAACTAAAATAACTTTTCTGGGTCCCAACATATATTTCATGATATACATGGGGGTGAGGTTCCTGAAAATGCCCTTGTAAACGGAAACTGTGCATACGGGGACTAATACCTTATGGGAAAAAATACAATCAATCCCTAGACCAACTGACCCCCTCCCTATGACCAACTATATTTCCTCATACATCACTAAAACACGTATAGAAACACCAAAACACATACTATACATACATTATAGGAGAAATTCATATTTTTCTATTTCTACAAACCATAATTCATACTTTTCTCTTTCTACAGGCCATAAATGTCTGTGAGCAAGGAAGAATGAATCCAGATAATTCTACTCATAGGAAATCGGAGTCAAAGAGAGGCGGCTGCTGAATTTAACAGACTGCATCCAGACCGCGAGCCAATAACACAGAATTGTGTTAGCAGACTTGTTGCAAAGTTTAAGGAAACAGGATCCATAGAAGATAAACCACACAGTGGACCTTTAAGGAGGTCCACTGACGATGATACAGCGACTGCTATCCTGGCTAATTTTAACAGAAGTCCCAATAAATCTCTTCGGTGATTGTCCGCCGAGACAGGAGTGTCGAAAAGTAGCATCCATCGCATTCTTTAGGCTCACAAATGAGTCATTCCAGCTCAACTGGTACAGATTTCAGAAAGCTGGTCGGGTGACCATCTCTGATTTTCTTCAAATTTTCAGGGTTGATTCATACACCATTCAATAGCTTAAATCTAAAATTTTAGCTTCCTCAGTCAAAAACATTTAATTTTATGGTCGCTTAAATGGCCCCCACCTTCGACAAAAAATGCCCATGTTGGACTTGATTGGCCAATGCCTTCATTTTGAGAGGCCTTGAAAAGTGTCTTCTAATAGGAGTAGAAGCTTCAAATTTGTATGCCAATACAACTTCTGGTGGGCTTTTCAATTTTGCAAGCTAAAAGGCTGTGGAACAAATAGTTTGAGTTACAAGGGCTTAAACATGGCTCCATTTTGAAGCTTGCATCAATTCCTCCCACTTTTACGACTTTACCATTTTCAAAAGTTTTAGTTCTACATCAATCACAGCTGTTTTAATACTCCTAATAGTCTCTATGGGTTGTAAATTTATGAGTGAAATAAAAAAATAACCAAAAAGGGATTTATTTTTATTTTTAAAAATTTCCAAAAGTTGATATTTTCACAAAATTTGCAAAATTAACATCAATTTGGGGCTTAATATAAAGGTGTCCGAAATTAGTCAGGGAGTTGATACTTCTAGTAAAGAAAGATACATATGTGTACAAAAACATATATTAAGGAATAGATCTCAACTCAACTCCTTCATATAGTTTTGGCTATTCAAAGAAAAGTACTTTTTGTGAAAAATTCTGAATTTTTTCAAAATTTTGAAATGTTTAAATTTCTTTTTACAATATTGAATTGTAATTTTACTTCCATTTTATTACTTGGTAAGTTAATTCACAAATGTTAAATTATCTAAATAAGTTTTACTCATAAAAAAGACAATATATACCTAGATTATTACTACATTTGCAGTTAACACAACAAATGGACCAGCTTGTAGGCTCAATACTTGGATCTACCTAAGTAAATCATGTAGAACCGTGTTCTACTGCTCTTTAAGCACTTCCTAGTAATTTAAATTATGCAGTTAGTACAGATAAACTAGCAGTAACCACCATTTTCAGTACAAAACCTTAAATTTAAGTAGCTTTGTTGTATTACTTCCCTTAATACAAGTGTACAGTACTTAGCTATATACAATAATGAATTCCTGAGTTTTTAAGCATGTGAATTATTGGCTATAAGTTCATATTCTTTTTTTAATATGTGTTGTTTTATGTAAATTTGTATGTAAACTTATATATAGCTAATAACTCTTATGTTTAGACACTGACTCAGGAATTTATTATTGTACTCAGGCTTTAAGTCTGATTGTCTTCAACACTCCATGGCCTCACAGCCATAAATTGGCAATTTATTATTCAGCTTGATACAGGTCTGTAGTTACTTAGGCATTTTTTAAAATACTCCTCAATTTTAGATAAACAATCATTTGATAACTTGTACTGTCTCCCCATTTTCCCAGCAACTGTAGGTGGTTCAATTGAACACAAAACATGTTGGAATGGAATCCAGCAAACGTCCTCTTGTTCAGGCCATTTAAAAGGATTCTTTTTCATGAAATTTACTAATAGATCCTTCTCAGTATCACACACTTCAACTATGTTTCCAACAAACCAGTCACCTTCATAGAAACAGGCCACATATGTACCAGATTTATATTGGTAAGCCACATTTTCTTGTGTAGCATTGAGGAAGGAAAGTTGTACGTTAAAGAAATTTTCATCACTAGAAATTTTGTACAGTTTAATGCCTGTTGATGAAGGTCTAAAGCAGTGATATGAATGGGTTCCTGGGATTGTCTTAATTAAGGAATACCTTTTTTCTAACTCAAATAAATTAGCATTTTCCTCAATTTTAGCTGAATCAATGTACAGAAATTGTATACCATTAATATTAGATTTGCACCAATCGAACATCTCTTTTGGATTGGTGATGTGACCTTTACTTATTGCTTGTAGACTTGCCCGGGCAACTAACCTTTTGATGGTGCCACCAACCATGACTCCAGATTCCTGGGATCTTGGGAGCATTGCTCCAGTAAATTTGACCATGAGAAAAAGTAAATTTGGGTTTGGGTTTTGTTCATCCGCTAGACGTTATGCAATTTTTTTGCGTATACGTTCTTGTACAAACCAATTTTTTTAAATTACAAATTTAGTTATTTTAAGTTTAGTTGGTAATTCCATATTTAACAATTATTTTTATTTTTTTGTTAAGCTTCAATGTTTTGATAATTAAAATTTTATTAAAACATATATTTTTCAAAATAAAATTATCAGGATTGGACTATGTTCCATTGATCTCGGCCAGGTTTGATAAATTGGCCAGATAATTACTTGTGCAGTTTTAAGTAATCCACCATGACTCTAGAATTGAAAAGTTTAGTTAAGTTTAAACTTACTTTTACTTTAACTTACCTACTTTTACTTACTCTTCCTTACTTTTACTAAGTTTAAAGCACTTATTTTACTTACTTTCATTGTACTATATTTACTTACTTTACTCACTTTACCATACTATTTACTAACTTTTATATTTTGTATTTTTTCAGGTAGGTAGTCAATAATCAATAATAGATCCTAATATTGATGAAGTTGGAGAGAAAAGTGAGGGTGTTAAAAGGGGTTACTTTTGTGGTCAATGCAAGAACAAATATTCAAAGAAGCAAAACTGGGAGGAACATTTTAATTCCAAAAAAAATATTTGTTACAATACAAGAGGTCCCAGAGTTTGGGCCCACAGCTTAGATATTGCAGTAAAGAAATACCAGGATGAAGTGCAGCAAAGAGATATGGCAAAGCAGTCATTTAGTTTGTTCACAAAATGTGCTAGTGCTAGACCTCAGAGAAAAATGAACCAACTTCATCAACTGCTAATCTAGAAAATGAAACTTTTTTCACTAGATGTTTCACAGACTGAAGAAAGTGCTTCTCCTTCACCTAAGAAACAAAAGGTAAGTGAGGAGTCTGCGCATCAGACTAACAAAACTGCTTTAGAGGAATTTGAAAATTCCCAAATCCAGAAGACATTGAATGCAATTTTGCGCCTAACAAAAGAAACTCACCAAGCTGTTGTGGTTAATAAAGAGAAGAGTCAAAATATGCCTTCAAGTTCAAGTGTTGCATCCAAATCTAATAAGCAAAAAAGCAACAAATTTGACATTTCCATAGCCCATTTAAGCAAGTGTAAATCAATACAAGAAATCCTGAACAATGATTTGATCAAATCTACATTCAAATTGGTGGAAAAGAAGGATCTAGGGCATGCTGATGATTCATTTTCAGTACCAAGTGATATAATGGAAAACATTGCAAATAGTGACACTAATATGCCTGATGTAGATATAGCTGTTGAGGATGAAGATGATGATAATCAAGAAGATATTGATGATGCTTCTGATGATAAAATGTTTACATTATATTGCATAGCTTGCACAGACCCCAAAGCATGTGCTTCAGACAAACATTCTAACATAAAAGGTTACTTCAATGTTAAAGATTTAACCTATGTATGCAAACAAGGAGAAAATCAAGAGAGATGGTTTAGAAATCTGAAAACCCACCTGAAGAGACATTTAATTAAACTTCAGCATCATAAAAGAGCTGCTGTTTATGAAGTGATGAAAACATCTTCTCGGAACAAGTGCTACTAAACGCATAGAAGACTTATGTGGCAACATCTTATACTACATAATGAAAACAAACACTGCATGGGCTCTATATCCAGTACTTCTAGCTGTATTACATAGGTCAGATTGTGAGGTTGGAAATTTGAATCATAGCACACATGCGTGCGAGACAATTTGTGAGCTATTAGACAATCAACTTAAAGAACAAACTGTAAAGTGGTTCTTAGAACAAACTTCAGTAACAATAACAGCTGACATTGGAACAATTTTGGGATTAAGCATGCTAGTTGTATTAGTTATGAGTGAAGAAGATAAGACTGTAAAACTTGCTGGGATAAATTTAGTACGCAGCAAATCAGGAGTTTATTTGGCCAATGAAATTTTTGATGTGTTGAAGTCTCCTAATCACTTGAAACTATCTGAAGAAGCAATTAAATCCAAGGTATCTGGAATGGTTGGAGATGGGGCTTTTTGTAAGGACAACGAGCCATTTAAAAACGAAATGAAAAAGTTGTTTGGAGAAAATTTCAAATTTCGATGGGACTTAATGCATCTTGTGAACAGAGCCCACGTTGATGCATTGAAGAAAATTTGTAAACTAAGTGAGCTTTTAGACTTTATTCAGAATCACTCTTCAAATCTGAGATCAGGCCTTGACTATACCAATATGGTTCTTGACAATGTGGTGGGATTCGGATTAACCTAACGGCACCACGAATAAGAATTTTTCTTTTGTTTAAGACCCCCACGAAACCAGGCTGCTTACCTTGAAGGGTTGTTGGATCCAGGCTCGCTGCCCAGACCCCCGATTCCACGACTGCTGGCTCCTGCCACCAACAGTCTCTTACTTGCCAGAATAGCTTCCTTCTATTAGTGGTTCCCTATCTCCGGCATCCCCTTCCTAACAGAACTTAAAGTTCCCTTGGTCCAATAACGGTCTTCAGCCTCAGACAAATCCAGCCTGACTTTAGTTTCCTCTGTTATGTTCTTTATTTTCTCTTGTCAAATTACCCTCTTAAACTATATTTTTTATTATTTATATTTCCACACATGCGCCAATTGGTTCCGCCCACTTCTCAAAACTCGAGTTTTGACACACACGCACTTTTAAACCTCAGAAGCGTCTCTTTTAATAAATTTTTTTATTCTTCTTTTCATTTGTTTGTTTGTTTGTTAATACTTAACTCAGTACTTTATTATTCATTTACTAACAGGGTTTTACAAGCGACTGTCCAACTCTCACTCTTTTTCCCATACTAATTTAATAAAACTGTTTTATTCCTCATTCCTTGTTTACAAGTTTAACATTTCTTTATATAACTTATTGTTTAGTCTTTTCATTCATTAAAATATTAACATTAACATATCTTATAACTATTTCTTTATTTATTTGTTGCTAATATTAATACTTTAGTACTTAATGTTTATTATTTATTATCTTAATGCTCAATAGTTTACTACTATCTTTCTAATTTCTTATAACAGTTATCATCTTATTCATTATTTGTTTGCTGGAAAGAGAGAGAGAACCATTAAAATACTTTCTATAACAAATATTTCATTCAAAAATCAAAGAAATTTAATATATAAATAATAATAATCAAGGCCAGGGGGAAAGGGCTGAGAACTAAAAGGGGAAAGGGTTCACCCTCCACATCTTCCCCCCCCCAAGCTCCTTTCCACCTGTCTTGCCATATAGCCCACACACCTACTATATTACCCTAATATGGTTCTCTCTTCTTTTCCTTACAATTTTTATACCATAATATTTATTAACAAATTATTTACATAGATACCCTTTTTTTTTTTCCGAAAAATAATTTTTTTCAATTTTCAAATATATATATATATATATATATATATATATATATATATATATACTGTATATATATATATATATATTTTTTTTTTTTTTTTTTTTTTTTTTTTTTTTACAAAAAATAATTTTCAATTTTTTTTATTTTTTTTTTTTTTTTTAAATAATTGTTTTCAATTTTAAATCTTTTAAATCATTAATTACATACATGGCTATCATAAGAATAACATATTTACAAATTTACTTTATAAATCATTTATTTATTTAACTTCTAATTCAGTTATTTAATAATCTTTATATTTAACAAATACAGTAAACATTCAAACATTCAATATTTAGGACTAACAGCTGGCTAACAATTACTTTCTCTTTAATAATTTACGTTATACTAAAAAAATATACCTACAATTTAATTTTTTAATAGTTATTTACAATTATTTACAATAGTTATTTACAATAGTTATTTACAATACCAGGAAGAATGAGTTGAAACCTGCAAAGCAGCAAATCACCAGAGGCAGGTATCAGCAGGTCTGGGAACTCACCCAGGCACCTTCCTCCTTCAAGCACAGCCCAGCTTCTGGCCTCAAAATGTAGGCTGCCACCTGGTTGAATTTCCAACCACTCACTCTTTCACACATCATACAATACTACTATTTTTTTTTTTTTTTTTTTCCTACAGAACACTACACCAATACTTTATACTACATTACCATCACCACTCCCTAAACACTGTTGCACTTTCTCTATCATTCTAACCCATCTACTTTTAATATCTTCTCTAATACTACTTGTTAATTCTACATCTAAGCTTTTATTCAACACATTTTCTTCTATCTCAAGCAATAACATTCTCACTTCCTCACAAAAATCAATCACATTCATTCTCTCCCTCATTCTTTCATTTATACTTCCTTCACCTCTATCTACTCCCCATTCATCCCTCACACTTTCCATTAAGGTCACAATACTTTGCTCAGTTACACTCCTTTCTCTCTCACATACATTTTCCCTTTCACTCTCAAGAATTGTAAATCCCACACTCTTAATGCCCCCTCCCTGACACAATCTTTCCACTTCTGAGTGAAGATGATTTCCCTTCTTCTCCCTTCTCCTCCACCCTCGGAAAATCCCAGAAAAGAAAGGCCCTCAAGGTCTGAGACCCCAAAACCCTCAAATGAGAATTCCCCGGATGGACCAGGCTGGCACCATGAACCACCAAAGTCCCGAACATCCCATTCTAACTCTGCCTCACCCGCGGCTGTTCCAGAGTCCAACTGGGAATCCTTCAGCTCATATACTTCACCTATCTGCCTGGCTTTCTCACCTTTCATTCCCTTTCTTCTCACCTTTTTCTTCCTTTTTGCCCGCTTTGACACAATCAAGAACTCCAGATCTGCATCCATCCATTCATCCTGGATTCCCATCATGTTCTTGGTTTCTAGCGCTTTCTTTTGTTCCATCCTCTCACACATATCATACATTGGGTGACATACGATGTACTCCGGAGGTATTCGCCATTTGCGCAACTGCCGATGATGTGCTCTTACTTCTTCACACTGTCCATTCTCTTGCTCCCTCTCAATCACATACGTTACCCCATTCTCCCATACCTTTTTCACCACAAATGGACCCTCAAACTTTTGCGCCAACTTATACTCATTCCTTCTTCCAGCCTCATGCACCTCTTTCAAAACAAGCTCACCAACACCAAATGACCGAAAATGCACACCAGCCTCTCTCCATCTATCACATGTATTCTCATTTAATCGTATATCCTTTTGCACAAACCTTCCAAATGTAGACACATACCTTCTTGGGGAAGTTTGAATGGCTGAGTGGTATGTCGAATTGTAGCACCAGGCAACTCTTGCCAACTCAGCATCCCACTCAGCCCCTTCCCCAATACATACACGCAGCATTTCACTTATCGTTTTCACCGTTCTCTCAGCCAAACCATTCGAAGCAGACATATACGGAGTTATTCTAACATGCTCTATCCCATTCTCACTCAACATTCTCTCAAAACTAGCACCCCTAAACTCAGGCCCATTATCTGTTAAACACTTACGCGGCCTTCCAAGCATCATTGGTAACATACTCTCTCTCATCACTCTCGCAACATGCTCACTTGTTTTATTCTCTAACGCAGCAACATACACAAACTTACTCTTGTGATCGACCCCTACTAATATTCCAACTTTCCCTCTACTCGTTCTCGGCATACTCACAATATCAACCACCACAAGCTCCCACGGTTCTTTCACTTCAATCTTTCGCACTGGGGGGCGGCTATGCTGGGACTGGTATTTTCGCTTTTGGCAACTCTCACAAGTAGTTGCCACTTCTGCAACAACCAGTCCCAGCCTAGGGTGGAAAACCATTCCTTTCATCAATTCCCATAACTTGTTTTTTCCCACATGCCCATACATCCTATGTGTAATAATCACCAATCCTACCATACCCTCAAATGTCATCACTGGCACACTCTCTGTCTCACCCACCTTATTTACCCTCATATAATATAGCACTCCCATCCATACAGCCAACTTTTTCGCATACCTTTTATACTCTTCCACCTCTTTTGACCACTCTCTCACATCTATACCATTATACACATATTCTCTCAACTTGCATATCACCTCATCTCCCTCTTGCATATCTAAAATATCTTCATCTCTCAACACTTCACACTGGTCTTCCACCTCTAACTCAATTGCTCCCACTAACACAGCATCTATACCTGTGCTCGGAAACATTCCCATACTGACCACATGTTCTCCTTCTCTCATTACTGAGCCCTGACCAACATCCACACTCAAGTTCATATTCTCAAGGAAATCAATTCCCAGTAGAAAATCCCAGGGCATTGATTCCCCTTTCAAGACTATGAACTTGTGCTCCCATACCTCTTTACATGCACCTAATCCCACCCTCAACTGCACAGCTTCATGTGACGCGACTGTTCCCCCTCCGATACCACGTATTCTCACACCCACTCTTTCTCGGGATACAGGCACATTCTTCATCTAAATCACACAACACTCGCTCATTCACCAGACTGATTTGGGCACCTGTATCCACAAGACCCCTGTAGAGCTCAATAGGACCTTCTGGAACCCTTACAGGAACCACAGAAGGGCTGAGCTCTACCTCATCCACACAGTCACGTATCATCCATGGCCCCTCTAACATACCTACTTCCATACAACCTTCTCCCTCTGACTCTCTCTGTGCAGCTCTAACTTCATCCAAAACCCTTTCCAAATTTTCACCTGGCACTATGCTTTTATACCTCTTCCTTTCACTCACCCAATTGTAATGTACACCACTAATACACTGCAAATGCAAAATCAGGGCTCCTTTCTCCTCGATCCTTTCATCTTTATACACAATCGGACAATCATACCATAATGCACATACACTTCAACACTAAACAATGAGCTGACCACCATGAGGACCTCTTGAAAAGAAAAATACCCGGGCTCCCCATGGCTTTCAGCTCACGTACATAATTGCGGACCTTACAAACACCCATCCTTTCTGGTTTCTTAATCGCTTCATTCATAACCAAGGTCCGCAATTCATTCACACTCCCTGGTATTCTCATTTTTAACCCATCCAATTTCAAATCTTTCAACCCATACCATACACTTTCAAACAAACTGTCGCCACCCCCCCTACTTTCATGCAACTTTACTATTCCCACTGGCAAATACTCAGGGTCGACCACCTCTTTCTCACACCTTTCATTCACCCCAGGTATTCTTGACATCAGGTCAGCCATACAATTCCTCTCCCCTGGCACATACTCAATCTTATAATCAAACTCACTCAACTCAAGCAAAGTTCTAGCAATTCTTCCATCCACAACTTTCATTCTCTCCATATATACCAAGGGCTGATGATCAGTCTTTAAAATAAATTTCATTCCATACAAAAATGACTTGAAAGCTTTCACACAAAACCTCATTGCCGCAAGTTCTCTCTCAATTGTACTGTACTTTCGCTCTGCCTTACTGAATGCTTTAGATACATACCCAATTACTCTCCTTCCTTCCTGTCCTTCCTCTCCCTGCAACTGGCACAAGCACCCACCCATACAAAATCCACTCGCATCTGTATACAATTCTAGCAAACTCGCTCCTTCACTCAGGTCCGGATAAGCCAACTCCACATCTTTCGCTGCTTCCACTCTCAATTGCTCAAATGCTTCATTCATCTTCTCCGTCCACACCAACTGAGTACTACCTTTCATTCCAGTCACTTCGGTCAGGGGTTTCGAAATCCCAGAGCAGCCCGCTATAAATTTCCTCTGAAACTCTACAAGTCCCAGAAAAGATTTAAGTTCACGAACTGTCCGAGGTTTCGGGAACTCCCTGACTTTTTCCATATACTCCCCACTCTTTCGTATACCACTCGAACTCACCTTGTGCCCCAGAAATGCCACACTTTCCCTGAACCACTCACACTTACTTGGTTTCACTCGTAGTCCGACTTCATCCAACACTTGCAGTACCTCTCTCATTATCTTCAGGTGCTCCTCAAATGTCTCTGTCATAATCAAAATGTCATCTATAAAACATATGACATTTTCCCTTGCAAACTTACCAAGAACACGATTCATTGCTCTCTGAAATGCAGCAGGTGCAGCTGTAAGTCCGAACGAGAGAGCACGGAACATATAATGATTCCTGGCTGTGGAGAAAGCAGTTATGGGACGAGACTCTGGCTCAACCGGCATCTGGTAATATCCCCTCAATAGGTCCAATTTACTAAACACCCTCTTTCCATGCAAAGAGTATACACTTTCATTTATCAAGCACATCGGAAACCTGTCTTTCACTGTCCTTTCGTTCACCATTCGATAGTCCACACACAAGCGAATCCTTCCATCAGGTTTCCGCACAGGCACTATTCTACTATTCCACGGACTTGTGCTCTGTTCAATCACTCCCATTCTCTCTAATTCCTCACACTGCTCTTCTATCTCATTCATTACTGGTGGGGAGAACCGTCTTGGCCTTTGGTAGATCGGAGTCTCATCCGTTAACTGGATCCTGAAGGGAGGTAGTTTTGTTAAACGGAGGTCATCATCTCCTCGGGCCAATACGCTCCTTTTCTCCCCTGCCAACTGCCACACCTGCATTCGCTCACTCTCACTCAACTGTTCGCCAACAATCACCTCCTTTCTGATTTGTTCAGTCGTCCATTCCTCCCCACATTCTTGCCCTCGTTCATCCGTTTGTATTCCATTTTCTCCCTCCTCACATACTTCCTCAATCACTGTATATGCTCTCCCTATCACATCCCCCTCATTTATTCTCTTTCGCCATGCACCCCCATCTTCCCTAGCTTGCACACAAATCCATGGGTTACTCTCATCAATTATACCATCATACACATGCCCAACTCTTTTCACTTTATAGGATGCATCCATACCATTCACAAAAATCATGCTTCCCTGCCTTTTTCTTCTATTATCACTCACTGGCCACTCAACATGCACCAATGCTGGGGTTCCCTTTTCCAGATTTACACTCTCAGATGCTCTCACCTCATACCCTTTTATTACCCTCATCCAATCCGATTCACTTCTCCCCACATAGAATTCACACTTACCCAACTCATTTTCCACTCAATCATACGTCTAGCAGGATGGATCACCAATCGATTCTTTTTCAAAAACTCATACCCCAGAATCATGTCATACTTTTCACTCTCCTTATCAACCACATAAAGCACACATTCTTCCATTTCACACCCCATCACTTTCACTTTAATCTGCACCTCTCCCAACACTCGTACTGGGATGTTCCCAACCCCTTTAATTTCCCCAGTTACTCCCCAATTCACTCTTCCTAATTCATTCTCTTTACACAAACATCCAATTCCTTGCTTACTTATTAAATTAGGTGAACATCCTGTATCCACTAATGCCCTCCATACACTCCCTCCCCATTCAACAGGAATAACCATACACTCTGCCTTTTTCTCACTCGCTCTCACTTCCTTATTCACTTGACACCATCCTGCTAATGCCTCAAATACACATTCATCATTCAGAGAAGCAGGGACCCCAACCCCAATGAGAGGCCCCTGCCCTATGCGTTTCCCGTACTGGGACCAGCCTCGCCATTTCCAGTGACAGCACCCCCTTGAGGGCCCTGCCTCTGAGGTTGAGGAGCTGGCATGGCTGACACTGGCCGATTTCCTGCATGAGAGACAGGACTCCCTCCCGCCGGTGCCGGAGCACCCTGCTGTTGGGCTTGACAGAACCGGGCAATATGCCCAAAGTTCCCACATGCCCTACATTCATACCCAGGTGTTCTGCATTCATACGCCATGTGTCCCATCTGCCCACATGCAAAACACGCACCCACTCTTCTTCTACAGGTCTCTATACTATGTCCCCCTCTACCGCAATATGCACACCCTCTCACATTCCCCATATTCCCTCCATTCACTGGCCCTCTTTGCTCATTCATTGTTGACTGGCCTTGAAGCCCTTGCCTTCTATACGTTTGCCCCAGCATCGGACCATTCATTCTGGGACCCGATGTGGGAGGAGGCCCTGGTTGTTGCATGGCCGACCCTCCATACACCCTTGTGAATTCGTTCACAAAGTTAGCCAGCATTTCCATTGGGTTTTGGGCCATGGATGCTTGGCTAACTGGAGGGTGACCTGGCCTAGTATTTCTTAATGCGTCCGCATAACTAGGAAACACAGGTACTTGTTCCTCCCTCATCGCTGTCCCCATTCGCACATCTGCTTCCCTATTACGCCCAATCACACTCTCATACACTCGGTCCTCTAACAATTCCAAGATTTCATGCCACTTCAAACGTGTCCCTCTCACTCTTACACACTCTTTCCTCTTAACATTCAAAAACTCTCTCACACTCTCAGGTACTGTCTCAATCAACTTTCTTACCAACCTTTTATTCTCATCTATCCCATCATCTCCAAATTTCTTTCTCGCCAAAGTTTCAAGTCTATATGCATACAAATCAATACTCTCCCCCTTCTGCATCCTTGCTCTCTCAAAATCATCCTTCTTTCGATATTTCACACCCCCTTATTCTTAACACTTGCTCCACCAATCTCTCCCTTAACACCTCATACTTCACAGGCACTCCTGAATTTACAACAACATTGTAAAACTCTAGCAACCTACCTTCCAAACAGTCACCCATCTCTTTCACCCAATACTCAGGAGCGTCTGGATACTTGCTCTTACAATAACGTTCATACTCTTTCAAAAACTCTTGTACATCTCTCCCACTATAAACATTAAATTTTGCAACCTTCGGAATCTCCCTAATTAAGATTCCCTTATGCACTCTTACACCCTCACTCGTATCACTCTCAGTTTCAGTCTCACTCTCACTCTCATACATACTGTCCTCAATGCTGGAATAGAGGGAGTCATCTGCACTAACGCAGCGTTGAACCTTCCGAGAAGCCCTCTTACCAGATGCCCTCCGAGCCCCCTTCATTCCCGCCTTGCCCCTCTTAGCCTGCCCTTCCATCCTCTTACCTTTCTCCCTCTGATCCTCACCCTCAAGCTTCTTCTTACCCTCCTTAGGGGTGGAATGCACCATCACCTTGTAAGGTCTTTCTTCTTTCCCCTCACTCACGCTTTCACTCCCTTCTCCTTCCAGGCCCCCTACTGCTACATCCTTTAGATGTGCCCCTTTCTTACTACCAACACCCTTACTATTTTCCCCTTCAAAACCCCCTTCCCTTCCTTTTTCACTTTCCCATCAAGCTTGCCCTCCAACTCACTCATTCTCTTAACCATTGCCTTTAACCCATCATCCATCTCTTTCTTACTCTCAATCATTCTTTCTTCCATCTCTTGACGACAAACTACTAATTCTTTACTCTGTTCCTCTAATCTACTCTGCAATTTCCCCAAAACATTCTCTAATTCTGCCTTCTGTAACTCTAACTGATGGTTCCTAGCCTTTTCTACCTCTAATGCCTCCTCTATCTCCCTCAACCTCCTTTCTAACTCCTCCTTGGTAGGCATCTCTAAAGATGCTACCCTACTTCACTTCTACTCTATTACTACTACACCCAACCTACAACTACTCTTTCACTCTTCTTCTATACAACCCAACCAGGAAACAACCCACTTTTCTGAGTGGAAGTCCCTGTTCGGGCGCCACTTATTTTATGTGGTGGGATTCGGATAACCTAACGGCGCACACGAATAAGAATTTTTCTTTTGTTTAAGACCCACGAAACCAGGCTGCTTACCTTGAAGGGTTGTTGGATCCAGGCTCGCTGCCCAGACCCCGATTCCACGACTGCTGGCTCCTGCCACCAACAGTTCTTACTTGCCAGAATAGCTTCCTTCTGTTAGTGGTTCCTATCTCCGGCATCCCCTTCCTAACAGAACTTAAAGTTCCCTTGGTCCAATAACGGTCTTCAGCCTCAGACAAATCCAGCCTGACTTTAGTTTCCTCTGTTATGTTCTTTATTTTCTCTTGTCAAATTACCCTCTTAAACTATATTTTTTATTATTTATATTTCCACACATGCGCCAATTGGTTCCCCCACTTCTCAAAACTCGAGTTTTGACACACACGCCGACACTTTTAAACCTCAGAAGCGTCTCTTTTACTAAATTTGTTTATTCTTCTTTTCATTTGTTTGTTTGTTTGTTAATACTTAACTCAGTACTTTATTATTCATTTACTAACAGGGTTTTACAAGCGACTGTCCAACTCTCACTCTTTTTCCCATACTAATTTAATAAAACTGTTTTATTCCTCATTCCTTGTTTACAAGTTTAACATTTCTTTATATAACTTATTGTTTAGTCTTTTCATTCATTAAAATATTAACATTAACATATCTTATAACTATTTCTTTATTTATTTGTTTGCTAATATTAATACTTTAGTACTTAATGTTTATTATTTATTATCTTAATGCTTAATAGTTTACTACTATCTTTCTAATTTCTTATAACAGTTATCATTCTTATTCATTATTTGTTTGCTGGAAAGAGAGAGAGAACCATTAAAATACTTTCTATAACAAATATTTCATTCAAAAATCAAAGAAATTTAATATATAAATAATAATAATCAAGGCCAGGGGGAAAGGGCTGAGAACTAAAAGGGGAAAGGGTTCACCCTCCACAACAATATCATTGGTTTTAAGAGACCAAAACTCAAATCTGATACTCGCATGGTTAATTACGAATTTGATCAATTTGACAGATTTGTGGAAAATTGTGTTTTTTGATCATCCACAAGAGAAAGAAATTAGTGCCAAGTTCTATGTATTGATTTCCTATGTAACAAAGATTATGTTGCAAGTAGCTCAAAAAACCACAGTTAGTGCAGAATTTGTAGAAAATATATTTTATAAAGAAGGAGGGAAAACTGTTATGTTAAGAGTGATGGAAACAATTTCCAAATTAGCTAATGAAGGAAATGCAAATGATGTAGTTTCTGAATTTAAGCATGATACCACAGGGCAGCAAAAGGAACTAACAGCTGAGGATTACATCCTAAATGAAGTTTACAAATACATCAAGAAACGTTCTGATTACTACCAGGTTGCTGAAGTTGCTAGACCATCCAGAACCAGATCTGAAAGTAGTTTTACAAAAGACTCAGTGATAAATTGGCTGACAGAATATATAGAACAGCTGTGGAAAGGAATCACAGAGAGATTAAAGCATTTTGATAAAGATGGATCAACTGCCTGGAGTGAAGCACCAGCTGAAGGGACATTCTCCATTCTTGTTACATTGTTGAACACAAAGGATCCATTAAGCCATCTCATTTGACTAAGCTGTGCAGAATTGTGAAGGAGGGTCCAGCTCCAGGCACTAGATCTGCTGTAATGATCACACAGAAAGCCATTGATCAGTGGCCAAGCATACATGGTGGTAAATTCACAACAAATGCCTACATGCAAGGTCTAACATCGTCCACTGTTGCTGCTGCAATGAATAAATAAACTTAAGGTGAGTTATAAACTGTACATTATTGTATTATTATGTTTAGCTAAAACAATTTGTAATTGGTATGTTGTCAATTCAAGAGTTTACTATCATTAACCTATCTAGTGGTGTAAGGGGAAAAAAAGTAAATTCAGAGCTGTGCTCCAGTAAATTTTTTCAAATCTGGAGTCATGCCACCAACACCATCACAGGGGCTCTTTCCGTGAGAGGTGGCAAAAAAGCTCCATTCACATGTTAGTTGGAAATCTTTTTCATGTAACACTGAATTAATGATGTTTTTATAGTTTTTATATTGACTTGCTGCGCCATCGCTAAAGTAACAAATATGTTTTAGTTTAGGATTCTGACTTTTAAGTAATTTCAAGGCTTCACATAAAAAATGAACTGCAGTTGTGTTGTGTGTAAGTGAATCTGATATTACACAAAAATTTGTAACTTTAGTTCACCATCAACTTTTTATAGCACTATCGGATGCAAGGTAGCCTGGGTATTGTCCCAGTGATGCCCTTGTACGGCATCCTGAATTATAAAACTATAGTTTTCAGAGAAGTCAACAAGCACTAATGCTGTAGAATAATTGAGGTTTTCTTTACAGTCGGACAAATATTTTGATTGGGCTTTTGCTATGAAATGGTGTACTTTCAACTTTTTTGCACTTTCACATATGTCTTCTACTACATTCGAAACACTTTTTGTCATTGTGACCAGTTGGGTATGGTCTGTATGAAGCCACTGCTTAAAGGAAACCTCATCATCCATGTCATAATCATTGTTTTCAAAAGTGGTAAGAAGCCAATCCTGTAATTCATTTAAACCAGGACATGTTTTGCAGTTATTAATCATGCAGTTTCTGGTTTCAGTGTTGCAGACTATTTTCCCTAGTAACTCTCTTAATTCTACTTTGACGGGGAGTGATTCACATAAAAGTTTAAAGTTCTGGCCGAATGGGGATTACTGAAACCTCCCAGGCCCTACTGAGGGGTTTGGATGCTCTCAGGAATCCTTCCCAATAGTGGAGTTCCCACCAACTTGGGGTGTTAACCCTTAACTGCCTGAATTATTTTTTCAAGAAAAAAATATTTTTATTGACATTGCTAATAATGCTAATGCTAGTAATGCAATGCTAATAATTTCAAATCATAGCAAGAAAATTGTTATCTGGCAACTAAAACTGAGTTGGCTGAAAAAAGCCACTTTGGCATAAGTAAAGAAAATTAAATGGTTTTAGGTATGTTTATGTTAATGTAGGTGTCCGTTAGGGTGTCCCAGCCTCACATGTGAAAATAAAAATTTGCAAGAGTCACATCGCACACCCCTTTAATTAATTACACTTGAAGAAAGGAAAAAATGGGCGAAATTTCATTGGCCTATTAGGAGGGGAAGGGTCCCCTCATTGACCTTGTTTATTCGACCCTATATGAACAAAAGTAAATGCTCAGCATTAATCATTCTAGAATGGAAGAATGAAATGTAAATTCTTTCTAATGACTAAATTAAAGGAAATGGAAATTCTTCCTAATGGCACATTTCAATTCGGGGGACAGAGGATCTTTTTGTCTGCTGAGGGGAACTGCTGGCAGTGGTATTCGACGACTTGGTACACGAGCTGCCATTCCTCCTCGTTTTTTGTCAGGCCCTCGTTGAAATCTTCCGCCAGTTTCACTGCCGTTCTGCCGCGTCGTTCACAGACTTCAACGATGGTGCACATCCTTCGAGATCTTTGGGGGTTTTTGGAACTGGCAGCTTCAGGCAATGAAAAAGGTTTTGAGTCCTTTTCGTGACCAAGGTGCTCAAATCCGACTGTCTCACGGTCAAGACACTCTTTCCCTCCAGCCGACGCAGATCTTTTGGGTTTTCGGTCTTCTTGTGCAGGTTTTGGAGCATGGCCATCTTCTCTGCATCGGTGGTTTTGGAGGAGAACATAGCGAGTCCGGCTAAATCTTCGCTTAGGTACCAGAGGTGGCCCCGGAATTTCGTCAATGCGGCGGTACCTACATCATGATCCACCGCCTTGTACCGCTCTAGGTCCTCCAACAGCTCTAGGTCATTGACGGGCGCGTCCGCCGTCAATGGAGCCTCAAACCACCTCTGGAGGTAGATGGTGACGGCAAAGACGTTTATCCTGCGTAGTGACCGGACCTCGTGAGCGGTCAGGTGGAATTGGCTTCAGAAGATGAACATCTTAAGACAGTAAATGCCTTTGGCCATCCACCTGGCCCGGTGGTATGCTCCAGGACGATTGTACCGGAGATCTCGTTTGCCATGACCATCGAGGAAGACCAGAGCGAGGATCAGGAACTCCCGGTAATCGTCTCTTGGGTGGCCAACTTCAAGCTGGTCTTCAATGAAGTGGACAAGCTGCTCTTTTTTCAACGCCACCCATTCCGAAAGGATGTCGCTTGGGCCATCGCCGTTGAACGGAAGCCTGCTTCTGGTCGATGAACTCCCATTGGGATTTGAAGCGAGCGAACAGCGCAATTTCGGGGCCAGAAGACCTGAAGAACAGGTCAAAGACTGAGGTGATTACCAATTCCATCATGTGATGTCTGCAAGCCAGGAAAAGAACGCGGCGGTCCATTTGGTCCTGGATAATCGTACAAGTGCCGCTGTGAATACCGGTATTCGCCGCTGTTGTGTCGAAGCAGAGACCGGCAATCCATGGTTGAACTTGCGGCCAATCGTCCAGCACCTTCAGAACAGCTCCAGCCATCTACTGTCCCGTGCTGTCAGGGATTTTTGGGATCGCCAACAACTTCTCAAGATTCTTCCCGCTGACCAGCACTGGTATGCGATCCAATTTCCCTCCATCCGAATCAGGGAGGAGTTTGCCATCAAAGTGGACGACAAGCAGCGTATCAGGATTGAACTCGGTCTTGATTCCGGCTGCCAAGTTCTTCCTGGACTTCTGCCGTGAACGGTGAAGACTTGATTTGGACAAGGTGACCGAGGATAACTCAACTCCCACGGCAGCGAGTGCTGGAGCCACAATATGCATCGCTTGGCGTACTGAGGTTCCAGTTCGATCCAGGGCTGCAGCAAAATTGGGATATTGGATGATCCTCCTTGCGGACACTTGGCCGTCCTTGGGAGTGGATCGAGGAGCCGAAGGACCAGGAGAGGAATATTGGACATCATCATTGGATGCTTCGGCCATGGACTCCGAAGAAGAAAGACCCACTTTTCACCGTTCCTTTTGCTTGCAGTGAGTCCATCTCTTCGCGGCTTTTCTTCTTCCTCTTCTCTTCAGCTGCTCGGCGTTTCTCCCGCTTCGCTGCCCTGTGAGCAAACTCCAGGTCCTCTCCTCCGATGTACATCTTCCGCACGGTTTGCTGGTCATTCAGAAAGTCTCGATCTTCGGGGACTTTGATGAGTTTCATGGCGTTGGCATGAGCTGTTTCGAACAGTGTATTCAGGTTGGCTTGGAATCCCTTTTCCCGCTCCAGTTGCTTCTCTCCCCGACGGTTTTGGTTTCTGGCAACCTTCTCGTAGTCCGTGGAGAGGGCCTTGATCCTCTCGACGCACTTGGGCTTGTGGGAGGTCGGAATAGATGCCCGAGCCCACACCGCCATAACCTCATCAGCTTCCACATTGGCAGCTTCCGCTGTGGACGTTTTTTTCTTCCGAGTGAAGAACAACAGACGTCGAAGAACATCTCCCACTGTCGGGAGTTGACACAGCATTTCCAGGGGTTCATTTCGCAACACCCCCACCAACCACACAGTCTCCTGCTTTCTTGTATCCATAACCTGAAAAGAAATATGCTACAATTAGTATAAGGTAGAGAGTAGCCGTTCAGCAATAGTAACACATGGTTTGAGGGGACCCTTAAAATTAAAGAACACGAATGAAATTCATCTTGCTGGCATGTTTTCACGAGTGGAAGAAATTAGGGGGGTGTGCATGACAAACTTCAGGAACAAAAAAAATTGGGACACTCTAGTGTCCGTAAAAGGACACTGGCGGTTAAGGGTTAACCACACCATCTCATCGCTAATCAAAGTGAATAATGAAGTAAGTACTGGATTCAATGAAAAAAGACTTAGTCAATTCTACTGTAACTTTAATTCAAGATGGTTGGAGCAATGTGTCAAATGATCCAATAATTGCTCATAGTGTTCACAATGGGTGCAAATCCTTTTTAATAACTTTTCAATTTTTCATAATCTTTATTTACACATTGCATAATTTAAGAATTGTTTTATAAGTCAGCTTACTTGAAATAATCAACATGCCAAATCATTCTAATTAGCTACAATTGAACAATGTAGCAATCAGAAAAATTTCAATTATTTTAAAATAAACATCTCGGAACAAAAACCCCAAAACCCACTAAAAATTCCAGTGGGTTTTGGGTTTGGGTTTTTGGGTGCCAACCATGTTACTGTGTCTTCTTTGGATTTCATATAATTATTAAAGTTTATAATCAGGAAAGGACTTTGTGTACACCCTGTATATATTCAAGTTTGAGATGAATTTAGAAATTGTAAGTCTGCATATAGTTGAAAATAGTGATGTAGGTCACATCCGCATCCGCGGAACATCCGCACATTTTCTCGCGTCCGCATCCGCACTTTGGACTGCGGATGTCGTGCGGATGTGGACCGTTGAGATAAAACATCATTAATAAGCGGAAATTATCAAATTCTACTATATTAATAGAACTAGTTCATTGTGCGCAAAAGTGATGCAAGCGACAAGACGAGAGGCTGTTCTTGTATGAAGTTACTTTCTTGCAACCTACTTAGATCCATGTTACAAAGCTAAGTTATTTTCACCTAGTACATTAGAACGAGTTAAATCATCACTTGGC
This sequence comes from Bathynomus jamesi, assembly GCA_023014485.1. Lineage (NCBI taxonomy): Eukaryota > Metazoa > Arthropoda > Malacostraca > Isopoda > Cirolanidae > Bathynomus > Bathynomus jamesi. Next base: position 1,087,916 of record JAJOZX010000484.1, read on the forward strand.
AAAGCAGTTGAAGAGCTTCAATCTCTTGAATCTGTCGCTTCGCCACCCCAAAAGAATAAAAGTTTCAGTGACAGAACCAACACCTTCAACAAGCAAATCTATCACAGAATCTGTCTCTCAGTTTCTTGAGTCAAGCAGCAATGACGAGACCTACGCGATGTCAAAAGATGTAGTAAAAATGATCGAGAGCTATCACCAAGAAAAATGCCTGGCTGCATGTGACAATCCTATTAGTTGGTGGAAAAATACGCAGAATATCTATCTATACTTGAGTAAACTTGCAAGGAAACATTTAGCCTGTCCTCCAACAAACGTACCAAGCGAGAGATTATTTAGCAGTGCTGGATTAATATATGATGAAAAGAGAGACAGACTGGCAGCAGAAAAGGCAGAAAAATTAATGTTCCTTAAGCATAAACCTTCCTATAATTAAGTTTGAACATTAAACGATGAACATCTTAGTTTACTTTATTTTAATTACTCATTTATAAATATGCCTAATAAAACTTTAAACTTAATATAAATAGTTATCAAGCTAATTAAAGATCTCTTTCTATAAGGGTGGAGGTTGGGGAAAGAGGTCGGTGGGGTGCATTTGAGTTGGGTTCACATCCCGCATCCTGGTAACACAATTATGGTTTCTAATTGTGGCTGAAACTCAACAAAATATAACGAATTTATTTGCAGACGAATTCACTAATTGATTTCTATATTAGTTAGATGCTTGATATTATTTTATATGTTCAGAGAAAAGTACAGCAATTATTGTACAATTAATCAATTATACTACATTATAGCTACAGCTCTCTCTATATAATAACTTATTATATACGTTAAACACAACAAATCTCGAATATATCCTAAAAAATAACGAAAATGTAGACATCCGCATCCGCGGATGTTGAAATCAAACATCCTCATCCGCATCCTCATCCGCATCCGCATCCGCGGATGTGAAAAAAATGACATCCGCTCAAGGAGCTGGTGATAGTTTGACCCAAATACTTAAACTCTTGTACTTCCTCAATTACTTCACCTTTCATTTTAAACCTAATATCAGCTGGCTGATTACAGCTTTTAAGAAGAAAATGCATAACCTTAGTTTTTGTAACATTAAAAAGAATATCATGTTTCTGCAAATACATTTTGCAGACTTTTCGTAGCTATCCAGACCTTTAACAGAGGGACTTACTAACACCATATCATTGGCATAAACTAAATTATTTAACCTTGTGTTATCTACACAACATCCTACTGTTGCCTCATTAAGTGAAGCAATTAATCCATCAATATACACATTAGACAGCATAGGAGAGAGCAAGGCACCTTGCCTCACCCCGCATTAATACCTTGAGTCATGTACAACAAAATCCCAAGAAGCTGTAAGTGGCTGATAACTAGTTCAATGTATAAAAAATAAATGAAGTTGGCATCATTCTTCAATTTTAGATTTTTTTTCAGTTCATTTATTTAAAAGTTCTGTTCTGATATAGTGTCAGTGAAGACTTAGTTCAACTTAACATTATTAGTTCAAAAACCTTTTGTGACCTGTGCCAAAAGAACTTTTAAAAGACAACCAGGGTTAAACCCCTCGACAGCCCCAAATCTACTGGAGTAGTGCTGATCCAAAGGCCCAACTAGTATATAAGTACTGTCAACTTTACAGAGTTGACTCCTGACTTCAAGTTAAAGTTAATTTATTTTTACTAAATACATGTATAAAAATTTATTTAATATTCATTAATTGTTCATTGTTTTCTTTTCAGGATTTTCTTTGTGCTTTTGTGATTTCAGAGTACAAACATGGAACATTTAAAACTGAAACAGAAGTGTGCTGATCCTTTGCTGCGTCACAAAGGTCAGTGTCGAAAGAAGAGTTTGAGAATTGTACCACAGGAACTTGTAAATAAGTTTCCCGATCTGCACTTAACACTATATCACAGACTTTGTAAGCAGTGTAGAGAACATCTTGAGTCCTTGCCTGAGAAAGGAATAGGCACTTTGAATTCAGACATAAAGACATAAATGATGATTCTTCTTGTAGTAGTGAACCACCTGAAGATCTTGAGAAAATTGAAAATGTTGACAATAGTGATGCATCAACTTCAGAGCAAAACCATGAGATGTGTACTTTGAATGCTTCTTTTGTTTCAATTGGTGAATCACCCATAAAAAAGAGAAAGCTTGTAGAGCAAAAGTCATATGGAGCTAAAAAACTAAGCAAGGTGACAGAGACAGTTAAGAAGAGAATGGAAACAGTTGCAGGAAGAGAGATTTCTGACTCACAATTTAAGGAGCCATCTGGAGATGTAGACTGTTTAGAAATAATAAATCAACTCAAGGAAAAATTCAAAAATGAAAATACTAAAAGAAGTGATAAAATAAAAATCCTCACTGTATTGCCCAAAAGTTGGAGCATTAGGAAAATTGCTTCAGAATTTAACACAAGGCATACAGCATCTATTGCTAAAAAAATAGTTGAAGAAAAAGGTGTCCTTTCAGACCCAAATCCAAAGGGTGGGAAAAGAATTAAACAGGATACTGTTGACGCTATTAAAGCATTTTATCTTTCAGAAGACATCAGTAGAACAATGCCAGGAAAGAAAGACTATTGTAGTATCATTGACAATGAAAGAGGAAGGATACATTTGCAAAAGCATCTTTTACTTTGCAATTTAAAAGAAGCCTATCATATTTTCAAAGAAAGAAATCCTTTGGTTAAGGTGGGATTCAGTAAATTTGCAGAATTGCGTCCAAAGCAGTGTGTTATTGCTGGAGCAACAGGAACTCACTCAGTATGTGTCTGTACAATTCATCAGAATGCCAAACTTATGTTTGTAGGAGCTGAATTAGAAAAACTAACTGCAAATGATGACACACCTATTAAGAATGTACGTCATTGTGTTGCCTTTATGGAATGCAATCCTGCCTCAGACAATGTGAACAATGTGGAGATCCATCAGATTTAAAAAACAGACTACTGGACATATTTACAAACAACTTCATTGATATCATAAATTTTAAAAAGTGGACCAATACAGATCGGTCAAATCTTGAATCAGTAGAACTGAATACAGATGAATATATTGACCAATTCTGTAACCAACTGAAAGAATACCAGATACATGACTTCAAGACAAAGATGCAAGCAACTTATTACCGTGAAACAAAAATGTCTTTGAAAGATGGTGAGGTCCTTGCTGTGTGTGATTTTGCTGAAAATTATTCCTTTATTCTTCAAGATGAGGTTCAGAGCTTTCACTGGAACAATGAGATGGCTACTCTACATCCATTTGTTATTTACTATAAAAAGGAAGATGAGATTGCTCACCTTAGCTTTGTTATTATTTCAGAGTGTAACATCCATAACACAGTTGCTGTACATTTGTTTCAAAAGCATCTGATAAAATTCCTAAAAGATAATATCTCATCCATCGGTTCCATCCACAAAATAATTTACTTTTCAGATGGGTGTGCAGAACAGTATAAGAACTGCAAAAACTTTTTGAATCTTTGCCATCACAGAGATGATTTTGGAATTGAGGCAGAATGGAATTTTTTTGCAACAAGTCATGGAAAGGGACCCTGTGATGGTGTTGGAGGGACAGTTAAGAGATTAGCTGCAAAAGCTAGTCTACAACGACCTTATGATGAACAGATCCTTACTGCAGAACAGTTATATACATTTGCAAGTGAAAATATTGTAAATATAAAATGTCATTTTTCAACCAATAAAGAGCATGAAGAGGAAAGCCAACTTCTCCAAGAAAGACACTCAACTGCAAGGACTATTGCTGGTACACAGAAATTACAATTACACATTTACAGCCAGTTTCATTGACTTCTCTTAAGGTTAAACATTATTCATTATCAGATTATTCAAATATTGAGAAAGTTATTGAAAAGGAAGAAGTTGTGACTGAGGAGAAAATACATGGTTTTGTTAGTGCTGCATATGATGGCCATTGGTGGGTGGCATATGTGCTGGAAAAGATACCAGAGAATAGAAAGTAAAAGTCACATTCCTTCATCCTCATGGCCCAAACCCATCATTTGTGTATCCTGGTCGACCAGATGAATTAATCTTACCATATTCAGATATTCTAACACAAGTTGAGGCATCTACTACTAATGGACGAACATACAGGATTTGCAAAGAAGTTACTTTGAAGGCATCCAAAGCTTTGGCAGATCTACAGCACAGAAAGGTAAGAATTCAAAATTAAAATGGTCATGTAACTATATATACACTGCATACATTTTAAGTTGTGATAAATGGAAATCAATGAGCACTATACCTATACATATTGTATGTACATTTTAATATGTTACTTGTATTTGTTAATTAGGTAGCTATCTAGGTATACATTAAAAATTGTTTTCTCTTCTAGAAATCACAATAAATTGGGTGGCCCACAAGAATCTTGTCAACTACTGAAAACCATCACATACATGCACAACATACAGGTGAGGTGGGTAAAGAACAAATATTTAAAAATAAGCATTTGCTTGTTTGTAGAAGGCTGCAGATAGTATGTAGATATGGGTTGTATTTAAGAGATTGAGCTGACCTTAGACAAAAATGGTTACTGACATACAAGGTCACAAAGTCATGACTTTTTGACAATTTTTGTATAAAATGACTTTTTTCAAAATGTTGCTTGAATTCATTATTTTTATACATTGAACTAGTTATCAGCCACTTACAGCTTCTTGGGATTTTGTTGTACATGACTCAAGGTATTAATGTAAAAAAATTGAATTTTTTAGGAGAAGGTATTTTTTTTTGAAGGTCAAAGGTCAACTTTTGAAGGGATTTTTTTATTTTTCACAGTAGAGATATTTAACAAGACAATAAACAAGGGGCTACTAAAGAGCTTTAAAATGAGACCAAAATCAATGCTCTAGCTTTAATAGTTTTTTAGTTACACCGTTTTGAAAATAGTCATTTAACGCAAAAAAGGTCAAAATGTCACAACTTTGTGACCTTGTATCTCAGTAACCAAAGGTCAGTCAGCTCTAATAATTTGGGAATTTAAGTTTGGCATGTATATCTGCTATTGTGCCAAGTATGAGCAAAATTGAAAGGGGTGAGTGCAAAAAGTGCCATTTTGTGGCTGAGTTGACATGGAATGACCCAATATGACTATAAGGAACTTTCAGTTCTGTACAAGTGAAGCTAAAGACTCTCTCTTTTGTACTTTCTGCAGTAACATATATGAACAGCAACTCTGGGTGAATTATGAAAAAGGTTTTGGAAGAACCCTAAATTTGCTGTACAACAGGTCTTTTAGACTCTTGCATAAATTACCCCCGAGATGCTCAGCTTCGCAAATGTTTGCTACCTGCAATGTCCCAAGCTTCCTGGAGGTAACAAGACATGCTCAAACTATCCATGAGTCCTGCCATTTATCCTCTAAGCTATTGAATTCTTGGTATGAAAACGTTTGTCTGTAGCTCCACTTAACTCTGACATTACTGTATTATTTCTAATCATCTGTATGTATTTCTATCCTTAGTATGTGAACTGTCATTGTATTAATAATATTCGTCATATGGACTACAGTCTGCCAATGAACCTTTTCATTTTTCATTTTTCATTTTCAATAATCACTTGCAAATTTATTTTGAGTTTATAAATGTTTTAAACTATTTTTGTTTTTGTCCTTGAAATCCAAGTTAAGTTTGATTTATTTAAAAAGTGTGGCAGTGGATTTTCAAAGAGTGATGGAGATAACTTTCCAGTAAGTATCAATTCGAGTGGGTTATAGTAAAAATTAATACATAAGTTAAAGCTTCACAAAGTACAGACTACAAGCCGTCCTTTTGAACCTGTGAAAAGAAGTGTCTTTTCAAAGATTTAAAACTGAGTTTTATAAGTGGACACCACAATAAATTAAGGAACATTAAGAATATATTAAGTATATAAAAAGACTAACAATGCTTTGTGAAGTGGGTGGAGAAGTGAAGAGTGGACTCATTGGCATAGAAGTGGATAGGACAGGCAGTGTGACTTAATAGATTATTGATAAATAAAAGGAAAAGAGTGGGTGACAGGACAGAGCCCTGAGGAGCACCACTATTAATAGTTTTAGGAGAAGAACAGTGACCATCTACAACCGCAGCTATAGATTGGCCAGAAAGGAAATTAGAGATGAAGGCACAGATAGAAGGATAGAAACTGAAGGAGGGCAGTTTGGAAATTAAAGATTTGTGTCAGACTCTATCAAAAGCCTTTCATATATTTAATGCAATAGCAAAGGTTTCACTGAAATCCCGAAAGGAAAATGACCAAGAGCCAGAGATATGCGAGAAAATCACCAGTAGAGTGGGACTATATAAAGTAGTAATGATCAGTATGTAATTAATGTTGTAAGAGAAACTAGTAAGTTACTCTTAATCATCATTAAGTTAATTTAGGGTCTTAGGATGTGGCCCAGTAAAGCCTAAAGCTTAAGGGCCAAATTAAATAAAATAAATAGTCGAGCTTCACAATTATTCATGTCATTGTAAGTTGAAAAAATGTATTTATTATTATTAATAAAGGTTATTCTCTCTATTCTATCTATCTAAAAAAGTTTTCTGCATTAATTGATCTCTGAGGTTGTATTTTATTAGGTCGCTATTGAAAAGTCACATTTGAATATAATTTTGAAGGTCTTCAATCTTGATAATCTACTAGGGCACTCAATATATTTTGCCCCATCCATTTTCCTTAGCTAAATAATAGGCCATGGGGCTGAAATGTCTTTTGGGCTGTAAATTTGAACTTTCTGCACTTCACATAACTGAATTTTTCCAGTTTGAACCTCCCCTCCTTGTATAAAACCGCTTTTAAACACCCTTGTATAAAACTGATGGTTAATGCAGTTTTGAAAATGGCTTCTGACAGTGATGTGCATCGTAAACAGAGAGCTTTTATCAAATTCTTAACCGCAGAGAAGGAAACAGTTGGAAATATTCATAAATGTGTACAAAACATTTACAGAGGTGCTGCTGTTGATTGAAGCACAGTTGAATGCTGGTCTAAGCATGAGAGATCATTGGAGAGAGGGACCTAAACAAACTGAAGTATGATACTGGAGGTGAAGTTTATGAATATTTTCCTTATTGTCATTATGGAACTGGGCAGTCTTAAATGTTGTTTGTTTCATGCAGTGTTCGTACACTCCTTGAAACTCCCTTAATTTTGACAAACTCATTCAAGGACCTTGAAACTCCGTAAAAAAATGATTTATGTCCTTAAACAACCATTTCTATCCTTGAATTACTACTGGAGTTGGGAAAGTACTTGAATTACTTTTAAGTCTCCAACAGAAAGTACAGTATATGAGTATAAGGAATTTGAATTTTTCAATGAAAATAATTATTGAATTATGTTTATAGCCATACTTTGAAACCAGGTTCTTTTCCTGACTCGAACCAGAACCAATTTTTTTGCATTCTCGTACATTTCTGCATTTTAGTAAACAATTTGTGTCACTAATTTATTTAGTGTATAAGATATATTGGTTATTTGAATTTATGTGATGATATACGTTGACAGACAGGCAGAATATTACGTTGTGTATAAGAGGTTTGTATATTATGTACAAAAGGTTTGAATTTGTGTGGTTATGGTTTGAATTTGTGTGGGGATATGTGTAGTGTATAAGCGATATTGATTATTTAAATTTGTGTGGAGATACTGTATATTGTAGTGTATAAAGAGATATATATATATATGATGAATAAAACCACGAAGGAAAGGAAACACAAAATGGTGCTCAAGCGCTTTCGTCTAATGACATCCTCAGGAACACTCAGTGTTCCTGAGGATGTCATTAGACGAAAGCGCTTGAGCACCATTTTGTGTTTCCTTTGTGGTTTTATTCATCATAAATATTTTTCACGTGTTACCTTCGTGAAATAATTTTCATATATATATATATATATATATATATATATATATATATATATATATATAATTGAAATTTGTGTGGTGATATGTTATATATGGGGCAATATTTTATATCAAAATACATGTTTTTCATATAAAAATTTTGCAAATTTGTTTACAAAACTTTTATATTATAAGAATTATGTTTGAATCTGTGTTTGGAATTTGTGTGGATATATATATAATATATATATATATTTTTTTAATTGGGGTTGTTTAACCTCCTTCGCAACATCTAAGGTTGTATGATAGAGGGGACCTACAGCTTTACATGGGATCTGAATAGGGTTGCACCGATTAATCGGTTGACAATCAGTAATTGGCCATATTGGCCATTTGCCGATTAATCGGTCATCGGCTTTTTTTTGCCGATTAATCGGTTTTCATACTCGGTCATCTTTGTTTATTACATTACAGAAATTGCATCCCTGGTTTAAGAATTTCAGTTATCCTAGACATGGAATGAACTTAAATAATATTTTGCTTGTTTTTTATTAAATATTTTCTACCAATTTGCATTGTTTGGAGAATAATAGGCAGAGTATTATTGAATTAATTTACTCCATTATCACTCCATTTATTAAAACAAAAAAATTATTGTACCTTACTGAACAAAAGAATCCATTTAAGCTTTCCTGTTGCAAAACAAAAGTGGCCTTAACCTACTCTCTAACAATAAACAAAATTTGAGATGGAAACATTGCATAGGGTGCATTTGCAAATAATTTTGTTATTTTTATCTACTTTAAAGTATTTCCATGCAATGCTTGGAGCCATAAGGGCTTTATGTTATTTAAATTTGTAACAAAAATATAAAATTTCTTGGCAACTTTCATTAAAATGCTTAATTTAATCTGTAAAAGAAATTAAAGAATTAGAATATGTAAATACAGTGCCCGCGAAAAGTATCCGATCACCCTGGAAATTTGTATTTTTTACATAAAAAACAATGTTTAAATGTATACTAACCTTATATTAGTATTTTGTCATCTGTCCTTTGGTTTGGATGACTTGTTCTAGACGTTTTGGCATGGATTTAATCAAGTTTTGACAAACTTCCACTGATATTTCCTTGCACCATACCTTTTTGATGGCTTCTTGTAATTTTTCGACTGAGCCAGTGTCGTGGCATTCAACCTTATTTTTTATTATTAGCCACATATTTTCTATCGGATTGAGATCTGGACTATTACCAGGCCAATCCAAAATATCAAATTTATTGTCAGTAATCCATTTTGTCACTATTTTGGCCCTGTGACATGGTGCACCATCATGCATGTATGTTTTTGTCCTTTGGATTGCCATTGCCATTGGAAGTTTATCCTGTAGCATTGCTAAATACCGTGCACCATTCATAGTTGTGTTCTTCGGAAGAAAAATAGGTTTCCACGCCCATAGTAACCGAAACAACCCCAAACCATCACACTTGGAGGGTGTTTCATTGTCTTTAGGGTGTATTTAGGGTCCATCCTATTTGAGCCAATGGGCCGGCGAACCTTTTTTGGACAACTTCTGAATGTCAAAAATGTCGACTCATCACTAAATAAAACCTTCTTCCAGTCATCAACAGTCCAATGAATATATTTTTTACAAAATGCGACACGTTTTTTACGCATTTTTTCATTAATGAACGGTTTCTTAGCAGCATGGCGAGATGGTAATCCGAGTTCTTTTTGGAGCCGCTCCTGGATAGTTCGTTCAGAAAACCCAGATAACAAATTATTCATATTAAATTTTATTTCTTTCGCAGTTATTGTTGGGTTTTTCAATACTAAACGTTTCATAAGTTTGTCTGTTCGTGAATTTGTTTTTCTCGGTCTGCCAGATCGTTTTTTAGGGACTGGCGTGGTTAGGCCGGCATTGTTCTTAGCCCGTGAAACCCATAAATTAACGGTACTTTGGGATATGTTTAATTCCTTAGCTATCTGTCTCTGTGATTTCCCACATGTATGCAAAGCAACAATAGCACCTCGACAATCACTCTTAAGTTGTTTTTTAGCACACATTATATATAAATTTTATTTACACCACTTTCTGTAAAAAAATAACAAAATATCAATAAATTTACACAAACAGTGAAATCTGACAACTTTGAGACACAGCCACCCGCAACGAAGGCTACCAGAACACTAATTTGAGAATGCGTTGGATAGCTCTCATATCAGCGAGCAACCTCAAAGTTACCAGATGTCGCTAGAACAAATAGAAAGTGAATTATGTGTCTCTGAATATCAAGGGAAAATATTGTATTTTCTTGAGTGATCGGATACTTTTCGCGGGCACTGTAGTTCTAAAAATATTAGATTAATATTAGATAAAAAAATATTAGATATTAGGCCTACATTTTATATTGTGTGCTCCTATTTACCAGTATAATAGGTATAAGCGGCGTAATTCAGTAACCATATAGTGCTATACACTTATACAGTATATAAAAAGAATTATCTGCCAATTATTTTAGGCCGATTAATCGGTAATCGGTAATCGGCTAATTTGCTTATCGGTGCAACCCTAGATCTGAACCATGGGTCGCTACATAATATGGGCGCAGAGGACAGTCTCCCATCCAACTACTACCCAGACCCAATGTCACTTAACTTCGCTGATCTCCGGGAAGCGGTGTTGCGACATCGGCCACGACGATATATATATATATTAGGGTGTTTCATGGCAGTGTGGTTGATGGATGAAGTGGAAGGAAGTTCAATCCACACTGATGCCCTTGTTCCTTTTGCCGAGGAAACTCGTCTGAACAGGTTTCAACCAGATCAGAACACGTTTAGGGGTCCAGAGATTTGACACTTCAGATTGCTTAGGTATTTCTAATTTCAGCTGTTCTAGTGTTAGTCGACTGCCTTGCTTCTTGATGGAAGGGTGCACTGCTCTCTGTCCTTCATGTCAGTTGTCGAGTTTTGTCCTCGTTGTGTCTACTGTTGCGTATTTGTACTCTTTTCTAATTTGTATATTTCCTCATTGCAGATAAACATGGCAACTTGAAGCAAGAAAGAGGTTTGGCTCATCAGACACCTGAATAAGGAGATCCTGGGTAGCCGCCTGCCGATGAAGTTGCAAGTCTTGCAAAAGTGCTTCTTCCATCAAAAACAGGAAAACCTAGGACAGAGAAAATGTATGAACCTCTGTTTGGATGCTGTGATGGTGTTCTGGAAAAGAGCAAGGATCCCTACTATGAGGCGGGGCAGCGCCCTTCGGAAAATGGAAGCTCTACTCCATCGTTACGACAAGTTGGTGAAAAGCAGGAACAGATCCGATGAGAGCTGTCGTGTTGCGGAGGACATGTTCAAGGCGGAACTCAAGAACGAAATCCTCGATATTGGTCATTCCAATGCCCTTTCTATGATGACAAACGAGGAAGACAAGCTCTTCTACAAGAGTCAGCAGGAGGACCCAACAGAGAGCATTATGGGATCGGCAGACATGAAGCTGGCCCAAATGGAGAGTAGGAAAAGGCGTCGAGAGGAACAGCAGGAGGAGAGACGACACCGGGAATTCGAGTGGGCCAAGACGGTTACAGAAGCTGCTACTCTTGAAGACAGCTCCTCATCCTCGGCGTCGCCATCTGCGGAAGATGATCCCTCCTTGGCAGCCTCCACGTCTGCTTCATGTCCTTCTCCGAGGAAGTGGTCGAGGAACCTCATCACTCAGGATGTGGCTGTCGCGTACGACTGGATGAACATTTCTTATCGTGATGCAGCAATGTCCTATGCCATCATTGCGCAATCCTTGGGGTATGATTTGAACGAGGTATCCATCTCCTCTTCCACAATGTATTGTGCTCGCCAGTCGCTTTGGAAGCAAGCAGCAGAGGCGTATCAAGAGGGAGAATTCTGTCCTGAGGAGCCCTTGGTGTTGCACTGGGATGGGAAAATACTGCCTGAAATCACAGGTGATGGATCTGTGGACCGGATTGCTGTGCTGGTCACTGGGAATGGCCAGGAGAAGCTGCTTGGAGTTCCGAAAGTTCCAGCTGGCACAGGAGCGGAGACGGCTGCATTGATCTTGTGCGGGAACACGACCTGTCCAAACGAATCAAGGGGTTATCATTTGACACAACAGCATTGAACACCGGGATTCACGTGGGAGCCTGCGTCAAGATTGAGGAGGGTCTCAGGAAGCAACTTCTTTACCTAGCATGCAGGCACCATATGTACGAAATCGTCCTGGCCCAAGTCTTCCGGTCTTCGATGGGCCCCATCTCTGGGCCTGAGACTGGGATCTTCAAAAGAGTCCAAGAGCAGTGGGGTTTCATTGACCGATCTCTTATCACCACTGCTATTGATTCAGATAGCTGCAGCATCGCTGGACCTCCTCTTGGTCTCAAGGACCGAACTGTCCTTGTCATGAGGGAAGCTCTGGCTTCTGGTCAACCGTGGGATGACTACCAAGAACTTCTTCAACTGGTTATCCTCTTTCTCGGGGAAGAGACTGTCGCCAATGTGCCACTGTGGAAGCCAGGAGCATACCACCATGCCCCCGCAAGGGGGTTCTAAGCTCGTGCTCTTGAGTGCTCTTTGTGCTCATTTGTACGTGCTTGTTCCTGGAGGTTTCACGTGCGCCCTCCCGGCCCTAGCACCCAAGGATGATGGGGCTCGACCCTGCAGTCCTTGTCATCCTTGGTCTTTTTCCACTTCCGACTGTCCCTCCACCCTTTCTTTTTCCTCTGTCTTTCCTCTCACTTTTTCTTTGTTTTCGCTGAGATATGCCCTTTTAAAGAGGCGAACGTTCTTCCTGAACTTTAAAAAAAAAAAAAAAAAAAAAAAAAAAAAATACCACCATGCGCGGTGGATGGCGAAAGCCATTTACAGATTGAAGCTGTACCTCCTTCAGGACCAGTTCAGGATGACCGGGTGGGGAAAGGAGTCACAGAAATCTGCCTGTTCGTCGACCTGGTCTACGCAAAGGCTTGGAGTCGTGCGACGAGAGCAGAGCAGGCCCCACGTGTGGATCTGGAGTTCTTGTTGGACCTGGAAGTACTGCAGGAAGATGCCGTAATCGTCGACGTCGCCAAGCAAGCGCAAGCGGCCATGAAACGACACCTCTGGTACTTCTCCGAGACGCTGGTCGGCTTGGCATTCTTCGATCAAGGGGTTCCTCAGGAAGAGAAACAAAGGATGCGAGAGAACCTTGCCAAGCCGGCATCGAGGAAAGCATTGAAGCGTCTGGAGGGGAAGACCGTCCTCGGCTCCTTCAAAGGAAAGAAGATTTCGGATTTTGTTACCTCGAGGACGAAGGATCTCTTCACCACACCACGTCGAAAATCCCACTTCGTCTTGGGAAAGCGACCCACACTACCAAGCAGGCCTAGCTAGGGTCTGCGTCCTGGCTGTGGTGAAGAACTCGGCTGAACGGGGGATCGCTCTCATTGAGAAATTCAATACTGCCCTAACAACGAAGGAAGAAGACAAACAGTACCTGCTGAAAGCAGTTTTTAAGAACAGGAAAGATTTTCCGAAGAAGCAGAAGGGGGAAATGATGAAGAAGTGATGAGTCTGTGCTCTCTGATGTAAGGCGTGATTTCTTGGGACCCCTTATTGTTGTCGAAGGAGTCTCATTTTTGGCCAGGAGTGATAAATATGTAAAACGAACATGGGCATCTATGTGGATTAAAAATATAATGTGGTTCTCATTTATGAAACACCCTAATGTGTATATATATATATATGACAATATTTTTTACTTATTAAATTCTGAAATAAACTATATAGTTGTGTGGAGATATATGTAGTATATAAGAGAAAGTTATGATTGGATTGGAATGTATTTGGAGTTATAAAGTGTATAGTCACTTGAATTTGTGTGGATATATATATTTTATATAAGGGTCATTCTCTGTCAGATCAACCAAAAAAAATTGAAATTAACACCCTCATCTCTCATATTTTGCTGAAATTTGGTTTATAGGGAGTTTGTGAGCCCTGAATCCATTTCTGAAATTATAAGGTCGATCTGACCAATGGTTCAAGAGATATGACCTCGGGCAATTTGAGGTCACTCGCGAGGTTACTAACATTTGGCGAGCCATAACTTGGGTAATAGTCATAATTATATAAAAGTATATATATATTTAGAATCAGAAAACGACAAGGAATCCAAATATGCAAGTTTTAGAACTCTAGGTTGAAAAATAAAAAAGTTACACTGTAACCAAAATTTGAGGTCATGATTTGACCTCTGGGGTATCAAATGAGAATTTTTTTTTTAAATGTAAAAAATGAAGACATAGGCATTGGCTATTAGAATCAGCAAAAAAAGTTTGTTTGTTAGTATTTTTCATGTAACTAACATATAAGTGAACACCATATTCATAAGTTGTGCGTCAATTCTACCTATTTTTTCACACTTAAGCTCATAATTTGACCTATAGAAATTAAAATTACATTTTTTATAGATATAAAAAACAAAGTCAGAGTTCTTGACTAATAGAAACAATCATAAAAAGTTTGTTTATGTTGGTACTTTTCATGTAACTAACTTATAAGTGAACACCATATTTATAAATTGCTTGTCATTTCAAGGAATTTTTATATCTTAGCTATCAATTTGACCTCAAGCTCCAAGAATTTAATAAAAATTGTATTTCACTGCTAATCTACACTGGCAATAATAGTTATAATAGTGAAAGGGGAAGACTAAGCTCACATGTAGCCTAAACAAACCTGTTGAAACATGTTGCTACTTGTCTAAGTGCAGAATCAACACAGATAGTTGCAAAATTCCTTGTCTACAGGTTAGTACAGTTCCAGCCAGCACTGTGGGTGGCTGGTGGGTATGGTGTTTTAATGAGCCTCAGAGACTATCAAGGCCTAAAATATTAAGTGTGTATAGCTATATTTTCTAAAAAAATATATTACCTAATTGTAAATCCTATATCTTTACAGATCAAAATACAATGGTTCGGCACTTGAAATACTGCCAGGACCCTATTCAAAAACACAAGAAACGCATAACAATCAAATCTTAGAAAAGTGACTGATGTACTTGTTGAAAAATGTGCTGGAAGAGTGAAAAAAGACTCATTGTTGTGTGTGAACTGCTGGACACTGATAATAAAAAACCCCACTATACTTAGTACCACTGAAAACAACGAGTCTGAGCAGGATTCAAATGAATCATCTACTATCAGTGGCTTGAGTAACATCTCTTCAATTCAAGATCTGGACAATGACAGTGATTGCTTGATAAAGGAAAATCCTTCAACTTCAGTTGAACCAGTTCTAGCATTTCTGGACCAAACACCAGTTAAAAAAAGTAAGTAATAAATTAATATAATAACTTATACTTTACTACAAGGTCTGTTTGATCTACTATATAGCCAATTATATAGCATTTAAGGTACTATAATTAATATTTAATTACTAATATTCAGGTGTGTGAAACCTTTTTTTCTGTTCTTTTCAGAAGGGCTGTCATTAAGCCAGAAAAAGCGCAAGGCTCGTGGTAAGCTATCATCTGCTCAGAAACACCTGAAGGAGAGGCTAGAACTCAGTTATGGTGTTCAAATTACCAAGGAGGTAAGTGATACTTCAAAACCTGAAACTAAATCTGTAAAACATCTAGACAAATTAATGAATGAATTGAAACAGTCATTCCTGGAGAGCAAATGTCACCATCACAAACTACAAATATTGACACTCTCACCATACACAATTGAAAAAACAGCTAGTTTCTTTCAAACTACAACATACATGGTGAAAAGAAGCCATTCACTTAAATCAGAACATGGAATCCTTCCGAAGATTCCACTAATGAGCAAAGGAAAAGTGATATCTGAAGAACACAAAGATATAGTTAGAAGATTCTATGAGTCAGAAGAGGTTAGTCGTATGTGTCCTGGCCAAAAGGATTGCGTGAAAGTTATCAGTGCTGAAGGTGCAATGAAGGTGCAAAAACGATTGGTCCTCGGGAATTTAAGAGAGATGTTTGAACTATATAAAAATGATGAAAAGAATCCCAAAATAGGATTTTCCACATTTGCAAAATTATGGCCATCATATTGTGTGCTTGCCGGTAGTGGTGGGACTCATTCTCTGTGTGTCTGCACATACCATCAAAATCCAAAATTGCAGCTGGCTGCATTGCGAGAAAGAGGTCTTTCATACAAGGATCTTATGGATTACAGTGTCTGCAGTACAGAAAGAGAGACTTGCATGATGCAACTTTGCAATGATTGCCCAAGAGAAGAGGGTGTCCTGGATTTTCTTGAGTTACTTGACAGTGTGAAATCAGCTCCAAATGAAATATCTTACAAGCAATGGGTGACTGTTGACCGTTGTACAATGGTTGATAAGGTGGAGCCACTTCATGAATACTTATCATCCCTAAGCATGAAAATATCCTGCATGGTTCGTCATCACTTTGTTGCTCAGCAACAATCACAGTACTTCAAGCAGTTGAAAGAAACACTACCACCTCAGAGCGAGGTAGTTATAGTAGGTGATTTCTCTGAGAATTATTCTTTCATTGTCCAGGATGCTGCCCAAGGGTTTCACTGGGACAATTCACAGTGTACAGTTCACCCTTTTGTCATCTATTATAGATCATCTGCAGACCAGGAACTTAGCCATTTTAGTGTCTGTTTCTTATCTGCATCACTAAAACACAACACTATAATGGTTTACTCATTCATATTGAAGCTTATGACATATGTTAAATTCAGATGCCCACAATTGAAGAAGGTGCACTATTTCTCAGATGGATGTGCTGGCCAATATAAGAACAGATACAACTTCACAAATCTCTGTTACCATGAAAAGGATTTTGGTCTGTCTTGTGAATGGCACTTCTTTGCTACATCCCATGGCAAAAATGCATGTGATGGGATTGGAGGAACAGTGAAAAGAGCTACTGCTCATGCCAGTTTGCAGAGAACTACAGAGAGGCAAATTCTTACACCAGAACACATGTTTCAGTTTTGTGAAGAAAACTTGAGCAAGAAGATAAATTTTTTCTTTGTAACTACAGCTGATTTGAAAGATGCAGAAGAACGGTTGGAACATCGATTCAAGGATAGTAGGGCTATTCCTGGAACTCAGAAATATCATAGATTTGTTCCCCTAAACAAGGAAGAACTGATGGTGTATCCCATTTCAAGTGGCATTGGAGAAAAGAAAAGAATAAGGAAAAGTCATTTTACTAATGAACCTGCAATGCTTGGTAACCTAAAATGTGTCAAACCAGGAGAGTATGTTGGCTGCATTTATGACATGCAAGTTTGGTATGGAATTGTGGAGGAATATTGTGAAGAGTTTGATGATTTCACTGTGAACTTTCTACATCCCTCTGGGTCATCAGGATCAAGTGCATATTATTATCCATCAAACAAGGATTCATGTGCAGTGCCAGGACATCATATATTAACTGTAATGAGTTGTCCTACCCTAAGAGGAGGCAGAAGAATTCAATACATTTTTCCACAAAAAGAAATTGATGAGAGCATCGAGCATGCAAAAATTGTATTAGGCTAGCACATGAATCCTCTAAGTAGGTCTTCCCCTTTCACTATTATAACTATTATTGCCAGTGTAGATTAGCAGTGAAATACAATTTTACATTTTTTGCCTTTGTTTTTATATCTATAAAAAAATGTAATTTTAATTTCTATAGGTCAAATTATGAGCTTAAGTGTGAAAAAATAGGTAGAATTGACGCACAACTTATGAATATGGTGTTCACTTATATGTTAGTTACATGAAAAATACTAACATAAACAAACTTTTTTTTGCTGATTCTAATAGCCAATGCCTATGCCTTCATTTTTTACATTTAAAAAAAAAATTCTCATTTGATACCCCAGAGGTCAAATCGTGACCTCAAATTTTGGTTACAGTGTAACTTTTTTATTTTTCAACCTAGAGTTCTAAAACTTGCATATTTGGATTCCTTGTCGTTTTCTGATTCTAAATATATATACTTTTATATAATTGTGACCATTATTACCCAAGTTATGGGTCGCCAAATGTTAGTGACCTCGCAAGTGACCTCAAATTTCCCGAGGTCATATCTCTTGAACCGTTGGTCGGATTGACCTTATAATTTCAGAAATGGATTCAGGGCCCACAAACTCCCTATAAACCAAATTTCAGCAAAATCTGAGAGATGAGGGTGTTAGGCACTGGTTGATCTGACAGAGAATGACCCATAAATAGATATGTTTAATTTAAATTTGTGGGAATATATGTAGTGTATAAGAGATATGTAGTATTTGAATATGTGGGGAGTGATGTATTTTATTTAATATATATATATATATATATATATATATATATATATATATATACACACACACACACACACACACACACACACACACACACACACACACATATACAGGGTGTCCATAAATGTTTACCCTGAAAACAGTATGCTCTCATGTTTTAATGACGAATCTTACATCCATTTTCTTTTTACAGGTGATCTCATAAACGCATAGAGTTTCTGTGCTGGTGTGTTTCGTCTACTGCATTCGCCACTAGGAGCGCTGTAGTAGCTGTTCAGTTAAGATGGCATCTGTGACAGAGAAGGCACAATGTGTTGTGTGGCTTGCAGAAACAACTAATGCATGACCAGATAAATGGTCCTTTCTTCTTCGCTGAGAACACTGTTTCTGCAACTGTGTGCCTGGATATGCTCACCAATTACGCCATCCCCCAGCTGCAGGACAGGCAGCCAACTGTCATCTTCCAACAAGATGGGGCACCCCCTCATTGGGCGCATGTTGTTCATGGAACTCTCGATGCAACATTTCCAAATCGATGGATTGGCAGGGATGGGCCAATCCCATGGCCCCCAAGATCACCAGACATTACCCCGCTGGATTTCTTTCTCTGGGGTCGTGTTAAAGATTTGGTTTATGCAACAGTTGTTCCAGATATCAGGACATTGCAAGAAGGCATTATGGATGCAATTGCAACAGTTAACCCACAAGTGTTGGAAAATGTGTGGCGTGAGTGTGAATACTGTTTAGACATTTTACGTGCCACTAGGGGTGCGCATGTGGAAGCTTATTAAGTTCATTAACTATGTATCAAAACTTTGTATGTGTATCTATTTATGATTAAAACTGTTTGAATATGAGTGTTTATTTAAAAGTTATAGCATGCTTTAATCAGGGTAATCATTTATGGACACCCTGTATTTTAATAAACAATTTGTCACTAATTTATTAACTACTGTTGTATCTACCATCACATTAGAGTATGCTTTTTTATTGTCTTATTGAATGTATTAGTTACCTCATTAAGTTATATTAAGTTATATAGAGGGGGACATTAAGCAACAGCAGGAATGTCTTAAAGAGGCATTGTAAAACATGCGCTAATATACCTAGTGATAATGTATTATTTTCATTTTTCTATGTTTTCTTTATATATAGAAAAGAATTTGTTTATTTGGAGCATGTAATACAATGGGATTTCTGTTATACTCATGTTGCATAGGTCTTATTTTTGTATATGTTATGTTTCTGTATAGAAAGAATGTAATTTGTTTATTTAGTTAGCAGCGCCTTGAAAATGTAGAAAATCATCCTTGAAAAGGCAAAATAAACTCCTTGAAACTCCTTGGTTTATTTTCTCCATAATCCATACGAACCCTGTTCATGCGATTCTAATGTATTTCTGTGTCTACTCGGTTGAGATTAGATGATTTGTAATTAGGTATATTGTTTTCACTTTAAGTAAAGTAATATTTTTCCTGCTCACATTTGTAAGTTTACATTTTCAGTATGTCAGTTTATACATTTTTTTTATATTTACAGTTATTCCAAACCTTGTGAATGGTCATAAGTTTTAAAATTATCATCCTGGTTTTGAAAGGTAAAAACAGAAGTTTAATAATTTGTGAAAAGACAAGAGAAAGAGAGAGATTTAGTCCAGCTTTATCAGTAATATTGCATTTAGGTATTTTAAAAGATTGATGTTTGGATCACAGCTCATCTCAAGTACTGATGTATAACTCTTAGAAGGTTGGTATATTTTATCATGTGATAAATAGGTCTTGTTTTTAATTAGGACAGTTTTCATTTAATTTTAATCATTGAGGAGTTATATTGCGAGTTAAGGCTGAAGCTCAAATAACAGCTTCAGTACCATCAGTTACCAAAGCTCAGATACTCTTGGGTCATAAGGCCGGTGTACAAGGTTGGCAAAAACCAGGTTCACAAAAAACCCAACCCAACTGGGTTTTTGCTGGGTTTTTGGGTTTTTGATGGGTTGAATTTTTTTTTAGAAAGATTCGATAATTATGTAGTGCCTAATATATATATTATTTTATTAATTTATTTATCTAATCTACAATATATATTAAAAAGACATCTTTATTTCACAGAAAGTTCTGATATGAGAGAGAATAATGACATTAGAATTTTCTCCATTTTAATTTTAGATCTTTCCTTTATTTCTTAACAGCAGATTTCAGCTTTATTTAGACCTAACTCAAATTTAAATTTTTAAGATGCCAAAGAGTTATAGAGGTGGAAGATCTAAAGCTAGCGAATGGAATGAGGTGACTTTATTAAGTGATCAGCTACTAAAGTACTAAGCAATTATTGCAAAGAAAGTATCACAAAAAATTGAGAGAGTGAAACATCATCTAGAGAAAGTTAGACCCACACATACTGGTGGCAGACTTAAAGCTGCTGAATGGGATGAAGTAGAAATGTTGTGACCAACCAAATAGAGTTTGGTGCAAATACTGCAGATGTGTATTTTCAAAAAAAATAGAACAAGTGAAACATCATTTAGATCGATGCAATAAAAAATTGGTACAGGCTCGTGATGATGAAGTGGATGAGCTTACAAATACAGCTACATCAGCAACTCTTCCTCCTACACATAGACACAGCAGTTTTGAGAGTAGACCCTCTTCAAGCAAATCATATGAAAGCCTGGTTCATGATGACACTACAATTCACAGTAGTGAGACTTCATTCACTTCAACCGCTTCTGAATCTTCCATACCATTTTTTCATTCTACTCCAGCCAAGAAAACACAAGGTCAGATAATGCCATATGTGGTTAGAACAACTGTAGATCAAAAAGAACAACTAGATTTGCAAATGGCCAGATTTTTCTTTTCAGCAAACATTCCATTTGTAGTTGTAGAGAATAAAGAATTTATTAAATGGATCCAAAATTTAAGACCAGGCTATTGTCCTCCAAGCAGAAAAAAATTATCTGATGACTCACTAATTAAAGTGACTAATGAAGTAGGTACTGGATTCAATGAAAAAAGACTTAGTCAATTCTACTGTAACTTTAATTCAAGATGGTTGGAGCAATGTGTCAAATGATCCAATAATTGCCCATAGTGTTCACAATGGGTGCAAATCCTTTTTAATAACTTTTCAATTTTTCATAATCTTTATTTATACATTGCATAATTTAAGAATTGTTTTATAAGTTAGCTTACTTGAAATAATCATCATGCCAATCATTCTAATTAGCTACAATTGAACAATGTAGTAATCAGAAAAATTTCAATTATTTTAAAATAAACATCTCGGAACAAAAATCCAAAAACCCACTGAAAATTCCAGTGGGTTTTGGGTTGGGTTCTTGGGTGCCAACCCTGCTGGTGTAGCCAGAGTTTGGTAACCAATTGTATGTAAATAATCAGGCAGAATCTGTCATTTTAAAAGCCTTTAACTTAGTGAATAGATAATATTGACAGCTCGGTTTTCTTTTTAAAAAAAATCTTTTTAATACGAGTGGGGTGATCAAAAAGTTCTTGACCTGACAATGAAAGATGAGTCAAATTGATAGTTATTATTTTTCTACATAGTCTCCTTTTAGGGATACACACTTGATCAAGCATTTTTCCAGCTTCTGGATACC
Source organism: Bathynomus jamesi (assembly GCA_023014485.1). NCBI lineage: Eukaryota > Metazoa > Arthropoda > Malacostraca > Isopoda > Cirolanidae > Bathynomus > Bathynomus jamesi. The sequence continues at coordinate 1,109,705 of JAJOZX010000484.1, forward strand.
ATTCAAAAAGAATTCATTTTGGTCCTCTAACCAGGCATTTATAGCTGACAAGACTTAATCATCATCCAAAAATTTCTGTCCATGGAGACCATTCATCATCATTGATCGATGTTTTTCCCCATTTGAATTCCACACACTGCTTTTTAACAGTAGAATAAGATGGGGCAGAGTCTCTTAATGTGTGCTACATATTTTCAAAAACATTTTTGGGGGGTCATATTCTTCATAGAGAGATATTTAATGATGGCACTTTTTCAAATTTGTCCATTTTCAATAAAGTTTATCATATTGCTTTACATTACAACCTGTAAAACAAAAAATATTTTGATTAGCATTTTTATATTTTATACACATTTAATAATAGTTGTACTAGATATGGTGTAAATTTGATCTCAAAATACACATTATATCTCGGTCAGGCTGAGAACTTTTTGATCACCCCTTGTACATAGGCTATGTTAATAGGGTAAAGTTCCATATTTATAATTATAGTTTTCCAAAAATTAAGGTCAGCTTCTAATTTAATGTATTTTTGAGAAATTTCCCCAGTTCACAAGAATTTTTCATTTTGTGTGAACTTTTTTTTAGGAATTGGAGGTTTCTCAAAAATAAATTAAATTATAGTTTTTAAAAAGCAGTACATTTTAGTACTATACATATACTGGTATTTTAATTTGAGGTAGTCACACAATGTTTACTGAGTGAACAGAAGGTTGAAGGTAAACTGTCTTACATCATAATCATCATAATAAAAAAAAAAAAAAATTTGCTACTGTAAAGTGTATTAAATATTGAACCTTACATTTTAGTATTTGCATTTTTCTGAAATGGTTTGCAGCACTGGACAAATTAATTAAAAAATTGTGGATCACATTTTTTAAATTTATTTTATTTTTTTAAAGCAGTGTTGGTAAAGACGAAGTATATTTTAAAACAGACCATTCTGATTCTTATATTTAAAATTCAAAATTTAAAAAACTTCATTCAGAAAAAGAATACAATTGAGCCCCTCCTAGGAAGAACTGGCTAAGTAACAAAAGTAAAAAACACCAGAAAATGCAACTAGATATTGTACCAATTTGAAAGTGCCATGACTTTTTAACTTTTGAAGACATTTTGTCAAAATATGTTCAAAAGTTCAAAAGTTATTCCACTTTCAAATTGGTACAATATTTAACTGCATTTTCTGGTGTTTTTTACTTTTGTCATGTAGCCACTTGTTCCTTTGAGGGCCTCAGTTGAAAGTTTGCCAATATTTTTCTGTATAATTTAGATATCTGATATGACATTAATATATTTATAGTATTCTAATTTGAATATGCCACTGGAAACATGGAAGCTTTTTAAGCAAAATTAGTGGCTATGAATAGTAATAAGTAATGGTAATAATAATGTCTGTCTAATATCAACAATAACAACACTAAGAATAATAATAATAATAATAGTAAACAAAAGGTAAAAATTTTCAAATGTAACTGGCAGTGTGTGTGATTATTTTACACAACTTTAAATAAAATTATAAATTGTATATTTAGTAGAAATTAGTAGGTAGTGAACTTTTACATGAGTAAAAAATGCATTTGATGTAGGGTGATTGCTCTTTGAATGGGTGATGTATGTTGGTTTTTATTGGTAACTTTGAACATATTGACAGCAATATTGAATTTGAATAAATCATAGTTTTGAAATATTTAGCTTTCTAAACATTGGGAAGGTGAGGCTTTGTCTGTTGTCATTATTTGAGAGGGTTCACAGGCATTTTTTACATGTGACTTCTAGGGGTGCACCGGATATGATATTTGGCCAGATATTGCAAAATATCTGGTATCTGGCAGGATATGGGTCATATCCAGCCAGATATGCCGGATATAGGCCAAGACATTAGAAAATTAACACCTGTATGAAAATCTGCCATATGATGATAGCACATTACAAATAATATTTTATATACAAAAAAAATGGAAAGCCCTCCAGGGCCCACCCCTAAACCAGTCCAGCAACACTTTTTATATTAAATCAACACAATACTGATGACAAGAATAAATAAAACATCTGTCCATCCTTAACGATTACAGTTCTATTAATATAATCAGAGCTTTTTATAAAAACATCTAGGCGTTAAATTTTTTAAAAAGTAAAATATTGCTAGATCCCTGCACTTGCTTTCCATTCTTTTTTCTCCTTTTTTTTTCCCTTTATTTTCAAAACAATATAAAACATTACAAGCTTAACAAATGTAAAACAATACATTGAATACAATATAAAATGCCTGGAATGAAATCAATGAATGGAGGGCAGTATTGTGTAGGTCAGATGCCACCATTCAGCCTGGAGGTCTTCAGAATAAAAAAAAACTCAACAACAGTGATTTAGAACTTTTTTCCATTGTGGTGCAGAAACAAGAGTATTTCTCCTCTTTTAGGCAATATTCGGGATTGCCTTGCTTCATAGATGTTTCCATATTCAGAAAACATTCTCTCTGAAAATACAGAGGATGCGGGTGTGCAGAGAAGCTTTGAAACAATAGTTTCAAGGAGAGGAAATCGGTCCTCCTGCTTCCAAATTTGAACTGGACAGCATTTCCTATCTTCTTCTCTTGTAACTTACTTCCCCAGATTGCTCTCCTTTTGTGATCTCCATAAAACATGCTTCAAGAATGTCCTCTCTGTCTTTCCTCTTTCGCATAGGAGAACTGGAATTTGAGCTTCTTTTGCTTCCACTTTCATTACCTTCACTTTCATTTTCATTAGAATCATTACCACCTTCATTTTCAATACCTATGACTTCTTCAATCAGCCAGGATTTAGCTTTAGCCTGCTCTTTTTGATCTTGTTGAAAGAAAGATAACTTATACTGCGGATCTATTGCAGTCGCAGTCACATAAGCTCTGTTTTTCATTATGTTCAAAGATTTCCCATCATTACTCTACGACAAGAAATGCACTTGAAGAGAAGTCAGGAGCTCTCTCTTTGTCGTTTGAACACCTTGGTCATCATGGCCAATCTTTGAAAGAAATCTTTGTAAAATACAAATGCTTGGAAATACGGAAGACAAAGTTGATTTTTTCGAACTCATTTCCTGAGTTAGTTGGAAGAATGGTTTTAATATTTTAAGGAGATTTCGTATCAGTGTCCACTTGAAGGATGTGATGGTAGGTAATTCACTATGATCAGCCAAATACAGTTGCACTGGAATTTTTAATTTATATAATCTTTCTAGCATCAAATATGTACTGTTCCAATGTGTTGGGACATCTTGAACCAATAGGAGAGGCTCAAGATTTTGCTGCACTTGAATGTGTTTGAAATTGTTACAGGCCAAAGGAGAATGATTAAAGTGAGTTGCAAGGTAGTGACTTTTTGCAAGGATATCAATTACACTCCTTTGAACCATAATTGAGTCACTAATAACCAATTGGAGTAAATGAATGCTGCAGTGTATTGAAGGTATTTCAGCCAGGTCACTACCAAGAGCCATATTACTAGCTCCATCCCTCACCAATAAATTCCTCTTATTTGCATCAAGATCCCAACTATCCCACATAGAGCAAAACTTTTCAGATATATTCTTGCCAGTATGTGACCCTGAGAAATGAGAGGCATGTAGCACAGCATCATATCTTTCAAAATCTTTACCTATCCAGTGACCTGATAATGATATAAAACTTTCTTGAGAGGTTGTGCATGTCCATATATCTGAAGAAAAGCTGACATGCTTTACTACTTTTAGCTTCTGAGCAATTTTAGACTTGAACTCATTATAAAGATGAGGAATTATAGTATCAGAGAAGTACCTTCTGCTCGGTAAGAGATATCTGGGTTGGAGGTAGGCCATTAGATCAATAAAACCATCATCTTCAACTAAAGTAAATGACTCGTTGTCCAAAGCCATCATCATGCCAATTTTATGGTGAATCATCACAGACCTGGAGTCATTGATATCCTATATTCTTTTAGATGAAAAGCTTTCCTCTATTGAGATCTGCTTACTCATTTGGTCCATTTTCTTTCTTTCAGAGTACTACCAGTAGAAGTTGATGGTCTAGCCCGTATTCTATCTATGCCTATTTCCTTTAATTCAGTCGCAGCTATTCTTTTTTTGTCATTTTCGTTTTTGGCTTCAGCATACTCTTTTGGGTGATTAATCTTCAAATGATTATGAAGAGGTGTTGTGCCAAAAGACTTTTGGCCACCTTTCTCTGTCCCACATTTGATAATCTTTTGGCAAATATTACACTTTGCAGTGATATCACTAGGATCATTTATTGTATACAGTAACCACACAAAACTTGCCATGATTAATACTTAATAGTTTAATACAACACAAGAACCTGAAAGAGAACAAAATAATTAAACATCTGAATATACTTAAATTATTATTTATCTTGTATTTAGGGGGGTGCTTGCCCCCAATGCAAAACAAAACATAGCAATATGAGTGTAAAAATAATACAGTACCTAATAATATATATCTGGCTGGATAGATATGGCCATATCCGGTATCTGGCCAGATATGAAAAATTCATATCCGGTGCACCCCTAGTGACTTCGAAGGATTGTTTTATATTTGTCTTTGAGCTACCCCTGTTATGACATACTATATGCAAAATTACCATAGAATCTATATATAAAATTTTGCACTTACTGACATTAAATCTCATTTAATGTCGATCTCTCTCTATAATATCCCCTACTCTAGAAATAAACCACGAGAGCTTGTTATTTACTCTCGCACACTTAATCTTGTACAGTAGACATACCTCATTTATAGTCCTAAGCACCATTTCAAATGATTCCCACATTATTTTTGCATTGGAGGTCTCCATTATGTTTTCCCAATTGACATGTGACAATTAATTTTTAAATTTACAAAAGTCTGCTTGCTGGAAATCAGGAATTTTAGTCAAGTTAGCTGGCTTTGAGTGACTTACTGAGAGAACAAACTCTACCATATTGTGATTGCTATTGCTTAATGGTTCTATTACCTGGAGATCAGTGACAAGCCTACCATCCATAGTTATTACTAAATCTAAAATACTGTCCAACCTCATAGGTTCCTCAATCTTTTGAATAAGAAAGCTATCATTGAGAAAATTAACTAAATGATTACCTTCCACATCTCCCTGCATTGTATTGTATTCACCTTAGTGCAATTAAAGTAATCCATAATTAAGGCCTGCTCACTACCTATTATTCTCTTTAGTTCATGATATAATGCTTCATCTATATCAGCTGTTTGACTAGGGGCCTATATATAATGGCAACAAGAAGTTTGAAATTGTTCAAGTTAAGTTCTGCTATAGTTGAATCTATTGGTTCTGGAATTCTGTGCCTTCATTCTATAGTGCTTGCAATATTATCTTTGATATATAACATAACACCTCCTCCTCACCTACCTATTCTGTTTTTAACAAAAAGTCTATAACTTCTAATTTGATACTCCCCTACATTAGGGTGTGACAGTTGCCCCAACTTTGTCCTACAATGCTGTTCAAAATTTTGCTGTTGCATATTGACATAAAAAATACCCACGTGCAATTTTTTGAAGATTCATGCATATTCGAGTGAGCACCAGCAATTTGAAAAATAGCGATTTTGCTTATACGGCATACGTGCCTATATATGAGATTACACAACCATCATAAGGGATATTAACACAAATCATTTGCCTGTCTTAATTAAAAGCTGTTATCACTAACACAAAAAAGTTAATCATTCTTATTCTCTCATGGTACATTAAGGGGTTTTATCATATATTCACAAGGTATTATTTCTCTAGAGCAAGAAACCATGATTTCTGTTTGGAAACAGATAATCGTTTGCGCTGATTAGGAACGCGGAGTCTGTCATTTTCAACTACTTGAAGGACTTCTTGAAAGCGCTCCTCATCCCTGGCAACATTAAGAAAGTCATGGCAAAGTTTTACACCACACTCTGCAGCCTCATTGATGACCTGAAGCTTGTCCACAACCCGTTTCATGTTCAGGTAGTCGTCATGATCCGCCCATTCACTGGCTGGACTGTGGAGAAACTGATAGGGCATGCCTAAAATGGTGAAGAACTGGCTTGAGTCAGGCCCTCAGGCCCAATTAGGTCCGCCAGGGCAGTGCCACTTTCTGGGACAGGGGGAAGATATGGCTCTCCATAGCCCCCATGATTGAGCCCCACTCTCTTAGTAACTTCAGTGCCTTCATGGCAAAGAAGGGCCTTCCTCATCTCCTCTTGTCCTTTCTTGTACTTAGGACAAGAACAAAGCCAGTGGGGCCAACTCCTCAGTTAGGTACCAAGTGTGTCTACCGAGTGCCACACGTGCTTTGTCAACTATTGTGGCATCATATGGGGCAAATTCAGCCAAGGTTTCGACCAAATTCAAGTCATTCAGTGGCGCACTTGCTGGAACGGGGCAAACAATCCACCATGGGACATAAACAGCGACTGTGAACACAGCAAACCGTTCTAACTTGCTGATTTGACTTTTAGTCACAACCTCGGCTTGGGAAACTGCTCTTTGATCTGGCCTGACAAAAGAACAATCTTGAGGGTATAGAGCAGTTTAGCTATCCACCTTGCTTTGTGAAGTGCCGGGGTAGACCATTGTGAAGTTCACTGGCTCGGATCCTTTAGTTACAAGCAGCAGACAAAGCTCTACCAGCTCCTTGTAGTCGCCACGTGTAAATGGTTGGGCTAGAGATTCACGGAAGAAGTCAGCCATCTCCTGCTGGCGCTCCTCAAACACTCCAGGCATTGCGGGGTAGTAGTATTTCTTTTTTCATTGTACGCCAGTTGAGAGAAATGGTTCTTGAACCTAGAAATGCAATTATTGGGATTATTGTATTTCGTACTAATCTATAATATTGTTTTAGGGGTATTAAGATTGATATGATCGATCATTTGCTTGGTGTTAGTATATCTTATAAGTCTAATAAAAGAAATTCCACTAAATTTGTTCATTAGATGATAATAATCCTTGTTATTTTGTAAAGCTTATGACTCACCTCTGGAAAACCATTATGTTTGGACTTGAAGAGCCCTCCACTTTCAAGCAATCCCAGCAAACACCTAGGATGACTTCGCCCACATGCCTGCGACAGGCACACCAGAATACGGCACGCTCTAATTCCTTTTGGAGGGAGACGCAAGCAGCTGTTTTTTGTCCTGAAAAAAAAAGTAATTGTAGTTTAAGGCCACCATTTCAGGCACGTGCTTTTTGCAGATTTCTGTTAAATCATTCACTGTATTTTGGTATTAATGTCGTGATAAATTCACACTGATGTTTGAAATAGGTTTACCTGTATTGGATGAAGTTGTGTCGAAAACCATACCAACGACATTCTGTTCACACTCCCAATCGACCAGAAGTTGTTTGGTTGCTGTTGATATCAAGTCTCCTTGAACCAGGCCAGCTTTTTGAGTCAAATGCGGAAGAGGTGGGACTCCAAGAAGCTTTGTGCCATTGACACCAGACACAAGAATGGGCAGGCGGTCATCAGTGCCTTTGGAATCCAGCGTGTCCATAAGTTTACCATCCCAGTGCACCAGTACTTTGTCTGATGGTTGCCATTCATCCATGATTTTTAAACTTATTTCTGACACGATGGAAGCTCAGTATCGGTGGGCCGTCCTTGCATTTAGACTCAGCTTTGATGTATCTCCACCACATGCAGATACAAGGGAGTACACAATTGCACTCAGCTGGGTCGGTGAGATGTTGTTTCGAACACTGCATGAAACAAGTTCTGCCGACTTCAGAATATCATGGGGCACAAAAATTGAAACTCCCTCTTTCACTGTTCTCCGATGTTTTCTCTTTGGTTCAGCAGTGCTGGCCTCATCAATGTCATCGTCCTCATCAGAGCTAATAGGTGAATCAATATCAGCCTGTACATTCTCAGCATGATCACATTGCTCTCTCTCTTGTCACTTCTCTTCTCGCTTCTGAACCTTTTCTGTCGCTTCTGAACCTTTTCTGTGAGTACTTTGTTTACCCCAGAGTAGGTAGCTACTCTGTCACTTAGTATGCTTTTCATAAGGAGTATGTCAGTATCGATGGCATCTTGTTCGGCCTGAGTTTTCCCCTTTTTCGCAGCTGCCATGTCTTTCAACACTGTGTTCTTATAAAATTTCATCATCAGGCTCAATTCTGATTTAAACTTCATAATTCCAGGATCATCAGCCCATCTTCTATCCTCATTCTTTTTCATAAGCATCATGTAGTCTTTGTCATAGTAAGTTTTAATCACTCGGCCAATATTGTTCCTGCCTGTAATGGTCGGGACATTCGCCTTCTGGTAATGCAAAAGCACATTGTCAATGGTGGCAGATAAAGCCTGGTCCCAATGCATATCCTGAAGGTTTGCTAACAGACATAGTAAGACCTGCCTATTAGTTGGCAGTTTGCTGCCCTTTATTTCCTTTTCTTCTTCTCGGGGTACAGTGCCCAATAACATTCTGACATACTCATCATCTTGCCGTGTATCCATGATTAAATTCTCTTTTCACAATATCAAATCACTGTCAAGGGAAAAGAAAAGAGCATCATTAAAATTAAATGCAATAAAATAATACATGGAAAATTTGTGGGTCAGCGTTCCAAACCCGGAAATGAAAATCTGATAAAATGTGCACTTATTTATGAAGTTCATAAGCTGAAATAGCAATACTTGCTGGTATGACGGTGCTAGCTCAAACATGCACCAATCTCCAAGAAAATTTACAGGGGTGTTTCCTAGATAAATACACAACACTAAAACTTTGAACAGCATTGTAGGACCATTTTTTGATTTTTGGAGGGCAATGGTCACACCCTACCCTACATGGCCGTAACTACCTATGAGGTCACTGAGGTCCGGACCTCAGTAATTATTTCCTAAAAAAAAAAAAAAGAGTGAACCATTCTCCGTGTATGAAACGCATATTACCGCTTTTCTTTTGAAAAGAGGGAGCGTCGAGCGTTTTGTGTTTAGTATATAGCTTGGGTTGTGTTTGTAGATGTCATTTTGGTCTGAATTTTGCTCATCCCGCCGCGCTCAAAAAAAATCTGGACCTCACTAATTTCTAAACCCTAGTTACGGCCCTGCTCCCCTACAAAGTCATGTGTTTGTGCTAAGCCATGTTTCACTTATTGCAAGCAATTAAGGAAAAAATTAATTTGTTTCATAGGCTGAGAGTATTTAAAGATAGAACCTTTAAATTGTTTGTTAAGACCATGTTACCTTTGTGCCTGCAAATTAAATTCATATTTTTTTGCCTGTAATTTAAGGAAATTACTCCAGGACGATTTGAGTTATGACAGCCTGAAAAGAAGAGGCAGTATTATGTAGTAGTCTTCCTAAATGCACAGCTCCAACATCATTAAGATGAAGTCCATCTCTGAGGAACAAGTCCCTCCTGCTGTAGAAACTGTTCTAAAATTCACAAAATGCACTCTTTCCTGTTGGCAAAGAGACTTTAAGTTATTGTTAATATTGGTCACCTTGCTGTAGAACTCGTTATGTTGGATAATTTGAGGAAGTATACCTGCTAAAACAATCTTATTAGTTTTTTCCTTTAGTCACTAAGAAGTCCCTATACCTAGCCAGCAGCTCTTCTGATCTAGAATTTAAAATGTTAAATTAGTACCAACATGAGTAACGTTTGTTGTGTTCTCAGAGGTTTCGTCTGTAAACTGGTCAACACTATTCATTATATATATCTTCCACCCTTGCACCAGGGTAGCAGTAATGGTACCTATGATGGGGATTTCTTCCACAGAATTCCTCAAGCTGCCCTCAAACAATGGAATCACCAATGAGTCATACTTCAGGTTCATCAGCATCTTTGAAACTTAAAACAGAAAAGAGATTGTTTGTTATTACAGGTAGACTAGTCTTAGGTTGTCTCAGTGGGGCTCCATTATGCACTTGAACAAAGGGTCAGGAACTAGGGGAACAGATAGAGCCGTTTGAATTATTTATACCATTAGTAAAAATTGAGGCAATACATTTCCTAATAACATGTTTATGGCATCTTTCCTTGTATGCCCATTTCTAAACCCAAATTCTGTTTTAGTTAAAATATCATACTGAAATGGGGGCACAATGCTAGCAAGTATTTTTTTTAAGAATGTGTTAGTGTTACTAGTTGCTGAGAGCTGCCAGTGAGGACCACACAGAGGGCCTTCAATTGAGTAAAAATAAATCCTTTGACTTCAACACCACCCGTACTGCTAAGAATGAGAGAAATCGGGGTGAACAAGTTCCCAATTTTAGTGTGGTTGAGATTGTCAGCTACATGGCTCCTATTAATTTGAAACTGGGTTCTCACCTTTATGATCTCTGGGGCATAACCAGTCTGCCTCTTTTAAAGACTTACTCCTCTGCTTATGGTGGGAGGATTTAAGAAAGGTACAGCCTCCTTTGCCCAATTTAATCAGAAAAACAAAAATAACACTTAACATTGTTAATTGCATCAGCAGGCAAGTTTTTACAGGTAATTAAAGAAAATATGGAAAATTTTATTGATTGATACACCAATGTGCATCCAGAACCAACTAAGCACTTAGGCAAAAAAAAATATTACTACAAACCAAAAGAAACAAACAACATTAGTCCCATACCACACACAAAAATGTCAACATAAAATAAAACTATTAAATTCTTGGCCATCACCAGCCCATTACCACACAAAGGAAACAAGACTTACAAAATAAAAGGGACTTGCATAACTAATACAAAAACAAAGAATATTAGTCACAAGGGCAAGGTCAATGAGCATTTACCCAAATTGCATAAACCTGATAAGTCCTAGATGCGTCATTTTATACTCCAAACACACTATCCTTCATATCACAATCATTAAAGGTATTCTTGGCTCAATCAGTGCAAAAAAAGCAATGTTTATAACAAAAAAAAATGTGTGTGAACTCTGGCTTCAGTATTTGTGCAGGTATTGGGAGTGAAAAAATTTTGTCCAAATTCACTTCAATAAGCAAATATCCCAGCCAAAAACAAATTCCTGATAAAGAGAAAAAAGCCAACAAACACTTAGGGATTATCCCCCCAGCACTAGCATCAGTCAACCCACAGGAATCCATGAGTGCAATGATGCCAGAAATGGGGGCAAAATTAATTAATTTAACAATAATAATTAAGGTTCTAAAATTTTGAGATACATGTTTGCCTTAATATGTTGTTCATAAGGCAGTTAAAGGTATAATTTAGTTCACAGCCTGAGAAGGCTCAAAATCCATTGTGATGCATATTGATAACTGAAGTTTGGTTTTTCAACAAGGTCTTTATAAAGAAAATCAGGCATTCAAAAATGATTGATATTTACATGATAATTTTAAGTGATCCAAATAAGTTAGACATTGTCCTTATATCTAATGGTTAGGCAATACAAAACATTGATGGTAAAAACAAGACTATTGGATCACCTACCACACCATTAAGGAGAACAGATGCTTTCCCTTCTCCAGTAATGGGCATATGATTGCCTCAATGTTGTGATTATTCTCTATACTGAAAGAATTTCAAATCTGTTATAATCAATTAAAAAGAGAATAAAAACATTTTTAGTAACTCTGAAGGCCTGGCTTTCCAAGAAAGCTCTGGCCCAATGGGGATTACTGAAGCCTCCCAGGCCCTACTGAGGGGTTTGGGAGCTCTCAGAAATCCTTCCCAATTGTGGAAGTTCCCACCAAACTTGGGGTTTTAACCACACCCAGGGCCGTAACTACCTATGAGGTCACGAGGTCCGGACCTCGGTAATTATTTCCTAAAAAAAAAAAGAGACTGAACCATTCTCTTCTCCATGTATGAAACGCATATTACCGCTTTTCTTTTGAAAAGAGGGAGCGTCGAGCGTTTTGTGTTTTGTGTTTAGTGTATAGCTTGGGTTGTGTTTGTAGATGTCATTTTGGTCTGAATTTTGCTCGTCCCACTGCGCTTGAAAAAAATCTGGACCTCACTAATTTCTAAACCTAGTTACTGCCCTGACCACACCATCTCAATATGGTATTTGTTTAAGAATTCAGTAAGTTTATTGTACACAATTTTTTAAAATACTTTACTTAAAGTTGGTAATATGGAAATGGGGTTATAATTGAATGGAGTGTTTGGTTAGCTACCTGACTTAAATACGGGGCGTACTCTGGCTTCATTTAGAGTGCTAAGGAATATATGTAGTGTTATGGATTCATTCATTAGTTTACCGAGTGGGATTACAATTTCATGTTAACTACTAGTTTGTACAATTTTACTGCATTCATAATTTCATATTGATGTCAGTCTTTATTTTTCAGATTTTTGTTGCTAAAGAGGTATTGTTTGGTAATATTGCATAAAAGAAGAATGAGTTTGAAGTGGGTTGTGACAGGTGTTGTTGGTAGTGAGTGTCAGTATTTGGAATCAAGATTGCTGTATTATTAGAGCTGATATTTGTAAAGTTGTTCAATAAATTGGCTGTCTTCAGGATTACTGTAAGAATTTCTGCCTTTTGTGAAGTAAATCATTTAAGTGTGTTCCATAGCCCTTTGGGAATGGGTTTTTGTTCATGAGGTTTTGAACAACAGTGATCTGGTTTTGCTCTTTTAATGACTACATTAAGTCTATTACAGTAATTTTTGTATTCAGTGATATCATTTTTCCATAATTTAAAAAGTGTGCTCTTAGACTAATGAATTTATCCCCAGATATTTCTGAATAGTAACTATTCAAGCTTTTTGTTGCAAATGCAGTCTTAGTCTTTGTGAGCACTTTTGAATTTTGAATATAAATTATTTAGTTCTTGTTATTTACTTTTGTTATAATTACATTAATTAATGTCATGTTGTAGCTTATAGGGATAGGAATTAGGTTAGGTGGCATTCAAATTTCTACACTCATTGAAATAATTTAATTGTCATGTAAAACACTTGTATTCATTCAGTTGATGTATCTTTGTCTTTGTTTATTGCAGGTAGCTGCATCAGTTCTTGCATGCACATTTGCTCTACTAAAATTTAAGAATTTAAAGGTATGTAATTACACATATACAGTATATGTAATGTTGTAAAATTCTCAGGAATAATCTTTAGGAGAATATTCTTGAGAATTTTCTTGAGAATATTCTCCGAACTGAGAATTTTTGAGAATTTTCTTTTTTAGAACATCTGAGTGGTTTTTCAACTATTCGATACAACTTAACTTCAGTTCCTTCAAAATGGAGAAATTCTAAGTCAGAAGTGAATGATAGGATGAGAAGAAATAAATTAACTAATGCAAAAAATTTATTGATTCATTGTATAAAGACTGTATTTCAATTCAAAGTACAGTATTTACCAGGGATGGCAGTGATTAAATCAAAATGATTTAATCACCTGATTAAATCAATTGATTTTTTTCCGGAGTATTCTAGAATGTTTTGGAGTCATCTAGGATACGGTATTCTCACACATTCTAGAAAGTTCCATGGTTCTGAACTATTCTAGAATTCTCTAAAATGCTGCAAAACAATCTCAAAATGTTTTTTTATTTTTTTTATTTTTTCAAAATTATATAGAAATTAATAAAATATATCAGACAAAACACTTTAGAAACAAATAAAAATATCCCTTGTAATAATTAAGTGTTCATTTTCAGTTTTTTGGTATAATAGCTTTTTTATGAAAAAATCATGATTTTTTTTTTATTTCATTTTTTCAAAATTTATATATACAGGGTGTACATAAAGTCAGGATCTATTTTTGTGAAGCACTTGGAAATTATATGGAATTCAATCATAAAATGATAAAGTGGTAACATTTATTAAATAATTAAGAGTAGGATTCGACGTGATGCCCATCACTATCCCTGCACAGCTCAAATCGTTCCGCAGCATTTCTAAACACATTCTGGAGTATTTGCGGGGTTATGTTATCTGCAGCAGTTCGTATACGTAAGTTTTCAAGACTCGTAATCTTCGTCTGATAGACGTGCGATTTGATAAAGCCCCATGCAAAGAAATCTAAAGGGGTTAAATCTGGTGATCTCGCTGGCCAAGGTCTGTTGCTTCCGCGTCTGATCCAGCGATTTGGAAAACGTCCATTTAGATAATCCTGAACAATTTTGGCATAGTGACAAGGAGCACCATCATGTTGATAGATGATGGTACTAACAATCCTATCCCCAATCAGCTGAGGTTCAAGGAATTGCTGCAACATGTCCAGATAAATAAGCCCCGTAACTGTAGCTTCAGCAAAGAAAAAAGGACCATAAACCTTAGATTTTGTTAAACCCATCCAGACATTAACTTTAGGTGAGTCTCTTTCCCAATTTTGGATGAAATCATTCGGTCTTTCATCTGCCCAAATTTGACAGTTATGGCGATTTACTTTTCCACATATGGAAAGTGGCTTCATCACTAAAGAGAATGTTGTCCATTATCACTCCAGATTTGTTCTACGAGATCAGCACACACAGCACTTCATAGAGGGAAATCTTCCTCATGTAAATCATGTAAAACCTGCAAATGATAGCTTTTCTTCTGCAAATTAACTTTCAGAATTTTGTGCACAGATGACGTCAGGAGGCCAAGTCTGTGTGATGCAGCACAAACAGATGTACGTGGCTCCTCAGTGATAATTCCGCATACTGCATTCATGGTAAGATCTGACATACACGGTCGTCCTGATCTTGCTTCATCATTTACAGATCCCATTCGTTTAAATTTGTTCACCAATTTTCGTATTGTCTTGTCTATTGGCCCTGGCTTATGAAATCTCCTTCTAAACTTCTCTCTGATGTCATTGTATTTCTTTCCCTCGATTCGCCAAATTACTATTGCCACACGCTCTTCTGTATTCATTCTAAGGGCTTCTGAAAAGAAAAATAGGAAAAAATAATTATTTCACAAAAATAGATCCTGACTTTATGTACACCCTGTATAGAAATTAATAAAATATATCTCACAAGACACTTTGGAAATAAAAAAATACCCCTTGTAATTATATGTTCAATTCGTTTTTCAGTATCATAGCTTTTTTATGAAAAAAAAATCATGATTTTTTTTTAACTGTTTTTTTTTCAAAATTATATATAGAAATTAATAAAATATATCACACACAATAGTTTAGAAGAAAAAATATCCCTTGTAATGAAGTATTCAATTTCAGTTTTTCAGTATAATAGCTATATATAGCTACTAAATAAAAAAAAAAGATTTTTATTAAAGAATCATATTTTTCATTTATTTGATTTTTTTCAAAATTATATGGAAATTAATAAAATATATCATACAAAACAGTTGAAACAAATAAAAAATATCCCTTGTAATAAGTGTTCAATTCCAGTTTTTCAGTATAATAGCTTTCTTATGAAAAAAAAAGTTTTTATTTTATTTATTTGATTTTTTCAAAACTATATAGAAATTAATTATTGGTTACCCTGGTATTTACTCTGATTCTGACAAAATTATTTCTGATTCTGACTCATCAATCATTGCCTCATCGTCATCATTGGCTTCTTTGCCTATTTCTTCTTCCTTCTCCTCCTCCTCCTCATCCTCCTCCTCCTTGTCCTCCTTCTTCTGCTGTTCTTCTTTTTCTTGATCTTTGCATTCTTCCGTATACAGTACTTCTCTGGAACATGAGACTTTTCTGGGCTATCCCCATGTGTTAAAAGTTTACTTGATACTTGCTCTTGCTATACACAACCAAAACTAACCAAGGAAACAATTTGCCATCCTTTATAGGCTATACTATTTTCTCCCAATTCCGGAGTATTCTAGAATGTTTTGGAGTCATCTAGGATACAGTATTCTCACACATTCTAGAAAGTTCCATGGTTCTGAACTATTCTAGAATTCTTTAAAATGCTGCAAAACAATCTAAAAATGTTTTAAAACTAAGAAAAAAGAAAATTCTCAAATATTCTCAGCAAATAATATTTTGGAGAATATTCTCAGAATATTCTCGGAGAACAAGAATATTCTTGCCTCACATCACTAAGTATATGCATACATTAATTATCTAAGAACTTGTATCCCATTCTCCATAGGGTAGGAACACTGCTTGAAATTATGGCCAAAACAACTGAAATCAAGTACAGGTATCCCTTGCTATCTGAATGGGTTATGTTCAGTTACTTGCTTTTCAAATAATGAAGAGTAGAACCCATGTATTAAGGGGGTTGTGTTCAAGGGGATAAAAAATGTTGGTCAGTTGGAGGCTTTCAGTATCAGAGTAAATAGTGGCATGCCATGCTGACTTTGGTCCTCAATCCACAGCATCAACAAACTCTCAATATTTTTCATAACTTGGTCCCCTTGATCTTGTTAGTCTGTTGGCACCCTTGGCCATCACACACTCAGCACTTTCCTTAACCATTGCCACATTTTTCATTATTGTTGCCACTGTCAAAGCTGGTAATCCAATAGCATGTCCAATTTTTGTAGGGCCTTCACCACAGTCATGCTGCTTAATAACTTCTAATTTAATTTCCATGGTGACAGTCTTGCGTGGCCTCTTGGTAGAGGCAAGTATAGTTAGTGAGTCAAGATTTGGATAAGTGAGGGTTGTGTTTGGTTACTGAACGTTGGGTGTCAATATAGAATATTTGGATATAAGTGGAAATTCAATTATCAAACATTTGAATAGTGAGGGATACCTGTACACAAGCATGGATACATAGGGGTCACCACCACACTATTCCTCTCTTTCTCATTAAGTATTGTACCCCTTTTATTTTATATCAGTCCAGTGTTTGTTCATTTATTTACTAATATTCTATGTTTTATGCAGTATTTCTCTACATATTTATCACTAAGTATTTACACCTTTTTATAATTTTATTATTGTTTATTCTCTCCACATGACCATAACCATGTTGCATAGTCTTCTTCTCTACCCTCATCTCCAGTGACTTTTTCACAACACTTTTCCTGAACATCTTCATTTCTCATATTGTGAACCTTTTTCATACTAATCATGCATCTTAAATTATTAATCTCAACTGCTAGACATGGGGCTGAGGCCTGGCCTTGGGCATATTTTGCAGGCCTCAGCCTTGGACCTCAAAAGTGGCCTTGGCCTCAAGGCCAGCTGACAGGGTTGGCACCCAAAAATACAAACACACAAACACAAACCCAAAAACCCAAACCCAAAACCCACAGGAATTTTCAGTGGGTTTTGGGGTTTTTGAGTTTTTGGTCTATGTTTATTTTAAAATAATTTAAATTTTTCCGATTGCTACATTGTTCAATTGTAGCTAATTAGAATGCTTTGGCATGTTGATTATTTCAAGTAAGCTGACTTATAAAACAGTTCTTAAATTAGGCAATGTGTAAATAAAGATTATGAAAAATTGAAAAGTTTTATTGGCCTTTTAAATGGTGTCCAGACTACAGACACAAATAGAGTATAGTAAAACTAATGAATGCTATATAAAGTATATATATATATATATATATATATATATATATATATATATATATATATATATATATTATTCACAAGTACAGTATTACTTGATTTTAAATGCTTATGAATTCTAACAAGCATCTCCGCCTTCTCTCCCCTAAGCCTATTTCTTAGCTTGCTCCAACTACAGTGCCCGCGAAAAGTATCCGATCACCCTTGAAATTTGTATTTTTTACATAAAAACAATGTTTAAATGTATACTAACCTTATATTAGTATTTTGTCATCTGTCCTTTGGTTTGGATGACTTGTTCTAGACGTTTTGGCATGGATTTAATCAAGTTTTGACAAACTTCCACTGATATTTCCTTGCACCATACCTTTTTGATGGCCTCTTGTAATTTTTCGACTGAGCCAGTGTCGTGGCATTCAACCTTATTTTTATTATTAGCCACAGATTTTCTATCGGATTGAGATCTGGACTATTACCAGGCCAATCCAAAATATCAAATTTATTGTCAGTAATCCATTTTGTCACTATTTTGGCCCTGTGACATGGTGCACCATCATGCATGTATGTTTTTGTCCTTTGGATTGCCATTGCCATTGGAAGTTTATCCTGTAGCATTGCTAATACCGTGCACCATTCATAGTTGTGTTCTTCGGAAGAAAATATAAGTTCCACGCCCATAGTAACCGAAACAACCCCAAACCATCACACTTGGAGGGTGTTTCATTGTCTTTAGGGTGTATTTAGGGTCCATCCTATTTGAGCCAATAGGCCGGCGAACCTTTTTTGGACAACTTCTGAATGTCAAAAATGTCGACTCATCGCTAAATAAAACCTTCCAGTCATCAACAGTCCAATGAATGTATTTTTACAAATGCGACACGTTTTTTACGCATTTTTTCATTAATGAACGGTTTCTTAGCAGCATGGCGAGAGTAATCCGAGTTTTTTTGGAGCCGCTCCTGGATAGTTCGTTCAGAAACACCAGATAACAAATTATTCATATTAAATTTTATTTCTTTCGCAGTTATTGTTGGGTTTTTCAATACTAAACGTTTCATAAGTTTGTCTGTTCGCGAATTTGTTTTTCTCGGTCTGCCAGATCGTTTTTTAGGGACTGGCGTGGTTAGGCCACCATTGTTCTTAGCCCGTGAAACCCATAAATTAACGGTACTTTGGGATATGTTTAATTCCTTAGCTATCTGTCTCTGTGATTTCCCACATGCATGCAAAGCAACAATAGCACCTCGACAATCACTCTTAAGTTGTTTTTTAGCACACATTATATATAAATTTTATTTACACCACTTCTGTAAAAAAAAAAAAATATCAAGAAATTTATACAAACAGTGAAATCTGACAAATTTGAGACACAGCCACCCGCAACGAAGGCTACCAGAACACTAATTTAGAATGCGTTGGATAGCTCTCATATCAGCGAGCAACCTCAAAGTTACCAGATGTCGCTAGAACAAATAGAAAGTGAATTACGTGTCTCTGAATATCAAGGGAAAATATTGTATTTTCTTGAGTGATCGGATACTTTTCGCGGGCACTGTATAGCAAATGTACTAGAGATTCTTTCAAGAGAACCAGAACTAGCAGCACAGCTTTGCAAATTTTTAATAAATGTTGCAAATCCTGCAGGCAAATTTTGACCCTTTGTTTCCTTCATCTCAACATACATCCACCACTTGTACCCTGTCATACTGTTAATAAATGAATCGCTAAACATATATCCTGAAAAAATACTATTGTCCTTCAATCTAAAAGAGCAATAACTTGAAAGTGACCTCAAAAACCCATCCAAAACCCATGGTTTTTTGGTTTTTTTATGAAAAACCCAGGTTTTTGCCAACCCTGCCAGCTGAAAAGTGGAAAGGCCTTGTGTCTTTGTTTTTTATGACCACTGTATTTCCTGAGTATATAAGTAAAATTATTATAACAAATTTTTCATTCTCAAATGAGATGATTGAAATAAAGAATAAATAATTGGTAAGTGAGGTTCTTACTATGCCATGTGTTTTTATTATTTTTGGTATTGGTAATTAAGATTTCTTATCCATTTTCTTTTGTTCTCCTCATACTAGACAATAGACATGTTTACATGCCAAAGCTTTTACTAATCTTTGGAAGAGCTTTAGGCCTAGGCTAGGTTAGATTGTTGAGCCTTCCCAAAGCATGGAGTATTGGAGTAGCTTATTTGTAAAAGATTTCAAAGTGAGTATCTGCACCCAGAGGTGCAAATATCGCATTCATTATTTGCATCCAAATATCACACCTGGGTGCAAATACCTTCAGCCTAACAATCTTAAGGCCTCGTGAGGTCTCCCCTAAAAGGCCTCAGCCTCAGCCTTGAGGCCCTTGAAAAATGTATGTCCTTGGCCTCAGCCTCATGGATTTCTGAAAGCCTCAGCCTTGTGGATTTCTGAAGGCCTCAGCCTCAGGCCAGGCCTCATCCCTAGACATGTCAACTGCTCTCCCTCTTGGCAATGAGTTATTATGACAAACAAGTGTCTTGCATCCATACATCAGTGGTGGCACAAATACACCAGTACAACCTTTTGTTGTATCTGCACTCAAGCACTTTCTTCTGATTATACTAGTGACATGCTTTCCCAGCTTCACTGTAGTTTCAAACTTTCAATGTACACCTTGTCAAACACAACCTTCACAATCTCCAAAATTATCTGGATACTCAACACTATTACATGCTGACTCTCCTATCTTACTCCCTTTTTATGTACATCAACAAAACTTGTCACTGCTCTCCTTAATTTAATCTCTGATTTACTCAAAAGCACCACATCATCAGTCAGTATGTATCAGATATGGCGGCTGTCAGTCATTCCCTTCCAAATTTGGATTTATTCCTCTTCATAGCATTTTTGTTTTCATCACTTTCATCTTATATATTTCCCCCTCCTTATATGGTATACATTAAACAGCCATGGTAACATTAACATTAATCTTAATCATGAACAAGTCCCTCAACTTGCTCTCAACTCTTACACAAGTACTTATGGAAAAACTATACACGCTAACAACATGGTATCATATGTGGTACCTTTATTTCTTAATTAAATATAAATTATTAATTAATTTAATTAAATATCTACAAAATTGCCTCAGGATTGGTGACATAGCCGATTGGGGATGAAATGATTGCCATACATATATAGAACCCATATGTAGGCATTGGGCCTGCATGACAACAAGAAAACCAAGTTTATGATCTCGTGTTCAAACTTTTCCACTGCCGACTCTGAAAATTACATCGAGAGAAGAGTCAACGACCTTTGCAAAATCAGCAAATGATAAAAATATGAAGATTATATCATATTGGCTTGCTCGGAGCTGTTTATGTTACAACGATGCTTTAAGCAAGGAAGATGTGCTTTGTCTCCCTATAAGTTCTGAGTGAAATCCTCTTGATATAAAACTTAATAACTATAAGAAGGATAGGCCTGTTCCTTCAGGTTTTTAAACAGTGACTGCCTATATTGGTTACATCGAGTCAACTCATTGTGTAGCTCCATCGTACCATGGCCCTACATCGAAAAATATCATCACGCCCTATATTGAAACAGAAGTGAGGCCCAACGAAGTAATAAGGTAAGGCAATTCCTTTCTTTACCATTAGGCAGCACAAATACCAAAGGCAAATAAACAGAGGTCCTTTGAAGACCTACATATACATAACTCTCTAACGGAAAAATATAGGGCTTTTGTTATTAACTCTCCACTGAAATCTGCTGGAAATTTTCAACGGATGAGGGTAATCAGGCAATCAACCCATAGCCCTATATAGTTTTTTCACATGGTGGCCTGTGTAACTGGGGAACCGATTTCTTTACCTTTACACTAACTGTAAACAAAGCCTTGTTCATTTAACAGGCTTAACTCATTTTAGGTCCTATAAAAGAAACCAATTTCAACATAATCCTATTTAGTAGGCCCACCTCACTTTACTTTACCTAATAGGCCTAACATACTCATACACTAAAGGCCTATTTCAAACACTACAATTTGCAATTTCAATATACAAAAAGCCTACCTCACAAAGTAGGCCCTACTCTTTACACTCAAGGCCTATCCTAACTAAAAACACTAAATTTATAATTCAACCTGTGATGTAGGTTATAAAATTTATTTCAGCAACTTAACTTACTCATAAGACTCATTAACATCACAAAATTAAACTCAAACCTTTAACATCAAAAAATTCAACTCAGAACTTTAACATCACAAAGACCTAAAGCAATTGCACGAATTCAAACCCACACCCACCTAACACATATTCTTAACCCTATTTTAAGTCCTATTTCACATATAGGCGCAACCTATTTTAAGTCCTATTTGACATATAGGCGCAGCCTATTCCCAGTCCTATTTGACATATAGGCGCAGCCTATTCCAAGTCCTACTTGACATGTAGGCGCCGCCTATTCCAAGTCCTGTTTGACATGTAGTCGCCGCCTATTCCAAGTCCTATTTGACATGTAGGCGCCGCCTATTCCAAGTCCTGTTTGACATGTAGGCGCCGCCTATTCCAAGTCCTGTTTGACATGTAGGTGCCGCCTATTCCTAGTCCTGTTTGACATGTAGGCGCTGCCTATTCCAAGTCCTGTTTGACATGTAGGCGACGCCTATTCCAAGTCCTGTTTGACATGTAGGCGCCGCCTATTCCAAGTCCTATTTGACATATACAGTAGGCATAAAACAGACAAGGCTTGATATAAGGACCTCAAATGCAATATTTGAGGAACTTTACTCAGCCAAATTGGTTAACCTAACACAAAACTCAAAAATAAAACCCTACAACAAAATACACATTTACACATACATACAGTATATAAATATATCCATACAGCTCCAAGCATCCAACTCTTCTTTTAAGGAAGAATCACACAACAGATTTCATCAACAGAGACATGCATTCCTTGCAAACAGATTGGATTCCTTCAAAACCCCAAACCTTCCAGACCTACCTGTAGGACACACAACATTTACTCAATCATAACTACGGGTATTGACTTCACTGGAGTGGTGAATCCAAGTTTTGAAGACCAACTGGATTCAGAGGAATGCAAAAAACACACACACACACACACAACACACACACACACACACACTGTACTCTTTCCATGTATCAAACACAACAACCTGTCTGAACATAACCAAGGATCGGAGAGTAAAAGCTTTTCTTGCTGCGCTCTGGTTCTGTGCACATAATTTTGTGCCAAAAAAATTATATGGTTAGACAGTGGCACATACAAACAAACTACTATAAAGGGTTTTATGGCCTACTTTGGCCATAGCCCAAACTACTATTTCAAGGGGTTGATGGCCTACCTTGGCCATAACCCAAATTATTCATGGCTGATGGCCTACCTTGACCATAACCCAAATTATTCGTCGCTGATAGCCTACCTTGACCATAACCCAAATTATTCGTGGCTGATGGCCTACCTTGGCCATAACAAATTATTCGTGGCTGATGGCCTACCTTGGCCATAACCCAAATTATTCGTGGCGGATGGCCTACCTTGGCCATAACCCAAATTATTCGTGGCTGATGACCTACCTTGGCCATAACCCAAATTATTCGTGGCTGATGGCCTACCTTGGCCATAACCCAAATTATTTGTGGCTGATGGCCAACCTTGGCCATAACCCAAATTATTTGTGGCTGATGGCCAACCTTGGCCATAACCCAAATTATTTGTGGCTGATGGCCTACCTTGGCCATAACCCAAATTATTTGTGGCTGATGGCCTACCTTGGCCATAACCCAAATTATTCGTGGCTGATGGCCTACCTTGGCCATAACCCAAATTATTCGTGGCTGATGGCCTAACTTGGCCATAACCCAAATTATTCGTGGCTGATGGCCTAACTTGGCCATAACCCAAATTATTCGTGGCGATGGCCTACCTTGGCCATAACCCAAATTATTCGTGGCT
Organism: Bathynomus jamesi; assembly: GCA_023014485.1. Lineage (NCBI taxonomy): Eukaryota > Metazoa > Arthropoda > Malacostraca > Isopoda > Cirolanidae > Bathynomus > Bathynomus jamesi. The sequence continues at coordinate 1,133,032 of JAJOZX010000484.1, forward strand.
GATGGCCTACCTTGGCCATAACCCAAATTATTCGTGGCTGATGGCCTACCTTGGCCATAACCCAAATTATTCGTGGCTGAACGCCTACCTTGGCCATAACCCAAATTATTCGTGGCTGACGCCTACCTTGGCCATAACCCAAATTATTCGTGGCTGATGGCCTACCTTGGCCATAACCCAAATTATTCGTGGCTGATGGCCTACCTTGGCCATAGCCTAAAATATTCAACAAGGGGCTGATAGCCTACCTTGGCCATAGCCCAACATTCGACAATGGGCTGATGGCCTACCTTGGCCATAGCCCTACATTCGACAATGGGCTGATGGCCTACCTTGGCCATAGCCCAACATATTCAACAGTGGGCTGATGGCCTACCTTGGCCATAGCCCAACATTCAACAGTGGCTGATGGCCTACCTTGGCCATAGCCCAACATATTCAACAAGGGGCTGATGGCCTACCTTGCCATAGCCCAACATATTCAACAAGGGCCTACCTTGGCCATAGCTCAACATATTCAACAAGGGCCTACCTTGGCCATAGCTCAACATATTCAACAAGGGGCTGATGGCCTACCTTGGCCATAGCCCAACATATTCAACAAGGGGCTGATGGCCTACCTTGGCCATAGCCCAACATTCAACAAGGGGCTGATGGCCTTGGCCATAGCCCAACATATTCGACAAGGGGCTGATGGCCTTGGCCATAGCCCAACATATTCGACAAGGGGCTGATGGCCTACCTTGGCCATAGCCCAACATTCGACAAGGGGCTGATGGCCTACCTTGGTCATAGCCCAACATACTCGACAAGGGGCTGATGGCCTACCTTGGCCATAGCCCAACATACTCGACAAGGGGCTGATGGCCTACCTTGGCCATAGCCCAACATACTCGACAAGGGGCTGATGGCCTGCCTTGGCCATAGCCCAACATACTCGACAAGGGGCTGATGGCCTGCCTTGGCCATAGCCCAACGTATTCGACAAGGGCCTGCCTTGGCCATAGCCCAACGTATTCGACAAGGGCCTGCCTTGGCCATAGCCCAACGTATTCGACAAGGGCCTGCCTTGGCCATAGCCCAACGTATTCGACAAGGGCCTGCCTTGGCCATAGCCCAACGTATTCGACGAGGGCCTGCCTTGGCCATAGCCCAACGTATTCGACGAGGGCCTGCCTTGGCCATAGCCCAACGTATTCGACGAGGGCCTGCCTTGGCCATAGCCCAACGTATTCGACGAGGGCCTGCCTTGGCCATAGCCCAACGTATTCGACGAGGGCCTGCCTTGGCCATAGCCCAACGTATTCGACGAGGGCCTGCCTTGGCCATAGCCCAACGTATTCAACGAGGGCCTGCCTTGGCCATAGCCCAACGTATTCGACGAGGGCCTGCCTTGGCCATAGCCCAACGTATTCGACGAGGGCCTGCCTTGGCCATAGCCCAACGTATTCGACGAGGGCCTGCCTTGGCCATAGCCCAACGTATTCGACGAGGGCCTGCCTTGGCCATAGCCCAACGTATTCGACGAGGGCCTGCCTTGGCCATAGCCCAACGTATTCGACGAGGGCCTGCCTTGGCCATAGCCCAACGTATTCGACGAGGGCCTGCCTTGGCCATAGCCCAACGTATTCGACGAGGGCCTGCCTTGGCCATAGCCCAACGTATTCGACGAGGGCCTGCCTTGGCCATAGCCCAACGTATTCAACGAGGGCCTGCCTTGGCCATAGCCCAACGTATTCAACGAGGGCCTGCCTTGGCCATAGCCCAACGTATTCAACGAGGGCCTGCCTTGGCCATAGCCCAACGTATTCAACGAGGGCCTGCCTTGGCCATAGCCCAACGTATTCAACGAGGGCCTGCCTTGGCCATAGCCCAACGTATTCAACGAGGGCCTGCCTTGGCCATAGCCCAACGTATTCAACGAGGGCCTGCCTTGGCCATAGCCCAACGTATTCAACGAGGGCCTGCCTTGGCCATAGCCCAACGTATTCAACGAGGGCCTGCCTTGGCCATAGCCCAACGTATTCAACGAGGGCCTGCCTTGGCCATAGCCCAACGTATTCAACGAGGGCCTGCCTTGGCCATAGCCCAACGTATTCAACGAGGGCCTGCCTTGGCCATAGCCCAACGTATTCAACGAGGGCCTGCCTTGGCCATAGCCCAACGTATTCAACGAGGGCCTGCCTTGGCCATAGCCCAACGTATTCAACGAGGGCCTGCCTTGGCCATAGCCCAACGTATTCAACGAGGGCCTGCCTTGGCCATAGCCCAACGTATTCAACGAGGGCCTGCCTTGGCCATAGCCCAACGTATTCAACGAGGGCCTGCCTTGGCCATAGCCCAACGTATTCAACGAGGGCCTGCCTTGGCCATAGCCCAACGTATTCAACGAGGGCCTGCCTTGGCCATAGCCCAACGTATTCAACGAGGGCCTGCCTTGGCCATAGCCCAACGTATTCAACGAGGGCCTGCCTTGGCCATAGCCCAACGTATTCAACGAGGGCCTGCCTTGGCCATAGCCCAACGTATTCAACAAGGGGCTGATGGCCTACTTTGGCCATAACTCAACCTATTCAAAAATGGTCATGGCCCCTCTTGGTCAGAGACCAAACTACAAAAGGGGTTTGTCTACTTTGGCCATAACCCAACCTATTCAAAAAATGGTCTTGTGGCTTCCCTTGGCCAGAGACCAAACTACAAAAATGGGCGTGGCCTCTCTTGGCCAGAGACCAAACAAAAGGGTTTTATGACATTTGGCCATGTGCCAAACAAGTTTTATGTCTCAGTCATGGGCCAAACTACAAAAATGGTCTTATGGCCTCCCATGGCCAGAGACCAAACAACACACAAACAGTACAGGATTCAAAGCCCCAATCCCTCCAGATCTACCTGTGGAGGAGTAACATTTACTCAACTAAAATTACGGGTATTGACTAATCTGAAGTGGTAGGAGGAGGAGGTTTGAAGACAGGACAAACTCTTTTAACCAAACAACACAACATGGAAGTACAGTACATTTCAATTAACTCACCAACGTAGAAGTCACTTTAAAACATAAATTGTTAACAAAACAAAACATGACAAAACTCCAAAACAACATTAGTAAACCATCATTTAAAACTGGTGACTTATAAAATTTACACTAATAATGAACAAAGTTAAAATGCTTAATAACTTTACTTTAATTCCATAAATTTCCTATACCTAAGGGGAGTCAAACTGATTGACATAACTTTAACTAAACTTGAGAAGTTGGCCTCTTGAACTTTTATATTTAAATAGGTCTTGAGTAACCTTTCTCTTCCTAAATTCCTACTTCATTCTTTTTAATCCATTTTACATGTTTTTACACAGTCAAAAAATTTTATCTATAACATACAAATTTTTCTTTGGCCCCCCACAGTATATGAAAAAACTATACACGCTAATAACATGGTATCATATTGGTACCTTTTTTTCTTAATTAAATATAAATTATTAATTAATTGAATTAAATATCCACAAAATTGCCTCGGGATTGGCAACATAGCCTATTGGGGATGAAATGATTCATACATACATAGAACCCATATGTAGGCATCAGGCCTGCATGACAAGAAAACCAAATTTATGATCTCATGTTCAAACTTTTCCACTGCCGACTCATGAAAATTACATCGAGAGAAGAGTCAACAACCTTTGCGAAATCAGCAAATAATAAAAATACGAAGATTATATTATATCAGCTCACTCGGAGCTGTTTATGTTACAGCAATGCTTTTAGCAAGGAAGATGTGCTTTGTCTTCCTATAAGTTCTGAGTGAAATCCTCTTGATATAAAACTTAATAACTATAAGAAGGATAGGCCTGTTCCTTCAGGTGTTTAAATAGTGACTGCCTATATTACATCGAGTCAACTCATTGTGTAGCTCCGTCGTACCACGGCCCTACATAGAAAAAGATCGTCACACCCTACATCGAAACAAAAGCGAGGCCCAACGAAATAATAAGGTAAGGCAATTCCTTTCTTTACCATTAGGCAGCGCAAATACCGAAGGCAAATAAACAGAGGTCCTTTGAAGACCTACATATACATAACACTCTAATGATAAAACATAGGGCTTTTGTCGTTAACTCTCCACTGAAATCTGCTGGAAATTTCCAATGGATGAGGGTATCAGGCAATCAACCCATAGCCCTATGTAGTTTTTTCACAGTACTGCCCACATAAAAACCTCTCACTACATTTAAGAATACATTTAAATACATGACACAATACATTTTAAGCACTTGCTACAATTTCTCCAAATACATAAATGCCATGTACACCTTTTTGAAAAACTATTGAGTCTTTAGTTATTGCCTGTTGTATAAATGATCTGCTGAAAATGTCCAATGGAGTTAATGCTTAGATGGCAGACAAAAGGCCTACAATTTTTCATTATAATTGTGTGTGTGTATCTTCAAAAGACCTTGTGAAGTTGTTTTTATCGAGTTACATTATTTTAGCTTTGGTTTTAAGGGGAACCCAGGCCACTGGGTTAAATTACTGTAGGCTATGTAGATACCCTACCTCTTGTTCTGTTGATCATGATGTACCAATTAGGTCTCACAGACCTCCATTATTATCAGTAGGCTTGTGCCTACTTTATTTTCTGTTGATGTTTAGGCCAATCTTCAGCCAAATGTGAGTAACATTTATTCTTAGTTACTTAATTTATTTAGGCCATTGCACCTGTAGTCTTTGGATAGGCCTACTCAGTCACTTTGTTTTCACAAATTTACATGGAACTTGAAGGGAAGTTTAAGCACATTCTCTCTTGCCTTTGAGCATTTCTTCCATCCAAGGTGACCTCCACAAATTCTTCCTTTGGTTGTTGTTTGCAAATGGAAAATTTCCTACATATATTTATATAGTTTTCATTGTTTTCTTGCTGCTGTTACAAAAAAACATTGTAATAGGTGGAAAGTTTTTAATATATTTTCAGAGGTACTCTTGTTGCTGACATGAAAAATTTTATATACATTTTATTCATTTTGTTGTTTTCAATGAAGGCCTAATGGCTTAATCTCTATGATAGTAGACCCAAAGCCTACATAATCTTTTGTTCTTGATATTTCCCATGGTAAATTTCCCCCTGATGGGCTTTACCCAAAAACCAAAGCATACATACAGGGAAGTACATAATGAAGTAAAAATATAATTCAAAGACATCCAGAGTTAACTCAATATATGCAGCTCAACACAAACCCAATTGGTACTCTGCCTCTCACCAAGTGTTTGTCAGTATGTCAGGGGTGACAATGATAATTGCAACATTTCTTTACATAACACTGTTACATTGTCTTCTCCCATTAAGCAATGTCCTTCACAAAAAAAAAATCTAGTAGAAATAGGTCAGGTGCCCTTAGGGCCACCTCTTTAAATCCAGCAGTTTGGGAATTGTTTATTTGGATATGTTTTCCGACACCCTATTCAAAATTTTTTATTTATTAATATGTTAACTTTGCTTATGTACTTGCACTTAAAAAGGACAACTGTTCCCAAATTTAATGATTGGCCTATATATTATATAGCCTACAACAAATATTTCATTTGAAGTTTTTGCCAAGGTTTAATAGCCTTAAAGTTTGGTTGTGTTTAGCTGTTGGGTTGATGAAGTTATCCACTTAGAGTTAAATCACCTAATTTCTATTTGAAATAGGTATGGTATTGGAAATGCTAACAACACTGCATTTCTTCTATTTTTTAATCAGATTTTCAGACTGAAGTTTCTGTGCATGACATATTGAAACTTAATTGCAATGGAATTATCACCCTTCGTTCAAGAAAAGCTTCTGCCAGGACACAAGTTAAACACTGTATCCTTGCACATTTTATTTTTTGTCAGCATCCTCACAATATATAATTAACCCATTTGATCATGAATAAAAGTGTATGGTAATGAAAATTTTTATACTGATTCATATTAATTGATAGCTTGTAAAAATATTTTAAGAATTTTTTCATATCTACACAAAAAATATAAATTTTTAGACCAGCTATGCATAATCATTGGTGATTCAGATGTAAAAATCTAAAGATAATAATAATAATAATAATGATGCAGCACAAAACCAAACTGCTGTTACATAAGCATCATCTGATGATATTTAAGAACAAAATAGTACAGAAAAAACTACCTAAATAAATTCTTTCCATGTTTGATATCAAATTATTTGAATGCAGTTACAGCACAAACTGCCAATGTGAGATGGCTCTGATGACTGATGGCAGCATAGTACCAAAACATGTGAAAATTAAGTGATGCTATCATGTAGACCAGTGGTCAGCGAACGTTTTTGGGTATTACCCCAAAATATATTTGAGGACACTCAGGACGTAAATTCGTAATATTCTAAAATTTAGAATAATGCCACATTTATGTAACAAAATAAAATAAAAATATACGAAAAAAAATATCAGCACAAAGTGTGTCTCATACCGCACGCATTACCCCCAAAAGTTTTAAATTTACCCCATTTGGGTAATTTACCCCTGTTCCCCGACCACTGATGTAGACTATTCTTCATAGTCATGCATGATTGATGGGTCAAAATGCTATTGATATGATACAGCATAGCCAAATATTTAATTATTCAATTAAGTCATCAGTGAGTGAAAAGATTAAAATGTAGGCCTAAATGCCTAGCTGCCTTCATTAATTGAGAATTGGAGGAAAACCAGATGTTTCAACAATACATTTCTTTATTCAACATCTTTGAAAGTTTTTCTTTTGAAAATATGAAAATTTACTTTCTAAAAATAATATACGTTGAGCTGATGCACATATGAAATTAGGATTATGTAGTAATGTATATATTTAAGATGCATATTAAAAAGTAAGTATTAAAACCTTAAAAATCTCATATTAAATGGTTAGAATGCGAGAAATTAATTAAAATATTTGTTGGAAGTTAAGATTGTTGATACTGAATCATGAATTGAAAACTCTTAAAGTTATTTATAACTTGCAAAATATAATAAAATTAAAATTTAATATAGAATTTTAATAACAATAATAAGCCTAACCAATAATAATTTAAAGTTTTAATTATGTCCTTGACCAAAAAAATTTGGAGGGAGCATATTGTCTGCTTTGTCCATTTATCACACTTTTTGTTTCTATGCTATAACTTTTAAACCCATTAACGTGGTTCATCACAAAATGATGTGGCTAGAGGTCAAAGGTCAAATTGAGGGCCATGTCATAACTTTTGAACCACTCGGCATAAATTGATGAAACTTCATATACATGTATCATAAGATTTTTTTTTTTTTTTTTTAGCAAAAGTCAGGTTGTTGCATTGTAGGTCAGCTTCACTAATGGACATTAGAAGTCAAATGGAGGTCTTCATCATAAGTTAATGAAATGTCATACACATACAGTATGTATCATCATAAGATGATGTGTCACGAGTCAGTGTTTCTTGCACTAAAGGTTGAGGTCACAAATATGGAAGGGGGGCACTTATGTCATTCCAACATAGTTCTTGTTTGATTCAATAATAATAATCATAACTTTTAACCCATTAACCATTTTAATTGTTTAATGTTTAGTGACAGTGTTGTAATACCACTACCAATAGTGACAGTTGCAATACCACTTCCTAGTGATCAACAAGGTTAAGCAACATTGGGTTTGGGTAGTAGTTGGATGGATGGCCATCCTCCACTTCCAAATGATGTATTGACCCATAATTTGAATCCTGTATGAAGGTACAGATCCCTTTGATCACACAAATTTTACTGTTAAGGAGGAGGTGAAAGAACCCCCAAAACACATGCTTGACTCATAACTTTTTAATTCAATGATTATCAAATTGAAAAATTTTAACAGTTCAGTTTACATATAGTATATATAGTTGCACATTGTTTTGACATTTTTGTTTTCTTGTTTTATATTACCATATCCAATGAAAAATTCATTTACATAGAAAATAAATATATAGGCATTCTCCACAATTACAGATCAATTGGTTCCTTGGAAACTGTTCATAAGGTGAAAATTTGTAAAGTGAACACAATTTTTCCATAGAAATTAATGTAATACAGGTTAATTCGTTCCTGACTCATCTCCCAAGATCTAAAAATTTATGAAAATTGACAAGTTTTTGCATTTTAAAGGAGGAATAAGCATACAAATATTAAATCCATTTCATGTTAAATATAGACATGAAAGCTACATTTAGATATTAATTTGAAGAAGACTTAGATAGACTTCCAGGGGAGTGCTCTCAGCTGAAATGGGAGGTTCACTTGTGGTCTTCCTGAAGAAAGAGTCCAAAGAAGTTTGTCTGGCCTTATTTCTCCTCTCTCTCAAAATCTCCTTATAGCATGCAGTGTTATTGTGGACTCCATTGGCAACTTTGCTGCTGCTTTCAAAGTTGGATTTGTAATTGCATGTTTTTGTAAAGTGGTCATTGATGTAAATTAGGGTTATTTGTAATTGTGGATTTTTGTAAAGTGGTCATTGATGTAAATTAGGGTCATTTGTAATTGTGGATTTTGTAAAGCAAATGTTTTCAAAGTGGTCATTGCCTGTATAGTTTCAATAAATTATTATTACTATTTATATGTTGTAAAAACATATAAAACATAGCTAGGGGAGTTTATCTTTTAAATACATAAAATAAACTTTCTTTTAATTAAACTTATACCTACTGGCTACAGCATAGGCTTAATAAATTTTTCAGCTTCCTTTATATTTCAAGGAAAACAAAGGAAAATATGTAGCATGTAAGATTTTATACTAATTATCAGGTCATCCCATAAGTAGTCATTTTTTTATGGTAGATTAAGTTTAAACTAGTCCTACTCGGTTTAAGCATAAATTTTCCGAAGGTTATATCTAAGAGATCTATCATGTTTCACTACATACTTTACAGACCTTGACCAGTGAAGATGTGTGTTTTGCTTTATGTGAACCCCTCATAAACATGGCAGTATCAGAAGAGCATATCAGGCATATAATGCTTTACAAGTTCAAAAAAGGGAATAGTGCTACTGAAGCAACGCGAAACATTCAGGATGTTTATGGCAATGATATTCTGCATGTGAGGAAATGTTAAAGATGGTTTCAAAAGTTTAGGAATGGTAACTGCTGTTTGACGGATGCAGCACACTCTGGATGCCCTGCTGAGTTTGATGATGACCTGCTGTTAGCCGCACTTGAAGAAGCCTGTTCAACAACTGTCGAAGAATTGGCCCAGAAACTCAATTCATCCCCATCCACCATCCATGACATTTGCAACAACTCGGGAAAGTGCCTAAGTTAGGTAAATGGGTGCCACATGAATTGTCGGTCGACAATCTGAGGGTGCGGGTAAACAGCATAGCTCTTCATTCCCGTGAACTCCAAGATCCGTTTTTGCAATGTTTAGTGACTGGTGATGAAAAGTGGATACTGTACTAGAATGTTAAGTGCCATCGACAGTGGGTTTGTGCCGGAGAACCAGCGACACCACAGCCAAAACCAAATCTTCACCCTCAGAAGGTGTTGCTTAGTGTTTGGTGGGATAAAGGTGATGTAATACACTTTGAAACCTTACCACACAACCAAACAATCACTGCTCAAGTCTACTGTCAACAACTGGATTGATTAAATACTGCACTAAAAGAAAAGGGACTTTCTTTGGTTAATCGGAAAGGAATAGTGTTCCACCATGACAATGCACATCCTCATACTGCTTGGATCACTTCTGCAAAAATTGAGGAGCTTGGGTGGGATTCACATGACTCCAGATTCCTGGGATCTTGGGAGCATTGCTCCAGTAAATTTGACCATGAGAAAAAGTAAATTTGGGTTTGGGTTTTGTTCATCCACTAGACGTTATGCAATTTTTTTGCGTATACGTTCTTGTACAAACCAATTTTTTTAAATTACAAATTTAGTTATTTTAAGTTTAGTTGGTAATTCCATATTTAACAATTATTTTTATTTTTTGTTAAGCTTCAATGTTTTGATAATTAAAATTTTATTAAAACTATATTTTTTCAATATAAAATTATCAGGATTGGACTATGTTCCATTGATCTCGGCCAGGTTTGATAAATTGGCCAGATAATTACTTGTGCAGTTTTAAGTAATCCACCATGACTCTAGAATTGAAAAGTTTAGTTAAGTTTAAACTTACTTTTACTTACTTTAACTTACCTACTTTTACTTACTCTTCCTTACTTTTACTAAGTTTAAAGCACTTACTTTTACTTACTTTCATTGTACTATATTTACTTACTTTTACTCATTTTTACCATACTATATTTACTAACTTTTACTTATTTTGTATTTTTTCAGGTAGTCAATAATCAATAATGGATCCTAATATTGATGAAGTTGGAGAGAAAAGTGAGGGTGTTAAAAGGGGTTACTTTTGTGGTCAATGCAAGAACAAATATTCAAAGAAGCAAAACTGGGAGGAACATTTTAATTCCAAAAAAAATATTTGTTACAATACAAGAGGTCCCAGAGTTTGGGCCCACAGCTTAGATATTGCAGTAAAGAAATACCAGGATGAAGTGCAGCAAAGAGATACGGCAAAGCAGTCATTTAGTTTGTTCACAAAATGTGCTAGTGCTAGACCTCAGAAAAATGAACCAACTTCATCAACTGCTAATCTAGAAAATGAAACTTTTTCACTAGATGTTTCACAGACTGAAGAAAGTGCTTCTCCTCCACCTAAGAAACAAAAGGTAAGTGAGGAATCTGCGCATCAGACTAACAAAACTGCTTTAGAGGAATTTGAAAATTCCCAAATCCAGAAGACATTGAATGCAATTTTGCACCTAACAAAAGAAACTCACCATGTGGTTAATAAAGAGAAGAGTCAAAATATGCCTTCAAGTTCAAGTGTTGCATCCAAATCTAATAAAGCAAAAAGCAACAAATTTGACATTTCCATAGCCCATTTAAGCAAGTGTAAATCAATACAAGAAATCCTGAACAATGATTTGATCAAATCTACATTCAAATTGGTGGAAGAAGGATCTAGGGCATGCTGATGATTCATTTTCAGTACCAAGTGATATAATGGAAAACATTGCAAATAGTGACACTAATATGCCTGATGTAGATATAGCTGTTGAGGATGAAGATGATGATAATCAAGAAGATATTGATGATGCTTCTGATGATAAAATGTTTACATTATATTGCATAGCTTGCACAGACCTCAAAGCATGTGCTTCAGACAAACATTCTAACATAAAAGGTTACTTCAATGTTAAAGATTTAACCTATGTATGCAAACAAGGAGAAAATCAAGAGAGATGGTTTAGAAATCTGAAAACCCACCTGAAGAGACATTTAATTAAACTTCAGTATCATCAAAGAGCTGCTGTTTATGAAGTGATGAAAACATCTTCTCGGAACACTACTAAACGCATAGAAGACTTATGTGGCAACATCTTATAATACATAATGAAAACAAACACTGCATGGGCTCTATATCCAGTACTTCTAGCTGTATTACATAGGTCAGGTTGTGAGGTTGGAAATTTGAATCATAGCACACATGCGTGCGAGACAATTTGTGAGCTATTAGATAATCAACTTAGAGAACAAACTGTAAAGTGGTTCTTAGAACAAACTTCAGTAACAATAACAGCTGACATTGGAACAATTTTGGGATTAAGCATGCTAGTTGTATTAGTTATAAGTGAAGAAGATAAGACTGTAAAACTTGCTGGGATAAATTTAGTACGCAGCAAATCAGGAGTTTATTTGGCCAATGAAATTTTTGATGTGTTGGTCTCCTAATCACTTGAAACTATCTGAAGAAGCAATTAAATCCAAGGTATCTGGAATGGTTGGAGATGGGGCTTTTTGTAAGGACAACGAGCCATTTAAAAACGAAATGAAAAAGTTGTTTGGAGAAAATTTCAAATTTCGATGGGACTTAATGCATCTTGTGAACAGAGCCCATGTTGATGCATTGAAGAAAATTTGTAAACTAAGTGAGCTTTTAGACTTTATTCAGAATCACTCTTCAAATCTGAGATCAGGCCTTGACTATACCAATATGGTTCTTGACAATATCATTGGTTTTAAGAGACCAAAACTCAAATCTGATACTCGCATGGTTAATTACGAATTTGATCAATTTGACAGATTTGTAGAAAATTGTTTTTTTTTTTATCATCCACAAGAGAAAGAAATTAGTGCCAAGTTCTATGTATTGATTTCCTATGTAATAAAGATTATGTTGCAAGTAGCTCAAAAAACCACAGTTAGTGCAGAATTTGTAGAAAATGTATTTTATAAAGAAGGAGGGAAAACTGTTATGTTAAGAGTGATGGAAACAATTTCCAAATTAGCTAATGGAGGAAATGCAAATGATGTAGTTTCTGAATTTAAGCACGATACCACAGGGCAGCAAAAGGAACTAACAGCTGAGGATTACATCCTAAATGAAGTTTACAAATACATCAAGAAACGTTCTGATTACTACCAGGTTGCTGAAGTTGCTAGACCATCCAGAACCAGATCTGAAAGTAGTTTTACAAAAGATTCAGTGATAAATTGGCTGACAGAATATATAGAACAGCTGTGGAAAGGAATCACAGAGAGATTAAAGCATTTTGATAAAGATGGATCAACTGCCTGGAGTGAAGCACCAGCTGAAGGGACATTCTCCATTCTTGGTTACATTGTTGAACACAAAGGATCCATTAAGCCATCTCATTTGACTAAGCTGTGCAGAATTGTGAAGGAGGGTCCAGCTCCAGGCACTAGATCTGCTGTAATGATCACACAGAAAGCCATTGATCAGTGGCCAAGCATACATGGCGGTAAATTCACAACAAATGCCTACATGCAAGGTCTAACATCGTCCACTGTTGCTGCTGCAATGAATAAATAAACTTAAGGTGAGTTATAAACTGTACATTATTGTATTATTATGTTTAGCTAAAACAATTTGTAATTGGTATGTCGTCAATTCAAGAGTTTACTATCATTAACCTATCTAGTGGTGTAAGGGAAAAAAAGTAAATTCAGAGCTGTGCTCCAGTAAATTTTTTCAAATCTGGAGTCATGGGTGGGAAAAACTTCCACATCCTCCATATTTTCCAGATCTTGCGGCTTCAGATTATCATCTCTTCAGTAATCTTCAAAACTATCTTGACGAGAAACAGTATACTTCTTTAGATGACTGCACACTGTTGCAGGGAGAAGGAAGAAATAAATAAAAAACCGTAACTTGGCTACTTCTTGATGATGGGAACAGGGAAAGTCCCGGGTGGTGAAGTTTTTCTCACCTCCACTGACTGTCACTGAGGGGCAAACGAGACTCCCACACTGCTGAACCAAGAAATGGACTCGACCCGCTAGCTATCTCCAAAGATTAACACTGTGTCTGAGTCGGGTCCACTTGAGAACCTAGAAAGCCCTGGCTTCAGGAAAGGTGTGTGCAATGTACACCCAGCAATACTTGAGGACCTCAGCTGAATATGGGCGTACATAACAAGCAAGCAAGATTTTAGCAGACTGATCATGAAGTAAACCAAATGTGGCTGGATGAAAAGAGCAGATATTACCCACTGAAATGTTTAATAAAGAGAATCTGGAGATATTGTCGATTCAAGGACCCTGGGTTGTACATCCTGTTTAGATGGATTATCACCAGTGCTACCACAAGAGAGGATATCAACTGCCTTGTGAAAGGGTTGTTTGAACCCTCTATAATGCTCTTGTCACAAGGAAATCCTTGAAAGTAACAACCCCAGTCTATAAGGACAAAGGCTGAAAAAAAAACTAGTTGGTAGAATTCTAAGGGTTTATTAGAAATTAACTTGAATTATTTACAAGAGCTAGGATGGGTTATGAGCTTGAGTCTAGACAAGGCTTAAGATCAAGAAACGGAAATCCAAAAACCCTGAAAGGGTATGCTATACAATGGTGCTTACAAATACAATGACAAAAATACTGGACAACAAAAATGGAATTTCCAGAGACGATAAAAAATTAACCTATGCTAGAATGGTACAATTAGACAACATAATAGACCTCACTGGACCTAATGTCCTTAGGTGCGATTGGATTGACCTCAAGTCTAGCTTATCTATTATAGTTAAGCCATGGAGAAGCAAAACCTGAAGCTATTGGTCTAGAAATACCTTAACCTGCACACCGTTATGCACAGGCAATGTCCAGTATCACAAGGCACTCTGTTTTTTCCTTGAATTTTCTTTTTCTTAACAAATTGAGTTGGCAGGCTAGAACTTGCGCAAGCCAACTGTGACTTTGAAAAATGAGCCTGTTTTCTAAAAATTGAAGGCAAAATTTACTGATACCAGAATCAAAAAACAAGATAAAAAAATTCCTCAAAATGGGTCTAAACAAAACTACTGAGCTAGCCACTCATTAAGCAAAACTAACTCCGTCAACATGGGGGTTACATAGTGGCCAATCCTGAAATGAGAAGAAAACAAGATGTTAGTCAAGACAACCCCACTACAACACCAGTCTTTGTATGTTTTTTGCCTCAAAACTGCCAGAATTTTATAAACATGGCATTGAAAAGCTTGTAGGACATTGGCAGAGTGTCATTGATTCTGATGGAAAATATATACTAGATTAAAAAGTTTGTCAAGTTTTTTTTTATCTTTCAAATTCCGATCTAAAAAATGACATTACTTATGGGATGACTGATAATTAATGTTAGGCCCAGGCCATAGGGCAGTTTTTCTCAACCATTTTTGTGCTGACAACCCTATTTTGGTAAAAAAAAATTCATGATCCGCCTGTCTTAAATGATGTAGCACCTACTTCAGCTACAAAAACAGCTCCTGAATTATTTCCTACATGATGCTAGAAGTTAAGAGGCAGATACTTAATCAGTTTAATGAAAGGGTGGTAGTGTCTGCCAAATTTGTGGGAAATCTATGCAGTAAATTGGTTGAATGTTCTAACAAGACCCTACAGTTGTCATTCATGTTAGAAGAATTGCATACATTTTGGAGAGTATGAAGAAGCGAGTATACAGAACTGGTGTCTGAGGTATTGAAAGTTTTAATTCCATTTGCAACCTCATATTTACATGAATTGGGCTTCTGATCAATGGTTGTAATCAATACAAAGCAAGGAAATTGACTGTCTGTGTGTTAATTTGTATTGTCTATATTTAGTTGAATACAAGAAGATTAACAGATGCAAATCAGACACATATATATCACTGGAAGACATAGATTAACAGCAGTGGTGTAGCAAGGGTTTGAGGCACCTGGGGGCAAAGGTAGCGAATGGCACCCCCTCCCCCCTCTCGAGGACTGCCAAAGGCAGCCTGAGTTAGGTGTTCCCTGGGAAAATTTTGACTACAAAGGGTCTATTTCATGCATCTGAGCCCTATTTTCAACTATTTTAAACACTGTATTTTCAAGGTAGATTAATAAGATTATCGATTATTTTAACCTATTTTATTTTACTACGTAAATCACTGTTTTCACAAAAATTTGTAAATAGTATACCAAAGTAATGAACAGAAACTTGAAAAATCAAATTTTGCAGAGATTCAGTTTTGCCTTCATCTTTTGGTTTTATTTTTATCAACAAAACAAGCATGTGGTAAGCAAATCATATTTGAATTTTCTGAGCTTTTACTGTAGCAAAATGGTCAATGACATAATCAATGTTGATGTTCTCAACATCTTCACGCTTGATGCTGAGGAGTGCCAATGCACTAAGCCTCGCTTGTCCCATCGAGGCTCTCTGGTATGACAAGATAAGTTTTAACTTGCTGAATTAGTGCTCACAACTAGCAATTGAAATTGTTATGGTCAACATGATTTATTGATTTAAATCACAACTCACAAGTTCGGAAAGACATTCTAATTGCCATACTGCATGATGAACTGAAGGAGCTCCTCTGCTTTTGAGATCTTAATGTCACAACCACAATAGTTTATATAGGACACTTAAGACAGTGGTTAACTGCTAGGCTGTTGGTTCAATTGGTTAAAGTTTGTGGCAATGCACATCATATTTCTATATTTTTGTCACAATTTTATTTAAT
Source organism: Bathynomus jamesi (assembly GCA_023014485.1). Classification (NCBI taxonomy): domain Eukaryota; kingdom Metazoa; phylum Arthropoda; class Malacostraca; order Isopoda; family Cirolanidae; genus Bathynomus; species Bathynomus jamesi. The sequence goes on from JAJOZX010000484.1 coordinate 1,149,061, forward strand.
ACACTTTTTTTGATACATTTGCTATATTAGCATGTATGTATCAATTTGTTTCTATATGTACCAGTTTTTATCAATAAAATTTTAAATTTAATTTTTTTTTACCAGAAATAAACATTATTATTACTACTATTATTAATACCCCTGTCCGTTGTGGTTATGATACATGTCCAAACTTACTCCTGGCTGTAGATGTAAAAAATGCAAATGTCATGCTAAAAAAATTGCTCTCAGCTGATTTGGCACCCCCCAAAAACCGGTGCCCAGGGCATGTGTCCCCCTTCGCTATGCCACTGATTAACAGTTAAGGTGATTATGACTAACAGAAAATAATTTCAACTGTAAAGCTGTTACAAAAGTTTTTTACTTAAAAAATGGTAATTCAAATCCAACTCGGTTTCAAGGAATTCAGATTGGTGATCCTCTATTGTATTAGCAAAATACCTACTTATTTTAGTAGTATGTCAGAATTAAAGTACAGGGGGTCCAAGAAAATAATTCAGAAAGTTACCGTATATTTTTCGTATTAATTAATATCTATCAATATATACGGTTGTTTACATTTCCAAACTCTTCAAATTTAGAACACTTCCACATGATGACCATCATTTGTTGTTTCTTTCCTGCATTTTTCTTGGATACTATTGATTGTAGGATATTCATCCTTACACCATTGGAAAGTCTCTTGTTTTGGGAAGATCCTAGGAATATTTATTTTTTCATTGACATTTGCGTAACTTTTAAATGAAACCAGATAGAGAAAAAGTTCAAAGAAGGAAAAATGTTCTTTTGGTCTGTTTAGGCAGAGTGGTGTAGTGGGGCATGTGGGAAACTTCAACCCATCAGTTTTTGGTGGGTTCCACTAGCTGAAATTTGAAGGTGCATGAACTACATACAAAAGTGCACTTGGCTTCCTGAGTACAGTCATCCCCATGACTCCAGATTTGAAAAAATTTACTGGAGCACAGCTCTGAATTTACTTTTCTTCCCCTTACACCACTAGATAGGTTAATGATAGTAAACTCTTGAATTGACGACATACCAATTACAAATTGTTTTAGCTAAACATAATAATACAATAATGTACAGTTTATAACTCACCTTAAGTTTATTTATTCATTGCAGCAGCAACAGTGGACGATGTTAGACCTTGCATGTAGGCATTTGTTGTGAATTTACCGCCATGTATACTTGGCCACTGATCAATGGCTTTCTGTGTGATCATTACAGCAGATCTAGTGCCTGGAGCTGGACCCTCCTTCACAATTCTGCACAGCTTAGTCAAATGAGATGGCTTAATGGATCCTTTGTGTTCAACAATGTAACCAAGAATGGAGAATGTCCCTTCAGCTGGTGCTTCACTCCAGGCAGTTGATCCATCTTTATCAAAATGCTTTAATCTCTCTGTGATTCCTTTCCACAGCTGTTCTATATATTCTGTCAGCCAATTTATCACTGAGTCTTTTGTAAAACTACTTTCAGATCTGGTTCTGGATGGTCTAGCAACTTCAGCAACCTAGTAGTAATCAGAACGTTTCTTGATGTATTTGTAAACTTCATTTAGGATGTAATCCTCAGCTGTTAGTTCCTTTTGCTGCCCTGTGGTATCGTGCTTAAATTCAGAAACTACATCATTTGCATTTCCTCATTAGCTAATTTGGAAATTGTTTCCATCACTCTTAACATAACAGTTTTCCCTCCTTCTTTATAAAATATATTTTCTACAAATTCTGCACTAACTGTGGTTTTTTGAGCTACTTGCAACATAATCTTTGTTACATAGGAAATCAATACATAGAACTTGGCACTAATTTCTTTCTCTTGTGGATGATCAAAAAACACAATTTTCTACAAATCTGTCAAATTGATCAAATTCGTAATTAACCATGCGAGTATCAGATTTGAGTTTTGGTCTCTTAAAACCAATGATATTGTCAAGAACCATATTGGTATAGTCAAGGCCTGATCTCAGATTTGAAGAGTGATTCTGAATAAAGTCTAAAAGCTCACTTAGTTTACAAATTTTCTTCAATGCATCAATGTGGGCTCTGTTCACAAGATGCATTAAGTCCCTTTGAAATTTTCTCCAAACAACTTTTTCATTTCATTTTTAAATGGCTCGTTGTCCTTACAAAAAGCCCCATCTCCAACCATTCCAGATACCTTGGATTTAATTGCTTCTTCAGATAGTTTCAAGTGATTAGGAGACTTCAACACATCAAAAATTTCATTGGCCAAATAAACTCCTGATTTGCTGCGTACTAAATTTATCCCAGCAAGTTTTACAGTCTTATCTTCTTCACTCATAACTAATACAACTAGCATGCTTAATCCCAAAATTGTTCCAATGTCAGCTGTTATTGTTACTGAAGTTTGTTCTAAGAACCACTTTACAGTTTGTTCTTTAAGTTGATTATCTAATAGCTCACAAATTGTCTCGCACGCATGTGTGCTATGATTCAAATTTCCAACCTCACAACTAGTGATGTGAGTCGTTTTTTATTGTGTCGTTTTTTTTGTTTTTTTTGTCATTTTTTTGTTTAAAACGAAGGTAGTCTTTTTTTGTTTTTTATTGTTTAAACTTATTCCATATTTTTTTCCTTTAATCTAATAAGTATATTAGTATTACCTATAATTTACTATACTACCATGTATACGGTTATACCTAGTATATATACTATATAGTCATCTTTTAGAAAAATTGAATCACGCAAAAAGTATATAATAGAAAGGAAAAACAAACCCTCATTTTTTATATGTATATATATTTTTAACTAGAACATAAAACATTCTTCCTCGTTTCAAACAATATACATAATTGTGATTGGCAAGAGTACCAGTATATATATTCCAGATAGAAAAGGAAAATATTCACCTTTTTTTGAACCTTTTTGTTAACCTACATTTCCATGGAAGAATCATCACTAGATTGGGTAGAGCATATATGCTAGTTTCAATATCACAGGTACTGGTATAATATCCATAATACTGGTATAAAACAATAGATATAATTGTGATTGGCAAGAATACCAGTGTGTGTGTGTGTATATATATATATATATATATATATATATATATATATAATATATATATTTAGTAGAAATCCAATGACAAGGAGAAATGTAAATGCCATGAAAAGTCTTCTTTATTGCGCAACGTTTCGAGCAATACGCTCATCTTCAGGCTGTTTAATAACAATGTGAAATTAAAATCAATATTGAATGAAAAACAAACAGAAATTTCTATAACCTATTCGTAAAGACAAATTTTAAAAGACTGAGAAAAGAGGGTTAAGTTCTAAGTTATACAGATTTACATATCAAAATTAAGAAGTTATTTTAAATACATGTAGTAAATGTGAAATTAATACACTGGAAAAATTACCAATAGTACACTGGAACAATGGAGCTATCTACCTTACACAGCAGTATCCGAGGCGACTAATTTGAGCAGAGGAGACGGGAATGAAAGATGGCGAGGGAGATAGGGGAAGGAGGGATTATAAGGAATTGGGGAAGGAGGAGGGATCATAGCAGATTGAGAGGGACGGACGATGAGTCAACATTCAGACTAGGGGACAATGCTTTAATGAAAAGGGATTCTAAAATTCTTAGTGAGTTGGGACAAGTATTACAACCAAGAATTTTAAAATTGTCTAAAGTGACATCAATTTGCATTTGATGCTATGTTCACGTATGCTGGAGGCTTCCTTAGTTTTAAAATTTTACCTGTTCGGCCACTTATTCCCATATGCGAATAAAATCTAGCCCTGAGAGAGCGAACAGTGCTGCCGATGTAATTCCCAAGGAGACACCTAGGGCAGGTAAATAAATATACAACACCGCTACGCAACGAGTCAGGGGTTCGATCCTTCGCTGAGAAAAAGCTACCTAAAGACGTTTTATTAATAAATATGATGCGGAAATCAGTATGATAAAAAAATTTCCTAACAATTTTGTAAATTTAAGCTTAAATTCCTTATTCAAGGGACCCATTTCAGGTACCAAGAAATATTTTATATCCTTCGGCACTGTAATACATGGAAGTTGAGGGCTATAAACATTATTTAAGAAGGATCTAATTAGTTTGTCTACATATTGAACAGGAAAACTATTATTAGTAAAGTATGATCTTAGATTATTAAATTCATCATTAAGTAAGGTAAAATTAGAGGTCAAATTATATCCTCTGAACAGGAGAGTTTTAATACAAGACATCTTATAGTTGAAATCAGTAAAACTAAAAAAATTCATGCCCAAACCAGTGAAAGTGGGTTTCCTATAAACTGATGTAGTAATAGAATCACCGTTTTTCGAAATTAAAAGATCTAAGAAGGGGAGGGAGCCATTTTGCTCAGTTTCCATTGTATACGTTATATTGGGGTGCAAAGAATTTAGGAAGTTAAAGAATTGTTGCGCTTGTACCGCATTATCAAAGACTGCTATCGAATCATCAACGAAGCGTCGATAGAAAATTGGCTTGAGATGAGTGGGAGATTGTCTAAAAATTACACTTTCTAAATGAGTCATAAAAAAGTCAGCTAGCTGCTAGCTGACAATTCTTTAACTTCCTAAATTCTTTGCACCCCAATATAACGTATACAATGGAAACTGAGCAAAATGGCTCCCTCCCCTTCTTAGATCTTTTAATTTCGAAAAACGGTGATTCTATTACTACATCAGTTTATAGGAAACCCACTTTCACTGGTTTGGGCATGAATTTTTTTAGTTTTACTGATTTCAACTATAAGATGTCTTGTATTAAAACTCTCCTGTTCAGAGGATATAATTTGACCTCTAATTTTACCTTACTTAATGATGAATTTAATAATCTAAGATCATACTTTACTAATAATAGTTTTCCTGTTCAATATGTAGACAAACTAATTAGATCCTTCTTAAATAATGTTTATAGCCCTCAACTTCCATGTATTACAGTGCCGAAGGATATAAATATTTCTTGGTACCTGAAATGGGTCCCTTGAATAAGGAATTTAAGCTTAAATTTACAAAATTGTTAAGGAAATTTTTTTATCATACTGATTTCCGCATCATATTTATTAATAAAACGTCTTTAGGTAGCTTTTTCTCAGCGAAGGATCGAACCCCTGACTCGTTGCGTAGCGGTGTTGTATATTTATTTACCTGCCCTAGGTGTCTCCTTGGGAATTACATCGGCAGCACTGTTCGCTCTCTCAGGGCTAGATTTTATTCGCATATGGGAATAAGTGGCCGAACAGGTAAAATTTTAAAAACTAAGGAAGCCTCCAGCATACGTGAACATAGCATCAAATGCAAAATTGATGTCACTTTAGACAATTTTAAAATTCTTGGTTGTAATACTTGTCCCAACTCACTAAGAATTTTAGAATCCCTTTTCATTAAAGCATTGTCCCCTAGTCTGAATGTTGACTCATCGTCCGTCCCTCTCAATCTGCTATGATCCCTCCTCCTTCCCCAATTCCTTATAATCCCTCCTTCCCCTATCTCCCTCGCCATCTTTCATTCCCGTCTCCTCTGCTCAAATTAGTCGGCCTCGGATACTGCTGTGTAAGGTAGATAGCTCCATTGTTCCAGTGTACTATTGGTAATTTTTCCAGTGTATTAATTTCACATTTACTACATGTATTTAAAAATAACTTCTTAATTTTGATATGTAAATCTGTATAACTTAGAACTTAACCCTCTTTTCTCAGTCTTTTAAAATTTGTCTTTACGAATAGGTTATAGAAATTTCTGTTTGTTTTTCATTCAATATTGATTTTAATTTCACATTGTTATTAAACAGCCTGAAGATGAGCGTATTGCTCGAAACGTTGCGCAATAAAGAAGACTTTTCATGGCATTTACATTTCTCCTTGTCATTGGATTTCTACTAAATATTAAATTGAAGCTCTGTAGAAGCAACCCGCATAATTATATATATATATATATATATATATTTTCCAAATAGAAAAATAAAAAAAAATATAAATATTCATCTCTTTCTTTAACCTTTGTGTTAACCTAATGCTGTTTAACTTTCATTATCTGATTCTATTTCCATTGAAGAATCATTATCACTAGATTGATTAAAGCAAATAGTTTCAATATCACAGGTACTGGTATTTATTGCAGATTTGGATGTTGATGAAGCCAATGTAGCACCATGTTTTACTTCACTTTCTTGGAATTTTGCATTTTGGGATATAAATACTAGCTTTGCTGCTCTGTCTGTGCTTAATTGGTTTCTTTTGGCTGTATGGATATTACTGTATGTGCTAAATGATCTCGGAGGTAATGAAAGGGCGAAATAGAGGTGTATGCGTTTGTGTAGGTATATATGTGAGTATGCATGCGTATGTATCTGGAATTCTGGATGTATGCATGTGTATTGGGTATACAATAGATATAAATGTGTATATAAGTATTTATGTATATATTGGTATATATGTATATGGGTGTATGTGTATGTATATATATATATATATATGGATGGTCTCGTGGGGGGGGGGGATATGTCATCGCGGGTCTAAAGGATAGTTAAGTGGGAGATTCAAAATCCGAGGCATGGATGGGAGAGTCCTGGGAAGGTTGGACAATGGGCAGTCAGCTCCCAGCCAGTGTTCTCGCAAGTTTAATGGATCTCAAGATACAAGACTTTCAGTGCAAGAAAGAGGCCAGTTTTTTCTGTAAATAGGCTGAAAAGGACATTCTATACTGGTACCATATGGCCTATTTTATTATTTATTTATTTATTTTTATAATATATATCATTGCAAAAGTATACCTTATAATTAAATTGGCAATATCTATATTAAAAAAAAAAAAAAAAAAAAAAAAAAACAACAAAAATGACAAAAACAACAACAAAAAACAAAAAAACCGGTTTTTTTACATCACTACTCACAACCTGACCTATGTAATACAGCTAGAAGTACTGGATATAAAGCCCATGCAGTGTTTGTTTTCATTATGTAGTATAAGATGTTGCCACATAAGTCTTCTATGCGTTTAGTAGTGTTCCGAGAAGATGTTTTCATCACTTCATAAACAGCAGCTCTTTGATGATGCTGAAGTTTAATTAAATGTCTCTTCAGGTGGGTTTTCAGATTTCTAAACTATCTCTCTTGATTTTCTCCTTGTTTGCACACATAGGTTAAATCTTTAACATTGAAGTAACCTTTTATGTTAGAATGTTTGTCTGAAGCACATGCTTTGGGGTCTGTGCAAGCTATGCAATATAATGTAAACATTTTATCATCAGAAGCATCATCAATATCTTCTTGATTATCATCATCTTCATCCTCAACAGCTATATCTACATCAGGCATATTAGTGTCACTATTTGCAATGTTTTCCATTATATCACTTGGTACTGAAAATGAATCATCAGCATGCCCTAGATCCTTCTTTTCCACCAATTTGAATGTAGATTTGATCAAATCATTTTTCAGGATTTCTTGTATTGATTTACACTTGCTTAAATGGGCTATGGAAATGTCAAATTTGTTGCTTTTTGCTTTATTAGATTTGGATGCAACACTTGAACTTGAAAGCATTTTGACACTTCTCTTTATTAACCACAACAGCTTGGTGAGTTTCTTTTGTTAGGCGCAAAATTGCATTCAATGTCTTCTGGATTTGGGAATTTTCAAATTCCTCTAAAGCAGTTTTGTTAGTCTGATGCGCAGATTCCTCACTTACCTTTTGTTTCTTAGGTGGAGGAGAAGCACTTTCTTCAGTCTGTGAAACATCTAGTGAAAAGTTTCATTTTCTAGATTAGCAGTTGATGAAGTTGGTTCATTTTTCTGAGGTCTAGCACTAGCACATTTTGTGAACAAACTAAATGACTGCTTTGCCGTATCTCTTTGCTGCACTTCATCCTGGTATTTCTTTACTGCAATATCTAAGCTGTGGGCCCAAACTCTGGGACCTCTTGTATTGTAACACATATTTTTTTTGGAATTAAAATGTTCCTCCCAGTTTTGCTTCTTTGAATATTTGTTCTTGCATTGACCACAAAAGTAACCCCTTTTAACACCCTCACTTTTCTCTCCAACTTCATCAATATTAGGATCCATTATTGATTATTGACTACCTGAAAAAATACAAAATAAGTAAAAGTTAGTAAATATAGTATGGTAAAAATGAGTAAAAGTAAGTAAATATAGTACAATGAAAGTAAGTAAAAGTAAGTGCTTTAAACTTAGTAAAAGTAAGGAAGAGTAAGTAAAAGTAGGTAAGTAAAAGTAAGTTTAAACTTAACTAAACTTTTCAATTCTAGAGTCATGGTGGATTACTTAAAACCGCACAAGTAATTATCTGGCCAATTTATCAAACCTGGCTGAGATCAATGGAACATAGTCCAATCCTGATAATTTTATATTAAAAAAATATACATTTTAATAAAATTTTAATTATCAAAACATTGAAGCTTAACAAAAAATAAAAATAATTGTTAAATATGGAATTACCAACTAAACTTAAAATAACTAAATTTGTAATTTAAAAAAATTGGTTTGTACAAGAATGTATACGCAAAAAAATTGCATAATGTCTAGCGGATGAACAAAACCCAAACCCAAACTTACTTTTTCTCATGGTCAAATTTACTGGAGCAATGCTCCCAAGATCCCAGGAATCTGGAGTCATGGTCATCCCTCACTTAACAAAGGGGTTACATTCCTAAAAAGCCTTCGTTATGTGAAAATTTGTTAAGCAGGACCTAATTTTCTATTGTTTTATATGTGAAAAATTCAGTTTGGTTCTTAGCACACTTTTTTTTGATAGCTCTAATATAAATAGAGTGGGTAAAGTTCACAGAAATTATCTTCGTTGGATTGGATAATGATGTTGAGCTTGGACATTTTGATGCCATGCTATATATATTGGGGTTACAAAATAGAAAAAATAACACTTCGTAGAATGTCACTTTCATTATGAATGCAACAAATGAGAACGCACAATGAACACTAATGCTGCAAAAGTGTGTTGCGGGCATGGTGGGAGACCGTGTGTTGGGTGGGGGAGAGAGCTTGCCTGTGTTGTGGGAACTGCCAATGTAGTGCGCCATGGATTTAAAAAATCTTCACCTTTGTTATAGCGAAATTTCCTTTGTAATATTAAAAAATCTTCACTTTTGTTATAGCGAAATTTCCTTTGTAATATTCAAAAGTAGTATTAAATAAAAACCTTTGTTGTAATGAACCTTGGTTAAGTGAGGGGTGGCTGTATATGTTTTATTGTTAAATCATGACATGGTTCTTTTAGTTTCATGTGAAAAACTCTTGCAGCAATATTTTGCCTATGTTCTGGTCTTTGATGAGCTTCAGTGATTTCAGTCCATCTTGGATTGCAAGTAGGCCTAAATGTAATGAATAGATCCAGCCTCCCAAATTTTCTAACAATTGCCATAGCATCTTGATAACTCTGAGCACTGCATTGTTCTCAGGCTGCTTTGACAAAGATATTAATTTGACTGCAGATGTTTCATATTTATATTCCTAATCCTGTTTTTTACACATAGATAGTTTTATGTAGCTTTTTCTAGAGTGAAAAGTTTTGATTCTGTCAAAGTCTTTGGTGAAAGAACAACTAGAAATCCTGTATTTAAAGTAGTAATGTTGTAATAAAGATAATAATTCTACTGCAAATGTTTTGTGGGTCTGCTAGTAATATAATAATTTATCAGTACATACAAAACATTACCTGTAATAAGGAATGATAAAAACAAAAATTATATGTACTTTAGCACTTGCCTTAAAGATGAAGAATTTAATTTTGGGAGAGCTCTGCCACTGGGGAGTGAGGACTTTTTGAAGGAGAGCATAAAACATTTGAGGAAGATCGATCAGCCTCATCAACAACAACAACAACAACTTGAACTGGTTTGAAGGAGGATGAGAGTTGAGGCTGCTTGGCTTTCTTCTTTAAGTCCTTGTAGATCTCTCTATATAGGGAGCCAGTGCTGCCTCAATTTCTATTGAAATTTTAGCTCATCTCCATAAATGGGTCAATATCTTTAGCCTCCACACCTGACTCTATTATCTTAATCATCATTGCTATGGTGCTGCCTTTGCTGTAAGACCTAGTTTCTCAGGCTCTTTTTCACTGTCCTCATCATGCTCACTTGATTGAATCAATTTTGAGTTCCTTTTCTGTAAGCTCCTGCTGATGGGACTTCAACAGTTCTTCAGTTTCTTCCTCCTGAATATCCTCAAAGCCCTCTCCTTCAACATTTTTGGCCAGTTGGACAATTTTTGAGACTTCATCTGTAACTAGGAAAACCTTGGAAGTCACTGCTACCCTGATTATAATTTGAAAAACTCCAATTCACAAACTCACAAATGGTGGGGGTTTCCAGTTTAATGATCAAACTACAGTAACCTCTCACCATTCACGGGGGTTATGTTCCTGAAACCCCCTGCAAATGGTAAGTAAATAAAGTAATGGAAAGAATAGGGTTTGGCTCCCACACCCATGAGAATGGACCAAAGTGCAAAATATTTTACTGTACTACCCTGCAGCAACCATCAGACATAGAAACAGACAGAGTGAGAGAGAAAGAAAGAGGAAACAAAGAGAGAGAGAGAATTTTATTAAATTTTATTTAACTTACCATTAATGATGTAGCAGACAAATTTAAGATGATGGAGTAGGAAGAGGCTGGCTTCAGGAATGCTGTGATTTGAAGCTGCCTTCCTTTCATTTTTAAATCTTTATAAATTTCTGCTACCATACCACAGAGTCAGATCTTCTCTTGAAGTTGATGACCCTTTCCATGACTGGATCAACCTCCATTACCTTCTCCTTTAGTTGGTCTGCCATCTTAAGGATCTCCAATAATGCCTTTGCTGTTAATTGTGGTTTCTCATGTTCTGTATCTTCATCACACTCATTTGATCGCACAAGTTCCACAAGTTCCACAAGTTCCACAAGTTCCACAAGTTCCACAAGTTCCACAAGTTCCACAAGTTCCACATTAGTTAGTTCTCCCTGGTAGGGCTTAAGCAAATCTTTCACTTCTTCCCCTTATATGTCTTTGAATCCCTCCACACCAAGTACCAGTAAATCACGCGCTTCTTTAAAAGTTGACACCCTATCAGATGTAAATTCAGATTTAGAAGAAAGTGATGTACTGTCCTCTTCCTCTCTAAACAGTGAGGGAGAGTTTCACGAAGAAGCTAAAGGAGATCTGGATAAGATTCTACCATTGCTTGATGTAACACAAGTTAAGAAAAGTAAATACAGTAATCTTAAATATTAAGTTTTAAAATAGTTAGGTAATGCTATCCTGCCCAATGCATTGAGCTATCATAATACCACATTTATGAAAGAGTATGTTGATTCAAAGGGTAAAATATGCTTTTCTTTCAGAGGGTTTGTCAAAGGCTAGAAAATCATCAATGGCTGAGACCAAGTTTGTAAAGGCATCAGGAAACAAAGTGAGAAAAAGAAATCAAAAGTGGATGACAACAGTTTGAGTACCTATGACCTTGGGGCTAAAATTATCATCAATACTGCTTGTATCCTAGTGAAAAATAAATAGCATTCATCACTTGAACTTATAAAATAAATAATATAGCTATATTACTAACTGGTCAAAATAAATATTAAATTACAGGTACATATTAGTATTCAAGACTCGAATAAAAGAATTATGATTTACAGGACTTATTATATGAGGTTCTCTATTTATAGACATGCAGGACTGATGCGCAAACCCTTAAGAATACCTTCAGTGAGACAAACTACAAGAGGAAGAGCCAAATACTGACTCTGTCACCATACACTATTTCCAGAACAGCATCTTTCTTCAATACATCCAGAAGAATGGTTTCAACCAGCTGTTGACTTAGGAAGAGTATGATATATTGCCAGAAGTTCCACACATCAGCAAAGGTCAGTCAGGTGATCACAGAGAAAGAAAATGCAGAAGTTTGTGTTTTCTATGAATCAGATGAAATAAGCAGAATTTGCCCAGGTAAGAAAGATTATCTAACTATAAGGAATGATCAAGGAGACCAACAATTGAAATAAAAACAATTTGTTCTTGGAAATCTATGAGAAATCTTCATAGCATTCAAAGGTAATGAGACTAACCCCAAAATTAGCTTCTCTTCATTTTCTGCACTGTGACCCAAGTGGTGTTTATTGACAGGAGCTGGAAGGACACACAGGGTATGTGTTGGTATATATCACCAGAATCCAAAGCTACAACTCTTGGCTCTAGGAGAAAAGGGACTCTATATAAGAATCTCATTGACTATGCTGCTTGCAACATTGAAAACAGAAATTGTATGCTCCAAGAATGTGTATGGTGTCCAGGTGGAGTCATCATCATTGCATTTCTTGACAGATTGGATTCTGTTGAGGATGCAGCAGGCAACATAATTACTTACAAACAATGAATTCAACAGACAGAACAACCCTTGTTGATGTCAGTGAGCCTCTAGAAAATGATCAGAGTTCTTTGGCAAAGAGTATTTGTGTCCTAACAAGACATACTTATGTGTCTGATGCACAATCAACATTTCTTAAAAACCTTAAAGCCAGTCTCGTATTAAATGATGGCATCCTCCAAGGAGACTTGCTTCTTTGAGAACTATTCATTTATCGTGCAAGATGCAGCTCAAGGTTTCCATTGGGAAAACAGTCGAACAACAGTCCATTCCTTTGTGTTCTATTACAAACCTTGTGTTAATAGTCAACTTCAAGTTAAAAGTTATTGTTTCATTTCTGATGAAATGAAACATACTACTCAGCTTGTCTATGCATTCTTGAAGCAACTCATTCCTATGCTCAAAGAAGAGGCCCCACACCTCCATAGATTCATTACTTTACTGATGGGTGCGGAAGACAATATAAAAATAAATATAATTTTACCAATCTGTTTCACCAGAAAGATGATTTTGGGCTGGATGCAGAGTGGCATTTCTTTGCCACTTCACATGGCAAAAATGCTTGTGGTGGAGTTGGAGGTATGGCCAAATGAATGATAGCAAAAGCGAGTCTTCAGCAACCTCTGAATGGTCAAATCCTTACACCATTTGACATGAGGGTTTTGGAAGAAAAAGAGACCATCACAAAATTTCTGTACTTGCCAAAAGAAGAAGCCCAGGAAACAACAATGTTTTTGGAAGAAAGATTTTCAAATTCAGTAACCATCCCTGGCACTCATAAGCTTCATAGATTTGTACCTTTAAGTCATACACAATTGGGGGTTGGTGAAATTAACTTAACTACTTTCTGAAATTGTTAAAAAGTTGGTAATTTATGAATGCAGATGATAAATGAGACAAAAAAAATATCTACACTTATTTTTGCATTAAATGAAATTAGATCCTCAAAATACACTTAATACCTATTATCATATGAAATTAAAACCACAAAAATCACCATTGTTTAACCTATAAGACAATATTGATGGTCAATAAGATTATAAACTTTTAAAAAAATAGTTATAGCTTTATTTTTTATTAAGAATTTTTTTGTATCAGTGAACTTGGTCATTCAGTCAATTATTATTTGGTCATAAAGGTCAAATTTTTTCTAATTTAACTACCTTTTATTTTTATTGCATTTCTGGGTTCTACACTTCTTTCTCAGTAAAAAATATAGAGTTTTATGGATCTATGACAATTATTGACCTCACTCTGACCATCCAAAAATCTCAATTTGACTTTGACCTTGATTTTGCTGACCTTCATAACTCCTGAGCCAATGGTCATACAGAGCTGAGAGTTTGCTAGATGAATTCCCCATATAAACTAACCTTGTACACCAAAAATTAGCAAAATCTGAGATGGAAGGGTGCCAAGCACTAACCCATCTGTCCTGGAACTACTCAAACAGGAAATTTAAATATATTGGTTATCAGATATTTTAATACCAATTAACGAGTAAAATACTAGTAACCGCTTACTAATACTGATTAATCTCTATTTATTTATTGATTTTATTTGCTGGTTTGAACCTCATAAATTTGATATCTGATTAAGTTTGAATCTGCTTCTGGCATTATAATGAAATATGGAATGAAAAATACTCTCTCAGATTTACAGCAGATTACTATTTGATCTCTAAATTGTTTGCTTTCATTAATTGTATAGCTTCATAAGTATAGCCACCATTTAAATTTTAAAATGAATACCTTAACGAGTGATGTAGGTAGTTGAAGCTGGTCTTGTGGAGAGTTTCACAAAGACGACAAGAGTTGTGGCTTTGATTGAGTCAACTGATCCTGGTGGAGGAGGAAGTCTTCAAGCTCTTCTTATCTACCAGACTGCTAGAATACCTGTCCACAGTGCTATTGATTTGCAACTAGATTTGGTCATCCCCGTGGATGTTAATCTTAGATGTGAAATTGGTATGCAAATAATCCTGTGATTATAGCTTGATAAACGTTTTCTAATAATGATACTTTTAGTTGTTGTAGTAGCTCCTAAACTTGATCCTCCTTTCCTTTGCTACAGACCTTTCCACTCTCTTCCTTCATTGTAACTCATACTACTACTACTGTTAATGCAAAATATAAACCAAACAGAATCCCAAGTACTGTTACTATGTGGTTGATCTTTCTAAATGTTTGTATTTCATAATTAGTCACTTTTTTTTTTAGCAGCAGCTTGAAGCTGACCCTAAATGTGTATAGTAACTAATATTTCTGGTTATGATTTTGCTTCAATTCCTTAATGTAGGGTACTACTATTACTTATATCCTGCATAACTGTGTAGCCTACTTTTTCTGTGGTATACTTTATTTTTAATCCATCAACCTTTATAAGTTGTAAAGTGTGTATGAAACTGTGATAGGCTTAGTTCTGTTTGTGCAATTAGTGCATCTTACTTTAAAATTCATACATACAGCGTTGATTTCAGATTTTGAACAGTAGTGGATTAGGAACTATGCTAAAAGTGTTTTAATTTTAAAAACTAAGGTTTTTGAGTGATTCATTGTGGTGGAAATCTTTTAATATGTAGTCCTTAGAGTTACTATTGCTGCAGAATGAAAATCAGTCCTAAAATAAGTAAGAAAGTGAGATTTTTTTTCAATGTGATCTTTTCCTGTATGCAAGATGCACTCAAGATCAAATAGTTATCTTATATTGTATCCTAACCGTTAATTCACTCTTTCATTTTCGGAATGAGTGAAATATTTAAATGTAACAGTAAACCTTACTTTTAAAATTTTATTTTACTCCAAGGTACCCCTGGTGGCGAATTTGGGAAGGAGGTGCTTGTGAATTTGACGACAGGAAAAACGAGATTGATTTTTGAATTGCCCTTCAGTCAGCAGACAAATGCTTTTGTTTCAGATGTTTTGCATGCTGCTGAAGGTATGTTTAAACCCTTATCGGTATTTAGAATTTAATATCTTCTTTTAATACAGAGAAGTCTTTTCATCCTAAAATAAAACTGCGTGATAGCCAGAATATGGAGAACAGGATTACTCATTATGAATGTATGAACAAAATCATTAACTTACAGTGGAGAAATAAGTATTTTGCAACTCAAAGAATTACTCGTATCCAACTAGGAGTAGATCAAAGCATGTTATTCCTTGATTTAGATTGTCTTTATCCCCAAAATACTAATTTTTGTTGGACTGAAACTATGGAATGATTTAAGCACTATAAAAATATTTCCAATGTAAATTTGTTTAAAAACAAGTTAAAATCTCATAAACAATGATTAATATACAGGGTGTCCCAAAAGTCCCTATCTATTTTGTTGAAATAGGCTGAATTTCAAATGAATGTTTTAATGACATGATTGCATGCACCTTTCTAGACAAATACATACATTAGATTTCTATTTTAATTATTTTTAAATTTTTAATTAATTTTTTCAGATCCATATCATTGGTGATGGATGTGCATGTACTCGTTATGATAGTAACTTGTCGCATCAGAGGAATAAAATGTGAAATTAGAGACCGATTCTCAAGAAAGTTTCATAAGCCTGGACCGACAGATAAATCAATTCGTGAATTGGTGAACAAATTCAAAAGGACTAGATCTATGCATGATGAAGGAAGAAGTGGACCCCCAAGAACAGTACAACAAAACATTGAATATGTTCGCATAATGTTCGAAGACGATCAAAGAATGTTAGTTCGTCAAGCATCCCACAGATTGACCATACCCAAAACAACTGTTCACAGAATCTTGCGTTTGACACTGAAGAAGAAGTGTTATCACATTCAGCTGTTACACAGCTTACACAAGGAAGATTTTCCAAAAAGAGCAGCAATGTGTGCGGAACTGGTTGAACAAATCCAAAATAACAATTTAATGGACCACATTTTGTCTAGTGATGAGGCGACTTTTCACACCTGTGGTAAAATCAATCGACATAATTGTCGCATCTAGGCTAATGAAAAACCAACTGAGTTCACTGAATGGGAAAGAAACTCACCTAAAGTCAACGTGTGGCTTGGAATCACGAAGTCTAAGATTTACGGGCCCTTTTTCTTTGCAGAGGCTACAGTGACAGGGCCTGTTTACTTTGATATGCCTCAAAATTTTCTAGAACCTCAACTTCTTGAAGATGGCATTCTCGACAATGTAGTCTTTCAGCAGGATGGGGCACCATGTCATTATGCCAGAATTGTTCAGACATACCTAAACGAGGGTTTTCCAAATCGTTGGATTGGACGTGGGGGAAATAGGCCCTGGGCAGCGCGATCTCCGGATTTGACCCCATTTGATTTCTTTGCTTGGGGTTTCATTAAATCAGAGGTCTATCGCAGAAATATTCGAGATTTACCACATCTGCGAGATCGCATTAGGCAAGCAGTTGAGAAAATAACCCCTGAAATGCTCGGAAATGTGTTCCGCAATGCAGCTGACCGCTTTGAGATTTGCAGAGATACAGATGGGGCACATGTGGAAACTACTAATTAAAGATTTTAATGGTTTAATACTTGTAATTTGTATAGAAATACATCTGTATTCAGGTCAGTGTGACATTTATTTGAAATTCAGCCTATTTCAACAAAATAGATAGGGACTTTTGGGACACCCTGTACGTATATACTGTATAGTAGGGGGTGTTGAAACATCAAAAATAGAGTTTCTCCAATTCCATAGTATGCACGTAGTTGGAAATGATGATCTCAACATCTTGTAAAAAAAATGAGTATATCCGACCCCCCCTTACCCCTTCCATAGCATCCCCCCCCATTTTACTCTCTCCACAGATATAAACCCAAATGTGACAATCATGCATTATATTAAGTCTTATTAAGTAGATTAGATTAATTTGGATAGATTATTTAGATAGTTTTAGATAGATTGAATAGATTACATAGATTAATTTAGATTAGATGAATTATATAAATTGTCACATTTTTTTGTTTAGTTTCAGATTGTTTATGATTGAATAAATTATGATTTAATTCCAAATGAGTTACATTAAATTCAGATTGAATGATTCAATTGCTAGAATTTAACAATTAGTTTCTTGTTATTAATGCTACTAGGCCTAAATAAGTGAAATCATGGCAACAAGAAGCAAAATGCACAATTCAACATTTGGTCACCCTGCAGAATTTCCACCTTCAATGACTCCTTCAAAGGCTGACGTATTTAGGCATTATTTATTGGTAAGAAAACGAGAAGAACTGATTTCGAAAGGTTCTACAACAGCAAAAGAATGTTACAGAATTGTCACTAAAGATGTGGAAGCCATTTGGGAGAAGTTTTCTTTTCCGCATACAGGATTTGAAGGAATAGCTATAAAAGTTGAACGATTGATAGAATCTGCAGCAAAGCTAAATAAAGTACCATTAAAACAGAAACAACAGTTTTCAGCAGAAGGTGGAGACATTCGATGAAATGTTTGATATTTGCACTTGTATTTGTTACGATAAAAAAATCAGTCGAACGGATTGCAGATGTGATATTAGAGTTCCAATGATTGAGTGGGAGTCTTTTGTGGGGCAGAAACAAAGAAAAAACCAACTAGAACCAATCAACAGAGTAACAACTTCCGCAAGAAAAAGGACTCATGATAGAGTTAAAGGATTAGAAAGAAGCGCCAAGATAAGCCTGGATATGAATGTTGCCTCAACCAGCAAACTGGACCCTTTACATATTATTATGGAAGATGAGAGCATGGAAATTGATGATGACAGCGACGATATTGACTTTGTTCCGGATTTTGAGCTGAGAGAAAACCATCAGAACAGAATTATTTATGATAACTTAACAATAATAGCAGCTAGATACCGTGTAAGTTACAGAGCTACTGCAGCTATAGTAAATGCAGCTTTGAAGGATATGGGAATATTAGACAAAACCAATATGTTGGATAGGAAAAAAGTGGAAAGAGAAAGAATACGTGTGGGTAAAAAGAACATAATCAAAGTGAAATCAGAGAACACACAGATTGAAGGCATTGGATTTGATGGTAGAAAAGATCAAACTAAGACAAAGAAGGGAATGGAGTATGAAGAACATTATGTAATAGTCAAAGAACCTGTTGATGTTTACATGGATCATGTAGCTCCAGATAACGGAACTGCTTGTTGTATTGCAGATGAAATAACTTTTATAGTTGATTCTAATAGCAAAGAATCCCTCAAAGCTTTGCTATGCGATGGCACCCCAGTGAACACTGGCAGGATTGGTAGTGTGCTAAAATTGATTGAATTATATCTGGACAGGCCAGTACAATGGTTGATTTGCCTTTTGCATGCAAATGAACTGCCCTTCAGGCACGTATTTGAAGCAATTGATGGAAAAACTTCGGGACCAAACACCTTCAAAGGTTCTCTTGGAAATAAACTCTGAGAGGATTTGACCAAACTGGATATAGTTGATTATACCCCTGTAGAGGGCAACATTAAAGAAGTTTTGGCCAATATTGTTAAAAGTTTCAGCAGTGACCAAAAATATATGTATGAAATGTGCATTAGCATACAATCTGGACGCATCTCACAAGCGTTAGCCACCAGATCCCCAGGTGCCCTCCATCATGCAAGATGGCTAACACGAGCAAACAGGATTCTGCGCTTATATGTCTCTACACGGAATCCAGACAAAAACATCGAAGACCTAGTAAAAATGATAATGCTGGTTTACGCTCCAGGCTGGTTTTGGATAAAGTCTCATCCAAAGGCAAATGAGGGAGCATCTAATTTTTGGTATATCATGCACTTGCTTAAAGGCTTAGATAAAAAGCATTGGATGATTATGGAGCATGTCTGGCTCTTCAGCACATCATTCGAGCAAGAACTAGAAGCACAAACTTTGAAGCAGATGATTATCCTAACATGATCGACTGGGACAATGAAACCATCACCCCTCCACCTATTTTACAGAATTTGACAAATGATGATCATCTTAAAGTTCGAAATGAACCACTTCAGCTTATTCCTTTTCCCTGTCACATCCAGGGAGTAGAACATGCTGTAAATGTGGTAACAGAAACATCACGAGATAGAATTGGTTACGAAAACAGACAAATTTATTTTGAATGTACTGGAGTCGAGGAAAAAGCTACCTGTGTTCCGATGGAAAGGCCAGTGGTGTCAGTAATTTATGATTTTAAATTTCTTAAGGTGAATATTTTGGTTTTAATATGCTTCAATTAAATTTCTTAAGGTGAATATTTTGATTTTAGTTTAGATTTTGATTTTAAATTCTAGCAATTGAATCATTCAATCTGAATTTAATATAACTCATTCGGAATTAAATCATAACTTATTCAATCATAAATAATCTGAAACTAAACAAAAAAACGTGACAATAATTTATATAATTCATCTAATCTAAATTAATCTATGTAATCTATTCAATCTATCTAAAACTCTATCTAAATAATCTATCCAAATTAATCTAATCTACTTAATAAGACTTAATATAATGCATGATTGTCACATTTGGGGTTTATATCTGTGGAGAGAGTAAAATGGGGGGATGCTGTGGAAGGGGTAAGGGGGGTCGCATATACTCATTTTTTTTTACAAGGTGTTGAGATCATTATTTCCAACTACGCGCATACTGTGGAATTGGAGAAACTCGATTTTTGATATGTTTCGACCCCCCTACAGTGTATAGTGTATACTGCATTTTCAACTATTACTTCATTTGTGTATTTCAAATTAATAATAGTGCAAGGAATAATAATAATGATAATAGTGCAAGTCCTCTCGAGTTGGCCTGGTGAAGTAGAGAGTTGGTTTCTTGTACTTCCCACCGCATAGCCAGGCATCTAATCTTTTGAAGATGTCCACTGCAACACCACTTGTGTTCCTTAGTTCCTTGGGCAGCTGGTTGAACTACTGTTTTGGTCCTCTCGAAACAAAACTATTTTCCTTCAGGGTTGAGGATGTTCCCTGTCTAGCCTTATAATTTGGGAACATGACACAGTCTTCCTTTTCTACTTTCAACTGTTGTTTGGGGGGGTTATAGGGTTCAGAGTAAGATTAGAGGCTAGTTTCTCCATTATTTTCCAAATGTAAATAATGGTGTACCTCTTCTTCTTTCCAGTGAATATAGGTTTAATTCAGTTCTTTGCACCCATTAATCTTGGCTGTGAAGCTAGTAAGAAATGGAAGCTCATTTCAAGTATTCAGTCCATAGGCCTAATTAGTGCTACAATGTTATACAAGATTTCGTCCATTAACCATAGACTACTGTGCCATACTACTGCCCTTCTTTATTAGGCATATTTACATTAATATATACTATAATTGAAACGATAATGTCAAGTTAGTATGACTTTTTTTTTTCTAGATTTAGACAAAAGGGGAAGCACTGCTCCTGATTTCAGTTGGCTAAAGACTTATTTCCAGTCTGTTAGTGAAACAAAAACGGAACCAAAGATTGACATGAATAGCAAAGGTGCTTTGCTTGACTTCCATTCCATTCCTGAAGAGATTGCGAACTTCGATGATCATCTCCCTGTTAATAACAAATATGCATCCAAACCGCCTGCTTCCACTTACTTTGTAGAATCAACAACTGGACCTGTAAGAAAGAATTTAGCCCGTCTTTCGCTTTTTGTCTCTCATAACTCAGTTTTGTGTAGTAACAGGAACTGTTTTGGCCAATTTTATGTGTAATCCTTAAGATTGTCCTGTACATAAAAATTTTACCTTTGTTTTGATAAATTGATGGATCTAATAAAAAGTATTAAATTATTATTAAATTAATAAATTAAATTTAATCTCGTATGTGGTTAATTAATGGTTTATAAATGATTTAGAATTCTATAAAAACCTGTTTGTATCTTTGAAAGTTTGTTGGATGGGGTTGTTTCACTTCCCGCGAACATGTAAGATTGTATGATGGAGGGGACCTACAGCTTTACGTGCGATCCGAACCACGAGTCTCTACATAATCTGGACGCGGAGGAGTCTTCCACCCAGCTACAACCCAGACCTGGTGTCGTTTAACTTTGCTGATGACGAGTAGCGGTGTTACATTGGCCACGATGTAACCGTATCTTTGAAAGGAAATAAGCATCATCTTGTTCCATATTAGAATGAAATAGATTTGCTTTCAACATTTTAATAAGTTTAAGGCGAAGTTAATAAAAAAAAATATATATTTCTTTGTTTTTAATGTGCAAAAAATCTCCAAAAATGTACTGAAAGCAGGGTGTAGTTTTATAATATATTCTTTGCCAGCCATTCAAATTGGTTCCTAAATAGGTTTCATTTATAGTTCTGCCTTTGGCCAGTGAGCCATTATTCCTTAATAATGCGTGGGTTTGTGTTGGTTTTTACTTTTTATTCTTTAATTTATTAGGTTATTTGGGTAATTTTGCCGTTATAATTACATTTGTTCATATTTCAATGGTATTTTTGTCGTCATTCTAACAGGAGATACGAAGCTTGGAGATGGTGGGTAATCGAGAAAGTCCGACATTGGGCGTGACCCCTTCTTTCACTTCTGTGACTCCTTCTCCAACCACGGTCAGGGAGAACCAGATCAAAAGCAGAATGGCGCAGAAAGAGGACACCTACACCAACACTCAGTATTACACGTAATGAACTTTCAACAACTTTTCTTCATAGTTTTGAATGTTAGAAATAACTCTTCTTCTTCCACCCGCATTTCCTACATCCTTAACTGGCTCAGAATCTAGATCTGGTGGGATACGTCGTAGCCACGTTCCCATGCTTCCCATTAGATCAGCGAGGTTAAGCGACGTTGGGTCTGTTTAGTAGTTGGATGGGGGACCGTTCTCCTCCGCGTTCAGATGATAATGATGTTAAACCCAAAACAGCAAAGTTATGCTAAATTGTAGCTCGTAGCAGCGTGTATTTTTGTTCGTCTAATGTTATAAAATTGGTCTCAGCCAAGATATTTTTGTCATTGTTAATTTTTACTATTTGGCATATCATTTTCCCCTAATTTTTTTAATTTTTAATTTTTAATTATTATTTATATTCATATTCATATTCATATTATTCCCGCCCTCCCAAAAGGGTGTTTGTGGGCACTTGGAACGTGAATGGTCAGCTACCCAGCGTCGGATTGGGGGAATGGTTGGCCTGCGATGAAAATCCTCCCGATTTGTACGCAGTTGCGTTCCAGGAGTTGGATTTAAATAAAGAAGCTTTTTTGTTCAACGTCACCCCGAGGGAGAAGGACTGGCTGTAAGTGGCGCCCATTGCGAGTCTTTAGCGTTACTCTTATTAAAGAAGAGATAAAAGAAATTGCTTTACCCAACAATTCAATTTAAGTGTTTAACAGCGGGTATTTTTATCCCACTGTGAAAACGGTATGAAACCGATACTCGTTCTGTTCCTCAGAGACGCCGTCTTAAATGGCGTTCACCCGAAAGCAAAATACAAGAAAGTCCGTCTCGTTCGATTGGTAGGAATGATGCTGATCG
This sequence comes from Bathynomus jamesi, assembly GCA_023014485.1. NCBI lineage: Eukaryota > Metazoa > Arthropoda > Malacostraca > Isopoda > Cirolanidae > Bathynomus > Bathynomus jamesi. Next base: position 1,171,893 of record JAJOZX010000484.1, read on the forward strand.
TTTTAGTGCAAGAGAAACACATGGCGTACATTCGCAATGTTGCCATGGATGCAGTTGGCACGGGAATTATGAATAAGTGGGTAAGGAGGAAAATAATTATGAAGTAATGTAGTTCTAACCACTTCAGTTTATGGTTAAATCTAGCAAATAATGATAATGATGGTAGATAATTATAGATCTGCCTGAAAAAAATTTGAGGTTGATGATAAGATAAATTTTCTGTTTTGTTGTAGGTGGTATAGAAAATAAGTTTGGGTAAAGGGGGAGGCACTAAGCTTGAGCTTAGTTCAAAAATGAAAGTAGAGATGATTTCTATAAGCCGACTGAAAAGTGGTGGAGGGTAACTGTTTGTTAGGTTTTATGCTTTTGCTGTAAAACTTGAAATTTACTTTTTTCTTTCTCAGCATTACTTTTGGGCGTAAAATATATCAAAGTACTAATTAACTATTTTAAATGTTATCTCTACTACGAGCATTAATCTTCCCATGTAGTGGTACACCCATTTATGAAGATGGCTCAAAATCCTTTGTTGGTGTTGGATCATCTGCTGTTTTTCCAACGTCTCTTGAGTCACCATCCTTACCTTTTACTGCAGAACTGTTCTATATTCTCTTTGCATTACAGCGCATGGTTCATCTCTCTCGGTCAGTTTTCGTAACACAGATCCGAAAGGGCCCTTTTGGCTATCCAGCAATATAATCCGTCTCATCCTCTGGTAAAGAAAATGCAGCAATGGCTCTTTATGTCCAGCAATATAAATCTCCCACTTTCTGTTGGGTTCCCGCTCGTGGGGATCCCAGGCAACGAGGAGGCAGCCAAAGCTGCGAACCAGTTACCTTCAACTACACTCCAGTTTTCCCATTCGGATTACATTTCAGTGGTTCGCAGACTTCTACATTCTTGGTGGCAGTTGTATTGGGATGATCTATTATTAAATAAGTTGCGCCGAATTAGAGCCACTTCGGGAATGTAACACTCTTCATTCAACGAAGTTCGTCGATATGAGGTGGCACTGGCACGCTTCCGTATCGGCCACACACGTATCAGTCATGGCTATCTTGTGTCAGATGACCCCTTTATCCTTTTGTCACAGTTGCATGGTTCCGTTGACAGTAGAGCAACTTGGCTTAAACTTGGTTCTCTCAATCGTCTTGGCGGATTTTAGGTTCTCTCAAATGTGGGCTTAACCCTTTCCGGCCCAGCGGGTCTATATGGACCCATAATCGTGTTTTGCGCATAAATCGTATAATTTACCCCATGGACTCCATTTGGACCCGCGTGCCGCTTGTCCTGGAACTTGGCCATTGGGTTCGCATCCCTGGAAAGAGCTGCGTGGCTTATCCGTTCTCCCTATAGCCTTTTTTGTAAACAAATCAGCGTTGGTCCGACAGCAACGTGAGCGCTACAAAAAATATTATTCTCCAAGGTCACGCAATGTTATAGTTGCATAAGTAAATGTTGTAAGCTGGATGTGTAGTTTTGTGGTTGCAGAAATAAATGTTCAAAGAAAGATATCCATTTAGAGTTACGACGAATGTCAAAAAAAAAAGTGTGTAAGGATTTCATTTGTGTTTGATTCCCGTGAAAATATATTTTTTTTAATTCTTACATAAATTGGATTTAAAATGTTAACTTTAATTTAGGAAGCTTTAGGGGAATTTTTCTTTAAAACGAAATGGCAACTACCTTTCTCCTTCACCATTTCTCCTACGAGAAAACCCCTTTTAATCCCCCTATCATCTTTAACTCCTCCTTTAACCCCCTCCACCTTGAAGGGAAACAAGGGGGCAGTTTCGATCCGGCTCGACCTCCACAACACATCGATCTGCTTCGTGAATTCTCACATGGCGGCGCACATAGAGGAGTTTGAGCGGCGGAACGAAGACCACGATTGCATCCTTTCGAGGACAGCCTTCAACGTGAACATCAATGGGCCAGCGAAAATCATCAAAGACCATAAGTGAGTTTTTGGAGGGAGTTTACGGCGGCTTAGGGAGAGGTTAAAAGGGCTTTAGGGCATACATACTGACTTGGGCGGGGCTTTAGTCACTTTTTAGGATTGATTTTGACTCGCTGACGAAAGGTCGAAGTCAGCTGTTTTTTAACATTTTCATCGTCATCGTTTTAAGTTTTACCATTTTTTAGGGTACTTTTAGAAAGTAACTTGTGGGCGTTTGAAGAGGTCATGAGACTGTGGCCTAATTGAATTTAAGGCAGGGCTGGGTATCAGCAATATAAATGATAATTAAAACCCACTCTAATAGACAGAGTTTATTTCCACAACAGTTTCGATGCCCACTGGCATCCTCTTCGGGTGGATACAGAAAAACGAATGAACCAAAAACAAGAGGGAAAACAGTCCAGGGACCATTAAGAAATTCGCACCTAGGTTAGATCCCGTTCTCCCGACACTGGAAGGGCATTTTTATTAAAGGGACCCGCTTATAAGTACATTCGCACAAATTTAAAACTATCTTCTTCTTCTATACATACAGATTCTATTATTTTTTACATAATTATTACATTTATTACATTTAATATTGCATTATTATTTATTACAGAAATTATAAATTTATTATTACATTGATTATTACACTGTTGTTTATTATACAGAAATTGTAAACCGAAAAACGAATGAAAAAGGCGAGAAGGAAACAATCCAGAGACCATTAAGGAACGCGCACCTAGGCTAGATCCCGTTCTATACATACAGATTCTGTTATTTTGACATAATTACTGCATTTATTATTGCATTTACGTTTTTTAACATTTATTATTACCCTTTACACTAATTATTACATTTATTTTATTACCTTTATTATTACATTTATTGCATTTATATTTATTTCCACATTTATTACTTGCATTATTACATTTACATTTATGTTTATTATTCCATTTACATTTTACCGAAAGAAAAAACGAAAAAAAAAACGAATGACCCAAAAGCGAGTAAGGAAACAATCCAGAGACCTTTAAGAAATTCACACTTAGGTTAGAACCCGTTCACCCGACGCCGTAAGGGATTTTTTTGACCAAGAATCTCATTAAACTTAAAGGGTCCAATTTATAAGTACCTTCGCACAAATTAAAATTATCTTCTTGTTTTATACATACAGATTCTATTATTTTTCTTTTGACATAATTATTACATTTATAAAGTACCTTACTTGATTCCCAATCTATAGCATGATTATTTTGGCTGGCGTGATAAAAAAAAGGCATTATTAGTATTACAACTTCTGAAGGCATATTTGTGTTCTTTAATACGGATTTCAATATTTCTTCGTCTCTTCTACGTATACTAAATCACAACTTTTACAGGGAATGCTGTAGACACAGGCTTGTTCCTGTTTTGCAACGTTATTCCTTTTCACGTTATTCCTTTTCACGTTATTCCTTTTCACGTTATTCCTTTTCACGTTATTCCTTTTCACGTTATTCCTTTTCACGTTATTCCTTTTCACGTTATTCCTTTTCACGTTATTCCTTTTCACGTTATTCCTTTTCACGTTATTCCTTTTCACGTTATTCCTTTTCACGTTATTCCTTTTCACGTTATTCCTTTTCACGTTATTCCTTTTCACGGTAGATGACTATTTGAACGCCAAAGCAAACTTAAAATCTTTCATCAACGGTTTTACTCTTTCTAAGCCGGCAATGTAAGGCAAACTCTCACATTGTTTTTGGTTAACTGGATGGTCTCTGGATTGTTTCCTTCTTGCCTTTTTCATTCGTTTTTCGGTTTACAATTTCTGTATAATAAACAACAGTGTAATAATCAATGTAATAATAAATTTATAATTTCTGTAATAAATAATAATGCAATATTGAATGTAATAAATTTAATAATAAATGTAATAATTATGTGAAAAAATAATCGAATCTGTATGTATAGAACAAGAAGATAGTTTTAAATTTGTGCGAATGTACTTATAAGCGGGTCCCTTTAATAAAAATGCCTTTCCAGTGTCGGGAGAACGGGATCTAACCTAGGTGCGAATTTCTTAATGGTCCCTGGACTGTTTTCCCTCTTGTTTTTGGTTCATTCGTTTTCCTGTATCCACCCGAAGAGGATGCCAGTGGGCATCGAAACTGTTATGGAAATAAACTCTGTCTATTAGAGTGGGTTTTAATTATCATATTTTGACTTTCACGTAGAAAAAAGTGAAGTTTTTTGCATTTAATATAAATGATATTTGTGACTAAGTGGTACTGATATTACCAACTTTCCAAAATGGTGTTGGTACTAGTTGTGGTAATGTCCAATAGTTATAGGGCTTCCAAACACTTTATTTATCTATGCATAATTTGCATAATAATAATTACAAAATTTTTAACCTTCTGAAGAAAACCTTTAACCTTTATTAGAATTTAGCTAGAAACAGTATTAAAGACCTTAAACATTTCAGGTTTTTTAAATTCAGTAATAAAAATAAGGATAGAATAGTTCTTATAGGGTCCAGATCATCAAGGAACTTGAGGAAAGTTACTCGAAAAGGATCAGGATAGGGTTCTTTTAAATGAAAATACCAACAAAATACCACCAGATTATGTGGTATACCAGCTGCTTTTAAGAGTTACTGGTACTGGTATTTGAACTTTAAATATGTGGTACTGGTACCAATCTAAGTGGTAGTTACTGGTATTTGGTACTGGTTCCCACCCCTGAATTTTAAGGCTTAAATTTTGAAATAATTTTGATAAAAGCGAATAAGCATATTTGTTCATTAAGCAAAAGGAATTTATTTTTTACTTAAATTTTAAAAGTTAACTGAATTGAATATCTTTCTATGTTGGTTTGCCGACAACCTCTGAAAGAATTCAATTTTCATTTCAGTCACATTTATTTCTTTGGAGATATGAATTACCGGATAAATATGGATGGCTTCAAGGTCAAACAACAATTGGCCAGTCATAAACCCTTAGAAACCGTATTTAAATATGACCAGTTGACCCAGCAGAAGGAACTCGGGAGGATATTCACCAATTTCAAGGAAGGAGAAGTTACATTTCGACCCACTTTCAAATACAATTTAAACTCTGATGAATGGGATTCCAGGTAGGACTGATGTTAGCTGTAATTGGACAACCAGTCTTGATCTGAAAGTCTCTCTGACCTTATTTAGTAGATAGTTGAATAATTTTAATTTCTTTTTTCTTTTGATACTGACCCTGGCACTACTTTTAATTTTGTTGCAGACAAAAAAAATTTTGCGCGCGGTTAATATAATAACCTAATTTAAATGTATTTTGAATGTAAAATACTTTTGGATGAAAATTTAAGTTTTCCTCTCGTAAGTAAGAGGTATTTTGCAGACATGTGAGGACGTGATCCCACTGTCGAAGGCTGAAATTAAACCCATTTTCTACCATTAGTTTCTTTACATTATAACGCCGAAGGTAGCGTTTAACTTCTGTCATGGCGCATTCGCGCGCGTGTTGAGTGTGGGAATTAGTTGGATAGGTGACCTTCCTCTACGTACAGACGAAGCAGTAACCCGCCGTTCGAGTTCCACGATAAACTATGGCCAAGCGATTGCTAAAAAGGGATTAAATTCTAATACAAACTGTACACTCGTACGATGTATTGATACGGACGTATGATACAAAGACTTTGTTTCTAGCGAGAAGGTGCGGGACCCCGCATGGTGTGACCGCATTTTGTGGCAGGGCGAAAACATCTCGCAGATGACGTACAGATCCCATCCGACACTTAGAATCAGCGACCACAAACCCGTCAGCGCCGTCTTTAATGCAGGGGTAAGACCAGCCTTTGTTTCTGATGGAATATGTGTACGACTGTACGACTTAGGCCGGGTCGAAAAGGGGTCAAGGTCAAGATTTTGCTTAGGTACATATTGTGAGGTTGATCAGTTTGTAATAGTAGTATCCACACCAAAAATCAAGGCTGTGGGACCTTTGCTACCCCCCCTACCGATACTCACTTTTTTTCCGTATGAATTTGTATGGGAAATAGGCCAAAAATCGAAAATCGTAAAAATCGACCCTAAATTTAATTTTTTTGCTTTCGGATGGCCAAAATCGGGTTCCCCAGCACGAATTACATCAGAATAGAATAGACCATTCACCAACTTTTTTTGAGATCGCGGGGTAGGGGGTAGGGTCTTAAATCCCGTGCTGACTCATAGCACCGGATATAAGACCTAATATTACATTATTTTTGTATTTTTTCTTTCCAGATTCCTATTTAGTTACCTAGAATGTTAAAAGTTTGTATTAAAATACGTTATTTAATTTTAAAATATCAGTAATAAATAAAATATAGTTAAAATCTTATTAAATTAAATTATGGCTACTAGAAAAAGAAACCACAATGTAGCCTTCGGATATCCAGCAAAATTTTCATCTGCCATGACGCCATCAAAAGCTCATGTTGTGAGGCACTTCCATTTTATTGTTAAAGAGGAAGTATCTAAAGCACATGGTAAAATAAGTAAAAATGATTGCTATAACGTAGTTGTTCAAGATATAAAAGAAATTTTGCAAGAATTTTCTTTCCCAACAATTGATACAAAGGGAATTTATGTTAAGAGTTACTAGACTTATAGAAGATGCTGATAAGTTAACTAAATGCCCTATGATAAAAAGAAATTAAAAATATTATGAAAAATTAAAGAAATATGACGAGATGTTTGACATATCTCCATGCCACTGTTATGATAAAGGCATAAGGGATAGAAAACTTTGTAGGTGTGAACATAAAATACCTATTATAGAATGGGAAGCTTTTATTGGTCAAAAAGAAAGAAAAACCAGTTAGGAAAAATTGATAAAAAACTACTACAAGTAATTTGACAAAGTTGGGCAAAATCCAAAAAAATAAGTAATTTTATCAATGGGCAATTGCTTCAGATTAGAATTAAACCTCTAGAAATACTAGATTTTCCATGTCACAGCCAAAGCGTTGAACGGGGTGTGAACTTAGTAACTAAATCTGGCCAGGAAAGAATTGGTTATATTAATCGGCACAAATTTATTTTAAATACTTTAGAGTCTAGAAAAGAACTACCTACTTTTGAGTGGAAAGGTCAATGGAAGGAATAAAAAAAACATTAGTTTTAGATCAAAAATTTTATTGAATTTCTCTCTTAATTTCTAAATTTCTACCAATAATAGCTAAAAATTTATATTAAATTTTTTTTCATGCATTTTTCTATTTTTAAATTTTTTTTTCATTAAAAAATAAATATAACAGTTTTATAAGCGAACTTTTGTAAAAATAAAAAAATTTCGAAGTAAATCGCAAATTATCTCGAATTTTCTGAAAAAACTGAAACCAGTAGGGGGGGGTAGGGGTCCTTAGAATTCAAAAATATTTTACCAGGGTCTTACTATGATTGATTGAACCACCTCACACTATGTACGTAAGAAATAAAAAATTTCGACCCGGCCTACTGTACGTAGATGAAAAAATTTTATATAAAAGTTTGGATTGCGCTTCATTTTAGTCTTTTCTCTCAACGATTCTAATAACTTTTTGTACGGATTTTGCCTCTTTTAATTGGCCAAAATAGGTCACGAAATAGAAATGAATCGAATCGGTTTGTGAAACGTTCGTCTCGCCTCACATACCACTAAAAGTATGCCCATAACTTTGTCATGAAAGGTAACACACTAACCCTGAGATTATATTTATTATTATTATATTATTATTATTATTATTATTATATTATTATTATTATTATTAGAGGCGAAAGCGTTCTAGACTTAGTATTCACGACCGAAGACAACCTCGTCACTGGCCTCACCGTTGACGAATCGTTGGGCGGGAGTGATCACGGTCTTATTAGGTTCCTTGTGCGCGTCCCTCGGGTGAAGCGTAGTAACTCGAGAGGCAGTAAGCTCAATCTCCGGCGGGCGGACTTTGTTAGCCTCAGGGATAGCGTAGGTGAGATGGAGTTAGAGGTCGGCGGCGATGTTGAGCGGGTGTGGAGTGCATTCCGGGACGAGTTTATGGTGCTGCAGTCTGCTGCCATACCCTCAAAACCGGTCACACCTGCTTCAACGCAGCCTAAGTGGTTCAATCGTGACATCGCTTTGGCTATCCGAAATAGGAAAGTAGCGTATAGGAGGGCGAAGGCCAATCGTTCCCACGAGAACACTGAAGCGTATGTCCGCCTGTGTAGGGAAGTGAAGGCGAAGGTTAGACTAGCGAAACGTAACGAAGAACTACGGGTGGCAAGCCTCTGCAAGGGGAACCCTAAGGAGTTCTTCAGTTATGTTAATAGTAGAAAGCCCATTAGAAGCATGATAGGTCCGTTAAAGGACGGAAGCGGCGTTCTGCGGACCTCCGACGCGGACATCGCCAATGTGCTTAATGAGTACTTTGCGGGAGTGTTCACCAGGGAGGATACCCGCGTCATCCCACCAGGCGTGAGGCACGAAGGTGCTGGCCTGGATAGTGTTAGATGTACCGCGACAGTCGTTGCCTCTAGAATAGACAAACTGAGCGCGTTTAAGGCTCCTGGGCCAGACCAGTTTCTCCCCAGAGTGTTGCGAGAAGTGCGCGACCAGGTGGCTCCCCACCTGGCTACAGTCTTCAACAAATCGTTGGAGATGGGCCAGGTGCCTGGTGACTGGAGGGAAGCCAACGTGACCCCTATCTTTAAGAAAGGGGATCACGAAAGTCCAGGGAACTATCGTCCCATTAGTCTCACTTCAGTTGTAGGTAAATTATTAGAAGGGATAATAGCTGATAGGATCGTTGACCATTTCGATTCCTACAAGCTGCTTGGGGACTCCCAACATGGGTTTAGACGGCATAGGTCGTGTCTCACCAACTTGCTCGAGTTTTTCCACGTCATGTTGAGTGAGTACGATAAGAGTAGGGCGATTGATATACTTTATCTCGACTTTCAGAAAGCCTTTGATAAGGTACCTCACCGCCGGCTAATGGCGAAAGTGCGCGCGCTGGGTATCGGTGGGGAAATAGGTAGGTGGATTGAAAACTGGCTGAGGAATAGGCGGCAGAGGGTGGTAATTAAAGGGGCTAGTTCGGGTTGGGCCTCGGTCACTAGTGGGGTTCCTCAGGGTTCCGTTTTGGGGCCGCTGTTGTTTATCATTTACATAAATGATATCGACGGTGGCATCGTCAGTCGGATCGCCAAATTCGCTGATGACACCAAGCTTGGGCCAATGTTGGGACGCCCGAAGCGATCGAGGAACTGCGTGCGGACCTAGGTAGGATAGGAGAGTTGTCCGAAAAATGGCAAATGCCGTTTAACTTGGGTAAATGCAAAGTGATGCACATTGGCTACGCCAATCCCAAGTCGGACTACTCGATGTTGGGTAGTAATATCGAGGTGACTGATTTAGAAAAGGACTTGGGTGTGCTAATTAGCAGCGACCTTAAGTTTACGAAACAGTGTGTAGAGGTGGAAAAGAAAGCCCAGAAACTATTGGGTTATATCAGGAGGCAATTTCAGTTTCGGAACAAGGAGATTTTGCTCTCACTGTACAATTCCCTTGTTCGGCCGCACCTGGAGTATGCTGTGCAGTTCTGGTCGCCCACCCTCAGGAAAGATATTGAGAGGCTGGAGCGAGTGCAGGCGAGCGCCACAAAGTTAATCCCTTCCGTTAGGCATATGGGCTACAATCGACGGTTACGCGCACTGAACTTGTTTTCGCTTGAAACTCGAAGGCTGCGCGGTCAACTGATCGAGGTTTTCAAGCTCTTACGCGGGTTGAACGATGTCGATTTTAGAAGTATGTTTAGTTTAAATGATAACCCAACTCGCAACAATGGTTGGAAGTTGGATTTGAAACGGTTTAGGCCTTTTGAGGTGCTTCTTTTCCTTGTAACTCCTTGTAACTCTCTCTCTCTCTCTCTCTCTCTGGTTATTGAAAACCAGCTGAAGAATGCCACAAAGTTAATCCCTTCCGTTAGGCATATGGGCTACAATCGACACTTACGTGACGCGGGTTCAAAGATGTCGATTTTAGAAGCATGTTTAGTTTAAATGATAACCCAACTCGTAACAATGGTTGGAAGTTGGATTTGAAACGGTTTAGGACTAGTGTGTGGGGGAATTACTTTACCTATAAGATCTGTGACACGTGGAACAGGTTACCTTCAGAAGTTGTGAACAGTTCCTCTGTGGATCATTTCAAGAAAAGGTTTGACCAAATCCTGCACACTATTTAAGTGTGTAGAAAATTTTCCCCTTGTTTTCATCGGTACCTCCTCGGTATGGGCCGCAAGGCCTTTTGAGGTACTTCTTTTCCTTGTAACTCCTTGTGTGTGTGTGTGTGTGTGTGTATATATATATATATATATATATATATATATAGGTGTCCCCAAAAAACTATATACCCATATATATGATGCTATAAAGAGTATATAGTTTTTTTTGGGACCACACACACTCTCTCTCTCTCTCTCTCTCTCTCTCTCTCTCTCTCTCTCCTCTCTCTCTCTCTCTCTCTCTCTCTCTCTCTCTCTCTCTCTCTCTCTCTCTGCGCGGTCAACTGATCGAGGTTTTCAAGCTCTTACGAGGGTTCAACGATGTCGATTTTAGAAGTATGTTTAGTTTAAATGATAACCCAACTCGCAACAATGTTGGAAGTTGGATTTGAAACGGTTTAGGACTAGTGTGTGTGGGAATTACGTTACGTATAAGATCTGTGACACATGGAACAGGTTACCTTCGGAAGTTGTGAACAGTTCCTCTGTGGATCAGTTCAAGAAAAGGTTAGACGAAATCTTGCACACTATTTGAGTGTGTAAAGACATTTAGGACCTCAGTCTGCGGAAATTTCTTTTCCTGTAAAATAGTTGATATCTGGAACCAACTTCCCTCAGAGGATGTTTCCAGTCAAAGTGTAAATCTGTTTAAAAATAGGCTAGACAAAGTACAGAACACACTCATAGTTTAAGATTAAAACCTCAGAAAACTCTGCAGGAGTTCGCTTGCTCGGTGTCTCTGTGAGCAAGCTAAATATAGAGCTATTTATATATTCTCCACTTTCCTGTAAAATTTCCTTGGCTACTTTTCCAGGGTCAAGGTATTTTCTTCAACCTTTTTCCGTACCTGCCTCTGGCAGGGAGGGAGCGGAGGGTGGGGAGAGAGCCTTCTACTTTTCTATCCAGTTTTCTACTACTGCTAGCATAGTTTGAAAGACAAAATTTTCCCTGGCACCCGTTGCCATTGGTACCTCCTCGGTATGGGCCGCAAGGCCTACACGAGGCGAAAGCGTTCTAGACTTAGTATTCACGACCGAAGACAACCTCGTCACTGGCCTCACCGTTGACGAATCGTTGGGCGGGAGTGATCACGGTATTATTAGGTTCCGTGTGTGCGTCCCTCGGGTGAAGCGTAGTAACTCGAGAGGCAGTAAGCTCGATCTCCGGCGGGCGAACTTTGTTAGCCTCAGGGATAGCGTAGCAGAGATGGGGTTGAGGTTGGCGGCGATGTTGAGGGAGTGTGGAGTGCATTCCGGGATGAGTTTATGGTGCTGCAGTCTGCTGCCATACCCTCAAAACCGGTCACCCCTGCTTCAACGCAGCCTAAGTGGTTCAATCGTGGCATCGCTTCGGCTATCCGAAATAGGAAAGTAGTGTATAGGAGGGCGAAGGCCAATCGTTCCCACGAGAACACTGAAGCGTATGTCCGCCTGTGTAGGGAAGTGAAGGCGAAGGTTAGGCTAGCGAAACGTAACGAAGAACTACGGTGGCAAGCCTCTGCAAGAGGAACCCTAAGGAGTTCTTCAGTTATGTTAATAGTAGAAAGCCTATTAGAAGCATGATAGGTCCTTTAAAGGACGGAAGCGGCGTTCTGCGGACCTCCGACGCGGACATCGCTAAGGTGCTTAATGAGTACTTTGCGGGAGTGTTCACCAGGAGGATACCCGCGTCATCCCCGAGCCAGCTGTGAGGCACGAAGGTGCTGACCTGGATAGTGTTAGATGTACCGCGACAGTCGTTGCTCATAGAATAGACAAACTGAGCGCGTTTAAGGCTCCTGGGCCAGACCAGTTTCTCCCCAGTGTTTTGCGAGAAGTGCGCGACCAGGTGGCTCCCCACCTGGCTACAGTCTTCAACAAATCGTTGGAGATGGGCCAGGTGCCTGGTGACTGGAGAGAGGCCAACGTGACCCCTATCTTTAAGAAAGGGGATCACGAAAGTCCAGGGAACTATCGTCCTATTAGTCTCACTTCAGTTGTAGGTAAATTATTAGAAAGGATAATAGCTGATAGAATCGTTGACCATTTGGATTCCTACAAGCTGCTTGGGGACTCCCAACATGGGTTTAGACGGCATAGGTCGTGTCTCACCAACTTGCTCGAGTTTTTCCACGTCATGTTGAGTGAGTACGATAAGAGTAGGGCGATTGATATACTTTATCTCGACTTTCAGAAAGCCTTTGATAAGGTACCTCACCGCCGGCTAATGGCGAAAGTGCGCGCGCTGGGTATCGGTGGGGAAATAGGTAGGTGGATTGAAAACTGGCTAAGGAATAGGCGGCAGAGGGTGGTAATTAAAGGGGCTAGTTCGGGTTGGGCCTCGGTCACTAGTGGGGTTCCTCAGGGTTCCGTTTTGGGGCCACTGTTGTTTACCATTTACATAAATGATATCGACGGTGGCATCGTCAGTCGGATCGCCAAATTCGCTGATGACACCAAGCTTGGGGCCAATGTTGGGACGCCCGAAGCGATCGAGGAACTGCGTGCGGACCTAGGTAGGATAGGAGAGTGGTCCGAAAAATGGCAAATGCCGTTTAACTTGGGTAAATGCAAAGTGATGCACATTGGCTACGCCAATCCCAAGTCGGACTACTCGATGTTGGGCAGTAATATCGAGGTGACTGATTTAGAAAAGGACTTGGGTGTGCTAATTAGCAGCGACCTTAAGTTTACGAAACAGTGTGTAGAGATGGAAAAGAAAGCCCAGAAACTATTGGGTTATATCAGGAGGCAATTTCAGTTTCGGAACAAGGAGATTGTGCTCTCACTGTACAATTCCCTTGTTCGGCCGTACCTGGAGTATGCTGTGCAGTTCTGGTCGCCCACCCTCAGGAAAGATATTGAGAGGCTGGAGCGAGTGCAGGCGAGGGCCACAAAGTTGATCCCTTCCGTTAGGCATATGGGCTACAATCGACGGTTACGCGCCCTGAACTTGTTTTCGCTTGAAACTCGGAGGCTGCGCGGTCAACTGATCGAGGTTTTCAAGCTCTTACGAGGGTTCAACGATGTCGATTTTAGAAGTATGTTTAGTTTAAATGATAACCCAACTCGCAACAATGGTTGGAAGTTGGATTTGAAACGGTTTAGGACTAGTGTGTGGGAATTACGTTACGTATAAGATCTGTGACACATGGAACAGGTTACCTTCGGAAGTTGTGAACAGTTCCTCTGTGGATCAGTTCAAGAAAAGGTTAGACGAAATCTTGCACACTATTTGAGTGTGTAAAGACATTTAGGACCTCAGTCTGCGGAAATTTCTTTTCCTGTAAAATAGTTGATATCTGGAACCAACTTCCCTCAGAGGATGTTTCCAGTCAAAGTGTAAATCTGTTTAAAAATAGGCTAGACAAAGTACAGAACACACTCATAGTTTAAGATTAAAACCTCAGAAAACTCTGCAGGAGTTCGCTTGCTCGGTGTCTCTGTGAGCAAGCTAAATATAGAGCTATTTATATATTCTCCACTTTCCTGTAAAATTTCCTTGGCTACTTTTCCAGGGTCAAGGTATTTTCTTCAACCTTTTTCCGTACCTGCCTCTGGCAGGGAGGGAGCGGAGGGTGGGGAGAGAGCCTTCTACTTTTCTATCCAGTTTTCTACTACTGCTAGCATAGTTTGAAAGACAAAATTTTCCCTGGCACCCGTTGCCATTGGTACCTCCTCGGTATGGGCCGCAAGGCCTTTTGAGGTACTTCTTTCCTTGTAACTCCTTGTAACTCTCTCTCTCTCTCTCTCTCTCTCTCTCTCTCTCTCTCTCTCTCTCTCTCTGTGTGTGTGCGCGCGTGCATGATTAGTGTGTTTTTAGTCCCGAATTTAAGCTTCGTGCCTACCCCATGGAGAATAGAAAATGAGTCCTCAGACAATGCGTATATGTATGTTTTCGTATATGTATATTTTATTTTGCCTAAAGTAACGGGAAAAGACAGATAAAAGGAAACTGTTCAAGTGGAGAAATTTGATTGGTTTAAATGGTATGCTTACAAATGAGATTCGTTGTGAATTTTTGTTTTGAATTATAAAGGTAATGGTTAGGAATGCCCAGTACGTTCAATCCCCATATTGTTCTCTCCCAGATTAAGGTCATTGACACACTCAAGTACAGAAGGATATACGAGGAGGCCATGAAGGAGTTGGATAAGGAGGAGAACGAGGCATTACCTCAGGTCCGGGTTGACAACACGGACATTTTCTTCGATACAGTCAAGTTCTTACACTCTCAGTCCAAAGAACTCTGCATTCGTAATACCGGTCAGGTGAGACGTAGAAACTAAGCGGCAGTAATAAATGGCGATTTACAAGTTTGAAGTTTTGTAATTAATATTATGCGCAAGATTAAACATGCGCATCAATTAAGATAGTTATTATACGTTTAGTTACAAAGCCGAACTTGGTGTGTGCGTATATATATATATATATATATATATATATATATATATATATATATAATATATATATATATAAATATATATATATATGAGGGGTCCCGCGTCTTAAAGTACCTAAGCGCCAAAATTAAAATTCGTCAGAAATCGCCTCCAAAGTTCAGCAATATTCTGACAATAGTATCTCTGTTATTAATTGAGCTAGAACGTTCATTTTTGGCTAAATTAGAGTTCTAAGTATGCTAATGAAGATGTTGATGAGTTTTGGAATAGATTTTCATATTTTATATTTTATATATATTTTTTTAAATTTTTTGGTTTTCTTATGCTGAACTTTTGGCTGGCGGTAGAGGTGAAAAAAGTAGTTCGCTTCATAAGGTTTTCAACCATACTTCGTGTCGTAAGGTCATTAAGACCCATTATAACCTAGCGTTGCATATATGCAACGCAATATTTATCCCTAAAAATACAAATTAAAAAAAAAAATTAATTCAGGATTTAATGGGTTAATCCAAACCACGCGATAGAGGAAGGGTGAAAATAGTGATATCCATCAAAAACACGTTTTCACCTGTGGTGGCGCTTAGGTACCTTAAGACGCGCGACCCCTCCTCATATACTGTATATACAGGGCGTCCCAAAAAAATGTATACACACACTAAATAATTATAAAGGCAGTGTTTATTAAAATACATTTCATTTTCAAAATGTAATAGAATCTACAGACATTATTTAATTGTTTTGTCAACGCCTGTTTTCAAACTGACGTCCGTTCTGGTCCAGGCACTGCTGATAACGCGAAGCAATGGAATCGCAAACATCACGAAACATTTCGTTTGGTATTTGTGTGCATTCTCGTTCAATGGCTGCTCTCAATTCAGCGACTGTTGCAGGTTTTATAGCGTAGACTTTGTCTTTTAAGTATCCCCATAAAAAAAAGTCTAGTGGTGTGAGGTCTGGTGAACGCGGAGGGTATTCTACGAAACCCCTTCGTCCAATCCACATCCACATCGTGCCAAGTACACTCTCAATACTCCACTCTTCGGTCCGGATCATCTTCATTAATAGCATGGACTAATCTTGGAATGTAACTTTTCCATTGACAGCGCTTCAAAATGCGTTGGACAGACGATTCTGAAATTCCTACCTCACGACTCGCTTGCCGCACAGATTTTCTTGGACTTTGGTGATACGTTTCCAGTACTCTTTCTTGCTTTGTGGGGCTTGTCGATGTCCGTGGTCTTCCGGAACGCTTCTTGTGGACATTCTGAACAGTTCCATCGGCTTCAAACTTATCTCTAATTCGAGTGATGGTAAGTCGCGTTGGTGGATCTGTTTGAAACTCCCTCCTAAACTGTCTTTGCACTTCAACTGCGTTTTCACACTTCCAGTAGCATTTTAGAATGAATTTCCTTTGTTCAAAGCTTAGTCTGACTGCCATTATTAATTCTAATGGGTTTAACTTGGAAAGAAAGAAACATCAATTGAGCTATCAGCTGTTAAAATGTGTATACATTTTTTTGGGACGCCCTGTATATATATACACGGTGTTCCATAAGTCTGGAATCATAGGGTAAAATAAGTAATTCATGTTTTTCCGTTTATGCAAGTGCCCATGATGTCTTTGAGTAAGGAAGAACGCATCCAGGTAATTCTGCTCGTAGGAAATCGGAGTCAGAGGGAGGTCGCTGAGGAATTTAACAGATTGCATCCGGACCGCGCGCCGATAAAACACAGCTCTGCCGGCAAACTTGTAGCAAAGTTCAGGGAAACGGGATCCATAGGAGGTAAACCACGCAGTGGACCTCCGAGGACATCTACCGACGATGACACAGCCCCTACCATCCTCGCTCATTTCACAAACAGTCCCCAAAAGTCTCTTCGGCGTTTTTATTGCCGTTTTTATCATTTTGCCCTATGGTTCCAGACTTTTGGGGCACCCTATGTATATACAGGGTGGGCCGTAAGTTTCCATACATAGGAAAAATTAAACGTTTATTTTTATGTTACTGATGAAGCAAATTTTTACGTCAATGGAGAGGTTAATCGGCAAAACATACGTTATTGGAGTAATTTCTAACCCTAACTGGCTGAGTCCGACGAAGATGCAAGGTGCCGGTAAAGTGGTGTGGGCCGGGATATGGGGTGACAGAATTATTGGACCAATTTTTGTCAGTGGAAATCTTAATGCCGAAAGGTATCTTAACATGTTGCAAGAAGAGATTTTCCCATCCCTGCTAAACGAGGAAGGTAACTTCCCAGTTTACTTCCAGCAAGATGGAGCTCCACCCAGATCTCACCCCCCTTGATTTCTATCTTTGGGGGCACTTGAAGGCCATGGTGTATCAGGAAAAGATACGAGACATAAATCATCTAAAGGAACGTAACACCAACGCCATTACAAGCATAACGTCAACTGTGCTAATGCGTGTTCATCAACAGTGGGGAACACGTATTGAAATGTGTTTTCAAAACAATGGCAACCATGTAGAGCATATTATATAAAAAAAATGGTTGTCCATAAAAAAATGTTTATTTTTCCTATGTATGGAAACTTACGGCCCACCCTGTATATATATATATATATATATATATATTATATATATATATATATATATATATATATTATATATATTACCTTATGAACCTTATGTTGTTTCGTGTGTTGGTCTCGCTTCACACGGAGGTCAAGCTGGTGGCCCCGCCTCTAGGTTTGGCCTGGTGGAGGAGCGAGTTACTTTCTTGCGCTCTCCACCGTACATAGCCAGGCACGCCCGGCTCATCTGGTACTGTCCTGAGCCAGGCATCCAGTCTTTTCTTGAAGACTTCAACTTTGACCTCCGTTACGTTTCTGAGGTCCTTAGGAAGCTGGTTGAAAAGTCTTGGCCCCCTGACAACCAAGCTATTTTCCTTCAGGGTTGAGGAGGTCCCTTGTCGTGCTTTTAATTTGGGAACACTACACAGTCTGCCTTTCCTATTTTCCAGTGTTGTTTGAATGGTAATTGGGTTTAGTTTTGGGTTTGGTACCAGTTTTTCGATCATTTTCTATATGTAGATTATGATGTACCTCTCTCTTCTTCTTTCCAGTGAGTACAGATTTAGTTTACGTAGTCTTTCCCAGTAGTTGAGTTCTTTGCAGCCATCAATCTTGGCTGTGAAATGCCTTTGCGTTTCTTCTAGTTTATTAGTTTCTTCCTTTTTATATGGGGACGTCAAAACTGAGCAGTATTCAAGTTTTGGTATAATCAGTGTTTTTAGCAGGGGAATCATTACTGTCCTGTCCCTTCTCTTGAACGTTCTTAGAACCTGTCCGGCGACTCTTTTTGCTTTATTTATCGCTATCTGATTTTGTGTTTCGAATTTCGCATCATCTGTCATTATTATCCCGAGATCAATCGCTTTCATGCTTCTCTGAATTTCCTGTCTATCTGGAGCATAATATGCAGTCTGTTTAAGTTCTTCTTTTCTACCATATCTCAAGAGCTGAAATTTCTCGGCGTTGAATGACATGTTGTTGTCTTCTGACCATTTGTATATTTTGTTCGTGTCCCTCTGCAAGGCCTCCACGTCATGTACATCGCTGATTTTCTGCTGATCTTTGTATCGTCTGGAAAGGATGTTACTATACTATTGCTGTTTACTCCGCTGTCTATGTCTGTTAGCATGATAATGAACAGGAGTGGGGCCAGTACTGTCCCTTGTGGTACTGAGCTGCGTACTTCTGATTCTGATGATGATATACCTTGAATTTTGACGACCTGCAGATGATCACTAAGGAAGTTGTAGATCCATTTTCCCACTTTGCCTGTTATTCCCATGTCTTTAATTTTATGTCCTATTATACCATGGTCACATTTATTGAAAGCTTTAGCAAAATCTGTGTATATAACATCGTAGTTGTCATTGCCTTCCAATGCATCTAGGATATTGTTGTAGTGCTCTATTAGTTGTGATAGGCATGATCTACCTGATCGGAATCCATGCTGATTTTCGTTGAATCTTTCCCGTGTCTCCAGGAAATCATAAATTTTCTGTCTAACTATTCTTTCAAATACTTTGGTGAGGTGGGACGTCAATGACACTGGTCTATAGTTCTTTGCTTGAGATCTGTCCCCTCCTTTATATATAGGGACAATGTTTGCTCTTTTCAAGATGCTCGGTATTTCCCCAGTGTCTAGGGATCTTCTTCATATCCAGTATAAAGGTGTAGCTATTTCATTTTTACAGTTTTTAATCAATAATGCGTTCCAATTGTCCGGACCTGCAGCTGAATGTGGTTTCATTTGTCCTGTAGCTCTCGCTACATCTTCTGGTGTAAAATCAAAGTCTGTTATATACTCTCCTTGCAATTCCTCTTCAAAGAATGCATTTATGTCAGGTATCGCTTTGTCACTTTTTGGGGTATTGAAAACTGATTCATATTGAGCTCTCAATGTATCAGATATTTCTTTTGGATCGTCGGTTAGTTCATTATTTCTCGTCCTTAAGGGCCTAATAGCGGCGCGCGTTTTTGTTTTCCTTTTTGCATAGCTATAGAAGTATTTTGGATTTTCCTTTATTGCTTCTACCGCCTTTTCCTCTTCCCTCTCTGTATGGTCCTTAATCAGGGCTTGTATTTCCCTATCGATACCCTCCAGTTTTTCTTTTATTATTTTCCTGCCATTATCTCCGCAGTTTCCTAACTTCGCCTCCACTCTCTTTCTTTTGCGGAATATATATTGCGCCTCTGTGGTGGTGTGGTTAGCGTCGCTGACTATGAATCCATCAGACCCGACGGCAGCCGGCGCGCAGCAAAACCCAGCTCTTTATCCTTCCACACAATAAAGAAAGTGGTTGGTAGATAAATGGGTACCCTAGGTGGCCTAGTGGTTAAGACGCTGGGCTGCTGATGGGGCGTGGTTCGGATTCCACGTTAAACTGTAGGTCTAAAGTGGAGTGAAAAGCTTGACCTTCGTCAGGATGAACAATTCGGGCAGAAGCTAACCAAAGGTTATATATATATATATATATATATATATATATATATATATATATATATACTGTATATATATCCCTTTGCTTTGTCTGGAGCGATAGGGCGCGTCCCTCTGTGGCGAATGTGGGAATACACCTTTCTTCGGTGTAAGGGCTTTCTCTGCCCTCGTGGACCATTGGACCCGTTTGGGGCCCCGGCTGATCTCCTGCTTCTTTTTCTTTCTTTCTCCTTTAACCCATTCTTTCTGGTTTCTCTCTATTTTTTGGCGTCGTTCTTTGGACCTTGATTTTGACCCCCTCCTTGGCCCTTGGGTGTGGGAGGTGGTTGCCCTGCACCCTTGTCGCTTTTCAACCAAACCCAAGCCCTTTCCCTGCCACTTTTCACCGCGCGTTGGATGAGAGTGGCCGCCTTTCAGGAACAGGGACTGGGTACGGGTGTATCTCCCCTGCGTGACATGTATTGGCGGTGGGACCAAGTGTGCCCACGATTCGCCTTTCCCTTGTTGGAGTCGGTGGTGGCTGGATGCGCGCGGGGATGAAGTTCTCTTTTGTTCGCTATGGATACTTCTCCCCCTCGGTTTACGACTACTGCTTCTCATTCCCGGACTACTACCACTCTTAACACTCGGGTGGTGGGCAACCAGGCCCTCGAGTCCTTTACCACTGGAAGACCGCAACCTGATGGGGTTGACCCCCCCTGTGGAAGCGGAACGCTTGCACTCTCCTTTTCTGTTGCCGACCCCAGTCCGTCCGTCGACTATGCCCTTGGACCTACACTCTCTGGAGCATGGGTCTCGCCCCAGCCCACTTCAGCCACCTTCGGGCAAGTCAAGTTCCACCGACGACTTGCACCCACAACCCGGCTTCTTGCTCCCCCTTCACCCGCCATCAGCCCACCTCCCCATGGAGAGAGCCTCGCGACCAACTCTGAACGGACGTTCCAGGCGATCCGAACCCACAGCAACTCCAGCCGCTATAACGTACGCCCACAGAGGGATGGCTCCCTCCTCGTAAAATCACGCTCAGCCGCAGAGACAAAAGCCCTACTCTCCGTCACTGAGGTCCTTGGATGCTCGGTGTTCGTTTCCCCACACCCTCGCCTGAACCAGAGTCAGGGCACTATTTACGCCATCCGCCTATTGTCGATCGCAGTGAACGAGCTCCTGGAGAACCTCGCACCCCAAGGAGTCACTAAGATTTATCGCTTCACATCCCGACAGGGAGGCACCCCCTCCCCCACCCCACGTCTGCTCCTTACTTTCAATACATTAATCCCCCCCGACCGCATCGTATTGGGTATGGGAGACCGCGCGTCATGCGAGTTTTCTATCCGCCCATACATCCCAGACCCGACCCGTTGCTTTAAATGCAATAAGTTTGGACACGTTAGCTCCGTTTGTCGGCAGCCGCATCAACTGTGTGTTCACTGTGGACAACTCGCTCACCCTGACAGGTGCCCCAACACACCCAAATGCTCCAACTGTGAAGGCGCACACCCCTCTTCATCCTGCGAATGCCTTTTCTTCAAGTTCGAGAAGGAGGTCCGAGGCCTACAAGTGACGGACTTCCTTAGCCCCCGTGAGGCACGAGACAGGGTGCGGAGTCGGGAGGTGAGGCCGGGGGTGTCCTATGCCGCTGCTCTCGGCTCTATCATCTCGGCACGCCGCCCTGGCCTGCCGCCGAAACCCCACCCAGCCACTGCTCCCTGTTCCCCCCAAAGAAAATCCTCGCAGGACCCGACGGTCTCCTGTCCCCCCACCATCCCTCCTCTTCCCGCACCTCACCTGCCACGAACCCCCCAGGAGTCTGGGACCAGGACACCCAGGTCCCATCCACCTCAAACCCTGCCTTCCCAGTACTCCCTGCACACGCCCGAACCTGCCGCCCGGAGCAAGCCGTCGAGGCGGAGACGCCGGAGCGTGTCGCTAGACCCTCCGGCCTTCCAACGTCTCTCTTCCTCTTCCCCTAGAACCAAGAAGACGGCTCGGACCCTCACACCCCCCACTACGTCTACTATGTCCATCTCTCCCCATCGCAGAAGTCCCACCACTCTACCCCACAGACTCTGACAATAGTGGCTGAAATCCACGACCCGCCCCGTACGACGAGACCCAGTCTGAACAATATCCTCTCCCCCTTGGATCCAGTGGATGCGGCCCTGGCGCAGCTGCACGGTGTGACCGAGGGAAGCTCGGCCGCGCCCGCGCCCACGCCCACGAGTCCCATGGATCTGCCCTTGCCTCCTGGTGCCATTTTCTCCACCCCTCCACGAGACCACTCTGGTTCACCTCCTTCCACCCCCATAGTACCTACCCCCCCTAACATCCCCGGCCCCCTCCTTGTCAGCCACCCTGAGTACGCCCTCCCTCCCACCCGCCCGGTCCTTTTGGTACCCCCTGTCACCACCTAGGGTCCGCCGTGAGACCCCGGACAGGCGGGGTGGCGCCACTTTTGGGGTTAACGTGCCCCCTCCTGGCCCGACCACAGAAGCCCGTCAAAACACTTCTGACCCTCTCAGCCCACGATGTTCCTCTGTCTGCCGTGATCCACGCCTCCGGTCTCGCTCGGCCGACTCGACCCCGCAACCTCAGCGGGGTTCGACAGGCTGACCGATTCCTTCCCTGGTGAACGGTAGATAGCCAGCCATGCTCCCGACCCATCCTTCAATTTCGCGAACTCCAGATCTCCCTTCACACTCCAACTTCCTAGCGCCTACACCTTTACCCATCCCCCTTCATCAACTAATGGATCCCCCGAAAACCACAATAGTCCACTGGAACTGTAGAGGAATATTCGCGAACTATGAAGGCCTCAACTCCTTGATTGCCACTTCCCGTCCGGTGTGTGTCTGTCTCCAGGAGCTAATCCTGGGGACCAGGCCCATGCCCTGCCCTACTGGTTATTCTTGCATCGCCACCCCGCCTCCTACCTGCACTCGAAGGGGAGCTGCCATCCTCGTACACCACGCAGTCCCCTTCCACAATCTCTCCATCCGGGCCCCGCTACAGGTGACTGCCGTCCGGCTCTCCCTGGATAGACAGTACACCGTCTGCTCAATCTACCTCCCCCCCCCACGCTCAAGTCTCCCGCGACGACGTGGTGGAAGTTGTAGAACAACTCCCCAGGCCCTTCCTACTATTGGGCGATTTCAATAGTCGCCACCCCTTGTGGGGCGACACACACACCACCTATATGGCCCCAACCCTGATATCTGTCATGACCGAGCTCTCCTTCGAGTGCCTCAACGATGGCTCTCCTACATTCTACCATGCCACCACCTGCACTCCATCCTGTATAGACCTGTCCCTCGTTTCAACTGATGCCCTCCTAGACTTCACATGGCAAGTCCTCCGAGAGGACCATGGGAGTGACCATCTCCCCATTCAACTCACGCTCAGTCGACCCGACCAGACTGTTCGGGTACCGGTAAGGTGGGTTACTACCAACGCGAATTGGGCCCGCTTCCGCGACAACACGTATACCACCCTTACAACTGCCCACTTCCCATCCATCGACGAGTGCATCGCATACTTCGAGTCCGTTGTTCTAGCGGCCACAAGCACTAGCGTACCACGTTCCTCCGCCTACCCCCGCGCCCGACGGGTGCCTTGGTGGACCCCGGAGTGCACGGAGGCCGTGCGCGCCAAGAAAAAGGCAACTCGGCGCTTCTACCGGACGCGACTCCCCATCCATCGCACGGAGATGCAGCGGGCCAGGGCCATCGCCCGCCGCACAATGAAGACAGCGCGCCGAGCCTCTTGGCGTGCCTTTGTGTCCGGCATCACCGCCACCACACCGGCTACCATCTGGAAGAAGGTACGGGGTGTCGAGAGGCGACATGTCCCCTCCCGACCCCCGGTCCTCCGGACTAACGACGGACTCCTATGTGAGCCAAAGTCGGTGGCAAACCACCTTGCTTCTACCTTCGCCGCCGTTTCTTCCTCTGCAGCCGATTCCGTACCCGCCCCTGACGATAGCCCCTCTCCACCGTCCATAGACAGCACCTACAACCGATTGTTTACCATGCGTGAACTACAGGCGGCACTGGCCTCTCGACGATCCCCTTGTCCCGGTCCGTACGGCATGATCCAGCACATCCACACTACCTTACAAATTTTCCTGCTAGATCTATACAATCGCATATGGATAGAGGGCGCCTTCCCCTCTAGGTAGAAGGAGGCCCACGTCATCCCTATCCCCAAACCCGGCAAAGATTCCCTGGACCCAACAAACTACAGACCAATCGCCCTGACGTGTTGTCAGGGTTTCGGAGCTGGTAAAAAAACTTCTGGCTCCGACTCCGGCTCCGGAGCAGAAATTTTTTACAGTCTGGCTCCGGCTCTTTTATAGTAAATTCTGTTAATTATAAAATAAATATCTAGATTTATATAACTAATTGTCCAATTTAAAATATTGCACAAAAATATTTTATTATTAAATCACTTTAATACTCAAAATTTAAATTTCTTATGATTTTAAATTAGGCAAATATAATGATAGAATGAAGTTATTTAAATAACTAAAGGAAAATGATGAAAACTAAATGATACTAAATATTTATTAACAATGGTAGCTTATATAAATTAGAGAAACTTGCCTCCTAATTAGTTCAAAGTTCAAACTTAAGAATTCTCGTATGGAAAATAGTAACAATCAAACTTTCTGAGATAATATATGCATCTTTTTTAAGTGTTGAAACTTGAAAGCTTCATGAAAGCCAACTTGGCTTGAAAAAGAGCTGAATATTTCAAAAATTCAGTTTTTAAATTTTTAATAGGTTATATTATTTACTTATATTATTTACTTTAAATTTTTAATAGGTTATATTATTTACTTAGATAAATAGTTAGTACCTACCTACCTAAGGTCTCCACCGCCATAAAAAAAATTTTACCTATATAATTAAGTGTTGTTAAGACAAATCTTCCCAAATATTTAATGGTTAAAAAATGGAAATTTGCAGATTATTCCTGCAACTCCCACACCTCCATAAAATCCAAGAATCCTATGGTACCATTTTTCGTAATATATTACAAGAATTATAATTTGCAACTAAACCTATATTTAACAAATAACAATTTAGGTAGCAATATATCGCCCGGAGCCAGACCATGGAGCCGTATTTTCAAGGTTTCTGGCTCCGGCTCCAGGTAAGCAAAATTCACTGGCTCCACCGACTCCGGCTCCGGCTCCGAAACCCTGCGTGTTGTGCCTGCAAGATCCTCGAAAAAATGGTCGCTACGCGATTATCGTTCGTCCTTGAACATAGCAATTCCTTCCCGTCTACCTAGTCCGGCTTCAGACAATTCCACTCCACCACTGATCCCCTTCTGCTTCTCAGCCGAGACATACAGGATGCCTTCGACAATGGACAGTTCGTACTGTCAATTTTTTTTGACATCCAGAAGGCCTATGACACCACCCGTCGAGCAATGATCCTCGGCCAGCTCCGACATCTGGGCCTCGTCGGAGCCATGCCGACCTTCATCAGGGGCTTCGTTTCTTCGCGGACCTTTAAAGTCCGGGTGGGCTCAGTCCTCTCTGACACCTTCGTGCAGGAGGACGGGGTCCCACGGGGAAGCATCCTCAGTGTTCTCTGCTTCTCCGTCGTGATGAACACGGTCTCACAATGCCTTCCACCCATCATCCGCTCTTCCATTTACGCGGATGACCTTGCGATCTACTTCGCAGGGCGAGAACCGTCTGTCGTTCAACGACAAATGCAGCTCCCCATATACCGGGTGAAAAGGTGGGCGACGTCGGTGGGTTTCCGCCTCTCCATCCCTAAGTCCAGGTGTATGGTCTTCAGTAGAAGACCCACAACCCTTCCTCTACCCTCTGTCACATTATACGCCAGTCCTCTTGAGGTGGTACCCTCCACGCGTTTTCTGGGCATGACCTTAGACCAAGGGTCGGGGAACTTTTTTGGGTATTACCCAAAAATCTATTTGAGTAAAATGAAATTACCCCCAGACTTCAAAGTAAACAAAAACAAGCTAATTGCTCTTAAAATTGTTGCATATGGTATACAAAAAATTCAAATTCAAAAAATGTTTATTGGATCCATTATTATGGAGAAATGAAAAAAGCCACACATGCTGGCATAAGAATAGCACAGAAACAAAATTAGTAAAAAGGATTGAAGAACTGAAGAATTTCATTCAAAACATCTCCACTTCAGGTTTTGGAAAAATGATGCCGTTTCATTTTTGATACATCATCAAAATCAGGACGTAAATTCGTAATATTCTAAAATTTAGAATAACGCCACATTTATGTAGCAAAATAAAATAAAAATATACGAAAAAAATATCAGCACAAAGTGTCAAACACTAAAAGCACCTCTTCGTTTCATGATACCATACACACGACTGAGGCTCTGAGGGAAGTGTCTCTCATACCGCACGCATTACCCCCAAAATTTTTAAATTTACCCCTGTTCCCCGACCGCTGCCCTAGACCGACGGCTTAATTGGGTTCCCCATCTCAAGCACCTAAAGCAATCCCTTCGACGCCCCCCTCACTCTCCTGGATCACCTCTCTCACACCACATGAGGTGCAGATCGACGCTCTCTTCTTCGCCTTTACACTTCCATAGTACAGTCGAAGCTGGACTATGGTAGTGCAGTTTACGGTTCAGCTTCCAACGCCCGCCTCCGTATCCTGGACCCGGTACTTAATAGAGGCCTCCGCTTCGCCACCGGTGCTTTCCGCTCCTCTCCAGCCTCCATGTGGAATGCGATCATCTCCCTCTCGCCCTCCGACGGGGTCTACTCCTCATGAGGATATACCTCCGTGCACAGAGGCTGCCTCCTTCGCTTCTGGGCACGGCGGTTTCAGAACTACCACCTCAGGGACGGAGCTGGCACTTCACTGAAGCGGTCCGCTCTTTCCTTGATCTTTTCAACATGCCCGCCCCCTCAGTTATCCCCATTTCATTCAGCATCTACCCCCCCTGGATCCTCACCCCTATCAAGTTTTGCAAGGATCTGTGTTCCCTACCGAAGAATACCACGAGCGCCATGATATACAGGTCACTCTTCCGCGAACACGCGACCCAACACCCGGACGCAGTCGCCATTTACACAGATGGTTCCCGCTCGGAAGCTGGTGTGGCCTCAGCGGTGATTCTGTCCCAGCTGCTTTCCCGGGGCGTCGGCCTGCCCCCGCGAGGCCGACCCCTCCTCTTCTCCGACTTCTTCCCGACTTTCCGCTCCCACTTCCGCTCCATGTGGCAGCGGGAATGGGACCAGGCCACACAAAATAAACTCCACATGATCAAGCCACAAATAGGATACTGGGCCTCCTCATTCCACAGGTCCCGCCATAAAGAAGTAATCCTAGTCCGTCTCCGCCTAGGCCACACCCGCATCACCCACGGACACCTTATGGCGAAATCGCCAGCCCCGCTTTGCCCTACCTGCCATACCCCTATCACTGTCATACACCTCCTGGTGGAATGCCCAAAGTTGTCCGCTCTTCGTCGCAGGTGTTTCCCTCTCTCGGCCGAAAATCCCATACCCGACCGTCTACGATCCATACTCGCCGAAGACCCCCACTTTTCAACGGAAGAGATTCTTTTCTTCCTTACTCACTCCCATCTGCTCCATCGCATCTAAAACCGTACCCTTCCTACCCACTATCCAGCAACTGACCCTTACTCACTCCCCTAGTCTACCACCCACAGCACAGTAACATCACCCACTCACTGCCTCGCCGAGATATGTACCGCTTTCTTTAGGTACGAATCGGCGGTAAATTAGAAAAAAAAAAAAAAAAAAAAAATATATATACACACACACACACACACACACACACACACACACACACACACACACACACAGTACACTGAGCGGCAAAAAAATTGGCCCACTTGGAATATCGCGAAAAACAAAAAAGTGGTCAAGCTTCTGTTTATAAAAGTTTTAAAATTCGAAAATATAGTCTGAGGCACCCAAATAACGAGACAAAACAGTCAGCTGCGAACACACTAGCTGTAACGGATTTTTTACTTCTTTTAAGAATTCAACAGTCTGACATTCAGTTGCTTTTACACTGCTGGTGCCACTTTTTTCTTCCACTAGTGGGAGTAGGCATTTGCGTTTAGTAACAGATAAACTTCTAATTCTTTTGGGTTTCAGAATTGGACATTTACAATGGATTTGAGTGCCATGAACGTCGCAAGAGTCGTCGCCCTAATTGAAGATGGTCGGAGCCAGCGTTACGTCGCCGATGCGCTAGGAATTCCAAGAACAACGGTTCGAAGTGTCTACCAGACATGTGAGGAGGTGATCCCACTGTCGAAGGCTGAAATGAAACCCATTTTCTACCATTGGTTTCTTTACATTATAACGCCGAAGGTAGCGTTTAACTTCTGTCATGGCGCATTCGCGCGCGCGTTGAGTGTAGGAATTAGTTGGATGGGTGACCTTCCTCTACGTATAGAGGAAGTAGTGACCCACCGTTCGAGTTCCACGATAAACTATGGCCAAGCGATTGCTAAAAAGGGATTAAACTCTAATACAAACCGTAAACCATACAGGAGAGTACACCTGAAGATCAGGATCTGGAAGATCGCGCTGCACATCTGCCCGTGACGATCGTTTCATCGTCTTGAGTGGCTTGCGAGATCGTCGCTTGACTGCCACGAACGTCCGCAATTTGCTGGAAAGGTCTCGAAACGTCAGTGTATCGGAGCGAACCGTTAGAAGGAGACTCATGGAAAGTGGCTTACATGCTAGACGTCCAGCAATGGGCCCGGAATTGCTCCCACACCACCGCAATGCTCGTCTTGATTTCGCTCGTGAGCATGTCAATTGGACTGTGGTCCAATAGGGACGAGTATTGTTCACGGACGAATCAAGATTTAATCTTCGAACATCCGATGGACGGGAAAGAGTGTGGAGAAGAACAGGAGAAAGATTCGTCCCGTGCACTTTTACGGAGAGGGTTGCTTTTGGAGGAGGCTCAGTCATGGTCTGGGGTGGTATCACTTCAAACTCGCGCACAGAGCTCGTCGTTGTTGGTGGTGGGTCATTGACGTCCGCAAGATAAGTGGAAGAGATCTTGCTGGAGCATGTGGTCCCTTTTACTCCTTTCGTTGGTGAAGACTTCCTTCTACAGCATGATAACGCTGGACCCGATGCGGCAAGAGCCGTTAGCGATTTCCTTGAAGCTGGAATTCGTCGAATCGAGTGGCCTTCCCGAAGTCCGGACCTGAACCGCATGGAACATCTCTGGGACACGATGGGACGGTGTCTTAGGAATCGTCTAGTAGCCCCTAACACTCTACAGGAGCTACAACAAGCTTTAACTGAAGAGTGGGAGGGAATCCCACAGGATGTGATCGCCGATGTCATTCATGGGATGAATCGACGAATGGCTGCAGTGTCATTCAAGCTAGGGGAGGCAACACCCCTTATTAACCCTGGATCACAAGTTGTTGTTGTTTTTTGTTTTATTGTTTTGTTTTGTTTTTAATTTTTTGTTTTGTCTGTTTTTTTTAGTTACAATTTTTTGTGCAATATTTTTTGATAATAAATTGTATTAATCAGGTGTTTGAAGATTTTTTAATGTCCTCGTAAACTAAATTTTCGAATTTTAAAACTTTTATAAACAGAAACTTGTCGATTTTTTGCTTTTCGCGATATTCCAAGTGGGCCGATTTTTCTGCCGCTCAGTGTGTGTGTGTGTGTTATATTAGTGATGGATCGAGTGGTCGGTTTTTCACAACCGCGGTTGCGGTTGTGTTTGCGGTTATCGAATTTTTTCCAACCGCGGTTGCGGTTGCGGTTATCATATACTAGGAAAAATGCGTAATTATTAACTGGATTTAGCCACTATAGTGCGATTTAGCCACACTTGGTACATAATATATACTAAATAGTATTTATTTAGTAAATACCTTATGTTGAACACAAGTTTTGCAATACACCGCTACCTATTTGTTGTTGCAAAACTTGTGTTCAACATAAGGTATTTACTAAATAAATACTATTTAAATGAAGTATATTCTAAACTTATATAGCTATTATGAAAGAATAGGTCAAATTAATTAAAACCATATTTTGCACTAAGTGTGTTACCAGGATGAGGGACGAGGACCCATCGCACTGTTCATCCCACCTACCACTTTCCCCAGCCTCCACCCATTGGAAAGTTATGGATTATTATTCATTTGAAAAACTGATGTCAAACTTAATGACAGGCAGTGTGAATTTCAAGAATAATATTTTTGCTGCATTTTCACCTTTCAAGCGGCAACGCCTCTCATCGTACAACGTTCCCGCTCCACGCATAAGGAGACCCATCATTTTCTTTTTAAAAAAAGAAATATTTCTAATTAACCTAAAATTAAAATTAACTAAGCTTTTACAACCGCAACCGCACTTATGGAACGGCGGTTGCGGTTGTGAATTTTTGTGCGGTTGTAGTGCGGTTGCGGTTGCGGTTATTCGATCCATCACTAGTGTGTGTATATATATATATATATATTTAGTGGTAGACCGGATATCCGCATCCGCACTTCTGACTGCGGATGTTATGCGGATATTACCTCTAATAAATTATGCAATTTACAATTAAGTTAGCTTATAAGGCCCAGTTATGCACATTTCATGTAAAGTATTAATTATTAATTAACAAACAAATATATAAACC
Source organism: Bathynomus jamesi (assembly GCA_023014485.1). Lineage (NCBI taxonomy): Eukaryota > Metazoa > Arthropoda > Malacostraca > Isopoda > Cirolanidae > Bathynomus > Bathynomus jamesi. The sequence continues at coordinate 1,202,111 of JAJOZX010000484.1, forward strand.
TCAAAATATAAATACCATTAAATCAACAAACAATGCCTGTGCCGCTGTGCGTACTCCACTGAATTTTTTTTTTTTTTTTTTTTTTTTTCCCCACAGCAACACAGTAACTTTTCAGAATGAAATTGTTCGTATAAGATCAAGCAGTCTATCATGTTTCGAACAAGATTATTGTAAATAAATACAAAAAATAGTAAATTCTTTAGCAAAAATAAAAATGCTAATTTTCTATAGCAAACACTTGCAAAATTTGCAGTTTCTAAAATTAGCAATTGAAAATTGAATGAAACTTGTTTCATTGAATTTTCTGTGGCTGAAACTCTTGAGAAAGTTATTTTTATCATAATGAAAACATTAATATTAATTTTAATTCTTATGCATTGCCTGCCATAATAGTAATATCACGAAATTTGAAAAATTGTCATATATTCATAATTCTATATTATATTGATAGATTAACTGAATATCCGCATCCGCAGTTGTTGAAAAACTGACATCCGGTCCACCACTAATATATATATATATATATATATATATTATATAATATATATATATATATAATATATATATATATAGGGTGTTTCAGGAGGAAAGGTCAATACTTCGGGAGGTGATAGTATCGGTCATTGTGAGAAAAAAAGTTCATATGAACATGTCTCTAATTCTGAATGGTTACGGAGATAGAGCGGTTTGAATCTGATGCGCGCGCAGCTCTTCCTCCCCCTTCCCTCCTCCATAACCTTGAACCATGTAAGCTGTAACGTAAGCCTGTAACAATTTGTCATTTCTGTATCTGATACCATTCAAAATGCCAATGTTTAAACATTAAATGTTAGAAACAGTAATTGGTTTCTCTTTCTTGATTATCATTAACAATGCTTTTGTATTTGTAGATTCAAACAGCTCTATCTCCCGAAGTATTGACCTTTCCTCCTGAAACACCCTGTGTATATATATATATAATTTTTTTTTTTTTTTTTTTTTTTTTTTTAAAGTTCGGGAAGAACCGATTCGCCTCTATTTAAAAGGACATATCTCGGCGGAAAAACAAAGAAAAGGTGAGAGGAAAGACAGAGGAAAAAGAAAGGGTGGAGGGGACAGTCGAAGTGGTAAAAGACCAAGGATGACAAGGACTGCAGGGTCGAGCCCCATCATCTTTGGGTGCTAGGGCCGGGAGGGCGCACGTGAAACCTCCAAGAACAAGCACGTACAAACGAGCACAAAAAGCACTCAAGAGCACGAGCTTAGAACCCCCTTGCGGGGATATACAGGGTGGGCCGTAAGTTTCCATACATAGGAAAAATAAACATTTTTTTATGGACAACCATTTTTATTTATATAATATGCTCTACATGGTTGCCATTGTTTTGAAAACACATTTCAATACGTGTTCCCCACTGTTGATGAACACGCATTAGCACAGTTGACGTTATGCTTGTAATGGCGTTGGTGATACGTTCCTTTAGATGATTTATGTCTCGTATCTTTCTGATACCCATGGCCTTCAAGTGCCCCAAAGATAGAAATCAAGGGGGGTGAGATCTGGGATCTGGGAGGCCACTCCACAGACCACGCCGACCAATCCAAGCATCCGGAAACTGCTGATCCAAATACCGACGCACGTATTTAAATTTTCCTATGTATGGAAACTTACGGCCCACCCTGTGTATATATATATATATTATATATATATATATACCCCCGCTGTGGTCACCTTGTCATGGTGAGTGGCCTCCAGTGTTGACCCAGTGGGCTACGTCGGTGGGGGCTTAGCCCCCGGAAGGGTCACCCATGCCGGACAGGCTACTGGGGAGACCGGGCTAAGAGCCACTAAAGTCTTTGGCTCCCACTATGGGTCTCCAATGCTGTCCTCCGGAGCTGACGCCCTTAGGGCGTCACTGTGTTTGGATGGTTGGGAGTTATAAATAGTAGAAAAATTATAGGTTCCGTATGACGATCTACCAACATTGGCCAATCAGAGCACGGCATGCATAAACGTCATTGTCACGTGATACTCCCACGCAGGTCCGGTTAAGTTAATTAAATGCCCGGTTAGGTCAACTTTATGCCCTTGACAGTTGGTTAGGTAAAGTTGTGTTGTTTTCGTTAGTTTTAACGAAAATATCACGACTTAACCTAACCAATTGTCAAGGGCATGCAGGTGACCTAGCCCGTTTGATTTTTGTCAGTATCCAAAATACATTTTTCTAATGTATTTTGGTGTGTTTGGTTCATATATGACCTTCATTTCTAGCGAAAATTAACCAAAACATAGGAAAACTTTAAGGTTTCATAATTTTGTTTTGGTTCATTTGCGCAAGATATGAAGGTCGTATTTGAAGAGAACACCAAAATACATTAGAAAAATGTGTGTTGGATATTAATTTCATTGTTGGTGAAACATTCAATAATTACCTGGTTGGGTGTCCGAGCCGGTGGGATTGGGGTCTTTGCACCGTTTGGGAGCAAACTTTCGCACACGGGACCCCGTTTTTAAACCGACGGTGTGTACCCTGGGGACGAGGTACCCCGCTCCCTGCGGTCTGCGCTCGGCCTCTCTCTCTCAATGGTAGGCAGTTTCTCGCGTCCCCTGTGTCCGTGTTCTGCAACATTAATAACATCTGGAAACTATTATTACTTGTTCTAGAACTTGGGTGGTGGGCAACCAGGCCCCCAAGTCCTCTACCACTGGAAGATTACGTCTTGTGGAGGTCACCACTCCTCCAGCAGCGGGACACTTGCACTCTCCTCTTCCGTTACCGACCCCAGCCTGTACCTTGAACATGCCCTTGGACTTATACCCTCTGGAGCAGGGGTCTCGCCCCAGCCTACCTCAGCCGCCTTCGGGCAAGTCAAGTTCCACCCAAGACTTGCCTCCAAAACCCGGCTTCTTGCTCTCCCCGTATGCCCCCCTCACCCGCCGTCGGCCCGCCTCCCCACGGAGAGAGCCCTGCCGCGGACGGGGAAGTGGGCATTCACGTTCATCCTTTCGACCGTTGGATATCCCAGTCCACTTCGATTCTACAGCATCCCTATCCCTTCCAAGTATCCACAAATTCCTAGTGATCTGGCCTACCTCTGGGTCCCTTCTGACCAACTCTGAACGGACGTTTCAGGCGATCCGAGCCGGCAGTAACTCCAGCCGCTTTGATGTGCAACCACAGAGGAGCGGCTCCCTCCTCATAAAATCACACTAAGCCACAGAGACGAAAGCCCTATTCTCCCTCACAGGTCCGCGGATGCTCCGTGTCCGTCTCTCCACCCTCGCCTGAACCAGAGTCAGAGGACTATTTATGCCACCCGCCTATTATCGCTCACAGTGAACGAGCTCCTGGAGGACCTCGCACCCCAGGGTGTCACTAAGATACATCGCTTTACATCCCGACAGGGAGGCACCCCCTCCTCCACCCCGCGCCTACTTCTTACTTTCAACACCTTAGTCCCTCCCGACCGTATTGTATGGGGTATGGAAGATCGCACGTCGTGCGAATTTACTGTCTGCCCATACATCCCAGACCCGACCCGTTGCTTTAAATGCAACAAGTTCGGACACGTCAGTTCAGTTTGCCGACAACCGCACCAACTGTGTGTTCGTTGGGGACAAATCGCTCACTCAGACAAGTGCCTCAACACACCCAAATGTTCCAATTGCGAAGGCGCACACTCCTCTTCATCCCGCGAATGCCTTTTCAAGTTCGAGGAGGAGGTCCGAGGCCTGCAGGTAGCGGACTTCCTTAGCTTCCGAGAGGCGCGAGACAGGGTGCGGAGTCGGGAGGTGAGGCCGGGGGTATCTTACGCCGCTGCCCTTGGCTCTGTCCACTCGGCACGCCGCCCTGGTCTGCCGCTCAAACCCCTTCGACCACTGCTTCCCATCCCTCCCAAAGGGAGTGTTCGCTGGATCCGACGACTTCCTGTCCCCGCACCATCTCTCGTCTTCACGCACCTCACCTGCTAAAGATTCCCCAGGAATCTGGGACCAGGACACTCACGCCCCGTCCACCTCGAACCCTGCCCTCCCAGCACACTCTGCACACACCCGAACCTAACGCCCGGGGAAAGCCGACGAGGCGGAGGCGCCGGAGCGAGTCGCCAGACTCTCCGGCTCTTTAACAAGCCTCTCCCTCTTCCCCCAGATCCAAGAAGACGGCTTGGACCCTTACAACCCCAGTTCGTCTACGAGGACCATATCACCACACCGCAGAAGTTCCTCTAATCTACCCCGACAGACTCTGACAATAGTAGCCGAGTTATATGACCCGCCACCCACGACGAGATCCAATCTGGACAATATCCTTTCCCCCAAGGATCCAGTGGATGCGGCACTGGCGCAACTACATTGTGTGCCCAAGGGGAGCTCGGCGCGCCCATGCGTCTTATGGATCTGCCCTTGCCTCGTGGTGCCATTTTTTCCACCCCTACACGAGAACACACTGGTTCATCTCCTTCCACCCCTACAGTACCTATCCCCCCTAACACCTCCGGCCCCCTCCTTGTCAGCCACCCTGTGCACGCCCTCCCTCCCACCTTCCCGATCCTTCTTGTATCCCCTATCGCCACCCAGGGTCCGCCGCGAGACCCCAGAAGGCGGGGAAGTGCCACTGTGGAAAATAAAGCGCCCCTTCCTGGCCCGAATACAGAAGCCCACCAAGAAACCTTCACCCTCTGAGCCCACGACGTTCCCCTAGCTGCCGTGATCCACGCCTCCGGTCTCGCTGGGCCGACTCAACCCGCAATCTCCGCTGAGGTCGACTGGCCGACCGAGTCCTTCTCTGCTGAACAGCAGATAGCTAGCCATGCCCCTGACTCATCCTTCGCCTTCGCGAACCCAAGATCTCCCTTCACACGCCAACCCCCTAGCACCTACACCTTTACCCATCCCCCATCATCGAATAATGGACCCCCCGAAAACTACAATATTTTACGAACTACGAAGGTCTTAATTCCTTCATTGCTTCTTCCCATCCGCTGTGTGTCTGTCTCCAGGAGCTAATCCGGGGACCAGGCCCATGTCCTGCCCTACTGGATATCCCTATATCACCACCCCGTCTCCTACCTGCACTCGAAGGAGGGCTGCCATTCTCGTACACCACGCATTCCTCTTCCACATCCTCTCTATCCGATCCCCGCTACAGGTAATCCCTACCCAGCTTTCCCTGGATAGACAGTACACCGTCTGTTCAATATACCTCCCTCCCCACACTCAAGTCCCACGATGACCTGGTGGAGGTGGTACAACAATTCCCCGAAATCGCTTTGTTTCCGAGTTACAGCCTCTTTTGTGTTCCAGCAATTCTTTCCACAAACTGTTTGCCGACAATGTTTGTGAGTGTGTACGAGACTTATTTCATGTATGGCCTTGCCGATGACATGTTTCAATATCGTTGAGTGTAGACTTGCCGAGTGTAATGCGGCCGCAGCAAGACGTCTGTATGCGAAAAGGTTTCCGAATCGCCGTCTGTCAGATAAGAAGACCTTTCAGAGAATAGACGAGCGTCTTGGTGATACAGTATCATTCAACAAGCTAGTTTCAGATGGTAGACCAATCAGCGCCAGAACTGTTGAGTTGGAGAAGCGGGTCCTGAATCGCGTGGAGGAACATTCTGGTGTCAGCATCCGAAGGATAGCAGCAGCAGAGGGTGTAAGATACACAACTGTGTGCGGAGAATTTTATGGGAACAACAGTTCTACCCATATCACATTCAGAGAGTACAAAGCCTTACTGAAGCTGATTTCCCACCACGAGAGGCTTTTTGTACCTGGTTCCTTCAACAGTGTGCTCGCGATCCTCTTTTTCTATTCTCCGTGTTGTTTTCTGATGAGGCAGCCTTCACAAGAAATGGCGTGATCAATTTTCACAACACTCATTACTGGGCCGAAGAAAATCCGCATGCCATCATCCAGTCAAGGCACCAACAACAATTTAGTATCAGTGTATTGGCAGGACTTATTGCCGACAACTTAATTGGTCCTTTTGTTTTGCCTAGAAGATTAACAGGAGAATCCTATTCCAATTTTTTAAGGAATGATTTAAGCGATTTACTAGATGAAGTTCCTCTTGGTGTCCGACGTCGTATGTGGTTTATGCATGACGGCGCTCCGCCTCATTTTAGTCGAGTAGCCAGAGACTATTTGGATGACCATTTCCCTGATAAGTAGATAGGCCGTGGAGGACCCATTGCGTGGCCTGCTCGCTCCCCGAACTTGAATCCACTCTATTTTCACCCGTGGGGTCATCTGAAATCCATCGTTTACGTGACACCCATTGACAACGTTGAAATGCTTCGCCAACGTGTAGGACAAGGATGCCAGAAAATCTGAGCAATACCTGGAATGTTTGAACGCGTCAGGCAGTCTATGACCACGCTTCTCAAACTAGGGGTCGCGTAAATATTATTGGGGGTCGCAGAAACATTTGAAAATATTATTTTTTTCATAAATATACAGTGTTAGTACCAGGGCTGTGGAGTCGGTCAATTTTGAGTGGAGTCGGAGTCGGAGTGCGATGCAGTCGGTGCAAATCCTTCAATTATAACCATAGCAGCCTAGGCCTAGGCCTAGCTCAATTTTATGAATAAAATAGATTTAACCTAATGTTTTAATATATAATAAATATATAAATAATATATAAAATATAGTTGCTTATAATTAATAAGGATTATAATTAATTAATTAACATAATTAATAATAAGGAAATTTAAAAATTTTGTACTAGCAACCCTAAATCTTTTTCAGATTTTTAGATTTCAATTTGATAATTTTGATAAGCATCACTGAAAGAAGATTTAATGGAAGCGATCCTTTTTTTAAAAACAAATTCAGTTTAGGTTAGTACATTTTGTTACGGATGTTTATAATAATACAAAAACATCTTATTAATTTGCTAAACCAATAATAATCTTATTTTGTTTAAGCTTCAATCAGTTTGTATTTTGGGATTTATTGTAATTTTTGAATAAAGAGAAAAAAAGTCATTAAGGCATAGTTATAGCCACTAAGTACCCTGATGAGTCATGTGGTGGTGACGAAATGCCTTGTTTATGAATCTCCGCTGGCCTAATAAAACTAATCTTAATCAATTTGGCCTTAACATTCCATCGGAGTCGGAGTCGTAATTATGCAAGTCAGATTTCTGGAGTCGGAGTGTTAAAATTTTTGGAGTCGGAGTTGGAGTCGGCAAATTTTATCACCGACTCCACAGCCCTGGTTAGTACCTATTGCTTTTATGACATTGAGTGAAGGGTCGCGAAAAAATTTGTCTGATCCAAAGGGGTCGCAAGTGAAAAAAGTTTGAGAAGCCCTGGTCTATGACGAGGCGTGTTCAGGCGTGTATTCAAGCGCAAGGTGGTCATTTTGAGCACTTCCTTTAAAAGTAAGGCGGATACTTGCTGGAACACATAACGGACTGTAACTCGGAAACAAAGTGATTTCGGGCATATGTTTATACAAACTTTTTTAATTGTTTTCAGGTCCTGAATCCATCCTGAAAGTGCGTCCCACATGTTATGAAACACCTTCTATATATACTGTATATACACATAATATGGGATGAATTTCACAATTAAACACGTGAAATGAATGAATCATACAAACCCACAAGGAAAAAGAAAAATGATTCCAAAGCCTTTCGTGTATTTATAAGTACGGAGCTCCAATAAACCTTAGCCCCCCCCCCCCCTACCCATAGCCTAAACCATTAGAGGTACAGTAAAACTAAACATACCTTACAAAAGAGAATTTAATCCTGCATTTAATGAGAAACGATTAAAACTTGGTGTTCCCGCCATTGGCTCCCAAGACATCCTGAATTCGCTTTGGGTAGCTTGCCAAAAGTGACGTGAATAGATCTTGATCGTTACGCAAATTTGCTAAAACAGTTTCAATGTGTTGCGTCATTGTATCCTTCGAAAATCGATTTGCTGCAGGTTCTTGAAACAAGAGACATTCAACCTTGTCCTTTATAACTGATCCAATGTGTTCACAGACGTTCAGGTGAGGAGAATTTCCTGGCCATTCTTCATTTCCAAAGAAATCGATCTCATGGTTCCGCAACAACTGTTGAGTGGCTAATGCCTTAAAGCAGGGGGCCTTATCCTGCAGAAGTGTGACCTGATCGACATCCATAACTATTTGGGTTTCTTAGAAAAGGAATGACATGCTGGAATAGAATAGTATCACGAAAATACTGTCCATCCCAACTCTGACCATTTGGCTTCAGCACCCACATGAGCTGCTTTGCAGTGAACAAAACAAACACACCAACACAGTCTGGACTTTTTAATAATTCGCGATAATGTTCATTGTCATCGATTTCATCTGGTGTTGTGGCCCACACCACTCGATGATTTTGGTAGTTAGGCCGACGTGTTACGTAAACAAAAAAATCATCGGAGACAGCTGAATGCATGAAATCATCCACATCCCAATCTTCAAGATAATGGGCAAACCACATTCTGTCATCGATGTTAAGTTGAGTTTTTCTTGGCTTTGGAAGTTCATGCCAAGGCTTTAAACCTTGCCTATGACGGTACAGTCGAATGATCTTATCACTAACGATCTTTCCTCTCAACACTTCGATCTCTCTAGAAAGTTTAGCACAGCTATTTTTCCGCTTACGCGTACCACTTTCAATGATGTCCTTTGTTTCCTGAGAGAGTGGCAAATTTGGGCGCCCAGATTTGGTTGTATCCATTTCACATTCATCCAAAGTTTTATTCCAATTTCTTTTGACGAAGTCCTCACTTCTTCGCAACTTTTTGGCAACCCATGAACGTGTTATAAAGGTGGCTCCAGCATCACGAGCTTCCCGAAATGTTATTGCTCAGTAGTATGATGGCAAAATGGGAGAGGAAGTTGGGGTGCTCTGAAATCCTGCCACTGGAGGGGCCCCCTGAAGGCCTTCGCCTTCGTTATGAGGGGGCCCCCTTACTTAAGTTCTTAGCCCATTTATGGGGTCTCACCGTCCTTAATGAAGGGCATTTGGCCCTTGCGGGGCCTCCCCCCTCCTTGGGAAAAAAAGGTCTCGTCTTCACCTTCCTTCAAGAAAAAAAAAAATCCTCGCCTTCCTCCTTGGGAAAAAAAAAAAGGATTCGTCTTCACCTTCCTTTAAAAAAAAAATAAAAAAAAAAAATAATCATCCTCGCCTTCATGAGACGGACAAAATCAAACAAACAAAAACAGACAAAACCAACAAACAAATATAGACAATGACAGAGTTTGACACTTGATTTTCAACTTATACCCTTAAACATTAGAAATTAAAACTTAAAATATCTGAAAAAGGGTTTAATAGACATAACGAGTATAAACAACCTCAAAACATATTATCATATTCTAACACCACATTACCTACTCAAATGTAATTCCATTTTTATACGTTAACAAACTGCGAACATCACAAGAAACAAAATCAGGTTAAACATATTTTAATTCAAAAGCAGATTCTTTGTTTAATATTTGTATTATGAAAAATAAAATGAAGGTTTATTATTTTAATTTAAATAAATTAATTTCTTTATTTTTTAAGGGAAACTGGCATATTTTCAACCGCTCTGAATCAAATACAAGAACTTTTTATACATTCATAATATATACTTATTTGTTTATTTACTTTTAAATATATAGTTTTCTGTTGTTTACATCGCTATATATCAACACATTCACATGACAACTTCTGGTTTCTGAACTATTAATTTTACTGCACATCAAATTTCGTTATAAAATTGCGTGTGCTAAAAGAACATCAAGCAGTGTAATGCGGCTTTAAAACTAAAACATCAAAGCTGTTTTCCTCTTCTAAACATCCACTTAAATAGTATTACCCCTTTGGGGCATTGGTTTCTGCGCGCATGTAGAAGAATTACGACATTTGATTGGGTGAGGCCCGTGATGTAATGGTTATCATATCTGACCGGCAATCGGAAGATCTCGGGTTCGATTCCCGGGTGGTTACCTCATTTTTTCATTTGTTTCGTTCTTTTTCTTTCGTCTTGCGCGGAATATTCTCCTATACAAGCGTCGTTCTTTACGTTAATTATACTGCGTGTTTGCAGTTAAAATGAATGTGTGTGTGTGTAGTGTTATATATATATATATATATATATATATATATATATATATATATATATATCCCCCTCCCCGCGGGCGGTCTTTCTGGGGTGGATCGCCCGCGGGCTCCTGCCTCCATGTGGCGAGGGGGTCAGCCGCGGCTGGGGCCCTGCCGGGTCCCCCGCCCGGTTGCGAAGTAGACTTTTAACATACCCTGCTATCCTACAGCCCCTCTTTCCTGTCTTCCCCTCTTTCCCCTCTTCCTTGCCCCTCTGTTTTTTTTTCTGCTTTCTCTTTTCACTTCGCGCGCCCCGTGGGCTGCCGGGGCTGGTCGCTGGGGGTCTCGCTCCCATGACCGGGGCCGGACTAAGTTGGCTGGTAGGGTGCCCGGGCCTGGGACCCTGGGAGGCCTTGGTCTTTGCTGCCGGCGGGGGAGAACTCTCGATGCTGCAAGGGCCCCTTTTGAAACGGGGGTACCCGCATGGGACGAGGCACCCACCTCCCGCCGGCGTGCGCTTGGTCCCCGCGGCCCCGGGCGCGAAACAACAATAAAATTTTTTGTATGGAAACATTTGCAAATCTAATGGACCTCGTTGACGACCCGGCTTGTGCATATGACCTCCCTCTGACTACCTCTTTGGACCGTGGGTCTGCAGTGGACCCCCCGACCCCTGGATCCCCCCATATTCCACGTCCCGATAGGGACCCACCTGCTTTTTCGCCCTCAGGTGGGAAGCCCGCGGCCCCGGTCGCCTCCCACTCCGGTCGGGCCTCATCGCCCCCGGCCCCTCGGCCCCTGGGGGACGTGGGACCCGACGTCGCCGTCCGCCTTTCTCGTCTTCCCGCCCCCTCGAAGTTCCGGTGGTGTTTGGCCAGACGGCTTCACTCGGCCTTCGGACGATGGACAAGTTCCTCGTCCTCCGCCCCTCCTCCTCCAAGCCCCTCCCCACTAACCACGAACGCCTCTTTCGAGCGATCCATGGGAAGACGGGGACGGCGCGTTTTGACCTTCGGCCTCAGAGGGATGGCTCCATTTTGATAAGGTCGCGTTCCTCTGCCGAAACCTCCTCTCTGCTCGCTATCCCCGATGTCCTGGGCTGCGGGATCACGGTGACTCCCCACCCCCGCCTCAATCAGTGCCAGGGCACGATCTACGCTGCTCGTCTTCTACCCATCCCGGTGGAGGACCTCCAGACTGACCTCGCCTCCCAGGGTGTGGTGAGAATATACCGTTTTCCCGACAGATCGCGATCCCCACCGTCCCTTCTCCTCGCCTTCTCCTTACTTTTGACTCACTGGTGCCCCCCGTTTCGGTATTCTGGGGCTTTGGTGAGAGACGAGCATGCGAATTCTCGGTTCGGCCATACGTGCCAGATCCTACGCGCTGTTTTCAGTGCAATAGGTTTGGCCACGTGAGCAGTTCCTGCCGTCAGCCGGCCCCGTTGTGTGTCCGCTGCGGCGGCCCTCCCCACCCCTTGTCCTGTACTGCTCCGCCTTCCTGCACCAACTGTCATGGACCGCACCCTGCTTCATCCCGCTCTTGCCCGTCCTTTCTCTTTGAGAGGGAGGTTCGGGCCCTCTGTTCATCAGAATTTCTCAGCGCTCGGGAGGCGCGGGACCGGTTGCGTGGCCGCGAGGCCCGGCGTGGTACCTCGTACGCCGAGGCTCTCCGTCCCCGGCCGCCGCCGGCCCAGACCCCGTCCTCACCGGCGGTTCCCGACGCGCCTCCACCCACCGTGTCCGCTACTCCCTGTCTATCCTCTGCCGCCCAGCGGACTCCCGCCGCGGCTCCCTGTACTACCAGCGCGTCCCCACGTGCTCCCTCCGCGAACGCCGATGCTTCGTCGGCAACCCCCTCTGCCCCTTCTACGCCCTCTCCACCGGCGCTTTCGGCCACCCCCATTCCGGACCGTGACCCGCCGTCACCCATGCGGGCCGCACGACGGAGGGGAACGGGCCGCAAGCGCCGCGCCAATAGTGACCCCGAAAGGTTCGAGGCCATAGGCCTCGCATCACCTTCCTCTCCCAGACACAAACGCCCCCTTCGCCCTACCATCCCGGTGTCCTCACCGTCCCCGCTGCGCAACCGTTATGGACGCTCCCCCCTGGGGTCCCCGACGACCCTCGTGGTGGGGGCGGAGATACATCCCTCACCGGTTCGGTCGATGGACCCACTGGAGGGGGAACTCGCCCGCCTGGTCGGCGTGGGTGGGATGTGCACGCCCCCGCGCGTGACCTGCCCCACCTCTCTCCTTGACCTGCCTATGCATCCGGGTGAGGTATCCTTTTCCACTCCCCCTTGTAGTCCAGCCTCCCCTGCACCTCCGGTGAAGGGAGGGGCCTTCTGGATACCCCTCACGTCCCCTTCTCTGCATCGCTCTCCCCCGGGCGTCCGGGTGACTCCTCTTCAGGAGGATTTGCCGGCGTCAGGTTCCACATCGACCTCCCGTCGGGGTGACCCTCGCCTTCGCCCACGTTCGGCGTCCCCCGTTGGGCCCCGGGGCTTTCCAATCCCCTTGTTAATCTCGGGCCGCCCGATCGGCCCACCCACCCCATAACCATCCGTTTCGCAGACTTTCCTACCCCTCCATATACTTCGCTCCTGTAGTGGAACATTTGCGGGCTCCTGGTAGGCCTCGAGAGTCTCTCTTCTCTCCTGGCCTCCAGGTGTCCGGCGTGTTTCTGCCTTCAGGAGACGATACTGGGCTCTCGTTCCCTCCCTCGAGTGTCCGGCTACTGCGGGCTCCCTTCCCCGCCTCTCGATGGGGCGGGTAGGGGGGGCTCCGCGGTCTTCGTGCACCGCTCCGTCCCTTTCCGCCCCCTCCCGCTCCGTACTGTCTTGCAAGCTGTGGCCGTGCGCCTTTCTTTGTGGCGTCAGCTCACGGTCTGCTCTCTTTACCTCTACCCTAACGTACGCCCTCCACCCGATTCTCTCCGTGACCTAATTCTGCAGCTTCCCCGCCCTTTCCTGCTTCTCGGGGACTTCAACAGTCGGGACCCGGCCTGGGTGGACGTTTGCTCCACCTTTCTCTCCGGGACCCTTCTCTCCCTTATGGACGAGCTAGAGTTCACCTTTCTGAACGATGGCTCCCCAACCTGCCTCCACTCGGCCCATGACAGTTTCACCTGTATTGATCTTTCCCTGGTTTCCCTCGATATCGTGACGGAGTTCACCTGGGAGGTCCTGCCGGATTCTTCCGGCAGTGACCATTTCCCTGTGTGTCTTACCCCAACCCGTCTCCTCCCCCCCACCTCTGTTCGCCCGAGCGAAATGGGCCTCATACACGAGGTGCACGGCGATCTCGCCGTCCATTCCTGCCTTTCCCTCCGTTAGTGAGGCCCTCGCCTTTCTCGAAAGCAAGATCCTCTCGGCTGCCACCAGTTGCATCCCCCGTACCTCAGGCTCCCCCAGGCCGCGCAGCGTCCCATGGTGGACCCCAGAGTGCTCCCGTGCCGTTCAGGAGCGGCGCCGTGCTGGCCGTCGCTTCTACCGGACCCGCCAGCCGGAGCATAAGATGGCGTTTCAGCGCCTGAAGGCAGTGGCCCGTCGGGTCTTGAAACTGGCCCGGCGTACCTCCTGGCGGAGTTACGTGTCCGGGATCATCTCCTCGACCGCCCCCTCGACTGTTTGGCGCAAGGTGCGTAGCTTTGAGGGGACCCGTGTCCCCCCTCGACCCCCGGTGCTTCGGGTCGGGGACGACGAGTTCGTGTCCGATCCGGAGGCCGTCGCGAACGCACTCGCGGCGCACTTCGCAGCCATCTCCGGTTCCGATTCCCCCCACTCCCGCCGCGACCCACCGGAATTTCCACCTCATAGGGATGACCCCTATAATCACCTCTTCCACATGACAGAGCTTCGGGAGGCCCTCCGCCCCCGACGCTCCTCCGCCCCCGGCCCCGATAATATCCCCTATGACTTGTTACGGCACCTCCACCCCTCTGCTCTCAGCTTTCTACTGGACCTCTATAACCAGATTTGGTTGGAGCGTTCATTTCCGGACCGGTGGCGTGAGTCCATCGTCGTCCCCATCCCGAAGCCCGATAAAGACCCCTCACTCCCGTCGAACTATCGCCCCATTTCCCTAACATGCTGTGCCTGCAAGGTGATGGAGGCAATGGTCGCCTCGCGGCTGTCCTTTACCTTGGAGGCGAGTGACCAGTACCCTGCTACCCAGGCTAGTTTCCGGCGCTTCCGGTCTACCACCGACCCCCTCCTTCTCCTTAGCCATGACGTGCAGGAGGCTTTCTCCCGGCATCAATTTGTACTCGCCGTCTTTTTCGACCTCCAGAAGGCCTACGATACTACCCGGCGGAGCGCGGTCTTCGACTGCTTACGCTCCCTGGGTTTCGTAGGCTTTCTCCCTTCCTTTATTTATAACTTCTTGTCCGCCCGTTCTTTCCGCGTCCGCATCGGTTCTACCCTCTCTGACCGCTTTCCGTTGGAGGAGGGTGTCCCTCAGGGTAGTGTCCTTAGCGTCTTATGTTTCTCACTCGTGATGAACACAGTCGCTACGGTCCTGCCTACATCCGTTCGTAGCTCCCTCTATGCCGATGACCTGGCTATCTATTGCTCTGGCCGCCTCCCGTCTTTGGCTGAACGTCGGCTCCAGCTAGCCATCAACGCGGTGGTTCGCTGGGCGTCCTCGGTTGGCTATGCTTTCTCACCCTCTAAGTCTTCCAGTATGCTTTTCCGTCCTCGGCGCCTCCGTCTGTCGCATACCTTCGCCCTTACCCTTGCCGGCACTCCTCTTCCCCTCGTCCCGTCCGTTAGATTCCTGGGTATGACCCTCGACGGATTTTTCGGTTGGGTTCCACACCTTAGGCGGTTGCGGCAAACATCTCGCCGCACCCTCTCCCTTTTGGGTCATCTGTCCCACACGACCTGGGGGGCGGACAGGCTTACTCTGCTGCGCCTGTACACCTCCCTGGTGCAATCCCGTGTCGACTACGGCTGTGTGGTCTACAGCTCCGCCTCCTCTCCGGCACTCCGTATGCTGGATCCTCTTCTCCACCGTGGCCTTCGCCTGGCGTCGGGTGCCTTCCGCTCGTCCCCTGTCGCTAGTCTTCAGGTGGACTGTGGACACCCCCCCTGCCCCTTCGCCGGGGCCTTCTCATGGCGAAGTGTTACCTTCGCATCTGTCGCCTTCCGATGTCCCTACTCTTCTCCGCGATCTCCCAGGCGCTACCCCGGCCTGACACGTGGCATTTCGCTGCCTCTCTGGCCGAGATTTTCTCGTCCCTGGGGATCCCCCCACCCTCTATTCTGCCGTTCTCCTTCGATCTGTCGCCCCCCTGGCGGACCACCCCTATCTGCCGTTGCCAGGCGCTCCGTGGCCTGCGTAAGGAGTCTCCTCCTGCCGTCCTCCGGTCTTCTTTTCTGGCCCATCTTCCCGTCCATTCGGACGACGTTCCCGTCTACACCGACGGCTCGCGCTCCCCTGCAGGTGTCGCGGCCGCCGTCTTCTCTCCGTCATTGTCACCTACCTCCCGGGATATCCCCCTGCCGGTTCAGGCCTCCATCTTTTCCGCGGAGCTCTTTGCCCTTCTGGAAGCCCTCCGTCTGGTATCGGGTTGTTCGCGGTCCTCCTGTACCATTTTTTCGGATTCGCTGAGCGCCCTTCAGGCGCTCGAGCGCTATGATTCCCCGGACCCCCTCGTACGCCTTATTCAACAGGAGTACCATGTCCTGCACACCGTTCACCGGATCCGGGTCACCTTCTGCTGGGTTCCTGCCCATGTTGGTGTTTCCTGTAATGAGGCGGCGGACCGCATAGCCCGGTCCGCCGCCTCGCTGCCTCCCCTCCCCCGCCCGCTCCCCTTCTCAGACTATGTGCAGGTCTTTCGTTCCTTTTACGACCGCATGTGGCAACAGTCCTGGGACGATGCCACCGGAAATAAACTGTGGTCCATCCGCCCCCGTCTGTCATATTGGGTGTCCTCTTTCCACCGCTCCAGACACAAAGAGGTCGTCCTTGCGCGGCTTCGCATCGGCCATACGCGCCTCACGCACGGCTATCTTATGTTCCGGCAGGAGGCTCCTCGTTGCGCCTCCTGCCAGTCGCCCCTCACCGTCTCTCACATCCTTGTGGAATGCCCCACCCTGTCGTCAGTACGTCGTCGCGCCTTCCCGTTCCTTTCTGATTTCCCCCTCCCCGAACGTTTACGCCTTATGCTCGCTGAGAGCCCTCTCTTCTCGCTTGACCGTCTTTTCCTCTTCCTCTCCCAATCTCGCATCCTATCTGAGCTTTAGGTGACTTCTCACCTGTAGTCCGCTGTTCTCCCTTTTCTAGTGCCTTTTCTCCGTCTCCGTTTCTCTTTCTCGTATTCCGCCTCGCCATGATATCCGCTACCATATAGCGGGAAGTGGCGGTAAACGCCCCAATACAAAAAGTAATATAAATATATATATATATATATATATTATATATATATATATATATATATATGGTGTTCCATAAGTCCGGCATCATAGGAAAAATAAAAAAAAAGGCAAAACAAAAGCTTTTATTTAAGAACGTGCTCAATATGTCCACCATTGTTTTCAATACACAAATTTAGACGTGATACCCAGTCAGCAAGCACACGGTGAATGATGTCAGGAGTAATGGTGTTACATGCCCCAATAATGCGCTGCCGCAAATGTTCAACACTCCTAAATTTCTCTGCGTATACCAGCGCTTTCAAGTGGCCCCAGAGATAAAAATCTAGTGGCGTGAGATCCGGGCTTCTAGCTGGCCATTCCACAGGCCCTCGACGTCCTATCCAATGACCAGGGAATTGTTGGTACAGGTATTCCCTTACTTGGGTGCTGTAATGTGCAGGAGCGCCGTCTTCTTGCTAGAACCATGTTGGGAAATTTCCTTCTTCGTTCAAGACACTGGGAAATGCTTCTTCCTTGAGCATACGTAGGTAGGTCCCTCCAGTGATATGTTCATCGAAAAAGAGCGGGCCTATGATGCGATCCTTCCAAATGCCACACCATACCATCACCCGAGATGCACCTTGTTCCTTTGAAGAGGTATACCAGTGAGGGTTGTTTTGAGACCAGTAGCGGGTGTTCTGTCGATTTACCTCACCATTTCCATAAAAAAAACAGCCTCGTCACTGAGCAGAATGGTGGACGGGAAATTGGCATCCCGAGCATAATTATGGTTTGTAGAAATAGAAAAATATGAATTTCTCTTTTAACTGCAAACAACACACAGTATAATTAATGTAAAGAACGACGCTTGTATAGAAGAACGTTCCGCACAAGATGAGGAGGGAGAATGAACAAATCAAAAATGAGGTAACCACCCGGGAATCGAACCCAGGATCTTCCGATTGCCGGTCAGATATGCTATCCACTACACCATCAAAAGATCCCCGGTGGTTACCTCATTTTTCATTTGTTCGTTCTCCCTCCTCATCTTGTGCGGAACGTTCTTCTATACAAGCGTCGTTCTTTACATATATATATATATATATATATATATATATATATATGATGCAAACCCACAAGGAAAAAGAAAAAATTATCCCAAGTTCCTTTGTGTATTCAGCAATACACCTCATCGGGGAATTGCTGAATACACCTAAGGACTTGGAATAATTTTATCCCTTTTCCTTGTGGGTTTGCATCATTCATTCATTTCACGTATTGAAGCATGAAATTCATCCTATATATACAGGGTGTTCAAAAAGTCGCACTACAGTTGGAAAATTTATTTATGTAGTCGCACTACATAAATAAATCTTTCAACTGTAGTGCGACTTTTTGAACACCCTGTATAATGTGTTGTGATTAAGGTAAGGGAACGGGGGACCGATTGTGATTTAAAATGGATTTTACCATGGTATTTCAAAATATAAATTCCGAGTCGGGTGTCATAATTTACTTTCATAAAAATATATGGAAATCACTGAAAAAACGTTTCACTAAATTAATGATTTTACTGCGTATCTTTCCCTGAAAAGTGACAGGAATGTGGCATTATGCAGTTACATTTTTTAAGTTTTCACGCTCTGCTTAGGAGTCGCGGGCTTGAATTCTCGTGAGAATAACTTGCTCATGCACATTTATTACTATTATTATTATTATTATTATTATTATTATTATTATTATTATTATTATTTTCCAGAATGCTGTGCAGTTTGCGTTCGTTAAGAAATTAAATGAATTGTCTCATTGTAAACGTTGGATGAACATTGAACCTGCGTCCGGTTTTATTATGCCAGGTCAGTAAAGATTTTTTCCCTTAGTAACAACAGAGGTCGTGTAACGAAAGGGACCTACAGATTTATGTGGAATCCGAACCACGGATCGCTACATCATCTGGATGCGGAGGACCTTCCCCATCCAACTACCACCCAGACTCACTGTCGCGTAACTTCTTTCATTGACGGAAACCGGTGCTGCTGCTGCGACAGTAGCCACGACGTAGCCCAATCAGTAAAGCGTATTATGGTGGAAGATGTCGAGAGACAGATGTAACACGAGGCCCTCCTCGGAAGAACTGGCTAAGCGACAAAAGTAAAAAACGGCAGTAAATGTAGTTAAAGTTGTACCAAATTTGAAAGTGACGTAACTTTTGAAGATATTTCTTCAAAATGTCTTGAAAAAGTTAAAAAGTTGTAACTTTCAAATTTGGTACAACTTTAACCGCGTTTTCTGCCGTTTTTACTTTTGTCGCCTGGCCTCTTCTTCCAAGGAGGGCCTCACACGAAGATTGCCATTATTTTCGCTTTATTGAAAGGTGATTGTGAATAATTTAGGCGAAGGAATATAGCGTCCTCACCGCCCACCGAAAGGTGCAGCAGCTAGCTCCGCATACCCCGCGATACAGGAGGGGAAGCATTGGGCTGGGGACCCATCCTTCTCTCCTTCTCCCCACGACGGGCAACAGTAACCTCGAATTTTGCAGCCGGGCTCTTTCTGCCTTCTCACCCCGATTCGTTAAAAATTAATTTTTAACGTATGAATGTTAATGATTACGACGGATAAAGATTAATTTTAACAAGGTCCGAAATTCCGCCTACTTTTGCGTTAATTTTTTTCTGTTCTGCCATCTAATGTTTGGCACGAGAGCTAAATTATCCGCAAAAAAAATGTCATCAGCTTAAATTATATATTAATATTTATAATATACAGGGTGTCTCAAAAGTCACTATTTCGGTGACATTAGATGTTTTTTTTAAAAATGCTATGCTGGCATAAAGATATGTACTTTTGGTGCAAATTTGTGTATTTAAAAAAAGTTAATTGGTTTATTTCGAATTTTGTGTAATTTATAAATTTATCTTGACGTGCTTGAACAATTCCTCGAACCTCAACTTCTTACAGATGGCATTTTTGACACAGTAGTTTTTCAGCAGAATGGAGCACCGTGCCATTATGCAATAATTGTACGTGATTATCTTGACAGACCCTTCCCCGGTCGCTGGATTGGTCGTGGAGGAACACAACCATGGGCAGCACGTTCACCCGATTTAACACCATTAGATTTTTTCGCCTGGGGTTTCATTAAGTCTAAGGTGTACACTGGTAGAAGAATTAGTGATGTAGCCGAACTTCGAAATCGTATTACCGATGCAGTTCAGAAAATAACACCTCAAATGCTGGAAAGTGTGTTCCGGGAAACAACTTATCGCTTTGAGCTCTGTAGAGACACTGATGGTCGCCATGTGGAGACAGATAAATAAATAGCACTAATTCTTTGTGGCACTTACTTTGAAATAAATATATTTTTCATGTCTTAAACCAGTTTTTCGTAATTCCCATTATTTTTCAAAATAGATAGCGACTTTTGAGACACCCTGTATAATAAAATGTATGATCAGTTTATAAATTAGACATATAATAAGCTTTTATGTTTTTGGAGGATAATATAAAAATATTGAGTTTTTGGTAATATATTTGTAAATAAATGATGCGAGTATGCCGTTGTGGAAAGCGTAGGAGTAGTAGTAGATTGGTATTTTTATCATTATAGATATGGTATATCAAAGTGGACACCAGCAAATAGTAAATTGTGAAGGAAGTTAACTGTTAAGTTGTACGCGTTCATGGTTCGTGGGCTTCGTCGTTACGTTGCTTTCCGTCGATCAATGTAGTTAAGCGACTTGGGTTTCAGTAGTAATTCGGTTTCCACGTAAAACTGTCGTCGTAAACTTTAAATGAATATTATGTATATATATATATACACACCTTACCTTACCTTATGAACTTTACGTTGTTTCGTGCGTTGGTCTCTCTTCACACGGAGGTCAAGTTGGTGGCCCCGCCTCTTGGTCTGGCTTGGTGGAGGAACGAGTTGCTTTCTTACGCTCTCCACCGTACATAGCCAGGCACGCCCGGCTCATCTGGTACCGTCCTGAGCCAGGCATCCAGTCTTCTCTCGAAGACTTCAACTTTGACCCCCGTTACGTTTCTGAGGTCCTTTGGAAGCTGGTTGAAAAGTCTTGGACCCCTGACAACCAAGCTATTTTCCTTCAGAGTTGAGGAGGTCCCTTGTCGGGCCTTTAATTTGGGAAAACTACACATTCTGCCTTTCCTATTTTCCAGTGTGTTTGAATGGTAATTGGGTTTAGTTTTAGGTTTGGTACCAGTTTTTCGATCATTTTCCATATGTAAATTATGGTATACCTCTCTCTCCTTCTTTCCAGGGAGTACAGATTTAGTTTACATAGTCTCTCCCAGTAGTTGAGTTCTTTGCAGCTATCAATCTTGGCTGTGAAATGCCTTTGCGTTTCTTCTAGTTTATTAGTTTCTTCCTTTTTATATGGGGACGTCAAAACTGAGCAGTATTCAAGTTTTGGTATAATCAGTGTTTTTAGCAGGGGAATCATTACTGTCCTGTCCCTTCTCTTGAACGTTCTTAGTACTTGTCCGGCGACTCTTTTTGCTTTATTTATCGCTATCTGATTTTGTGTTTCAAATTTCGCATCATCTGTCATTATTATCCCGAGAGCGATCGCTTTCGTGCTTCTCTGAATTTCCTGTCCCTCTGGAGCATAATATGCAGTCTGTTTAAGTTCTTCTTGTCTACCATATCTCAGGAGCTGAAATTTCTCGGTGTTAAATGACATGTTGTTGTCTTCTGACCATTTGTATATTTTGTTCGTGTCCCTCTGCAAGGCCTCCACGTCATGTTGCTCTCTATGTCTGTTAGCATGATAATGAACAGGAGTGGGGCCAGTACTGTCCCTTGTGGTACTGAGCTGCGTACTTCCGATTCTGATGATGATATACCTTTAATTTTGACGACCTGCAGACGTTCTCTGAGGAAGTTGTAGATCCATTTCCCCACTTTGCCTGTTATTCCCATATATTTAATTTTATGTGCTACACTCGAGACTAGGAGGCTAAGGGGTGATCTAATCCAGGTTTTCAAAATTATGAATGAGTTCGACAACGTAGATAGAGATAGCTTTTTCGAAGTATCTCAGTATAATAGGACGAAATCGGGTGTAAGTTGACAAGTAGAAAGTTCGAGACAGCAGTTGCCAAAAACGTTTTTTACGCATAGAATAGTAAATAGTTGGAATAGTTTGCCGGTAGAAGTAATTAGTAGCACATCTATAAACATGTTTAAAAATCGATTAGACGCATATGTTGATAGATTGGGTATAGTTTAAGGTAGTAAAATTAAGGCTTTGTGGTTCGGAACCCACGTAAAATTGTAGGTCCCCTCCGCCACCACGGAGGACATGCACAGTACACAATTACGAACACAGTTAGGTAGACCAGCCATGAGTGGATCCTAGTGTCTTTGTTGGTCTGAAACATTATAACATTATACCATGATACCATGGTCACATTTGTCAAAAGCTTTAGCAAAATCTGTGTATATAACATCGTAGTTGTCATTGCCTTCCAATGCATCTAGGATATTGTTGTAGTGTTCTATTAGTTGTGATAGGCATGATCTAACTGATCGAAATCCATGCTGATTTTCGTTGAATCTTTCCCGTGTCTCCAGGAAGTCATAAATTTTCTCTCTAACTATTCTTTCAAAATACTTTGGTGAGGTGGGACGTCAATGACACTGGTCTATAGTTCTTTGCTTGAGATCTGTCCCCTCCTTTATATATAGGGACAATGTTTGCTCTTTTCAAGATGCTCGGTATTTCCCCAGTGTCTAGGGATCTTCTCCATATCCAGTATAAAGGTGTAGCTATTTCATTTTTACAGTTTTTAATCAATAATGCGTTCCAATTGTCCGGACCTGCAGCTGAATGTGGTTTCATTTGTCCTATAGCTCTCGCTACATCTTCTGGTGTAAAATCAAAGTCTGTTATATATTCTCCTTGCAATTCCTCTTTTGGATTTTCCTTTATTGCTTCTACCGCCTTTTCCTCTTCCCTCTCTGTATGGTCCTTAATCAGGATTTGTATTTCCCTATCGATACCCTCCAGTTTTTCTTTTATTGCTTTCCTGTCATTATCTCCGCAGTTGCCTAACTTCGCCTCCACTCTCTTTCTTTTGCGGAAAAGTCTTCTCTTTTGCCTCTCTAGCCAACTCCTCTTTCCTTTTGGCTGTGATTTCGGAGCATATTTTTCTAAAATTCTCAGCGTTTTTTCTTCCAAGGTTGTTAGCATTTCTTCAGTTGTTTTATTCTCGAAAATTGTTCTCCATTCTATTTGGGCCATGTACGATCTGATTGCTTCCCAATTTAGTCTTGGAATTTAAGTTAAAGGCCCCGAATTTACTTTTCCTCAATATGTGTATTGTCTTTTAATGCTGTCGTCATATTTGTTGATATCTCGATTAAGTTGTGGTCTGAGATAATGGTTGGGGTTATTTTTATATCAGCAATCAAGTTCGTGTTATTCGTGAATACCAGATCCAGGCAGTTATTTTTTCTGATATTTTCTGTTATCTCCTGTGTCAGCATAAACTCATTTGTTAGAGCCATCAACATTTTTGCTTGCTCCTGGTCTTCTCTTGTGCCCCCTTTGTCCTGGTGAATATATATATTCCTATCCCCCTTTTTGTATTTTATAAATGGGAAGTTAAAGTCTCCGCAGATCATTATATTGGGGAATGGAGGGTTTATGGCTTTATTAGCTTTCTGATGTCATCAATGGCCTCCGAGAATTTTTCGGTTGGGGTGCTTGGAGGTCTATAGATGACTATTACTATCACGTTTAGTTTTTCTATTTTCACTGATAGGAGTTCCACATAGCTGTTTCATTTACTTATTATCGTCTCTGTTATATGACCTTCCTGTACATATATAGCACAGCCACCTTTACGTCTCTTCGTTCTATCCGCTCTTAGTAAGTTGAAGCCCTCTATATTTATCTCTTTCTTATCAATACAATGTTCGCAATTTTCACAATTTCCTTAGCAATCTTTAAGATCAGTTTCTGTGAGGCATGCGATGTCCGCGCTTGTTTCGTCCATAAATCCTTTCAGGTACGAAACCTTATTGAGTGATTAGTTTGGTCTTATTCCTTGAATATTAGCCAGGACAATTTTTATGTTCTCTGTTTTTCGTTGCCCCTTGCGCATTTCAAGTTCGTTTTCCTTCGATATCGCTTGATTCGTTGCCCTATAATCCTCCAAGAGAGATCCGCTTCCGCCTACTTGTACTGGTAGCTTCTTGCCCGGTAGCAGTTTGGCTCGGGGGTTTCCAGCTGTGTCAACTGCATGTGGATGACATTTAGCATCCGTAACGTGTCCGCGATGTTGAAAAAATTTTCTTGTTCGCTTATTGTGTTCCTATTGTTGTTATTCCTATTGTCATTTAAACTTTTTCCTTTGTTCTTTGAGTCCGTCGGGAGATGTTGATAGTAGCATTTTTTCCCCGAATTTGCAGGTTCCATATTTTGCGTAAGTCCTGCAGATGTCTGGGTGGTAGAATTTACATCCGTCTCCAAATTTACAATGACCATTATTATAGAAGAAATTGCATATTGGGGGATGTTCATATATACATTGTCCTCTTTTAAATCTGCAATTATCTTTTATATAATACCTGCATATAATTCCTTCCCCATATATATATATATATATATATATATATATATATATATATATAACATATATGAATAAAACCACGAAGGAAAGGAAACACAAAATGGTGCTCAAGCGCTTTCGTCTAATGACATCCTCAGGAACATTGAAGTACATAGAAGGTTACAGCCTATATATAGGTTACAAAAAATATATATATATATATATATACACAGGGCGTCCCAAGAAAATGTATACACACTTTAACAGCTGATAGCTCAATTGATGTTTCTTTCTTTCCAAGTTAAACCCATTAGAATTAATAATGGCAGTCAGACTAAGCTTTGAACAAAGGAAATTCATTCTAAAATGCTACTGGAAGTGTGAAAACGCAGTTGAAGTGCAAAGACAGTTTAGGAGGGAGTTTCAAACAGATCCACCAACGCGACTTACCATCACTCGAATTAGAGATAAGTTTGAAGCCGATGGAACTGTTCAGAATGTCCACAAGAAGCGTTCCGGAAGACCACGGACATCGACAAGCCCCACAAAGCAAGAAAGAGTACTGGAAACGTATCACCAAAGTCCAAGAAAATCTGTGCGGCAAGCGAGTCGTGAGGTAGGAATTTCAGAATCGTCTGTCCAACGGATTTTGAAGCGCTGTCAATGGAAAAGTTACATTCCAAGATTAGTCCATGCTATTAATGAAGATGATCCGGACCGAAGAGTGGAGTATTGCGAGTGGTACTTGGCACGATGTGGATTGGACGAAGGGGTTTCGTAGAATACCCTCCGCGTTCACCAGACCTCACACCACTAGACTTTTTTTTATGGGGATACTTAAAAGACAAAGTCTACGCTATAAAACCTGCAACAGTCGCTGAATTGAGAGCAGCCATTGAACGAGAATGCACACAAATACCAAACGAAATGTTTCGTGATGTTTGCGATTCCATTGCTTCGCGTTATCAGCAGTGCCTGGACCAGAACGGACGTCAGTTTGAAAACAGGCGTTGACAAAACAATTAAATAATGTCTGTAGATTCTATTACATTTTGAAAATGAAATGTATTTTAATAAACATTGCCTTTATAATTATTTAAAGTGTGTATACATTTTTTTGGGACGCCCTGTGTGTGTATATATATATATATATATATATATATATATATATATATACAATAAACGGAGAAATGAAATTTAAAAAAAAAAAAAAAAAATTTATTAAAACATTGTGGGATGGGCATACAACTTTGTAAGGAAACACTATCGATTTTTAGCACAAGATCAAACTACCGATTTTTAGCACAAGATTAAATTGTTTCCAACCAATGTTATAAAAAAAAAAAAATACAAATTTATACTGGAAATCTGCCCGGGTTTTATCAATCTACCCATCTTTTATATAAA